>CM065168.1:34062498-34679255 GCA_033026295.1 Channa striata
CCACTGTGGGATGAAGACACAGACTTAATCCTGAATTCCGTTGGATTTGATGCTTTGTTGGAGGTGGGTGTTTCCCATTCATACTCCCACTCATCACCTCCTCCCTGGATCTCACATCTGACTGTGATCGTCTCTCCATCGTATATTTTAGTCCAGTTTGGATGCAGAGTCACAGTCGCCTTGTTTGGGACTTTACATGTTCAATAGGAACAGACACAAAGACAAAAGGTTAAAATAAAGTTACAATAATCATGTTTTGTCCTTGATTCTTATCCTGAATCAGATATATACAAAAGATATGTTTGACATTGTATGTTTTTTTGCCAAACTCACCAACTATATCAATCCTCACTGTCTGGCTGATCTGCGTGTAGTAAACTGGGTTTCCTCTTCCTCCTCTGCACCTGTAGATTCCTCCCTGTGAGACACTGATTCGTCCATCCGTGAGGGAAACAGCATCTTGTGTCAGAGGTTCAAACAATCTATCACCTCTGTACCAGTGATATGTCCAACCAGATGATGGGTTCACAGAGCAGCTCAGGGTCACGCTGCCTCCTACTGGAATATCACTGCTGTCAGCTCTTATTTGGGCCTTTGGTTCAGCTGATGTTGAGAATAGAACAAACACATCAAAACATAATTACTGTCACTATTAATGACGACAATTTAAATAAGTAGAAAATAATTGCTAAACCCAGTTAAATCTTGTTAATAAGACAATCGTTCCACTTTTCTCATATTGTGATTGTGATCAGCATTATGATGTTTTTAAATACCTTTTGGTCAGAAACTCTGATCAGATTTATAACTCTTTTATCCATCCTATGAGTAGGACTTTTATTAAACAATCAAGTCATGTTTGGATTAAAACAGCATAAACTGTAATAATTTGGAAACCCAATATTTGAAATTTTCAGATGTATGTAACTTGTCATTTGTAGTCAACACTATAAAATACAAATACAAATAAAAACAATAAAAACAACTTTTCTTAGTATTATTTAGCCCACAGATTTTATAACCACTGCCAAATGAAGGATCAACACTGTGTCATCATCTGTTCAAAGACATAAAGAAAAAACTAATCGTAGTTTTCTACAAAGTGGAAACTGTTGAAAGACTCGTGTATGAAAATGCTGAGCTTCATCAGAAATATGATCATACAGACAATGAGAGTAAACGAAATGAGCTTGTCTTTTGTTATATGCCTGAATCAGTGGAAGGAAAGAACGAGATAATGTCATCAAACATCTTGACCTGAGTAGAGCCAAGAGTGATTTGCTGCTGATTGAACGTGCTCACGTGCTGGGAGAAGATCAGCTGGGTGAGTGAGACCGACGGTGGTTCGCTTCACCAGGAGGAAGGACAAGGAAGAAGTTCAACAGACAGCAAGTCAGAAACCACGAGAATGTGAGAGCAGAGCAGAAATGAAGTTAATGGATCAAATGGATGAATTACAGTATCAGAGGACTTCAGCGCTCGAGAGATACGGACACAGATGGTCCAGAATGTGCAAACTGTCCTTCAGAGTCAAACTAAAGCACTGATGTCACTTCATTTGACAAACTGTTACACAGGATTTTGTGAAACCAATGTCTAACAAAGAATGTGGGTTATTAGGTAACAACATCCTTCTTGGTTTTGCTTATATTTTCCTGAAGGATCCACATCATATAGAAACTGAGGAGAGAACAATAGTATCATGTCACTGAAAAAAAAAATTACATTTTAAGTTTGTTAGAGCAAGTAGGAAATGATGTACAAGTAATTATTGATGGTGACTGTAGTTCTAGAACCGCTAGAGAAGGTTATTAGATTGAGCATGATGATTGTGAATAAACAGCATGTGGTAGATATTATTCCTATGATTATTTCAACAGGTGTAGAAAATCAAAAGACAATAATGTCTGTCAACTCTTTTAATTCCATCTTCACACGCTGTTTTGCTACATTCACATTTGGTTTAGTCGCTGCATTTTATTTGCTCTTCTTTCATCGGCTTCTCCACTGTTCACCCATGTTCAGCCTCCCTAGTTATTTCTGTCTCTGCTTAATTCTAGTTCTCCTGGTTTTGTTCACCTGTGTTAGATTTCTCTGATTATTAGCCTAGTTTTTGTTTGTTCCATAACTCATGTCCACCCCTTGTTAATGTAGACACCTGTTCATGATTGGCCCTTTTAGTCTCGTAGTCTGATGACTTTTAGTTTCTTAGTTCACTCAGTTTAGCTCCCAGGTCGTTTCCCCTTATTCTCATTTAGTTGATCTGACTCTGGTTATCTTCCTCATTCTGATTTTGTTTGTGTTCATAGTAGTTTTCTCCTTCTTCATGACTTGGACTTCAGTTGATCTTTTCTAATATCGGGTGCATTTTCAAATAAACCACTTTTATTTACCAGACTCCCCTGGTCTAATGAACAATCTAATAATATTTCAGACCATCAGTGGCTAGAACAAATTTACAAAGTTGTTATTTGATTCAAAATTTGACACAGACGCCGGTTATTCTTGTAACACATTATTTAAATACCATGATGTTACAACCCATAATTATGTGGAAACTCTACAAACTAATATTACTTGAGGTGAAATCTCTCAAATGATCACTACTACTACTTCTCTTTCGGCTTTTCCCATCAGGGGTCGCCACAGCGAATCATCCGTTTCCACTTCTCTCTATCCTGGGCATCTTCCTCTCTGACACCAGCTAACCTCATGTCCTCTGTTAGAACATCCATATATCTCCTCCTTGGTCGTCCTCTCGCCCTCTTGCCTGGCAGCTCCATCTCCAACATCCTTCTACCAATATATTCACTATCCCTCCTCTGCACATGTCCAAACCATCTCAGTCTGGCCTCTCTGACTTTGTTGCTAACACAGGCAACATGCGCTGTCCCTCTGATGAACTCGTTCCTTATTCTGTCCAACCTTGTCACTCCTAAGGAGAACTTCAACATCTTCATCTCTGCTGCTTCCATCTCTGCCTCTTGTCTCTTTCTCACTGCTACTGTCTCTAACCCATAGAGCAGAGCTGGTCTCACCACTGTCCTGTACACCTTTCCTTTGAGTCTTGCTGACACTCTTCTGTCACACAACACTCCTGACTCTTTCCTCCACCCATTCCAACCTGCCTGCACTCGCCTCTTCACCTCTTTTCCACACTCCCCATCAGACTGAACTGTTGACCCCAAGTACTTAGACTCCTGCACCTTCTTCACCTCAGCCCCCTGTAACCTCACTCTTCTACCTGGATCCCTCTCGTTTACACACATGTATTCTGTCTTGCTACGACTGACTTTCATACCTCTTCTTTCCAGAGCAAACCTCCACCTCTCCAGCTGTTCCTACACCTGCTCTCTACTCTCACTGCAAATCACAATGTCATCTGCAAACATCATTGTCCAGGAGATTCCTGTCTGACCTCATCTGTCAACCTGTCCATCAGCATAGCAAACAAGAAGGGACTCAAAGCCGATCCTTGGTGTAGTCCCACCTCCACCTTGAACTCCTCTGTCTGACCCACGGCACATCTCACCACCGTCATGCTCCTCTCATACATGTCCTGAACTACTCTGACGTACTTCTCTGCCACTCCCGACATCCTCATACAGTACCACAGCTCCTCCCTCGGCACCCTGTCATACGCCTTCTCTAAATCCACAAAGACACAATGCAGCTCCTTCTGACCATCTCTGTACTTTTCCATCAACAACCTCAAACCGAAAATGGCATCAGTGGTCTTCTTACGGGGCATGAAACCATACTGCTGCTCACAAATCTCCACCTCCTTCCTAAGCCTGGCTTCCACTACTCTTTCCCACAGCTTCATTGTGTGGCTCATCAGCTTTATCCCTCTGTAGTTGCTACAGTTCTGCGTGTCACCCTTGTTCTTAAAGATCGGCACCAGAACGCTTCTCCTCCATTCCTCAGGCATCTTCTCACTCTCTAAAATCCTGTTAAACAGACCTGTCAGAAACTTCACTGCTGTCTCTCCTAGACACTTCCACACCTCCACAGGTACGTCATCAGGACCAACAGCCTTTCCGCTCTTCATCCTTTTCAGAGCCTTCCTCACCTCATCCTTTCTAATCTCTCCTATTTCCTGCTCCACAACATCCACATCTTCCTCCCTTCTTTCCCTGTCATTTCCTCATTCATCAGCTCCTCAAAATACTCCTTCCATCTTCTCTGCACACTCTCCTGGCTTGTTAGCATCTCTGTCTTTAATCACCCTTATCTGTTGCACATCTTTCCCATCTCTATCTCTCTGTCTGGCTATCCTGTACAAGTCCTTCTCTCCTTCCTTCGTGTCTAACCTGTCATACAGCTCATCGTAAGCTTTCTGTTTGGCCTTTGCCACCTCCCTCTTCACTCTGCGCTGCACTTCCTTGTACTCCTGTCTACTTTCCTCAGTCCTTTCTACATCCCACTTCCTTTTAGCTAACCTCTTCCTCTGGATGCAGTCCTGTACTTCCTCATTCCACCACCAAGTGTCTTTATCATCTTTCCTCTTACCAGATGACACACCAAGCACCTTCCTACCTGTTTCCCTAATTACCTCTGCTGTAGTTTCCCAGTCATCTGGAAGCTCTTCCTGACGACCCAAAGCCTGTCTCAACTTCTGCCTGAATTCCTTACAAGTTTCTTCATTCTTTAGCTTCCATCACTTGGTCTTCTTTTCTGCCTTTCCTCTCTTCTTCTTTCTGACCACCAGAGTCATCTTACACACCACCATGCGGTGCTGTCTGGCTACACTCTCTCCTACCACCACTTTACAGTCACTAACCTCTCTCAAATGACCTCGTCTACATAGGATGTAGTCCACCTGTGTACTCCTACCTCCGCTCTTGTATGTCACTCTATGTTCCTCTCTCTTCTGGAAGTAAGTGTTAACTACAGCCATTTCCATCCTCTTAGCAAAGTCCACTACCATCTGTCCTTCTGGATTCCTGTCCTTTACACCAAACCTGCCCATCACCTCCTCATCACCTCTGTTCCCCACCAACATGCCCATTGAAGTCTGCTCCAACAACTACTCTCTCTCCTCTGGGGATACTCTCTACAACCTCATCAAACTCACTCCAGAATCTCTCTTTCTCTTCTAACTCACAGCCAACTTGTGGAGCATACCCACTGACTATGTTCACCATCACACCTTCGATTTCTAGCTTTAGGCTCATCACCCTGTCTGAGACTCTTTTCACCTCTAGAACATTGTTCACAAACTCCCCCTTCAGGATCACTCCTACTCCGTTTCTCTTCCTATCCACACCATGGTAGAACAGTTTGTATCCTCCTCCAATACTACGTGCTTTGCTGCCTTTCCACCTCGTCTCTTGCACACACAGTACATCTACCTTCCTTCTCTCCATCATGTCTGCCAGCTCTCTACCTTTCCCTGTCATTGTGCCAACGTTAAGAGTCCCTACTCTCAAATCTAAGCTCCTGCCTTTCCCCTTCTCTTTCTGACCACGAACCCTTCTGCCTCCTCTCCTTCTTCGACCAACAGTAGTCCAATTTCCACCGCACCCTGTAGGTTAACAGCACCGTGGCGGTCGTTGTTAACCCGGCCTCGACCGATCCGGTATGAAAGTGGTATGGATGACTCGCATGGTTGTACTTGGCAAAATTTTACGCCGGATGCCCTTCCTGACACAACCCTCTCTATTTATCCGGGCTTGGGACCGGCACAGAAGTTACTGGCTTGCAACCCCTGTGGCTAGATTTCTCAAATGATCACGTTAATAAATAATTTCAAACTTTGTGGATCAGATGACATCATCACGATCTCATCGTCACTGAGATGCTGAAAGCGTCATTAAACATGTTGTGTCCCATCTGGATTTTTAATTGACAAGGCACAAATTAAGTCTTAATTTATCCATTTGTAGAAATGTAAAAGAACATGGGTTGATGTCACATAGAAAAACAAGCAACTATCAGACGAAAGAGTAACATGTTTGATTAATTTAGGGTTTGAATTTCGGACTCCACTGTCCAAAAGTTATGACAACATAAGTGAACTATCCACAAAATGTCTTTTAATTCTGTAATTCTCCAAATCCAAATTACAAATATTCCTGTAAAGAATTACATTTCAGAGGAGAAAAATAACTAGAATGCTGCATTTCCTGAAGAAAATGCGTTTGATTGCTGAAAGCTAAGCTGCTGCAAACATCATAAAACATGAAATATTTGTTATGTGTTTGTGTTATAGTAGGTTCTAACATAATACGAAGTGTAGGTCCAGATCGTTTTATTTTTCCTCTTTAGTCCCATATCATGAATCATTCATTTTCACAGACATTCCTGACTGAATCTTCTGTGATTAAAGCCCAGCAATATTTTTCTAAATTGTTTTGCTTTCCCTGTGAGATTTTTGATGTGTTCAAGCATATACAGTATTTTTTCTTCTTTTCCTACTTTATTTCTCATGATTTTTACCTACAATAGTTGGAACTTTACAACAAAGCACATTAATAAAACAGATTTTGCATTAATCACAGAGCCCTGGCTGTGATTTGTGAGAGAAACGCTAAGAAAAAATGCAGTGATCCAAGTCAAAGTTTCAGGAATAATTATTTAAACAAAAAACTGCTTTTTCTTTATATTCTTTATATTTCCAATAAGCATGAATATAAGATAATAATAAGACCGTTTGTAAATATGGTAAAACACTGATGACTCACCTGATACATGTAAAGAGACATTGTTACTGCTCTTTATAATATATGATCCTCTGTGACGACCAAAGCACTTGTAAACACCACTGTAGCCTGTAGAAAGACTTGATAATGTGAAGAGTTTATGTAAATTATACTGAAGAAATTCTCGACCGTCTCTGTTGATTTTATAAAACCAGTCAGTGTCTTTTCCTTCCTTCATGTCACATATGAAGGTCACTGACTCTCCAGTAAAAAACATGGACCAGCTGGACTCAAGGGTCAGAACAGCATCTAAAAGACGACAAAATAAGAACAACAACACAACAGAGTTAACAGCATAAATGTTATTAATATAAATGTTTAATTACAATTTGTGAGGAAAGTTGAAAATTGGAGAAAAATTAACACAAATAAATTGTAGATTCAACTTATTAGGGTTATTACTATTAAAGCAAAGGACAATGCCTGTCGGGATTCTGGACTTTTTGTTTTGTTTATTTCCTGTCTTGGTGTTTTATTTTGTAGTATTGCTTATTATTAGTTTCACCTGTCTTCCTGTTTATTTAAACCCTGTTCCCCCTTCACTGTTTGTTGGTTTGTCTCACTCTTTCACTCACTCACATACACTCAGATATTTGTACATGTTTTCATCGACCGTTTGTTCGTGCTCTATGGTCTAGGCTTGGTCTGAGGTTTGGTCGCCTTTGTTTGATTCCCTTGGTTGGTTTCTTTGTTTGGTTCATCGTCTGGTTCTTGTTTGCTGTTTTGTTTGTTGGTTTAAGTGCCGTCCTTTGTTTTAGTTTGCTGGTTTGCTTGTTTCTGTGTTTGGCTATTTTCTTTAGTTTTTACTTCAGTTATTAGTTCAGTTCCTGTTAGTTTGTTCTGTTAAATGTTCGAGTTGGTTACTTGTGTTTCCCTTGTTTTAGTTCTTTGTTGTTTAGAGTATTTGTTAGTGCTTCTTTTTATTGTGTTATTTTCCCTTTTTTTCTTTGTCACTGTTTAGTCCCCAGCCCTGGTTAGTTCAGTTTGTTAGATTTGTACATGCTGTCCTGTTTAGTTTACTTCACTTCTTACCTTTTTTATTTTGTGATTTATTTTCCGCTTAGATTGTCTAGTTTGTTTAGGGTTTGTTTCTTGTACTCCCTTTTGGATAGTTTTTAGTTTTGTTATATAAATAAATCATTATTTTACACGCCCCGCTGTTGTCACTACCCTGGATCCTTATTCCATATATTATCACATATCTAACAATGTGAGTATGTCACTGCTGCACGATGAAACAGAACTGAACAGACTAAAGGTTAAGATATAATTGTGACTATGAAGTGATCTAGAAATCTGCTGATGATATGAATATTAATTTTCAAAAGTTAGATATTTTAGCTGTTATTCTATTTAAACTACAGTAAATTAAACTGTTTCCATTCTATATACAGTAAATATCTGTCAATCCAAAGGTTTAATATATTAGTTTTGCAGTGATTCATTTATTAACCAAACAGGATATAGTAAGAAAACTGATAATATAATATAGATGATAGAGTATAACAATGTGCCTCTGTAACAAAACTCGTAAAAATATCTGCATTCTTTACCCAGAGAGACTTTGCTAATATTAGTTCTACATATTTTCCAACTGTGAATATACCACAAGTTTCAGGACACTAGTTTCAGCAGTTTGTCTCCTGGCTGCTGCACAAGTGACTTGGTTTAACATAGTGTTAGTTCATAGTGAGGAGGGATGTGACCAATGCAGCGTCAACTCAGTGAGTTTGGGGAGACAGGACATGTGGGGACACGTTCAGCAGCTTTGACATCAACACTACATGCTGATGTCCTGATTATTTAAACTGCTTCCAAAACATTAGAACCACCTCTTCTTATAATGCACCAGAGTCTTGACTTGGTCTCAGCTCTTTAAAGTCTTGGTCTTGTTCTGGGCTTGATTCACTAAGGTCTCTGTCATGACTTGGTCTTGGCTCAGGCGGTCTTGACTACAGATGTAGGACACAATCTAAAGGTCTGAGTGACACTGAAGGAGAAAAACTTTTACACTAACATCCAGAAAACCTGCTCATCTTTATGATAAATTAAACTCAGTCACATGAAGCATCTTCTACTTTTAAGTCAAATCTGTTCACAACATGAAGGATTAACATCATCAGAACAATAAGAGCTGCTGCTACAAATTACTGCTGATAAACCATAAACATATTAACAGAATGTTTTTATGAACAAATCACTGAACTCACCAATTTTCTCAACACTGACTTTATTGCTGAGTTGTGTGAAGAACAGTGGATCTCCTCTCGCTCCTCTGCAGGAGTAAAAACCTCCTTCTGACACTCGGAAAACTCTGCCTCGGTCTTTCTTTACCAAGACCTGAGATTCAGAGGAGTCTGACAAATGTCTGGACCAGTAAAATGTCCAGCCATCAGATCTGTCCACAGAGCAGCTCAGTGTCACACTGTCTCCTGCTCGTATGTTTGTCTTGTCTGCTGTCAGAGCGGGTTTGGGTTTATCTGCTGTTCAATTTAGAGCCAAACAGGAAATACAGAGATTAGAAGAAGATCAGTAACTGCAGTAAAGTCAATCATTAAGTTAACTTTTTGAACATGTACCAACTCTTTCAACTATTCAATTTACATGATTGATCAAATGATATTTGAAATATTCAAAATGTTTCTTCTTAGCACAGTAACAGTATCTGTAAAGTGAAGCTTCACTGTTACACTGCAGGGTTTCTGCTTCTCCATAAATCTGTTCTAACACCCGAATAAAAAAAGTTTGTTACTGAATCTCCTGGACAGGACTGGATCTGTTGGACAGACAAATGTTTCCTTTTGTCTTATTGAAATGGATAAAACTACAGAAAAACTTGGTATTTTAAATGTGAATGATAAGTGACACGATCAAGTGCATATTAACACACTGATCCAATAGAAAATTTGCTATTCTGACACTTGAATAATCTAATGTGATCTCAGTTCTCACCCTCATCCCACTCTGGAGGATATAACTAGGTTCCTTTATCAACTTTGTCTCAGACTGAAGAATTTGCTTGGATGAGTAACATTTCTAACCGAGAAGAAAGACGTCCAGCTGATATGACTCAGTCTTCAGATAACAACTTTGTAGACTAAGAATCTTCAGCGATGTAGAGTTCAACATGTTACTGCAAAAACTTTTACTGTTGTTGTTAATGATGTTTCGACACAACACACACGTCACAGAAAACCACTGAAGAAGTAAAAAGAGAATTTTTGATGAAGAATTGTGTTAAACATAAAAAAATCCAACCTACCTGATATGGTCAATTTGAGGTTTTCACTCCACTGTGTTAAGGAAAAGTCCTTTTTACCCCGACACCTGTAGTTTCCACTGTCAGACTCAGCTGCTCTGTCAATCACATATTCTTTGTGTGGTGGACGTGTGTCTGACTTGGCTGGTGTCCATTCATACGTCCACTCAGTGTCTCCCTCAATCTGACATGTGACCCTGATCTTCTCCCCACTGTAAATGTGAGACCAGCTGGGTTGTCTGCTCACAGTGACCTTGGTGGGAACTGTTCACATCAAACATACAGAGTGAAGATACTGATCAACACAAACATGTTGGTATTTTACTGACAGTTCTAATACTCTCAACTTTATGGATAAAATTAACATTCATTCGTAACAAATGTAGTTTAAGTTACAGACTTTGTGTTGGACACTTTGATAATCACGTGTAGCTGCATCGTAGCTGATTGTACCAGCAGATCAGTTCAAAGACTGAAACAATTCAGTGAAGGATTTGTAGTGTGTGACTGTACTACTGTACATTCAGACCTTCACTTACTAGAAGGAGAAATTGTAAAAAGTATGACAAACTGTGTCATTCATTCATTCATAATTTGCAGTACAAACAGATCTTTTCCAGGTTTTAGGCAGTTTACGACCTTTGAACAGTGAATAAATACCTAAATGATAGAAATACTGTAAATGTCCTAAAACCTCTGATATTGTTTGTTATAGATTCAGTCTCTTAAGCTTCTTATTAATTTCACTAATAATAAATTCTAGTTTCATTATGAGGTCCTGTTGGTTTTGTTTCTATTGTTGCACAATGTTTTGCTTAAGAACAAATTACTGAACTCACCAGTTTGTTCAATCCTGATTTCACTGCTGTTTGATGAGTAGAACAGTGGATTTCCTCTCCCTCCTCTGCAGGAGTAAAAACCTCCTTCTGACACTCTGATGGTTTCAGCAGGTTGTTGATTATTGTTTATAATCTGACGTTGAGAAGAGTCTGAGAATCGTCTGTAGAAATAAAATGTCCAGCCATCAGATTCCTTCAAAGAGCAGCTCAGTGTCACACTGTCTCCTGCTGGTATGAGGGTGTTGTCTGCTGTCAGAGTGGCCTCAGGTACAGGATCTGTCGAAATTACAAAGGATGAAACAAAAAAAGAAAAATATAGGAATGGATCTGCCATAAAACATTTATTTGGATCTTTATAACACAATAAAAATTAATTTAGTTGTGCTTCAACAATGTCATTTTTAAAACTTTTTTTAACTTATCTAGTTTTAACCAGTTTTGCCTCATAGCCACATATTTATGAAATCTCACAAAAATTAACACACTGACTCCAAACAAACAGTAGCTGAGATGTTTTTTTTTTTACTGCATTTAAATTGTTTCAATACAAATATAACAAACACCAACAACAAACACCACATGAAAAATATCTTGAAAATTGATGTTGATCTTGTGTGTTGAACACACATAAAATATGTGTGGAGCTGTAACCTCAACTGTACATACAACATTTCCAATTTAAAATTTTATATATAAAATTTTTGTGACTCATAGACATAGTTGTGACTGTTCTGTATCTCTGCTTGATTCGTTCCTTTCATTAGAGTGAACAGCCCCTCTTTGACCATCATTTTGTTCTGTTAACATGATCAAAGAAAAGTAGAACATGTACACGTCTGTATGAAAGTACAGTACTCTGCTCTGTGAGGGTCAATGCAGCACTCTTTCTTCAGTGCTATTAAAGAAAAATTTGGGCACAAATCTGGTCATTTCTGTTTATAAATGAAGTATAATGTTACAAAAACTATATCATATGAGCGCAGAGGCTCTCATGTTAAAATATCATACTGTTTATAATATTATATTAGCTAGAAGCAAAGAAAAGGACAATTGTTACCTTGAGCATTTCCGTAGATGAGTGTGGTTGACACTGAAATAAAGTTTAAAACCTCATCAGACATGATCAATCTGACAGCAACTCAAGATCATAATCAACAAATTTTTGAGATAACATTATTGAAAGCACATTTCATTTTTCAAAGTATGTACATTATTAAATTATTTACATTCAAAATCTACAGACATAACAGCAGCTTTGCTTAGAGCAAAAACATAGATACATAGTCATAGATAATTGTTCTGTTATGTATTTAGCTCAGTCCTCCAGCCTGAACCAAGACAAATTAACAACCACCATGATGCTTATTAATCATCATGTTAGTTAGAAAACATGAGTTTGTGTGTGAAAGTCAATAGGTTGATAGAAAGTGACTGATGTACTCACAGAATAATGACAGTACACAGAACAACGTGTGTCCCATCTTCACATGCAGAGCAACACTGTCACTCTGCTGTTTGTCCTTTACATTAAAACATGTAACACAGCAAAGACACAAACAACAAAGACAAGTTATGTTTTATAGATATGCATCAGAAAAAGTGCAGCCTCTCTGTTCTTCCTTCCTTTTTATGTGACACACAGTCATCTACCACAGTTTTAACCACAACATATTTACTGCACGTTCACACTTCCTCTTCACCACTAAAATACAATAATTTGTTTAAGGTCTAAAAAACAATGTATAAAAACTACATTACTTATAATAAATTAGCTTGTTTCATTAGTAAATTATCAAGCATATATTTATTGCCTAATAATTTATTTATTGGTGCATGTTATACAATGTATAACACAGTGACTGTGATGTGAGGAGCTGGTGAGTTTTAACACTCAAAATAAATTTACCACATGGCAGAGAAACACAGAGACAGACAGTCCAAGACAACAAACAACAAGAAAACTGAAAAAAATAGAACTTGCATTATTATCATTATCAGAATCAGTAAAGTTTCCCCATATTTGTTCTGAACAGTGTGATGGTGGATTTTCCTGTAGAGAAAATTATTTAGAGAACAAAAGCAGAAAATTCTCTGTTTGCGATTCAACAACTACAGTCCCATGAACCTTGAGACGAGCTAAAACTGACTGTTGGAGCTTCGTGATCTTGTGTCTTCCTGCATATACTGAGTTTCTCATCCACTGCATAGAAACCACAGTTACTGTGTTTTACATTCAGCAGGTTCAAATATTCAGCATCAGTTTAAACTAATATTAGAATCCATCTGAGGGGACGTGTAGGACATGTCAGTGTTAAAAAGTGTTAATTTAATCTATGATCAGATGTTTCAGTCTGAGGTGTGATGCACGGAAATGACACAATAACAGCAGAATTTGTTGCTAAATGTCCTGAAATAACATTGATGTTTATCAGTTGTGGGGACAAATTCTCTTCTAGCACTTTTTGTGTCTTTCATCTGGCCTGTGAGCTACAAGCCTGAAAAATACATCAAAGTGTTTGTAACTTAACTGGAAACTGTAGTTTGTTTTACCTGACATTACTACAAACCTCAGGCTTTATTGTAACTGCATTAAGGGACAAATCTTCAAATCAACAAAACTGAGGTAGCACCATTAGTTTATATAAATGTGTGTTACTGTCACGGCATAGATCAGACATTTACACACCAGAGCAGAAAGACGACGTGTCAAACACAACACGTGCTGTCAGATGTTTATCAGTGGAACAATCCGAGCTAAGTGTCCGAACTACTATACACACACAAAGCAGATATTAGTAACATGATGTTTTAGCTACTTGTATGATTCAGTTATGAAACTTGGTATATAAGTGTTTTCTCATAATTTGAAACACAATAAAATAACATGATTATTAAATAAAGGAATAAGAAAGGATTGTGGTTTAATTTGAACAGTTTTACAACTGTGAGAAGAACAGAGAGGATTGACTCCAAGTCTCTTAAACACGCTCAACACAATGTGCTCTCCCACTCTTCCCATTCCCAAGCAAAAATCAAATGGCAGCAAATGATTTGTTTCGGAGGTGAGTGTTGTGGAAAAATCTGGGAGAGCAAGTTAAGAGAAAGGAGGCAGCTCTCACATTATCATCAAGGAATTTAATGACAATAACATAGGTAAAATAAGCAAAAAGGTAGAGGAGCAGGCAGAGGAACAGAGCAAAAAGCAGTGTCACCCGAGTGGATCAGACAAGTGATCTGATGATCTCTGTCGGGCTCACGTGTGCTTTTAACTGCTCAACAATGCAAAAGGTTGAATACACATTGATCAGGAGTTACTGTATCATCTCTGATGGGGCAGCTACCTGTGGGGAAGCTAGGGTTAAACAAAGTTTAGAGAGAAAGTCTGCTTAAGGTGTCAACAACTATTCAAAGGAACAATAGGGTCTGTAAAGGTGTCAATAAGAGGCTTCTGGCAAATGTTACTTGTGGGATCCACTATCCTTGCTAGTTCCGTGGGCCTTCTACTGAGTAGCACATGCGTATCATGTCAGTGGTATCTTGCGGGAAACAAAAGGTAATACGGCTTCTGCCAGAAGTGTGACCCAGTGTTAGGCTGCTGTATATAGAAATTTCCCTCACAGTGAGCAACACACAAAACAACAAACAAAACGCTCTAATAAAAACCCACCTTACCTTGTTGAAATAAACCACAGAATAAAAGACACAATGCATAACCCAACTCCTAATCCAAAACAGAAAAAATATTAAAATAAAGGGGCTTCTCTCTCTCATACTGAGGAGCTCAATATTTACAGTGAATTCACTGAATGGACACTTATGTGCACACGGACAAACACAAAGTTTAATACCAAACACTAAATATTAAATATTATAACACCAAAGCTCTAAATATTCCTTCTTACAGAGTCAACATCACAGTTGATACTCACATGTTTGATAGACGCACATAAACAGTAAACACGCGCCACACGCTCAATGTCCCTTAATTGTCCGTCTGTCCGTCACCACGTGACCGGCAGAGTTCTTCCGGCTGTGGTCCCTGGGTGTCATTACTAACTCCACCCGCCAGAGGGCGCTGCTGAGCTTCCCACCACAAATCTAGATCTAGAAGAGGATTATTAGTTTATGACTGTAACCTGTTGGAAGAAAGTTCACACTGTTTTGTATTTAACACTTTAGCTGCAGAGCTGTGAGACTGTGGCTTCTTCCAACAGATTAAAGCCATAAAATTAGTGAGACTGAAAGTGACGACTCGTTTAATACCTACAGTGCAGATGAAACAGAGAAAATTTACGACAATTGAAAACATCCAAAACTTTGAGCAGTAATTTAATACACATATTTTAATACATAGAAATATGTACAAAAACAATGATTTTTAATGATAGAATATCACACAGATAAGTCACATTATATATATATATATATATATATATATATATATATATATATATATATATATATAGTATATTTATAGTATATTTATAATTGGCATTAACTTATTAACAAATAAACAGTTTGCATATATAATACATACAAAAGATACACAATTAATTAATATAAAAAAATAGTAAATGATCTAAACGTAATTTTTCATGATCTGAAATAAAACACTGAATCTGATGTTTGGACAGCTGAGGTTTGCACAATAATTTAAATGCTTTTTAATCTTGGATGCTGTTTGTTGTTGTTATTATTGTTCATGTGTTTTTATTTTGCAAATGAAGCAAATGAAGCAAACGGCATCTTGTGTTTTCACTGTGTAATTTTTGCCATACGCATCTTGTCGCAGGCAATGAAAGATGTCACTCATGTCTCAAAATCCCTCTTTATGAACCTGAAAAATACACATAAACAAAACAAAGGAAAAACAGAGACACAAAAAAAACATTCATGTTTTTATAATGGTGTTAAGAGACAATCAGTAATTGAGTTTATAATAATAACTTTTAACTATCCTTTGTCAATAATATAAATGAAAATCATTTACACCAAGTTTCATGTTGCTTCTCATTTCTCGGCTCAAAAAATCACATTAATAAGAGTAACAGCACATTTTAACATTTGTCAGTCTAAACATGAAATTGTTAAAGAACAATTTTATTTAAACAAGAGAAAAGATGTGAAAATATTATAGAAACATTTTCTTGTCTAAATCTAGTTAAGATCATATTGTAGCGACCCGGCCGGTGGGCCAGGGGTGGGGTCGCTGGGGATTGTGGGTGTTCGGGGTTTTGGGTGTTGTGTTGTTCGGCGTTGGGGGAGAGAGCGCCGTGGGGAATGTGTTTCTCTGTGTGGGAGATATTGGTTGTGTCTGTGTAATGCTTGTGTGTACTGGTGTTGGCCGGCACCATGAGAGAGGGTGTTGTATGTGGGAGTGACCCTCACGGTGACGGTTGGAGGCAGCCAATAAAAGACAAGGACTGCGTCACCTGGTTGTCTGTCTGCCAGCATGAGGCACGAGTGACCTCCGTCCACCTGGGGTAGCTTTAGGGTCAGGTTAGCCTGCTAGCGCCCAAGCTAGCTGCTAGTTAGCTGCACCAGTTAGGCTAGGCTAGCGTAGCTCATGCTCCACTACCCGCAGTGGCTGCCGCACACCCTGCCATGGTGTTGTTGGTGTTATTCCTGAGATATGTTTGTTTAAAATAAAGATGAAACACAGTTACTTCTTATTCTGGATTGGAGTGTTTAGAACTACAAAGACCATTAATTATGTAACAGGTGGACATGTCTTCATAGTCTTCAGTGGACAGATTTAGTTTCAGTACCGTTGTTGTGGAGACACGTTAGCTGGTCCACACAACTTCAAAAGGATTTTTGAGGGTAAAGACTGAATTTTAGGGTCTGGGTTAGAATTAGGTTTTGGTTAGGGTGAGGGGCTTGGGATCTATATCAGTGTGTGTGTGTGTGTGTGTGTGTGTGTGGGAGTGGAGGGATTTCACTATAAGCCAGTACACACTGCAGTGTATTGTGCAAAGGTGTGTGTATCTGGATGTTCTGTATCTTGGTTTCTCAGACATGTTTCAGGCCTCACGTAGTCCTTCTCTCTGTGACTGTATGTAATCATTGACTTGTGTTGTTGTCTGTTTCTTCTTCTGCGTAGGAAAAGTGTGTGTGTCCATTTAACTGTGTGTGTCCCCAGTGTTCAGGACCAAGGTCTGTGCCAGTTGCTGCTGCCTTAAGGCTGATTGTGGTTTTGTGAAAAGGCTGAGGTGAGTTTTGCAGCCTGGTAGTGGTGGCAGTGAACCACTACAGGACAAAGCTGAGAGCAGACAGTCAGCATGGAGTCCTGCACTGGTACTGGTTTCACTGGGAGACAAGTCAATGACTTTGTCCCCACTTAGTGGAACTTGTGCAGTATCTGATTGTTTAAGTCCAACTCTCAATTGTTTTCAATATTTAATGATTGAAATAATACAGTAAAACTCTGCACATTGTCTCATCTGGTTTCAAACGTTTCAGGCCATTGGCTGGTGTTATTATCTGTAGCTATTACGAATTATTAAGAATACAATAAATCTATTGAGTAAAATGTATTTAATTATTCATACCCAATTTCCTGTAGTAACAATATTTGTACCTGTGGTTGAATCTGGATTCACATTGCTGTAGTCAGAGTTTTCCTCTGTATCATCACGTCTCCCTGTGTAAAAAAGTGTTTTCAATATATCTTAGGTCACAGTAGCAAGGCTTTAATTTATTATGAATATTTAAAAACATGTTTTTATATGTGAACTGACCTGTTTTTTTCATGAACTTCACCCTCAATCAGTGTGACATTGTTGAATTTATCTCTTTGTCCAGCTGAAATATAAACATTGAACATACATGTGACATATACTTTGATCATTCAGTTCTAGTCATAAAATGTCATATTAATCAAAGTTTATACTGAACCACTTTGTGTGTTTCCAGAGCCTCTGATTGATTCATACACAGAAACATCACCTATAAATCAATAACAATCCACAAAAAGTTACTCAAAAAGCAGAAGGTTAGAAAAAGTTATGAAAGTAATAAATTGTGAGTCTGACCGTGGAGAAGAGAGGAGTAAACTTGAGTTTGACTCTGGTCGACTGTTTGCTGTGTAGTAGATTCTTGACTGATGATCCGAGAATGAATGAACCTAAAACCCAAAGAAAATACTGTGAATTTAGTTGAAAACATGGAAACAGTTGTGATCTAAAGTGGAAATTTGTTGTCGTTACATTTAGATTGTCTCTCCTGAAATGACACATCTGTATATAAATGTTTGGTTAATGTTTAAATGATGGAAGTGTTGGACCAACCTTTTCCAACACGAAGCTGTAAAAAAATACAATCAATATTTTATTGTTTTGTATGGAAATAATTCCACAGCATCATGTCACAAGATCCAAGTTCATCAGTGATTTTCACTGAATGATCAAGAAGAAAAGTTTCCACCTTTTATCCTTCTGCAGCAAAACAGCAGCAGCAGCAGCAGGAAAACAGTCAGTAAAATTCCAATAATCAACCCAGTGACAAATGGGACAGTAGATGAACAAGTTTCAGACCTGGAGCCTGTAATTATAAATCAGCATTGACAAACATTATTGATACAGCGAGGAGAAGAGTCAACAACATGTTGTTACACAAAGAGATGAACACATTGATCCTGCAGATGGATGTTCAAGCTCAAAGTTTAGAGTTACTGAGTCTCCAGGACTCGACCATGATGGAGACACACTGAGGACAGGTCTGGGTTTATCTGTTGGGAAATGATTTTTCTCCTAGTAAACACATTTTCCTTTTAGTGACACTGAGAAGATTAGAGTGACTGAATCCATCTCACCTGTAACTGTTAACCAACTCTGTGGCGACTCTTTTCCTGAGCACTGACACTTGTAGAAACCTTCATCTGACTTTGACACTGCAGAAATATTCAGCTCCTGTCTGGTGTCATTTTGTCTGACTTTGTCATTTTGATAGAAAATCACATTGGAAACAAAGTTTGTGTTTCTGAATTTGCAGCCAACAGTAACAGACTGTCCTTCAGTCACAGGATGGACAGGACTCACCAGGACAACACCATAATACTCATCTGTAACATAATAATGAACATTTTATCAAATAAAAAACTGCTTCCTTACATTTACTGGAAAAAATTTGAAGCAAAATGAACAATGAATTGTGATAACTGACAGGAAACTGCATGTAAAACCCAAACTAATTATAGTGACAGTATGTGACTATGATCTTTTTGGAAACAGAATAAGAGAAAACATGTGACAGTGATGATGTTTAGAAAGTCGTGGCTTGACCAGTTACAGTAGATCTATAATTAATAAGCACTTTATGCAGCTCAAAGGAATCAAACCTTAAACTTTTGTATTGTTTTGTTAAAAAACTGAGACTTTTTCTGTGGGTAAATTTGGGAATTAATTTTTTTTGTAAACGAAGGAAGTAGGTGAACTCAGACCTGCTACCAAGATGATTATTGTATTATTAGACTTTGCCTGTTGTTGTCATGTTACTTCATATTTAATTTCCAATTGCAGTTAGTCATTGAACAGACACCTTGATCCCAAACAAGTAAGGAGCAAACATCAGGGGCATGTTGGGGTTCAGTGTTTTGCCCAAAGACACTTCAGCATGTGACCACTGTCCACTACTCAGTTTGATCTGGGTATTAAAGTTCATAACAGGATGTTGACACATGGATGTTTCAGTGAAAGAAATGGACAAAGTGAATCAAACATACTGTGGACAGTGATGTTGACTGAATTACTGAACTCTCCTGATCCAGACTCACACCAGTACACTGCAGTACTAGACTGGGAGGTGAAGAAGTTACATGTGGATCCAGTCATTGTCCCCCAGTAGGAGCAGGGAGACAGAGGGACGTCCTCAGTGAACCTCCTCACTGTCCACTCAGTAGAGTTTCCCTCACAGCTCAGAGACACAGAGTCAAAGGTGAAGTGTTGAACTCTGTCAGGATTCACTGTGAGAGACGCTGATGGACCAACATCTGGAAAACACGACAAAAGAAATAAAACCAAGTTCAAAGACACGATGATTAAAATAGCACATTACAAAGGCCTATGATATTCATCTACTTCAGTTTCTTGTCACTGAGGATCAGAGCAAACTGCAGCGTTTCCATCAAACTGTGATTTCTACCTTAAAAGCTTCTTACAGTTTGTGTCTGTTTCAAATGACGTAAGAAAGTGACAACAGCAGCTGTGACATGTTAAACTGCTGTTACCTTCCATCTTTACACAATATTTTATTTACCACTAATGAATTTGTCAGTATTTGACTGTCTCACAGTGACTGTTTCCTCTTATGTATCAGAGTTGGTCTGATATTAAGTAAAACTAATAGTCAAAAGTACAAGTTCTCATTGTACATAAATCTCATATGTGTGTGTTGACCAGATGTTAGATAAGCCCCGCCCACAAAAAAGGAAAAAGACCCACACAACAATCAATTCATGTTTTCTACTGGTAGAGCATGAATGTACAGGACACATTGAATTATCAACATGGGAAATGGACACTGCGAGTTGTTCACGAGACAAATGATGAACTGAGGTGACGACTTTTCATCTGCTTATTCCGAGAAAACCCAGAAACCAACTGACCTCCAGACCAGACAAACTGTGGTTCACTGTGATCAGTGTAATACACTGGGTCTCCTCTTCCAGCTCTACACACATGTCCTGCTGTGTGTGTCTGTCCATGAAGGACGTAGGAATTGTGTCCAGTCCCAGTGTCTCTAGCAGGTAGCAGCTCATATCTGTAGGATTTGTGTGACAGATCAGGAACAGCCTTATACCAGTAGAACCTCCATCCTGCAGATGGATGTTCAAGCTCACAGTTCAGAGTCACTGAGGCTCCAGGACTCAGCCATGATGGAGACACACTGAGGACAGGTCTGGGTTTATCTGTTGGGAAAATTATTTTTGAGAATGAAAATGACTTGTCAAGTTTAGTTTGGACTATGTTTTTGATGCTGTTCAGTTTAGAATAAAAACATATATATCGTCCATGTACAATCATTTAAATTTAAATTAATTAAAATGGATAAATAATGAATATCACTGAATCTTTACAGTGGAATAATTTTTCTGTGACACAAAATGCTCATTTTATCAATGTGATTTGCATTATTAATATACTTTTTATGTTTTATGTAGTGCAATATAAGTGTCTTAGGAATAAATAATATCTAACTAATGAGAACTATATATAAAATATCTACACAATAATAGATGAAATACATTCCACTTACATCTCACAGTCAGTCTGATGGGATCACTCCATGCTGTAGAGGAGTAAAAGTCCTTTTTCTCTTTACCTCTACAACAGTAGTTTCCACTTCTGAGAAATGAAGCAGTGAAAACCCAACGTTCACTGTGTTCTACAGTTTTCTCAGAGCTGTCTGTTTTCCATTCATACTCCCACTCAGTGTCTCCACCACCTTGGATCTCACATGTTAGATTAATCTTCTCCCCACTGAATATCTGAGGCCAGTTGGGCTGCTGAGTTACAACAGCCTTGTTGGAAACTGTTACCATCAAACAAACATAACATCAAAGACATAAAATCTTAATAAATAATCACTGATAAAAATGATAATCCATTAATTCATGTAATTTTATTTCAAAATAATCACTGCACTCACCTGTTTTCTCAACAGTGACAGTCTCACTGTCCTCTGTGTAGTAACCTGAGGTTCCTCTTCCTCCTCTGCAGGAATAGATGCCTCCTTCTGAAATACTGATGGTGTCTGCTCCACCTGTTCTTATGGTCTGAGCTGTAGAAAACTCTGAGGTCTGTTTGAACCAGTCATATTTCCAGCTCTCAGAGTCGTCCACAGAGCAGCTCAGTGTCACAGTGTCTCCTGCTGCTATGACTGTCCTGTCTGCTCTCACTGAGGCTCTGGGTTTATGTTCTGTTCAATTCACAGAGACAAAGAAACAATTCAGTGGTTAAATGTTCCACATTTAATTTACACGTTGTTTCATTTGCAGAATAATTTAGCTGCTTTCTGGTCCTAACAGACCCATGAGGACTAACTCACGACAAAAATTCAGATCCAGCTAAGATTTAAAAAAACTGACTCAAACCAGAACCAATATTTCAAAAATGACTTTTATTCCAGAAAAAGTGGCCATGATTTTTCATCTTCTTGTTGTGCAGCTGTGAACTGTGCAGGGTATAAAAAATATGAATGTGACTCCTAGTGGTTTAATCAAAAAACATATTGACACAGACTAATAAACTACCGTCCTCATTAATGGATCTTTATTTCTGTTGCAGCCACCGACATAAAAAGTCAAACATGTAAAAGAAGTTCACAAACTAACCCAGACTAAAACTAACAAACACATTAGCCGCCTCACAGTCACAGTGCAACATAATCCCAACAGTTCAGACTCGTCTCAGCAGCCTGATGGTTCACATGTAAATCTACAGTGTTCCAGAAAACGTGGCCACATGTCACGATCTCTCTCTTCCTCCTTCATGTCTTATGATTTCTGTATTTCTACACTGACCAAAGGTAAAATGCTGCTTTAAATAATGTTTAAGTATCATATATATTTATTTTTTTTTCAAGATAAATATTTAATCTTTCCAATCTGTACACAGAAAATTATTGTTTTGTTTTTAACTTTTAATATTTAGCCGCATAAATATATTCTAAAGCTAAACTATTCTAAAAGTTTTTTATTTTTATTAATTTGCTCCAAAATTTTAAACAAACTATATTTAGCTTTAAGTTGCCAGGAGGGAGCAACATTACTGTTTTCCTATTTACACAGATAAATGAAAACATCATAAACCATTTTTGTTTTAGATGAAACAAGGTCCAGCTCACCTGATACTGTCAGTGTGACGACATTACTCCACTCTGTTGATGAGTGAGAGTCTGTTTTACCCCGACACCTGTACTTTCCACTGTCAGACTCAGCTGCTCCGTCAATCACATATTCCTTGTGTGTTGGACGTGTCTTTGACTTGGCTGGTGTCCATTCATACGTCCACTCAGTGTCTCCACCTCCCTGGATCTCACATGTGAGAGTGATTCTCTCACCTCTGAATATCTGATTCCAGTTGGGCTGCAGGGTCACAGATGCTCTGGCAGCTGTTCACATTAAAAACACACAGTAAGAATAAAACTACAACCACCAGAGTAAATATCTCTGTATTAATTCACATGGTCAGAACATTTATTAAAAAATAAAATTCAGTGTAACACCAGCAGATTTTTTAACATTTTAAAAACAAAAACATAAGTGACGTGTTTTACAAAATAATCCAAAAACTGACATGCAGCCGTAAACTCTTTAATCAAGAAACCCTGGTACTTCGTGATGACAGTCACCTCAGAAAATGAGATTGTGGTTGAAAAGTTTGTTTTCTTTAGCAATTTCATTAGAAAAGTAAAATTCTGTCATGGCTCAACTCTCGTCTCCACTTCCTTTACTGGACTTATTAATAACCTGCTGGAACCTGCTTCTTCCGAACTCACTCCCCATCTCTGGGGCGGCTGACGCCTGTGTTCCTGCCCTGTCTGTCTCTGTTCAAGCTCCCGTTCCTGTTCTGGCCTCTGCTCAAACTCCAGCCTCACATTCAGCTGTGGTCTTGTCTGATCCGGTCTCTGAGGGGGGCGGCGACTGCACTGGCCCCGCGTCACCAGCCAGATCTTCAACCCCTTATCATGTCCCATCAGCCTCCGTCCATGGTCTGGTTCAACCGATTACTACAGAACTCGGTCCCAGACTCCAGTCTAGTGAACTCTATGTCATAAGTCCTGGTCACCTGTGATTTTTGTTGGATTGTTTATTCTGGCTGGTTTATCCCTGACTGTTGATCTGAGGACTTGCATTAAAAGCAGTCGTCTGCTGAGTTGTTTTGTTGGACTTTTATTTTGGGGACTTTGGATTTCGGACTTTGGACTTCGATCTGTAGATAGATGTATAGTTTGCTTCCTCCCTGGTTCCCACCTGAGTTCTCCTGTTCAGAAATACCTGCCATTCATCTCTGGTAGAACTTTATTTAACCCTCCTGTTATGTTATGTTTTTTGGAACCAAAATGTTTCAAGTTTATATCTCATCATTAACTCTATTCATTTCTAACCATTTCAGTCAATATTTACTTCAATGATGTTCTTCACTGTTCACAGGTCATAGTTTAATGAGGATAATTCACTCATTGTTTACCAAAAAAAAATCTTGTTAAAGCTTTTTTAAGTACAGGGAAAAGACCTATATATAAATTACAATTCTTTTATTTTTTAATATGTTGATTACACTAAATAAGCCAAGAAGAAGACGTTTCAAAGTGAAAAAATATTTTATATTTTTAAACTTTAAAACGAGTCAGTTTGACCCAGAACATAACACAAGGGTTGATTCTCAGTATCATTCAGTGCTGTTGTCTATAAACATTAAAAATACATTTTCACAACCTTCCTCCTGGGTCCAGTACCGCAACCCGGACAAACTCATGATCACTACAAGCAAAGTGAAAAATTTCAGAAACATGCTGCCGTTACTCTACGTTGCATATCTTTGTCCTCCAGTGTTACAGCAAGGAACCTTGATGTAGGAGTTATGTTCATATCAAAAACTCAAAGGATAGACACTTAAAGGATAGACAATTTTTTTCAGTATGATTTCAAACATTTAAAAACAAGAGCAGTAAAATGACTGATGTCATTCAAATATAACAATCCTACATCATAAAATATTTTGCAATTGTTTTTAAACTAGTGTGGAAGTGATTCACACATAATATTTTATATGAGAACATACAGTATCTGCTTTCCCGTTGTTGCTCCTTATTGTGTTGAAATCTCATAAACGATCAACACACTGACTCCAAACTCATGTATTGAGATTTTTTGATGCATTTCAACTTTGTCTGTACAAAGTTCTCACATGCAGGATCCACCTAATGTTTGTCAAACAACAAAAAAGGAATATCTTTCTGAACACTGGTGTTGATCTGGATAGAAAAATTCAAAGACTTATATAATACATTCTAAGCTAAGAATCATTGCAGCTGTTGCCAACATTCCTTCTGTAATTTGTCGCCCTATTTCCGGGTTAAACGTTTCTCTTTCTTTAGCGTCTCCTAGACAGAATGTCAAAATGGACACGTCCATCACAACATGTCTTTGTCAATATTTGGTCCATATACATAAACATAAATAAAACACTGCCTGCATATGTTAAATAGCAAAGTAACTTCTTTATGGGCACTAATGTCATTTCTATTCATTCATGAAGTTTAATGTTAGAAAATGATCAAATATGACACAGACAGGTGATCTTACAGTGGAAATAGTTTATTTAATAGTCCATAAAATAGAAGCAAACAGAAAAGGGCAATTGTTACCTTCAGCCTTTCTGTAGATGAGTGAACTTGACACTAAAATAAAGATTAAAACATCATCAGATATGGTCGATCTGACAAAACTCAAAATCATAATCAAAAAATGGATGTTAAATATACTGGGCAAGTTATTGGTTATCAACAAATTTCTGAGACAATATTATTGGAAGCGCATTTTTAAATTAAGTACCTAAAATTCAATTAAAAATTAATAAAATGATGTACATTAAAATTCCACAGGCATAACAGTAGCTCAGCTCAGAGCAGTAACTGTGCAATTTTAAGAAATAATTGACCTGTGTATTTAGTTCCACACCCTGAACCAAGACAAATTAACAACCACTATGATACTTATTAATCATCATGTTAGTTAGAAAACACGAGTTTGTGTGTGAAAGTCAATATGTTGATAGAAAGTGACTGATGTACTCACAGAATAATGACAGTACACAGAACAACGTGTGTCCCATCTTCACATGCAGAGCAACACTGTCACTCTGCTGTTTGTCCTTTACATTAAAACATGTAACACAGCAAAGACACAAACAACAAAGAAAAGTTATGTTTTATAGATATGCATCAGAAAAAGTGCAGCCTCTTTGTTCTTCCTTCCTTTTATGTGTCATCTATCACAGTTTTAACCACAACATATTTACTCCACGTTCACACTTCCTGTTCACCACTAAAATGCATTTGCTTATTTTTTCTGGTCCATAAACAAATGTTAAATAAAGAAATGTATTAGGCATATACATGTTCACATTTATGGAATATAAAACCATTAAATTTCATCAAATCACATGAGTTACTCTAGTCGACCTACATAATAATTTAATAATGTTTGTTTGCATGTATTTTGATGTGCTGATTTGTTTCAACACTCAAGAATAACTTAGTCAGTATAAGGCTGAGAAACGCTAAGACAGGAAGTACAAGACAACACCCAACAAAAAGTGCATTAAGTGTGGTCCTACAGTCTTAGAACATATACTGAGTTTCCTCATTTATTCAGTCCAAATCAGACAGTGTCCGATTCCACTATCACTTTGCACCACACCTGCAGAAAGCAGAATTTATTCCTAAACTTTCTAAAATAAAAGTAATTTTATAAAAGAGGTTTGTGTCTATTGTGCAAATGACATTCTCTTCCTGTCATGGTCTCTGGCCCTGTGTCCTGGTTTCATATGGTCAACTTGCTGTCCTCTTCATTTAAGGAATAACCAGGTTTATTGGAGGTGTTTTTAACTTGGCTGTTGTCCATTCACATGCCCATTCAGTGTCTCCTTGTCCTTGATTCCATTTGGGCTGCAGGGTCACATGATCAACGCCTGCACAAGGAGTTGAGTTGTGTACTCTGAGAGTTAGGGTCTGATCTTTCTGATGCTGTTGAGGGCAAATCTACACGACCTAGAAACTGATGAGATTAGTTCAAGAAAGCTCAGCTGTATATCTGATGACCCCCAGACTTCAGTCCGACTTAGCAGGAACAATCACTGCAGATCCGATATTGATGTTGATGCTGATGGTGTGTTGTGTTGAAGACCTGGCTGGTAAGACGAGAACTTCAGTCTCGGAGAGGTTGAACTGAAGATGTTTTTCTTTCATCTGAGCAGTGATGTAAGAGAGACAAACGCAGATGTGTGACAGGACACTAGAGTCATCCTAACTCAAAAGTTGAGAGCTCACGCAACTTCCCCGGATCAGTCTGTTTGACTGATTCATCTCTGCTCAACTGACTGGGTTTTGGGATTGTGAATCTCTCTGACCTGGATACATATCTGGAAAGATATTTATATCACTTCAGGTACTTGGAGGGGAGTGAGTAATCCCACTGTGCATTCAGATTTCTTAGTTGTAAATCCTGAGTCCATACTAGTCTCTTTCTCTTGTGCATTGCAACATCAGACCAGACGACTCGCTGTGCCTATTCTGGTTCCCTCAGACCACCTCCAGTTTTATCACTGAAATCCTTAAAACTTCTGTTTTGTGCAGTTGTCTTTTGGTTTTGGATCCACCTGCTCAGCCAGTTTTCTAACATTTTCATCACATGATTTTAGTTTCATGTGGCCTGTGAGCTATAAGCCTGAAAAAATGCAGTAAAAATGTTTGGAATTTAAACTGTAGTTTGTTTAATCTCATGTTGATACAATAACTTCAGACTTTACTACAAATGCATTAAGTAATAAATCCTCAGATCAACTAAACAAACTGTTATTGGGTCATTAGTTTATGCACTTTTTGGCAAATGAGAAATAGCAAACTGTAGCATATGAAACAAACAACCTTCCAGTTTCCTTTAACACATAAAGACGTGTTGCTGCAAGAATGAGACATTTTCACACCAGAGCAGAAAGAAGATGGTCAAACACAACATCTGTTCTCAAATTTGTATCTGAGTGACAAAAACTGAGCTAAGTGTGATACACAGAAATATTTAGGAACTACTGCACATTACAAAAAGCACATTTTACATGTTTTGTAACATAATGAGTTTTATAGACTGTAACAGCTTATTTAGCTGCACTTTCAGCCAATTTGCTTTAAATGATAAAAATGTGGCTTCGGCCCTAAAATAAAGTCTGTTTTCTCATGTTTACAAACAATATAATTGTTCATTTTCAATAAAGAAATGATAGATAAAAGCCCTGAGCTCAATGACTATTTTTGGAGCAGAAAGGGACTTTATGTGTCTGTCCTCAGTGTAAACTAAAGGACGAGCACATTACTGCAAATCAGCTTTTGCACAAAAAACAAAGAGAGTTCAAAACTGTTGTCCACATCAACCCACAATACTACAGGATTTACAGTAGAGTAAAGGATTGTTGAGCGCAGCAACCCCTGCGTAATTTGTGAAGAATAAGAGAAGTCTTCTCCTTTTGGCTACAGGACCAGCCGTTCATTCATAACAGGAGCGTTTTGTCAGCTCTGTTCATCCCACACGTGTCTTGACGGACACACATATGCGTGAATCGCACTCTTTACCGTAATACCGGTAAATGCAGCGCACAGAACATCCTCATGCCTACTGTAAACAACGAGTAAGAGCGCATACAACAGACATATAGATCTTAACAAGGATTAATAAAATAATTTTCAAAGAGGGCAGAACAATGTTGAAGTGATTACTGTTGCCGTCTCACAGCTAGGAGGTTAAAATCACTGGGTTTCATCAGATTTCAGAGTTTCATCTTCTCCCAGGTTTGTGTGGGTTTCCTCCCACAGTCCAAATACTCGCCTGTTAGGTTAATCCTGACTAAACTGTCCGTAGGTGTGAATGGTTGTCTGTCTGTGTATGTCTCTGTGTTGCCCTGAGACATACTGAATGTCCCAAAACAGGATGTGAGGTCACAGATAATGGAAGGATGGATGATTTCTAAAGGTTGATGAATGTTCACCTTTGAGCAAGATTTAATAATTAACATGCTACAACATAAACTATAAGATTTTTAATGAGGACAAAAAAGCAGCAGCGTCCCTAAAATAAATTAAAAAAATACAGAACACAATTTTGTCTAAAGAAGCATATTTTTCAAATCTACCTGAATGAGCCAACGTTAACTTTCTCAAACGTTTGTTCTATGCTTATATACTTTTCTGCAGTTATGCTGTGTCAGTAGATAGACAACTAGTAGCTAACGTACGTGCAACATCAAATAGTGCCTTCTAAGCCTGCAAGTAATCGTTAAGGAAACCAATGTTTGTATTGCTTTTCTGGACAGGAGCAGCAAGATATAGTTGAAGTCCAGTGTTTGGCTGTGGAAGGCACACAGTTTTCTTACCGTGCTCAGTGGAGTTTAGGTATTATATTAACATGATTTTAGAACTGTTGTTATTAGCTGTACTGAAGAACACAGAAGTTCAATAAATCTGCAACATTTTTTATAATACATCGATCTCTGAAGTGGATCTTTTTTGGACCATTGGACACGCGTAAGACGGCCTCTACATTAGTAAGAAAACTATTCTTTACACGGACTAAACAGCGACTTCAACGATTTTAAGGAAAAGGCTACTGAATGGGTGCATGAAGCACTACAGCGCATGGAGGAGGCGTCCAGAGCAAATGCAGAAGTAGGTCCTGAGGACAGCGTGTCTATGACATCCAACGTGTCTAGGCTCACTAGGCTCACTTCCAGATCAGGTTCTGTAACGTCCACAGCTTCAGCACGAGTCAAAGCCGAGTTAGAAAGGGTTAAGGCTGAGAATCTGAGGCTTAAGTCAGAACAAGAGTTGAGGTTCAAGTTGGAACAAGAATTTAGGCTTAGAGCAGAAGAAAAGCATAAGTTGACAGAACAACTTAGGGAAGAACAACTTAAGGCAGAAAAACTTAAGTGGGCAGAACAACTTAGGGCAGAACAACTTAAGTCAGAACAACTTGTGCGTATGGTACAGGAGCTGCATCTTAAAGCCGAACGTGAGAACAGGCTTACGGAAAAAGAGGATGAGTTGGAAACCAGATTTAGAGCCACCGAGAAGGAGCAAAATGAGGCTTCCACTGTTCCTAGTGGTGCTGAGTGGAGAAAAGTGATAAAAAAACGAAAAATTAGAAATGGGGCGCTCCTGTACGGAGTTCAGAGAGGTAGATCAGGACTCAGAGACGGAGAAAATGGAGCACGGGTATGGAGTACGTTACCCGCAGTCAGAATGTGGGGCTGGGTCTTATAGAAGCTTACAGGCCATAGCGCAATACCCTGGTCAGCAATATCCTAGGGCAGCAGTTAAGCATGAGACATCACAGCACCAGAATTACATCCCTGAACCTATGACTAATCAAAGGTCAGGTACTCTACCTTCGCAGAGTATATCCAATTTTTGGGGGGATCCTTTAGAGTATGGGCCCTTCATAATGGCTTTTGAACATAATATTGAAAGTAAGACAGATAACGATCGGGATAGGCTTTACTTTTTGGAGCAGTATACTAGAGGACAACCTAGAATTTTGGTACGAAGTTGTCTTCCCATGGAGGCACATCGTGGATATAAGGAGGCCAGGAGACTTTTAACTAAGCATTTCGGCAATGAGTATACGATATCCGCAGCCTACATGAATAAGGTCTTAAATTGGCCAACAATTAGAGCTGATGATAGTGAAGCTCTCCGGTCGTTTGCACTTTTTCTAACTAGTTGTGGACGCGCAGTAGCAGAGTTAGACTATCTAGCAGAGTTAGATAACGTACACGACATTAGATCCATCCTTCTAAAGCTTCCATATAAGCTGAGAGAGAAGTGGAGGAGTGTGGCTCTTAAAGTTGAGATGAAGGACAGCCGTAGGGCTAAATTTAAAGACTTGGTGGCGTTCGTAAACAAAATATCAAAGGAGGCGTCGCATCCTTTGTACGGCAACATTGGAGATAAATCCAAAGGGCAAGTAAAAAATCCTGTTGATGATAAGTCAGGAAGACAGGTGGGTGTAAAAAAGAGTTTTACCACCCATGTAATACCAAAGACAGTTCAAAGGGACATAACTTTAAAGCCAAGTACTAACATGAAAGGCGTCACTAAGAACATCAAGGCCGTGCAGGAGTCTTGTCTTTTCTGCCATGGTCAGCATGTCTTTAATGAATGTGCAAAACTTCTCAATTCACCCCACCAAGAGAAGGTCGACTTTCTCAAAAGTCATGGACTATGCTTCAGTTGTCTGAAGGCGGGTCACATGAGTAAATTCTGTCAGGAGAGATTAAACTGTCAGGTATGCTCAAAGGCACACCCCACATTGCTGCATATAAAACACCAAGAAAATAGTGCAGTTAAAGAAGTAGGGACAGTTGAAAGTGACAAAGAAGAAAGTTTCCAGTGGTTTCGTGAGTACTAGTTTAAGTCGGGATTCGGATACGGGGCCCGGGGATGCAGACGAAATTTTTGCCATAGTTCCTGTTCAAGTAAGGGCAAAGAAAGGTGACAAAGTAATTCAGTCATATGCATTCTTAGATTCAGGCAGCAATGCTACATTTTGCACAGACAAACTTCTTAATGAACTAAATTTACGTGGGAAAAAGGTCAATCTTTTCATTACAACTGTGAGAGACAGTGGTGTTGTCACTAGCAACGTGGTGACAGAGTTGGAAGTGAGTCCTCTGCATGTGGATGACTTCATAGAGCTAAAAGAAGTTTTTTCCCGAAGCAGTATCCCAGTGAGCAAGAACAATATCCCACGTCAAGAAGACATAGACAAATGGCAACATCTTAGCGGAGTGAAAATACCTTACATTGAGGCTGATATAGGTCTTCTAATTGGATATAAAGTTGCAAAGGCATTAGAACCAGAGGTAATCCTCCCTAGCTTAAATGATGGGCCTTATGCCGTCAGAACCAGGCTGGGATGGACAGTTAATGGGCCGCTGAGAGAGGGTGGTTGTAGTAAAACGGAAAAGGGAATAAGACCAGTTCTGTCAAATCGCATATCTGTAGCAAAGCTAGAGAATCTGTGGAAGGAACAATTCAAATATGACTTTCCTGAAGGAGCTCAAGAGGAGGATCAGGGGATGTCTAAGGCAGATCACCTATTTATGGAAAGGGTGTCGCAATCTGCAAAAGTAATAAACGGCCACTACTGCATTAACTTACCACTAAAGGACTTGAATGTCAAAATGCCTAACAATCGTGCAATGGCAGAGCAACATGCAGTGAACCTCAAAAGGAAGCTTCTCAAGAATCCCTCATTTAAATTGGAGTACATCACTTTCATGACGGATATGATCACTAAAGGGTATGCAGCTAAAGTTCCGGATAAGGATCTTGGCCGCAGCGATGGAAAAGTTTGGTATATTCTTCATCACGGAGTGTATCATCCCAAGAAGCACAAGCTTCGTGTAGTGTTTGACTGTGGGGCATCATATCAGGGCACCTCATTAAACGAACAACTTCTCCAAGGCCCAAACCTTACTAGCACTATAATTGGCGTTCTAACTAGGTTTCGTCAAGAACCTGAAGCGATAGTAGCTGACGTGGAAGCCATGTTCCACCAAGTAAAGGTTCCGCAAGAAGATGCTGACTTGCTTAGATTCTTGTGGTGGCCAGAGGGTGACACCAGTCAGCCAATGGGTGAATTCAGAATGGAAGTGCATCTGTTCGGGGCTACTTCTTCGCCTAGTTGTGCAAGCTATGCTCTCCGGCGATGTGCCGAAGATAACATACATCTGTTCGAAGCTTGTACAATAAATACAGTATTACAGAATTTTTATGTCGACGACTGCTTGAAATCTGTCGAGTCTGTTGACAAAGCTAAAGACCTCTACCAAAGTCTGAAGGCTGTATGTCAGAAGGGTGGCTTCAGACTAAATAAATGGATCTCTAACAATAGAGTGGTGTTGGCGGCAATACCGGAGGAGGAGAAGGCGAAGGAAGTAAAGGACCTGGATTTGGATCAAAACACGCTTCCAGTGGAGAGTGTGTTGGGCGTGCAATGGTGCATACAGTCAGATCAGTTCAAGTTCAAAATTTCCATCCAAAATAAACCTCCTACTAAAAGGGGAATTCTGTCCATGTTAAGCTCGGTATATGATCCTTTGGGAATACTAGCACCTGTGACTTTAGCAGCCAGAAATATTATGCAGGAGCTTTGCAGGATGAAGTTAGGATGGGATGAGACCGTACCTGAAGGTACGTGTGGACAGAATGCTGAAGAAGGAGCTGCAGGTGCCATTAGAAAATTCTGTGTATTGGACTGACAGCACAGCAGTGTTAAAGTACATCAGCAATGACACCACAAGGTTTCGCACGTTTGTGGCTAATAGAGTTTCAGTGATTCAGCAGGGTTCAACAGTCCCACAATGGCACTACGTAAATTCCCAACAGAATCCAGCAGACAGCGCATCAAGAGGTCTGAGTGTGAACGCCTTCATGCGAAGTAAGCTCTGGGTGTCGGGTCCGGACTTCCTTACACAGGCAACTGAGAAATGGCCAAGGAATCCCGATCACTGGCAAGAACTAGAAACATCTGATCCAGATGTCAGAGAAAGGATCGTTGCAAATGTCATTGTCACTAAGGAAATCCCGGACACAATGCAAAGCTTGAATAGATTATTATTCATCCTGGACACGACTAAAACGGGCAATAGCATGGCTTCTTAGACTAAAACAAACACTCTTAATCTCGTCTAGAAAGAGAAAGGAGCTAGCTGAAATTCTAGCTCGCAAAGGGAAGGAGGTAGCTAAGCAACATAAACAGCTTCATATCCAAATGCTGAAATTCAAATTAACTCTATTCAACAAGGGTTTGCAAGCGGATGACTTACAGGAAGCGGAGGCCGAAATAGTTCGTCACTGTCAACGAATGAACTTTCCGGAGGAGATAGCGGCTCTGCTAAAAGGAGAACCAGTGAAGCGGAGTAGCCACATACACAAGCTCAACCCGCTGCTCCAGGATGGAATACTTCGTGTAGGCGGTAGGCTTACCCGAGCCGCCATGCCAGAGGAGTCCAAAACACCCAGCTATTCTGCCTAAATATCACAAGGTAGCTCACTTAATGCTAAGGGAAATCCATGAAAGAGTAGGCCATGGTGGCTGCAACCATGTTCTGTCTTTTTTACGTCAAAGATATTGGACTCCAAATGCAAACTCAGCAATCAGAAAAGTTCTGTCTCAGTGTAAAACCTGTCGAAGACTGCATGGGGCAACGGGGTGGCAACAGATGGCAGACCTCCCACTCAGCAGAGTCTTGCCGGATGAACCCCCTTTTACTAGAACAGGTGTTGATTACTTTGGACCTTTTACTATAAAACAAGGAAGAACCACTGCAAAAAGATATGGCGTTATATTCACATGCCTGGCTACTCGAGCAATCCACATTGAAGTGGCAACATCGCTGGACACAGACTCCTTTATTAATGCTCTGAGACGTTTCATTGCCAGAAGGGGTCAGGTCACAGAAATCTGCTCAGATAACTGTAACTGTAACTTTATTTGTTAAGCCCTTTAAAACAACAAGGTTGAACAAAGTGCTGTACAGGTTAAGGCATAAAATATTCAAATAAAACCCAACAATGTAACAATAAATAAATAAATAAATAACACACGTAAAATAATGTCAAAAACTCAGACTGCATCAAAAGCCAGTGAAAACAAATGGGTCTTAAGAAATGATTTAAAAACAGGCAAGGAGGAGGCCTGTCTGATGTGCAGGGGCAGCTCGTTCCACAATTTTGGAGCTGCCACCGCAAAAGCTCTGTCCCCTCTGAGCTTCCGTTTAGATTTTGGTACACTCAGGAGCAGCAGGTCGGCTGATCTGAGTGACCGAGGAGGAGTATATAAGTGCAGAAGTTCAGAGAGATACTCTGGGGCAGCACCATTTAAACATTTAAAAACAAATACGAGAAGTTTAAAATGGATCCTAAAATGCACAGGCAGCCAGTGAAGAGAGGATAAAATAGGTGTAATATGGTCATGTTTTCTAGTGCCAGTTAAAAGACGTGCAGCAGCATTTTGGATTAGCTGCAGTCGAGAGATCGACGACTGACTGACGCCAAAATAAAGTGCGTTACAGTAATCCAGCCGGGTGGTAACAAAGGCGTGGATTACTGTCTCAAAGTGCTGCTTAGTAAGAACTGGCTTAACTTTGGCCAGTTGCCTCAGGTGGAAAAAACTAGATTTTACAACCGACCGAATCTGGCTGTCAAGCTTTAGGTTGGTGTCCATTTTAAACCCAAGGTTAACTATTTCTGATTTGGCATATTCAGCCAAGGGACCCAAGTCTACAGAGGCAGCGGCCCCCTTAGGGAGTTGGTTCCCAGCACAATTACCTCAGTCTTGGAATCATTAAAATGTAAAAAGTTAAAAGCCATCCAGGCCTTAATGTCCTTTAAACAGTCCAATAATGAGCTGATAGAGAAACCATCCCTCTTATTTAGAGGGACATAAATCTGACAATCATCAGCATAACAATGAAAACAGATTCCATGTTTTCTGAGGATGGAGCCAAGGGGAAGCAAATACAAAGAAAACAGGACAGGGCCTAAAATAGAGCCTTGTGGAACCCCACAGGACAGAGGAGCAGAGGAGGACTGGAAATTTCCAAGTTGGACACAAAAACTTCTGTCCTTTAAGTAGGACCTGAACCAACTCAGAGCTGGGCCCTTAATACCAACCCAGTGTTCTAGGCGTGAGATCAATATGTCATGGTCCACTGTATCAAAAGCAGCAGTTAAATCAAGCAGTACAAGGACCACACAGTCACCAGAATCAGAGGCTAGGAGAATGTCATTAAACACTCGCAGCAGAGCAGATTCAGTACTGTGTTTTGTTTTAAAACCGGATTGAAAGATCTCTAAAAGGTTGTGCTCATTTAAAAATGCTATTAACTGGCTATAAACGATTTTCTCTAAAAGCTTTGATAAAAAAGGTAATCTAGAAATTGGCCTAAAATTAGCAGAAACAAGTGGATCGAGCCCAGGTTTCTTAATGAGAGGTTTAACTATGGCGTGTTTAAAATTTTTGGGACCAGCCCAGAGGTTAGACTACTGTTTATAATGGTGAGAACAGACGACCTAAAGTAAGAAAAACCTCTTTAAAAAGAGGGGGAAGGGCATCACAGGGTGAACCTGAGGTTGCAAGTGATCAACAATCTCCTGAACCTGAGACAAGGTGACAGGCTCAAACCGATGAAAGACAGCAGAGCATAAGTGAGGGACTGACAGGTCAAAAACAGGAGGAGAGATTTGGGCCCTTGCCATAGAGACCTTATTAATGAAAAAATTAAGAAAGTTTTCACAGGTTTCAGATGTGAATTCAAAACATACAGTCTGAGGAGCATCCAGGATTTTGCTAATAGACTGAAATAACACACGGGGTTTGTGACAGTTGGAAATAATAATATTAGCAAAGTGTTTTCTTTTAGCGTCTTTTACTGTGGACTGATAGAGACGCCAACAGTCTCTCAGCATTTGAAAGGACACTTGCAGTTTGTCCTTCTTCCATCTCCGTTCAGCTCTGCGGCACTCCCGCCTCACAGCACGAGTCTCGTCATTTAGCCAGGGCTCAGATTTAGCTTTAGTGTGCCTGAATTTAAGTGGAGCTACAGTGTCCAATACAGTCTGGCAGGTGGAGTGAAAGCTGGAGCTGAGATTGTCTGTAGAATTGTCCATAGATTCAGGAATCACATAGTTCTGACTGAAGAGGACTGAGAACTGAGCAGCAGTGGAGGGGTTAATAACCCGAGAGAGCTGAGCGGGAGCGCGACTTTTAACAGTGGGAAAAGGCAGGGAAACGTGGAATAACACAGGCACATGGTCTGAAATAACAGCATCACAGACCTCCAAGTTAAAAACAGGCAGACCATATGATAAAACCAGATCAAGTGTGTGTCCACGCTCTTGTGTTGGTCCAGTTACAGACTGGACCAAATTAAAAGAGTCAATAAGGTTTAAAAAGTCATTAACCATGGGTTTGTCCGGACAACACACATGGATATTAAAATCACCAACTAAAAGGACACAGTCATATTTGGGCATGACCTCAGCCAGGAAGTCAGCAAAGTCATTGATAAAATCCTTATTGTATTTCGGTGGTCTGTAGATCACTCCACATAGTACAGGGGGAGAGCAGCCAAGCTCAAACAGACACATTTCGAAGCTGGATAAAGCGGTGGACAGCGAAAGCTGTTTACACCGATACCGGCTCCGGTAAATAGCGGCTGTTCCTCCGCCTCGGCCCGACGTGCGGGGCGAGTTAAAAGCAACAATCGGGAGGCAGGAGCTCCGCGAAAACGCTGGATTCGCCAGCGTTAGCCCATGTCTCAGTCACACAGAAAAACTCCAAACCATTGGAAAGAAAGAAATCCTTCAGGATAAACGTTTTGTTTGCCAGGGATCTGGCATTTACCAGGCCAAACCTGGTGGGAGCTGGGGTGTTAGCCAACCATGGAGTCCGCTCGAGAGACCGCAGGTTCCGCAGATTCACCCCACGCTGGCGCGGGCGAGGAGAGGGCGGGAGGCGGGGCTGGAACAGCTCATCAGGGCCGACGATCGGTATCAACCAGGTGTTGACCGGCTCCAGCGAGCGCCGCGAAGGAAAGAAGCGATGAACCGAACCAAACTCAGCCAGAGAGGAAGCACCACAACGAAGCACACAGACTTTCAGCCTAACCAACCTTCCACTACGCTTACCGCGACGGCGGTGGCGTTTCTTGCGTGGGGGTGGCCCGGGAGTGCGGCCCAGGTGCGCTGGGATTCCCGATAGTAATGGGGGCAGCGTTTTATGTCCATCCTGGGTAATCCACAAACAACTGTTATCAGTTGGCCTAAGATCCAGTAGAGACTGGCGACTGTACACCAGCAGAGAGTTGACATTATTAAAAATAAGTGTCAAAAACAGCATAAACACAAATAAGGTACGGAGAGACAGACGGCGAGCCATAAACACAGGCGCCATCTTGTCAGAAGAGTTATTGGATAATGGAACAAACTTCGTCGGAGCTGAACGGGAGCTTAAAAAGTCCATAAAGGAATGGAACATGTCAAATATAGAAGGCATGTTAAGTCAAATTGGCATTAAATGGATGTTCAATCCCCCATCCGGCTCTCATTACGGAGGAGTGTGGGAGCGTATGATCCGTTCTATCAGAAAAATACTAAATGCTATCCTAAGGGATCAACGCCTGAATGAAGAGGGTCTCCAAACATTTCTCTGCAAAGCCGAATCCATCCTTAACAGTCGGCCGATAACTGCGGCATCCAACGACCCTAACGACTTGGAGGCGTTGACACCAAATCACCTTCCTCTATTGAAAACTCAACCTTCGATTCCCCCCGGAACTTTTCAGAAGGACGACTTATATGCTCGTCGTAGATGGAGGCAAGTTCAGTACATGGCGGATCTCTTTTGGAAACGATGGATAAAGGAGTATCTTCCTAACCTTCAAAAACGGCAAAAATGGATACATACTAAGAGAAATTTCGTTCCTGGAGACATCGTGTTGATCGTTGATGAGTCATCACCTCGAAACTCGTGGATCATAGGAAAGATCGTCGAGGCAATAAAGGATAACCGTGGCTTGGTTCGCCAGGTTCGCATCAAAACCAAAATCAATGAGCTAGAAAGACCTGTAACCAAGGTCTGTCTTCTTCACGAATCAGAATGAGACAGTGGTAAAGACTGTTCTCCTACGGTGTGTCAAGTCCTAGAGACCTCTGACGCCGAAGAAAGAAGAAGGAAGACCTTCAAGTTGGTGGTGGTGCCATATTTAGGCGCTTTATTGTTTATTATTACAATGTATTCTCGTAACTGTTAGATGTTCAAGCTAAGTTCTACAAATTAGTTCTAATGTTCATTGTTAGACTTCAGATATTTACTATTACTTGTTACATGTTTGCTACCAGATATTTACTATTACTTGTTACATGTTTGCTACACCTAATGTGGGTTATACTTTTCATTGTTCACTATGATTTGGTAATTGTTTCCAACATTAATTCAACTATTCCTTAATATTGGTGCACAATTGGGGCCCGGGTGTGAATGAGCCAATGTTAACTTTCTCAAACGTTTGTTCTATGTTTATATACTTTTCTGCAGTTATGCTGTGTCAGTAGATAGACAACTAGTAGCTAACGTACGTGCAACATCAAATAGTGCCTTCTAAGCCTGCAAGTAATCGTTAAGGAAACCAATGTTTGTATTGCTTTTCTGGACAGGAGCAGCAAGATATAGTTGAAGTCCAGTGTTTGGCTGTGGAAGGCACACAGTTTTCTTACCGTGCTCAGTGGAGTTTAGGTATTATATTAACATGATTTTAGAACTGTTGTTATTAGCTGTACTGAAGAACACAGAAGTTCAATAAATCTGCAACATTTTTTATAATACATCGATCTCTGAAGTGGATCTTTTTTGGACCATTGGACACGCGTAAGACGGCCTCTACACTACCCGACACATCTACAGATGAGGACATTCAAAGTGTCAGCTGTTTTCATGGCAGTGTGTTAGTAGGTCAATACTGGCGGCCTTGCATCAGGATTTCACTGAACCAGGATCACAAAGTCCAACCCGCACTTCTCCTTTCAGGCACCAGCGTCACAAAGTCGTTCCTTTGTCCCCAGTCCACAGAACTAAATCCTACTGTCGATTGTACAGTCAGAACTAATAACACAACTCCTCCTAAAGAAAATCAGATATGTTTGTGGTATGCTTTTCTTAATAATTCAGAAATAATCAGGTATACAAAATCACTGGTAGTGTGGACTCCTTTTGGATGGTTTGGTGTCTTGTCAAAAAACAGACTCTTATATTTTTATCTTAAGCATTAAGGTCTGCTGGTGGTGGAGATGTCAGCTGTCTGAGCTCACAGATGGAAGCTGTCTAACATTTGACCAGTGATCAGATATTTGGTTCCTGAGTAGTTGTGACACCGTCCATCCAAACCAGCTCCTCTTCGTCTTGTCACTGTTTGGTGTTTTGGACCTGTAGCTGAGTCCGCACCTGTAAGAAATGACACTTTGGTTTGTGAAAGTAGCCTCAGTTACAGTCACTCAGATCAGTCCAGGTGATAGACAGCTCCAAGTCCTTCATTGCAGTCAGGATCAGCATGTTGGTGTTTACCCCGTCTATCTCTGTACTTACAGTAACAGTCTGAAGGATCATATGAAGCAGTTTAGACTCACCAGCTGCAGCAGGGCTGACAGGAATCCTGACACCACGACTGTGTCTGACTGTGACTCACCAGAGGTTTCACCTGAACGTCTTTACGTTAAAAGTCCGTCCAGTTTTTCTGCACCTGGTTTGTGATATTTAAATCTTTGTGTTTTACAGACATGTAACAACAGACTCGATGTATTTAACAACTGGACATCAGACCGTCAGTCCAAAAGGACAGAGGCTAAGTGCAGACTGTAGACTGTGAACATCCTGTTGGTTCCCAGTGTTTCAAAAGCAGCTTCCTCTGGTGCGGCTTTGTTACGTCTAGTTACTGACAGATCTGGAGCAGCCATGAGAACATCTTAGTTCAGAAGCCCAGTTTGGGGCAAGATCTCTGATTTTATATCTGTGGCAATAATTTCACTGGTTATGAAGGAGTTTGAAGCTGGTCACACTGAAGCTGGCTGATTGCTGGTGTATCATTCTGGATTAACCACCTGTCAGCAAATACAGTTTAAAATCCGCTCCACCTTTACCGACAATGACCTTTGACCCTTATTTTTTATTAACTATTGTACACGTTTTGACAGTATCGATATTGGAGCGTGTTGGAGCCATAGGCAAAAATGTATACATCATAATAATGCTATGCTTAGATACACTAATATATAAAATACACACACCACACTGCACATAGTACAGGTAAGACACCGTAGTGATTTATAGTGTTGAATGTTAATAACTAGTCGGACACAACTTTCATCAGTTTTGACTTTATCTCCCATGTCCTTCTGATGTCCTCATTCCTGATTCTATCCGTCCTCGTTACTTGCAGAGAACCTCAACATCTTAAGCTCTGCTGCCTCCAGCTCTGACTCCTCTGTACAACATCGCTGGTCCCACCAGTGTCTTGAACACCTGCATATTTGAGTTTTGATGGAAGCCACTAACACACTGGGATGTTTACATATCTTTTTGTGAGCGTTTCACAATCCCTGAAAAGTATGTTTGTCAGTCGCAATAGAGTGGGAATAGAGTACTATTAATAATACAATACTCACATACTCACAACATGTTTCTTCTTGCACATGCCAAATACCATAATCAGTACTGTTTAAAATACATTGTTATTATATAATAATATATTATATTATTTTATATGACAGCTTTTTATTCTTCATTATTGTCTTTGTTCATTTGACAATAACATCGTCAGGGTGTTTTAGATTTCCGGTGTGTCTTTTTTCACCTTGTCTTCGGTGTGTCCCTGTAGTTTCCCTCCCTGCCTGCTGAGCCTCTCCTTCAATCTCTCCTTGATTCCACTCTTCTGCTGGCACCAGTCGTCCCACCTGAGCTGCATCACTCATCCATTCATGCATATAAGGATTTCTGATTGTTATCATCTTTGCTAATGTGTCTCCACATGTGTCTGCTCTGTCCCTGTCCATTCCCCGACCACCAGCCTCTCGTTAGTAAGTCCTAGTTTCTTTGTGTGAGTTTTGTCGTCCTGTTTACTTCTCGCCTTGAGTGTATTTTGGTTAGTACATCTCCTTTTCCACTTACTGAGTATTTTTGTTTTCTTTGCTTTTCTTCATTTTTTTTACCTCAGACCTTCGTGTTGAGCGATTTACTTTTTGTCCTGTTTACTGTGTCTTTATCCTCCCACTTTATACTGAGCGATTCATTTTTCTGTTATTTTATTAGTTTTTTCCTTCTACCTTTTGTAGCGAGCAGTTTTTGTTGTGTTTTCATACCTCGTTCTTGGTATTAAGTTTCTTTGAATAAATTTTTGTTTTCTATACCTCTGGTCTCGTGGTGACTCCTGCCTTAGGATCCTTAGTGGGTTCAACCCTCACAAACGTGGACTTGTGCAGACAAACAGTCAAACTAACCAGAAGACGTCCGTACAACCTGTTGATGGGCTGCTGTCGTACACGCTGAGCTGACCTGGGGCCAGAGCCGTGCACTGTGGGCTTTATAACAACACCACGATCTGAACTCAATCATTCACCGATTCAATATCCAACTTAAACTACCTGCGTTTATGCTTCTATCTGTGGTAAATGTGTCCTGTGTTACAGCAGCATCTGGTCTGTCACAGCTAAATCATTCAAACCTGCTCACCTGTCAATATATAAATGAGCCCAGGCTCAGAGGAGGTGGTGGTGTTTCTGGATCTGGATGTGAGTTTAATGATCCTCCTCCTATTTTTATTTCCATTTTGTACAGTGTCCCAACTATGGCTCACTACAGAACAGAACATGTTTTCACATCATCTTTGGTAAGAATAAACCGTCCTGACTGAGGATTCGAAGGCTGCAGACTTCCTGTCTCTACACACATTCTTGTAAGGACTTAGTCTTTCTCCTTCACTCCAGATCCTCGTTTTCATCCAACCTTCTGTCCAGAAATCTAAAATAACTCTTATGATTCAGTCAAAACCACCAGAGAGGAGTTAGACTGAGGTTGGACTGAGGGCTCTGCCACAGTGGAGCTCATTTATTTTTAGGAAGAAATGAATTCATCCTCACACTGATGTAAGTCAGATATTTGGACAGTGGTCACAGATGGGGGATGAAACTGAAGCTTTGTCAAGAACTGAATCAATATGAAGCGAATGTGTTGACAATGGTTCTTTGTTATGAAGCATTTGACGGATAAATGGCGACATCTGCTGACAAATGTTTGGTTTTACATGTGAATGTGGGAAATAAATGACAATTTGGTCAGAATTTAAATTACAAATGACAAATTCTTTGTCATTTTGATCCTAAACATTCGTATAGAGAGTGAAATGAAACAACGTTCCTCTGGGATCAAAGTGCTACAAGAAAGATGAAGCTGCTCAGAAAGATGTTGTAGATGTCTGTGAAAACATCTGCTGGCTGATCTGAACCTTCCCTGAGAATTCTGCCAGGAATGTTGTCTGATCCAGCTGTTTTCCATGTGTCGACTCTACACAGTACCTGGTCATCGGGAGGAATGGCTTCATATTGATTCAGTTCTTATGAAGCTTCAGTTTCTCCATCACGACTTCCTGCTCGGTGCAGTCGAATGAACTCGACAATTAATGACCTGCAGTGTATTTCCAGTGTCTGTTACTTCTGTTCTATTGTCCATCGATAAATTTTCAGATCATAAAACACTCAAGTTGTTTTATGATCTGATGTTTTTACTTTTATTCCTAAACTTCTCATGCATCACACAGTGACAGTGACAAGAATAAAACAGGAGATTTAATACAAGTAAATATGGTCGTATGCGAGTCCCAACTATTGCAGGTAAACATAATAACATGTAGTTATGCTAAAACTGTTTATAGAAGTCATACAGTTAACACACAGAATGATACAACAGGTCATAGAAGCTTCCTGAGGAAGTGAGTCATGACTATCAAGAGATCGCTGATAATGCAGAAGACCCGGTTTTCTTAGGAAGGTGCATCACTCCTGTTCACCCCTGATAATTTCAGAATCTCACAGCTGTAAACTACAACAGAGATGTTAAGAACTTTCACAACTGTAGACACTGATTCCTCCCTCAGCTGACTGCTTGACGTCATGGTCAAAAGCTCCGTCTCTGAAGAATTTAATGGAAATGGAATAAGAGGTACGGCACCTCCTCAGTGGTCAGGGACTTGGTTACACATGCAACGTGAATTATTTCTAATCTTACAAGCTTCAACTAAGAAAGCCTTTATGCACGTGTTATCTTAATAAGACTTTTAAACCTGCTGGTTGATGATGGAATAGTTTCATTAACAGGAAATAAACTGTCTCCATATACAAGACAAACACAAGTAATAAACATTAAATTCTGATCGTGTAGATCTGTGATATGATCTAAGCTCAGACTCTAAAAATTTTGAATGTGATTTTTGGTCAGCTGAGATGTGAACAGTGATGCTAACACTGTTAGCATGAATGCTTTTTGTTGATCTTGTTGTCATCCACACTTCATTTTATGAACCTGAAAAAAAATCACAATTACACAGCATGAAATAAATGAAAACAAACATCATGTTTTCAGTAGCAACAGAATGAGTGTTATTCACTTTGTGGATCAAGAAAACATTTAAAGTATCCTGAGAAAGTTTAGTTTTTATTAATTTAAATCAAAAGGAAACAAGGAAAAACTATTGTATTCATTAATTCATTCTAATAAAACAATCTCTGACTTTTACCACACTATTTGATTTTGAGTGATGCTTCTCATTACGTGACTCCAAAAGATTTTAAAAAAATGACATCACATATCTAAATTTTTTAGTCCACATGACTGGACATTCATAAAATAGTCCAGTAGTTTTCCCAGTGACACAATGACAAAGCTGAGAGCAGATTGTCCTGCACTGGTGTAACTGGGAGACTTGTCCTAACATCTGCGCCCTAAACTGAACACAAGACATCGACTTTGTCTTCACGTGAGTATCTCTTATGTAGTGTCCAACGTTTGAATATTTTCAATAAACTGAGTAGAACAAACTCTGTGTATTGTTTCATCTGCTGCTTTCATCTGTCCAACAAATGTGGGAGGTTATTGACTGGTGCTGCACTTACAGTATCTAAAGTTATGACTAAGAATGAGACATTTTTACCGTGAATCTAATTTAATTATTAATAAACAAGTGAGTTTAGTGACAATATTTGTACCTGTGGTTGAATCTGGATTCACATTGTTGTAGTCAGAGTTTTCCTCTGGATCATCACGTCAATTGTGGGGTTTTTTTCAACTGTAATTTTTCTATAATATTTATCAACACATTTATTTTGTGTACTGACCTGTCTTATCAGGACCTTCACCCTTATTCCATGTGATTCTCTCATATTTGTCTGTTTGTCCATCTAAAATATGAATATAACATTGAACATATAGAATGTGACGTGAATTATTATCAATTATTTGTAATAATTTAATCTGTTAAGTTTATACTGTACCACTTCCTGTGTTTCCAGAGCCTCTGATCGATTCATACACAGACACATCATCTACAGATCAATAAAAATCAACAAATTAACAAATTATTTATTTAAAACTGTGAGTGTTAGAAATGGTTTATATTCACATATAAATTTTGAGTCTGACCGTGGAGAAGAGACGAGTAAATTTGAGTTTGACTCTGTTCGACTGTTTGCTGTGTAGCAGAGTCTTGACTGATGATCAGAGACTGAATGACCCTGAAACACATTGAAAATACTGTGAATTTAGTATGAAACATGGAAACAGTTTTGATCGAGACTCTGGGGAGTTTTGGAACAGTATCAAGCAACATACAGTGTCTTTATTTTTCAATGGGTGTATCGTTGTCATTGCATGTAAAGCTTAGATTGTCTCAATAGAAATTAAACATCTGCACGTAGAAGTTTTATATTTAAACGACTGAAATGAGTTTTGTACCAACCTGTTACAACATGGAGCTGTAAAAACAAAACACAATGATTATAATATTATAAATATTGTTTTGTACTTTGTAACATCCAAGTTCATCAGTGATTTTCAGTGAATCATGAACAAGAATATTTTCCACCTTTTATCTTTCTGCAGCAACACAGCAGCAGCAGCAGCAGGAGGAAAACAATCAGTAACATTCTAATAACCAAGCCAGTGACGAACGGGACAGTAAAGGAAGTTTCAGGCCCTGTAATTATAAATCAGCATTAACAAAATGAATGTATGTGAGACTAGTTAAACTGAGTCAGCAATATAAAAAACAAAACACATGAAGCAATTTCATCCATCCTGTTCAACCTCACAGAGTTAGTGAGGCTCCAGGACTAATAATGGAGACACAGCGAGAACATTGAACAAAAAGAGAGAGAAAATTTGAATGATTAAATCCATCTCACCTGTAACTGTTAACCAACTCTGTGGCGACTCTTTTCCTGAGCACTGACACTTGTAGAAACCTTCATCTGACTTTGACACTGCAGAAATATTCAGCTCCTGTCTGGTGTCATTTTGTCTGACTTTGTCATTTTGATAGAAAATCACATTGGAAATAAAAGTTGTGTTTCTGAATTTGCAGCCAACAGTAACAGACTGTCCTTCAGTCACAGGATGGACGGGACTCACCAGGAGAATATCTGCATCTGTAAAACAGTCAGAGTGAAGTTTCAGCTGGTGCAGAACATCAGAACAAGCTGATGTAAAGTAATGTAACATTTTTTATACATTTAGAAATACATCAGACATTTAATTTTTACATATTTTTCACATAAAAAAACATGGGAAACCGAATTTAAAAAATACATTAAACTCATCAATGAAAGAATTACTGCATGTAAAACCCAAACTGATTATGTTGATAATATGGGAATATGATCACTTTGAAAACAGAATAAGAGAAAATATTTAACTGTGAGGATCATTACTGGCTGTAGTTTTCATATGATGTCATCTTGAGGAGATAAACTTAAAGGATTCAAATATTGAGCTTTTATATTGGTTTTTTATCAAAGGGAAATTTTGGGGGGTAAATTTGGTAATTGTTTTGAGAACAGACAAAGTAAACGAACTCTGAAGAGACCTGCTACCAAATGATAATACGATAAGTATTATTAGATATTTGTCTGTTGTTGTCATGTTACTTCATATTTAATTTCCAATTGCAGTTAGTCATTGAACAGACACTTTGATCCCAAACAAGTAAGGATCAAACATCAGAGGCATGTTGGGGTTCAGTGTTTTGCCCAAAGACACTTGAGCATGTGACCACTGTCCACTACTCAGTTTGATCTGGGTATTAAAGTTCATAACAGGATGTTGACACATGGATGTTTCAGTGAAAGAAATGTACAAAGTGAATCAAACATACTGTCCACTCAGTAGAGTTTCCCTCACAGCTCAGAGACACAGAGTCAAAGGTGAAGTGTTGAACTCTGTCAGGATTCACTGTGAGAGACGCTGATGGACCAACATCTGGAAAACACGACAAAAGAAATAAAAACAAGTTCAAAGACACGATGATTCAAATAGCACATTACAAAGGCCTATGATATTCATCTACTTCAGTTTCTTGTTACTGAGGATCAGAGCAAACTGCAGCGTTTTCATCAAACTGTGATTTCTACCTTAAAAGCTTCTTACAGTTTGTGTCTGTTTCAAATGACGTAAGAAAGTGACAACAGCAGCTGTGACATGTTAAACTGCTGTTACCTTCCATCTTTACACAATATTTTATTTATCGCTAATGAATTTGTCAGTATTTGACTGTCTCACAGTGACTGTTTCCTCTTATGTGTCAGAGTTGGTCTGATATTAAGTAAAACTAATATTCAAAAGTACAAGTTCTCATTGTACAAAAATCTCATATGTGTGTGTTGACCAGATGTTAGATAAGCCCCGCCCACAAAAAAGAGAAAAAAAAAGACCCACACAACAATCAATTCATGTTTTCTACCGGTAGAGCATGAATGTACAGGACACATTTAATTATCAACATGGGAACTGGACACTGCAAGTTTTTTTTAGACAAATGATGAACTTAGGTGACGACTTTTCATCTGCTTATTCCGAGAAAACCCAGAAACCAACTGACCTCCAGACCAGACAAACTGTGGTTCACTGTGATCAGTGTAATACACTGGGTCTCCTCTTCCAGCTCTACACACATGTCCTGCTGTGTGTGTCTGTCCATGAAGGACGTAGGAATTGTGTCCAGTCCCAGTGTCTCTAGCAGGTAGCAGCTCATATCTGTAGGATTTGTGTGACAGATCAGGAACAGCCTTATACCAGTAGAACCTCCATCCTGCAGATGGATGTTCAAGCTCACAGCTCAGAGTCACTGAGGCTCCAGGACTCAGCCATGATGGAGACACACTGAGGACAGGTCTGGGTTTATCTGTTGAGTCAATGAAAACATGTTAGTGTGTGTTGTTGGTGGATCATGTGCAGCTTGTTCTCTGTGTCTTTCCTCTTACTCTAATTAGAGATTATAGGTGTGTTATATGAAATCTGTTTACAAATGACATGAAATATGATGGACTTACTGTCAGATACTGTCAGTGTGAAGACATCACTCCAATCTGTTGAAGACTGTTGTGCAGTTTTCATTCTGCCCTTACACCTGTATTCTCCTCTGTGTGATGAGGAAACACTTCTAATGGTGTAATTCATTTGTCCTGGAGGTTTCACTGAGCTGCTTGTTGTCCATTCATAGTCCCACTCAGTGTCTCCTCTGTCCTTCATCTCACATGTCAGAGTGATTGTCTCATCAGGGAATATCTGAGTCCAGGTGTGTTGCAGAGTCACAGTCGCCTTGTTTGGGACTGTTCAAACAGAAAGAGACAATAAAAAGTAAAACACCATCAAACTAAATTATTTTCATCATTAATGTTAAAATTCAAGTTAATGCATCAAGTTCAAATCACCAATGTTGTTGATTCTCACAGTGTCACTGTTCTGTGTGTAGTAAACTGGGTTTCCTCTTCCTCCTCTGCACCTGTAGATTCCTCCCTGTGAGACACTGATTCTACCAGATGTTGAAAAACCAACATGTTGTGTGGTCAGAGGATCAGAGGATTTATCACCTCTGTACCAGAGATATGTCCAACCAGATGATGGGTTCACAGAGCAGCTCAGGGTCACGCTGCCTCCTACTGGAATATCACTGCTGTCAGCTCTTATTTGGGCCTTTGGTTCAGCTGATGTTGAGTTTAGAACAAACCCATCAAAACATAATTACTGTCACTATTAATGACGACAATTTAAATAAATAGAAAGAAAATGACTTTATCCATCCTATGGGTAGCCAATGTTCACCAATAATGAATAAAAAATTTAGATGCACGTTGAATAAAATGTCAGCTGTAGCCAAAACTAAATATGACAGAAACAACTGCATCATAATACACCACTGCACTAATAAATGTTAAACCAAAGAAGAACTCATGTCACCACCACTGTAAATCTGAGACCTGCTGGGTTTTCTGCTCACAGTGAACTTAGTGGAAACAAAGTTACAATATGTTTGTTGTGATTATTTCTTGCATTTGTTATATTGGATTTTGATGTGATCGGTCACATGACAGGAGGAAGAACTAGTTATAGTTAACTAGGTCGGGATTTGTTTATAGAAAATGGTTTTAATTATATTTCATTATATGCATGTGTGTGAGATTTATTTTAAATAATTTAATTTTTTAACATCATAACTGAGCTATGATCAAACAACAATTACTAACCTCATGCAAAGTGATTCACTACTCTACTTATTCAGACTTACTCCCTTTACTGCATTTCTCCATAATTTGTTTATTTAATGAAAACAAGTGTATTAATGAACTTGATGAATGAAGACAGGACAGATGAACATATATTTAAAAAATTGCATTAGATTGTCCAACTTACATGCTACAGTCAATGTGACGTCATCACTCCACTGTGTAAAGAAAGAGTTTCTGCTCCCTCTACATCTGTAGTTTCCACTGTGGGACTCAGTAGCTCTGATGATCATAAATTCCTTCTGATTTCCATGTGTGTAGTAGTTGTTTCTTGTCCATTCATACTCCCACCCAGTGTCTCCACCTCCTGGATCTCACATGTGAGAGTGATTCTCTCACCTCTGAATATCTGATTCCAGTTGGGCTGCAGGGTCACAGATACTCTGGCAGCTGTTCACATCAAAAACACACAATAAGAACTAAACTATAATCACCAGAATAAACTTATTTGTAATAATTTGCAAGGGCATTATTCATGTTCAGCCCTGTTTAGTACATTTATTAAGAAAATAAATTTCATTATAAGAGCTGTAAGAACTAGATCAGTAAAATTAGGGATAAAAATCTAACGTTGTGGTAAAAAACTTCTTTAGCAATTTCATTCAAAAATTAAAACTCATGATCACCACAAGCAAAGGATACTCTAGATTGCATAGCATAGTCCTCCAGTGCAACAGCAAGGAACCTTCATGTAGGTTCATGTCTTCATGTCTTTTACCTCCCACATAAAACCAATCTTTAGAACTAGTTCTGAAGATTCTAAAAATAGAAATGGAACTTTTCTATCTATTTGTACCAAAGCGCTTTATGCTGAAATCCCGATCGGACAAACATTGATGGGGGAAAACCTGGTCTGCACTCACAAGAAGAAACTATGCTGGGATACAGTGTCTTGCTCAAGCTCACTTACACATGTGACGGTAGTAACCAAAGCTTTTTTGGAAGCTTCCTAAAAATGACTCAGCTCCCAAAATGATTCAGACCTGGACAAACCCCTAACACAACTGAACATGTTTGATCTGACAATGGTCTCCACTCCCCCGACCCACAAAGCTGGCAACAACCTAGACCTCGTTCTGATCCAGAACTGCACTGTGGACGACACTGCTTTCACTCTTCCGCATTTGTTCGATCACTTCTTCATTCAGCTCACAGTCTTCATCCCTACATCGTCACATTCTCCTAACGCACTGGTTATATTCTGTCTTAACCTCAGAACTCTCAACCCGGGAACGGTTCTCTTCGCTGGTTTCTGTAACGCTGCCTTCTTTCCACCCTCGACACAGACGTGGCCACCGACAGGCTCTGCAATACGCTTTCATCCTGGCTGGACAGTCTCTGCCAGACAACCTCTAGACATGCTCGCCCTTCAGCTTCCAACTCTTCACTAACAAGGTGGCAGCCATCAGCTCCCAGTTCTCTCCACCAGATGACATCCAGCTATCTACATTGAGTGACGCATCACGCTTCACGTTCTCAACCCTGTCAGAGACGACATATCCACTCTGCACTCTGGATCCCATCCCCTCCACCCTTCTTCAAGCTCTTGCACATCATCAACACTTTCCTACCTCATTTAAGCAGGCCCAGATTACGCCCCTGTTGAAGAAGCCTTCTCTTGACCCCTCCCTTGTGGAGAATAATAGCTCAACATCTCTAAGACTGAAGTTCTAGTCTTCCCAGCCAAACCTTCAACACAACATCAGCATCAACATTGGATCGGCCAGAAATCCATGGAACACATCGCCTAGGTCTCTAGTTGTGTAGATCTGCTCTCCACAACATCAGAAAGATCAGACCCTACCTGTCTGAGTACACAACCCATATCCTTGTGCAGGCATTGATCATATCTCGTCTTGATTACTACAATCCACTGTTGATGGAGTTACCGGCATGCATGACCAAACCCCTGCAGATGATCCAAAATGCTGCAGCACGCCTCATTTTTAACCAGCCAAGAAGGACTCACATCACACCGGTCATCAGATCTCAACACTGGCTTCCTGTGGCTGCAAGGATTAAGTTGAAGGCTCTGTCTCTTGCCTACAGAGTGATCAACTGTACGGCTGCATTATAAGATGAAAACAAACTGCAGGTCCGCAAATAGTTTTTTCTTGTTTTTTGTATCATATTGTCCCAAATCACACATTTGTTTTCAGGAAAGGAAAAGAAAATCTTTGATCCTGGTCATTGTTTCAGGATATTCTATTAGCTGTTTCAGCAAAAAGAAAAAATATTTTTGTTGTTAAATTTACCTTTGTATTCACATCTTACAATAAACATGAATAGAACGAATTAATAAGGCTGTTGGTTGGTAAATATGGTAAAACACTGATGACTCACCTGATACATGTAAAGAGACGTTGTTGCTGCTCTTTGTAATATATGATTCTATGTGACGACCAAAGCACTGGTAAACACCACTGTGGTCTGTAGAAAGACTTGATAATGTGTAGAGTTTATTTGAATTATACTGAAGAAATTCTCGACCGTCTCTGTTGATTTTATAAAACCAGTCAGTGTCTTTTCCTTCCTTCATGTCACATATGAAGGTCACTGACTCTCCAGTAAAAAACATGGACCAGCTGGACTCAAGGGTCAGAACAGCATCTAAAAGCCGACAACACAACAGAATTAGCAACATAAAACATTATTAATATTAATGTTTTATTGACAATATGTGAGGAAACATGAATTGGAAAGTAGTAAGTAATGAAAAAAATGCAGAAGTTGTAGATTCTTCTTCAAGTCACTTTAATAAAACTGTAAATTTACCTTCAGTATGTCCATAATAGAAAGAGATCAACACTAACAAAGACAGAAAGTCAGAACATCAACAGTGACCACAATAAAGATCTGGACTTTTATTAATGGAAATGAAGTACTGTCAATACATATAATATTGCAAATTAGTGTAACTTAAAAAAATCTGTTCAATCAGAACAAGCATTTATTTCATAAATCAGATTTACTCACAGACAAACTCCAACACACAGAAGAAACTGTGTCCCATCCTCACATCCGGCACAGTCAAAGTCTTTTTAAAAAGACAAAAGTGAGACGGTAGAAAACAGAAGTTTCATTTCATGTAAAAGCTTTACCAAAAACATGTTCTCCAACTTCTCCTTTTGATTTTGATTTGCCCATGTTTCCTTCCCTTTTATCGGACTGGGTTTGTCCACGATATTCTTTACTTTCACAATGATATCTGTAAACTTTCAAATCATGACTGTTAGCAAAACGTCCTAATTTCAGTAAGATAATTTAAGATTTTATTCCATATGTGTATATTTTAACCTTTTACTTCTTCTACTAGTTTCCTTGGTTTGAAGCAGTAAAACACTTTTTTCCATTAAATTATTTGAACTAGAGGAACAATGATACTGTTTGAAAATGAAAGCCAGTCAGCTGACTTGGGGATGAGGGATAAGTCTCAACCTCAAAACTAACTGGTCATATAATGCAGTGCTTAAGGGGACAGATAGAAAGTGGTGGACGGGTCAAATGATTTCACATCTTGCACATACACATTTCTACTTCCTTTCTGACTCACAGTAACTGCAGAACTGAAAAAAGAAATAGTTTCACGAACAGAATGAGCACTGGAAAGTTACTGCCACATTTTACTGTAATCTGTGTATGAAATACATTTTTCCAAATAAGTTTCACACAGCAGTGAATTAAACGTCATGACGTTCAGATCAGTCTCACGATCCACTGAAAAAATCCTTTGGACCCCTCCTGACCCTGTAATTTATTCCGATTATTATAATGGATCTGAATTCTGGATTTTGGACATCGGGTTGCAGGTTTACATTAAAGTTTTGGATCAGACAGAGTTTTTGCGTCTCCCTCCTGCCTTCTCTCTTACAACTGGCGTCGTCCGACTCACCTGCTCAGCTTCTCCATCACAGCCACAAACCTGCCACTCTCACAACCTTCCCCATGCTCAGTTTATTTCTGCTTCCTTGTCAGCATTCCCTTTGTTTTGTCACTCATTAAACTTTGTGTTCTGTGTTGTCAGGAGAGTCCAGCAGTCCTCCTGGAGCTGCTTTCCCAGCCCTGACCGGCCCAACCCATCATCACATTAAAATTGTTTTAACCTTACAACAGCATCAAGCTCTTATTGAACCCCATGAATCTAAAGCGTTAGATAATATTACGCCAATAACTGGCGGCCTGGGACGTCAGTGGGTGGAGCACCAGGCTGGGATGCAGAATATGCCAGTTCAAAACCCATCCCCCACATCAGGTCTATCCGTGAAGAAGACATGCGGTACCAGCTCCTCAAGCTCCCCACTGACATGCAGAAAACTAATTCCACTGTGAGATGTATGAGTAAATGCATATGCTCCAATTAAGATTCTATTTTATTAAAGCACAATTCATACATGAAGCAACTCAAATTTGTTTACAGACAATGCCAGCCACAGGTTTTGAAATTGTACTGATGATGTTTTTAACACTTGAAAAAATGTATTTCTATGTCCTATGATACTATTGATATTATTCCTCCACATGCATAGGTCATATGGACAAACTGTTTAGTTTGTGTAACAGGGTTCTTGGTCACGTAACAATACTGAGTGTTGTCTGTGTTCAGGGAGCGACCATTAGCGTAACACCAAATATTCTAACTATGATAAATTTAGTTTATTTTGCTTTGTCTGGCTGAAAACAGCCAGGAAAGGCCCCAACGCTGGAAAAAAATAAAAGCATTAAAATCACAAAAAATACAAAAGGCGTGAACCACAATACAGTGCACATGTAAGCAGGATATGTAGAAGAAAATTAATCTGCAATAAACTGTCGCATATGTAATTTAGAGGCTAAACAGACTAAGTTTCCTATTAATATTTTACAAAATACCTAATAATAATAAAGCAGTAAATAAACAGGCTAGAATAACATGTAAGAATATACCCTGCTTCATGCTAAAGTATTTCATATTAAACTTATGTACAGTGTATGTGTTTGCTCACATAATTCATTAAGACTTTAACAAACAAAAGAGAACATGTTTAGATAGCAGAAATTCACAGAGTGGTTTTCTTTTCTTCACAGACCTGGAAGAAAAGCACAAAAGATGAGGAGTAGATTTCTGACAATATCACGACTTATATCCCATTTAATTTTCTGTAGATTAAATTCAAATTCTGCTACATGGCAGCATTATTACCAAATGTTGTTCTTGGTTTAACTTCAGAATAAAGAGGTTCATCCGCTGCTGCAGCCGAAGATTTTCCTATAAATGGAAAAAGGATTTATTTGAAATATATTTAAATTTTTAATTCAAATTTATTCACAACAGAAAATAATTTTATGGCACATCACATAATAAAGTGCACTGGGACATGAGCTTTTAGCTTTACACAAAATAAACATTCATAAAAAGACTCTTAATAAGAAAAATAAAGAAAAAACCTACAATAACTATATTCACATTACAGCTGAAGTGACTCAAATCAGCTATTTTTCCCTTTAACTGACACAAATCAGATTTTCTCATAAAGTGCAAATAAAAGGTCAGACTTTTTTTTAAATTTGATTCATATCATCAGTGTGGTCGGATCATATTTCATGTGGTTTATTTAACGTCTCACTTATGTTCTCATGCACCCATCACCTGGTGTCGCCATTCAGTGCGAGCACTTCGTGTTCACTACAAATACACACAAACAGAGTCTGGGCCAAATGGAGACATGAGGAAGGTTCAAACCTGCTGGAAAATAATAGTGAAGCTTCTGCTCAGCTCAGACTTGATGGACCATTTTGCAAACAATGAGTTTTGAAGTAAATTTCACTATTTGACTGTTGGACTAATGACGTTGTAGTTTGATACTTGTGGTCCATGTTTCTGATTAAATGTGACACGTGAGTCAGTTTAGTCCAGAGTGTTTACGATGTATAGAGAGGTGGATATGTGTCACATGAATGCGAACTATCAGTATGAAAGATTAGAAGTGAACATTAACGACTGAAATGTGAACATAAGCTGTTTTAGAAACCGTAGGTCATGTCCAACATGTTGAACCAAGACTCCAGATTAAATACAGACTTTACTCACCTTTCTTTTTGTTGGCTTTTCCTTTGCTGTCGTGTTTGATCTGAGCATACGTCAGACCGTCGTCTAAAACAGAAATATCATCTCAGAATTTTTTTTTATCTCAAAAAAAAGCAGATTGACAAGAAGAAATAAAAGCAACGTGAAATATTATTGTCTTTATAGAATCAGCTGATCACATAACAAAATAACTAATTTATGACTGTAACTGCCACCTTAACTTTATATGTAGAAGACAAGGAGAAAAGCTGGAGGTTGGGTTTTTACCCACAATCTATTTATAATCTGCTACAATAAGTAAAAAATATAGTGGGAATAAATAATAATCACATAATGCTTGTAAAACTGAAAAAAAAAATACAAATACCCAAAAGTGCAAAAAAAGTGCAACACAGTTCCACAAGTCCATAGATGTGTATGTGTAAATATGACAATTTTCACCTCTCCTGATACCTAATGGTAAAATCTACCTGACCTGTAAGATAAGATATAATAACCATACGACACATTTCTACACAATCTTTGGTCGTGACTGTACCTGTAGCTCCTGTCTTCACATCAGAGTAAATAGGACTCTCTTCCGGGTTTTGATGCTTCCCTGTTAAGATGATTTGAAAATTTCATAGAATTCTGGGCACTGCAGGCCAAAACATCAAACTAGACTAGATTTACAGTATGTATTTGATGAATTCACTCAGCTTTTCAACATGTTTAGGTTCACTGAGAGAATAAATGACATCTTTAAATCTTCAGAAATATTCATGTTGTTTCACACCTTTAAAATTTATATTAATTTTTATATCCTTAATATCTTTACGGTAGCATTTCCAACTTTTCAGAGCCTTTTATTGTCTTTGTTGTTATAAAAAACTGTTACATGTCACTTTATAACATAAATGTGAAGTATCAGTACGAGAGATTAAAACTGAGCGTCATGGCCTGTAATGTGATGTCGCCTTTTTCACAGAGACGTGTGGGCTGTGCTCACCTTTCTTATTCTTGGCTTTTCCTTTGTTGTGGCGATTGATCTGAGCATACGTCAGACTGTCATCTAAAACAGAAAAAACATCTCTATTAATTCTGAAGACATAAGAGGACAAATAAAGGAATGGATTGTTAGAAATAAAAGCAATATGGGACGTTATTTAGTTTTTTAAAAGTGGAGCATAAAAAAAATACACACAAAGTAGTTGTCACAAGTGTCCCTGAGTGTGTGTGTGTGTGTCTGGGTTTGTGTGTCTTTGACTGTAGATGCTGTGATTCATTAAATCCAGATGGGACATTGCATATTTTACTGTGCAGTTAATATAGATACATGTGATTTTATGCAACTATAAGCATATAGAATAAATAAACGTATGAAAGGCTGAGGATTTTTAATAAACTTATGTGATCAACTAATTTGTGTACTTTAAGACAAAGAGGAAAAGATGGAATGTGGATTTTCAACCACAACTTATTCATTATTAGGAGCAATGTTTATATTCAGTTCACATTATATGAAACTTAAAGTATAAAAAAAGAGTATAAAAACTATTAAGATTATACAGGAAATGGTTATAAATGACATGTAACACACAATAGTAATCGCATACGACTTACTGTATAAAACTGAAAAAAATAGAAATATAAAAGTGCAAAAAAAGTGAAATACAGGTGATTTCCATGAGGCCATAGTCATGTTTCAAATATGATAATTTCCAACTCTGCTGGCATCTACCAATAGTGACTGAGAACTGTGAGCTGAGACATGTTTAAGTCCTGCAGTATCAGGATTCGAGACTTTGAGCCCCACTGTACCTGCAGTTTCTATCTTCACATCAGCGTAAACTGGGCTCTCTTCTGGTTTATGATCCTTACCTGTTCAAACGTAAAAAGAAACGTTAATATTGAGTTTTGATTACTCTATGTAAATTATTAGTTGTACTCACGCTTCTTTCCAACACGTTTAAGTTCAATGAGAGAATATGTAACATCCTGGGATTCACCTGGATCAGAAATGTTCATATTATTTTTATAGGATTTGAAATCAACCACCTCCATCATCATACAGTAAGGACATTTCTAACTAATCCATTTAATCAATAGAATAACTTTACCAGTTTCAACGTTTTCTGATTCTTTGATTGATTCATAGATACAAGCTTCACCTGTTGCAAACAAACAAAAATGAAACAGATTAATTATTAATTAAATAATTCCATTACATAAGTCCAACCTTCATCCCATTCTCATAAACAGGACATCTCACAAACACCTTCAGGGAACTTCTTTAAATTAAGGATGAAATTATTACATTTTAGGGGTCAAAGGTTGAAGGTCAAGGCTACAATGACCTCACATCTGTCCATTCTCCATTCAAACACAATATCACAAACGCCTTGAAGGAAAGTCTTCACATTATACTACAAACATCTAAGAGAAGTCAAGGATGATATAATTCAATTTTGGAGACAAAAGGTCAAAGGTTAAGATTACTGTGAGCTTATTGCCATTTATTCTACTGAACACAATGTCAGAGAAACAGTTAGAGGGAATATTTTCTAATTTGTCACAAACATCTACTTGGACACAAGGATGAACTGTGAGCATTTTGTTGGTGAGAGGTCAAAGGTCACGGTCACTGTGCCCCACATCCTTTTTATTTTTAGAAAAACATGCCTTCATGAACAAACATCCAACGGGACCAAGGATGAACTAAATGGGTTTTGGTGGCCAAAGTCACTGTGATATTATGTCCTTTTTGTCCCTCCCATTTTTGTAAATATCATCAATAATGGCTTGAAAAACTGAAAAACTTGAAAACCTGGCACAAATGTTGTTTGATTAGCTATCAGGGAAAAGTTGGAAGGTGGAAGCAAATATTAATCGTGATGCTTGTGAACCGAAAAATATGCTGGACTTAAATATACTGGGAAATAAAGGTTAAGGTCTTCATGTTGCTTCATGTCTGTCTTGTAAATGAAAAATCACAGGAACAGTTTCAGGGAATTTCAGGGCATCATGAATGTTTCCCAAATTTGAGACAAGCCACCAAATTTTATTTTGGTGTTCAAAGGTCAGACTCAGATTGTAATTGTACGTGTACATCATTCTCATCAATGCTTAATTTCAAAGAGTTTTTGAATAGTTTTTAACAGTGTCAAACAGTAAAAGTGCAAAGACAGAGAATCTTAAAAACTTCACAGACTTTCTTATGTTTAATAAGTCACAGTGGGGAGTGTAAAATATTTTCATTGTGTTATCATGTCTGCATGTGCTGCCTTATAGTGAAACTGTGGAACAATAAAGCTTGTGGAACCTTTTTGTGTAATAGAAGTTTAGGCTCAATTCAATTAAACGGATGCAAAATAGTGTTTTTATGATCAGTTGATTGTGTGAGAAATTCTTGAGATTGCTTGTAAATTATGTTAATTATTAATAACAGGTTGATTTCTTCTTGTGAATAATGCTTGTTTAAATTCATGTGAGAAACTAAACAACTGAATAATAATAATAATTTGCTGACCATGGACATCAGAGGAGTTTTCATGATGGTTTTCATTTGGATTGAACCTTTCATTTATGCTGGAGCCATGACTGGTTCGTTCTGACCTAAAATACAGAAAATACACTAAATTCAATACAGAAAAAAATTAATTGCTGTAAAAATGAAATAAAGTAAGAGAGAGTACTGACCTGATAAAGCCTGAATCTGTCAAAAGACATTTGATATTACATGGCTTGTGACGATATTGATATTTAATTGCATATATGAATAATTCTGAACTACAGTGATTAAGTGAACACTAATATCAGAAAGAAATTACTCACCTTTGGAGCGTTTGTAACGGCACAACAAGAGCAGGAGAATAATGAATATGATCCCACAAACCAGCCCAATAATCAGTGCCACAGGAAGTGAAGAGCGTGGGGGTTCTGGTACAGTTACTGTAAATATGAGTTATTCTCATAATATTAAGGAATGCATAAATTAATATTCTTTTTAAAAAAGGAGTGTGATGTGACTTTAAACTTTAGTAAAAACAAAACTCTGAATTGCATCAAAAAATTAATGGATTTGTGTAAATATAGTTGATGTTGATCATGTTTAAATCTCACCTGTAACTGTTAACCAACTCTGTGGCGACTCTTTTCCTGAGCACTGACACTTGTAGAAACCTTCATCTGACTTTGACACTGCAGAAATATTCAGCTCCTGTCTGGTGTCATTTTGTCTGACTTTGTCATTTTGATAGAAAATCACATTGGAAACAAAGTTTGTGTTTCTGAATTTGCAGCCAACAGTAACAGACTGTCCTTCAGTCACAGGATGGACAGGACTCACCAGGACAACACCATAATACTCATCTGTAACGTAATAATGAACATTTTATCAAATAAAAAACAGCTTCCTTACATTTACTGGAATAAATTTAAAGCAAAATGAACAATTGTGATAACTGACAGGAAAGTGGATGTAAAACCCAAACTAATTATAGTAACAATTTGTGACTAGGAACTTTTTGAAAACAGAATAAGAAAAAAAATGTGACAGTTATGATGTTTACAAGTCGTGGCTTGACCACTTACACTAGATCTATAGTTAATAAGCACTTTATTCAGCTCAAAGGAATCAAACCTTAAACTTTTGTATTGGTTTGTTAAAAAACTGAGACTTTTTCTGTGGGTAAATTTGGGAATAAATTGTTTTGTAAACGAAGGAAGTAAGTGAACTCAGACCTGCAACCAAGATGATTATCGTATTATTAGACTTTGCCTGTTGTTGTCATGTTTTTTCATATTTAATTTCCAATTGCAGTTAGTCATTGAACAGACACTTTGATCCCAAACAAGTAAGGAGCAAACATCAGGGGCATGTTGGGGTTCAGTGTTTTGCACAAAGACACTTGAGCATGTGACCACTGTCCACTACTTAGTTTGATCTGGGTATTAAAGTTCATAACAGGATGTTGACACATGGATGTTTCAGTGAAAGAAATGGACAAAGTGAATCCAACATACTGTGGACAGTGATGTTGACTGAATTACTGAACTCTCCTGATCCAGACTCACACCAGTACACTGCAGTACCAGACCGGGAGGTGGAGATTTTACACGTGGATCCAGTCATTGTCCCCCAGTAGGAGCAGGGAGACAGAGGGACGTCCTCAGTGAACCTCCTCACTGTCCACTCAGTAGAGTTTCCCTCACAGCTCAGAGACACAGAGTCAGAGGTGAAGTGTTGAACTCTTTCAGGATTCACTGTGAGAGACGCTGATGGACCAACATCTGAAAAACACGACAAAAGAAATAAAACCAAGTTCAAAGACACGATGATTCAAATACCACATTACAAAGGCCTATGATATTCATCTACTTCAGTTTCTTGTTACTGAGGATCAGACCAAACTGCAGCGTTTTCATCAAACTGTGATTTCTACCTTAAAAGCTTCTTACAGTTTGTGTCTGTTTCAAATGACGTAAGAAAGTGACAACAGCAGCTGTGACATGTTAAACTGCTGTTACCTTCCATCTTTACACAATATTTTATTTACCGCTAATGAATATGTCAGTATTTGACTGTCTCACAGTGACTGTTTCCTCTTATTTATCAGAGTTGGTCTGATATTAAGTAAAACTAATATTCAAAAGTACAAGTTCTCATTGTACAAAAATCTCATATGTGTGTGTTGACCAGATGTTAGATAAGCCCCGCCCACAAAAAAGACAAAAAAAAGACCCACACAACAATCAATTCATGTTTTCTACCGGTAGAGCATGAATGTACAGGACACATTGAATTATCAACATGGGAACTGGACACTGCAAGTTGTTCACGAGACAAATGATGAACTGAGGTGACGACTTATCATCTGCTTATTCCGAGAAAACCCAGAAACCAACTGACCTCCAGACCAGACAAACTGTGGTTCACTGTGATCAGTGTAATACACTGGGTCTCCTCTTCCAGCTCTACACACATGTCCTGCTGTGTGTGTCTGTCCATGAAGGACGTAGGAATTGTGTCCAGTCCCAGTGTCTCTAGCAGGTAGCAGCTCATATCTGTAGGATTTGTGTGACAGATCAGGAACAGCCTTATACCAGTAGAACCTCCATCCTGCAGACGGATGTTCAAGCTCACAGTTCAGAGTCACTGAGGCTCCAGGACTCAGCCATGATGGAGACACACTGAGGACAGGTCTGGGTTTATCTGTTGGGAAATTGTTTTTTGTGAATGAAAATGTCTTGTCCAAGTTTAGTTTGGATTATGTTTTGATGCTATTCAGTTTAGAATAAAACCATAAATATGGTCATTATGGTCCATGTACAATCATTTAAATTTAAATTAATTAAAATGGATAAATAATTAATATCACTGAATCTTTACGGTGGAATAACTTTTCTGCGACACAAAATGCTTATTTTATCAATGTGATTTGCATTATTAATATACGTTTTATATTTTATGTAGTGTAATAAGTGCCTAATTGTCTTGAGAATAAATAATATCGAACCAAGGAGGATTATATACAAAATATCTACACAATAATAGATAAAATACATAGATTCCACTTACATCTCACAGTCAGTATGATGGGATCACTCCATGCTGTAGAGGAGTAAAAGTTCTTTTTCTCTTTACCTCTACACCAGTAGTTTCCACTTCTGAGAAATGAAGCAGTGAAAACCCAACGTTCACTGTGTTCTACAGTTTTTTCAGAGCTGTCTGTTTTCCATTCATACTCCCACTCAGTGTCTCCACCGCCTTGGATCTCACATGTTAGATTAATCTTCTCCCAACTGAATATCTGAGGCCAGTTGGGCTGCTGAGTTACAACAGCCTTGTTGGAAACTGTTACAACCAAACAAACATAAAATCAAAGACATAAAATCTTAATAAATAATCACTGTGTAATTTTATTCCAAATAAATCACTGCACTCACCTGTTCTCTCAAGAGTGACAGTCTCACTGTCCTCTGTGTAGTAACCTGAGGTTCCTCTTCGTCCTCTGCAGGAATAGATGCCTCCTTCTGAAATACTGATGGTGTCTGCTCCACCTGTTCTTATGGTCTGAGCTGTAGAAAACTCTGAGGTCTGTTTGAACCAGTCATATTTCCAGCTCTCAGAGTCGTCCACAGAGCAGCTCAGTGTCACAGTGTCTCCTGCTGCTATGACTGTCCTGTCAGCTCTCACTGAGGCTCTGGGTTTATGTTCTTCTGTTCAGTGGTTAAATGTTCAATTTAATTTACACAGAGACAAAGAAACAATTCAGATCCAGTGGTTAAAAAAAACTGTTCCCATTTAATTTATTCACGTTGATTTTCATTTCTTGCAGAATAAAAATTTGGCTGTGGTTTAAAAAAACATGTTGACACAGACTAATAATCAACCGTCCTCATTAATGGATCTTTTTCTGATCCTAACAGACCCATGAGGACTAACTCACTACAAAAATTCAGATCCAAGTAAGATTTTAAAAAAACTGACTCAAACCAGAACCAATATTTCAAAAATGATCTTTTACACAGTCAGCTTTTGTCCATATTACATCTTTGTGTATTTTTGAACCGTGAATTATAGCTTTTTTAAGTTGTGTTGAAACAAATAAAGTAAATGTCTTATTGTTTTTTAAGTTAAATATGTAATCTTTCCAATCTGTATTGTACAAAGAAAGTTACTGTTCTTTTTATTACTTTGCTCCAAGGTTCAAAACAAACTGAATTTAGTTTTAAGTTGCCAGGATGGAGCAACATTGCTGTTTTCTTATTTACACAGACAAATGAAAACATCATAAATCCTTTTTGTTCTCGATGAAACAAGGTCCAGCTCACCTGATACTGTCAGTGTGACGACATTACTCCACTCTGTTGATGAGTGAGAGTCTGTTTTACCCCGACACCTGTAGTTTCCACTGTGGGACCTTGTAGCTCCAATGATCCTAATTTCATTTGGTTCTGGAGATGTGACTCTGTTTGTTGGTCTCCATTCATACGTCCACTTAGTTGGTCCACGATCCTGGATCTCACATCTGACTGTGACTGTTTCACCAGTGTATATCAGAGGCCAGTTGGGATCCAGAGTCACAGCGGCTCTGATGGAAACTATTCACATAAAACACAGTTTTTCACAAACAGCTTTTGTCTAAAACACTGTTTTGTGAAGCAGCAGATCAGTGAAAAATCTTTGTGAAGTTAATAAACGAGAGCCTGACAATTTCATGAACATCACAAGTAGGTTAAAACAAAAAACAGCAAAGAAAACACTGATAAATATGTCTGTAATAAAAATGTATTAGAAAACAATCCAACACTATGTTTAAGGGGGAACATCTGCCAAGTCTCAGTAATATTTACATGAAACTGTCATAGTGTGAGTGCTGATTAATTTCAGATAAATCACTACATGAAGGATTAACATCATCAGAACAACAAGAGCTACTGCTACAAAATTATTATTCTGTTCATGTATTAAAATGTGTCTTTTCTACACTGCTGACAAACACATAAACATATTAACAGAATGTTTTTTAAGAACAAATTAAGTGTTTGATTTATTTTTTTAATAAACTCACTTATTTTATCAATCCTCACTGTCTGGCTGTTCTGTGTGTAGTAAACTGGGTTTCCTCTTCCTCCTCTGCACCTGTAGATTCCTCCCTGTGAGACACTGATTCGTCCATTCGTGTGGGAAACAGCATCTTGTGTCAGAGGTTCAAACAATCTATCACCTCTGTACCAGTGATATGTCCAACCAGATGATGGGTTCACAGAGCAGCTCAGGGTCACGCTGCCTCCTACTGGAATATCACTGCTGTCAGCTCTTATTTGGACCTTTGGTTCAGCTGATGTTGAGTTTAGAACAAACACATCAAAACATAATTACTGTCACTATTAATGACGACAATTTAAATAAGTAGAAAATAATTGCTAAACACAATTAAATGTTGATACAAAACAATTGTGCCATTTTTTTATATTATTACTGTGATCAGCAGTATGATATTCTAAAATATATTTTTGTCAGAAACTCTGATCAGATTTATAACTCTTTTATCCATCCTATGAGTAGTCCCTTTATTAAAAAATCTTTTTGTCAGGTGTTTTAGGTACCTTGTCACACAATATATTAAATACAAAATAAAAATATTAGTGATTTGAATTCAAGAAGTTACACACCGATTCTATATTGATTATTGATTTTGATTCAAGAACTGAATCAATATGAAACAAATGTGTTGACCATGGTTCAGTGTTATGAAACATTTGACAGATAAATGGCGACATCTGCTGACAAATCTTTGGTTTTACATGTGAATGTGGGAAATAAATGACAATTTGGTCAGAATTCAAATTTAATTCTTTGTCATTTCAATCCTAAACGCTCGAACTGACAGTGAATATTAATAATATTGACCATTTAATCACAGTCACAGGTCACAGTGCAACATAATCCCAACAGTTCAGACTCGTCTCAGCAGCCTGATGGTTCACATGTAAATCTACAGCGTTCCAGAAAACGTGGCCACATGTCACGATCTCTCTCTTCCTCCTTCATGTCTTATGATTTCTGTATTTCTACACTGACTAAAGGTAAAATGCTGCTTTAAATAATGTATCATATCTTTTACACAGTCAGTGTTAGTCCATATTACATCTTTGTGTATTATTGAACCATGAATTATAGATTTTTTTAAGTTCTGTTGAAACAAATAAAGTAAATGTCTTATTGTTTTTTAAGTTAAATATGTAATCTTTCCAGTCTGTATTGTACACAGAAAGTTACTGTTCTTTTTATTACTTTGCTCCAAGGTTCAAAACAAACTGAATATAGTTTTAAGTTGCCAGGATGGAGCAACATTGCTGTTTTCTTATTTACACAGACAAATGAAAACATCATAAATCATTTTTGTTCTCGATGAAACAAGGTCCAGCTCACCTGATACTGTCAGTGTGACGACATTACTCCACTTTGTTGATGAGTGAGAGTCTGTTTTACCCCGACAACTGTAGTTTCCACTGTGGGACCTTGTAGCTCCAATGATCCTAATTTCATTTGGTTCTGGAGATGTGACTCTGTTTGTTGGTCTCCATTCATACGTCCACTTAGTTGGTCCACGATCCTGGATCTCACATCTGACTGTGACTGTTTCACCAGTGTATATCAGAGGCCAGTTGGGATCCAGAGTCACAGCGGCTCTGATGGAAACTATTCACATAAAACACAGTTTTTCACAAACAGCTTTTGTCTAAAACACTGTTTTGTGAAGCAGCAGATCAGTGAAAAATCTTTGTGAGGTTAATAAATGAGAGTCTGACAATTTCATAAACATCACAAGTAGGTTAAAACAAATAACAGCAAAGAAAACACTGATAAATATGTCTGTAATAAAAAAAATCATTAGAAAACAAGCCAACACTATGTTTAAGGGGGAACATCTGCCAAGTCTCAGTGATATTTACATTAAACTGTGATAGTGTGAGTGCTGATTAATTTCAGATAAATCACTACATGAAGGATTAACATCATCAGAACAACAAGAGCTACTGATACAAAATTATTATTCTGTTCATGTATTAAAATGTGTCTTTTCTACACTGCTGACAAACACATAAACATATTAACACAATGTTTTTTAAGAACAAATTAAGTGTTTGATTTATTTTTTAATAAACTCACTTATTTTATCAATCCTCACTGTCTGGCTGTTCTGTGTGTAGTAAACTGGGTTTCCTCTTCCTCCTCTGCACCTGTAGATTCCTCCCTGTGAGACACTGATTCGTCCATTCGTGTGGGAAACAGCATCTTGTGTCAGAGGTTCAAACAATCTATCACCTCTGTACCAGTGATATGTCCAACCAGATGATGGGTTCACAGAGCAGCTAAGGGTCACGCTGCCTCCTACTGGAATATCACTGCTGTCAGCTCTTATTTGGGCCTTTGGTTCAGCTGCTGTTTAGTTTAGAACAAACACATCAAAACATAATTACTGTCACTATTAATGACGACAATTTAAATAAGCAGAAAATAATTGCTAAACACAATTATTAACAGGTTTTATTGAACAATGGAAACGGAGGATCGGCCGATGTCCAACTTTAACTGGTGATGCTGATTGTCTGCTGATATTCGCGTGTCACAATTCGGCCTCTCACTTCCACTTCCTCCCCTGCACTTTTATTTTGTTACCCGTTTTTCTCCATATCCTGTCCTGCCCTACAATTACTCTGGCAACTTCACCACCCTTGATTGACCTCAATTGGTTTCACCTGTTCCCCTGTCTATTTATGCCTGGACTTCGTTTTATACCAGATTGTCTCTTCACATGACTGCCCTGCAGTCCTCCAGAGAATTTTTGTCACACCGGATTGCACGTTTGGACCCTCTACTCTACTCTACTCTACTCTGCCTGTCTGCTCAGCCTCAACTCGCCTTCAAGCCGCCTCCGGTTTACCGGTCCGCACAACCTTGCCACATTGGATTTCTGCCACCACTCATTCACGTGCCGTCTTCTACAGCCACAACTCATCTGTAAACCTTCTTCTGGTAACCTGGCTGCATTGCCACTACTCTTTTGTCAATTTTTGGTGACCTGCCTGTACAACTTCTGCTTGTCCTCTGGCCTGCCAACTTCTGACCCGGTCATTCAGTATCACACCTGCTACCTGTCCGACTCCTTCATATCCTGCATTCTCAACTTCTGTAACTGACTCAAACATCTCAGTTATCATTTCTGTTAAACCCAATTACAATAAACACCCTCAAAATCCTCCTGAATCTTGTATTTCTGGGTCCAAAGAACAATGCGTGACAGTACAATCTGGCCACCTTGGACCCAGAGAGAGACAGGAGGTATCACTATGAATCCCCATTTAAATAATCTTCCCCGTCTGCAAACTCTCTCCCTCGCCACTGGAATTCTGTCCCTGTCACCCCCTCAGATGGTTCTGGACTCTGACCCAGTCTTCCTAAGTCCATTGGAGGCTAAAGAAATATGGACTGAGTTAAAGGCACAAGATTCCGACTTCTTTCTTACACATGATACCAAGACCCCGAATTACCAGTTCTGAACCCCCACATACACCCCAGTGTTCTTTCATTAAGTAAAAATGGACTACAGAAATGTCTTGGGAACCGATGCACTCGCAGCCCATGCCGACTAGTTCCGTCCACAGTCACTGTTGCTGAGTCAGTCAACATTTCAGCTGGTTCTGTTCCTGCTCCTGTTCCCCATCCTGCACCCGTTCGTCCAGTTACAATTCCTGTGTTGAGTTCAACGGACACCTTGCTTTCCCCAGTGCCCAAGTCTGCTATCAAATCTGCCTCTTCTCCCAGGGTCAGTGCGACCAAGCCACCAAGTCTTTCTGCTCCAGCTCCTGCGTACTCTTCTCCGCAGGTTTCCTCTGTTCCCGTTGTCTCTGAGCCACAGCCCAACAGCACCTCCACACCCAGGAAACGATCAGCCAGACGCCGTAGACCCCATGCCAGGTCTCCTAGCCCTCAACCTCCCTCTGACTCTACTGAGACTCATTCTCCTTCCCCACTGCCAGCAAACCTTGTTCTGGACTCCACCCAACGCCAGCAATGTCCTATTATCTGCCAGTTGATAAGACCTGGGGAGGCTATTGCGACCCCGGGAGACCTTGAGGTTTGCTGTGTAGCAGCAAGGCAGTTAGAGGGCCTTTTTGAGTCCAGGCCCTGGTTGATGGATCTGCCTGGGGTGCACCGGGTCGTGGAGAGGGTGAGCGCTTTCAGGAGGCATATTTCTACCCTAGTTCAACCACCTATTTCGGACTCGGCCAACAACTCTGCTGACCCGGGTGTCATCTCCAAACCTCCTAACTACCTACCAGAACCCGCTTATGCTCCCATTCCATTCCTGGCATCTGCTCACACCTCAGCCTCACGTTCACCAGTGGTCCTGCTTGATCCATTCTCCGAGGGGGGCCGTCGACTGCACCGGCCCCGCACCTGGTCCGAATCCAGTCTCCGAGGGGGCCGTCGACTGCACCGGCCCCGCACCTGGTCCGAATCCAGTTTTCGAGGGGGTCGTGGACTGCGCCAGCCCCGCATCTGGTTCTGATCTGGTTTCCGAGGGGGTTGTTGTTTGCACCGACCCTGCACCTGGCTCTGATCTGGTCTTCGAGGGGGCCACAGACTCCACCGGCCCCGCACCTGGTCCGAATCCTGTTTTCGGGGGGGTCGTCGATTGCATCTGTCCCACATCTAACCCTGAGACTGTTCCTGGGGGGGCGTAGACTGCACAGACCCCGCACAAGTTCCTGTGCTGAATCACAGACGCCAGCTGGGATTCCGCCGTCGTTACTGGTGTCCTACCTGGGTCCCAGAGGGCTTCTTCTGTCGCCGTTGGCCTCCAGCTCAACCTCCGGAGGGCTCCTCCCGTAGCCGAAGGTCTCCGGCGTTGCATCCTGCCCGGTTCCCTGGGGGCCTTTTGTCACTGTCTGCCTCCTGCTCGGCTTCCTGTCTTGCCCCAAGTTAAGTTTCAATTCATGATATGGCTCAGATTGTTTTTTTTTTTGGTGACCTGCCTGTACAACGTCTGCTTGTCCTCTGGCCTGCCAACTTCTGACCCGGTCATTCAGTATCACACCTGCTACCTGTCTGACCCCTTCATATCCTGCATTCTCAACTTCTGTAACTGACTCAAACATCTCAGTTATCATTTCTGTTAAACCCAATTACAATAAACACCCTCAAAATCCTCCTGAATCTTGTATTTCTGGGTCCAAAGAACAAAGTGTGACATCGTGTGTGTGTGAGCCACATGTGTAGTAGGTTTGGTTTTTCAGGACCCTTTGCCGAAAAACCAGGACCTAAACATAATATTCATATGAAATTGATTTCTCAGCATAGCTTTAAATCAAACAAAAACTGAAGCTTTGGCATTGGTTTCAATAAAATATGTTCAACTAGGAGTCGTCATCAGTCTGGAAATCACTGTGACTTAGCTGCATGGAGGAGAGAAACTGAGCTTTAACTGTTCAGAAAAGGACAGATAATACCAATAATAATCTAGTGACATTACAATGAGTGAACACCTCTGATTATTAATGTTCATAGTAACTTTGTTACAGGTGTGGACAGTTTGAATTGTGTAGGTCTGTCCACAATATTAATGCGGCATCACCCGGCGCACCTAATATTGGTCCTACTTTCAAACACTATTTTAATTCCAAGGTTTGCATTTACATTTACATTTATTCATGTGACAGAGAGTTTGTCCAAAAGGATCCACACGTTTCCACACATCAAGTGCATCCGGGGATTCTAAAATTTTAACAGAGGAGGGGGAACCAGGGTTCGAACCGCTGAGTCTGAAGTTGGTGGATGATGCTCCACCATCTGTGACACCACAGTGTTAGATGTAAGAGGATCTACCACTCATGAGTTAATTATTACGGCGGTTTATTAATAAAGTCATATAAATTACATTATTACAATAGAAAGGGTAGTTTGCTGTATATTTAGCCCACAGATTTTATAACCCCTGCCAAATGAAGGATAAACACTGTCATCAACTGTTTAAAGAGATAAAGAAAATAAATTTAAACAATTTTTGAAGTTATTTTGTCATCACCATTTCTCAAAAAATATTTTAGTTTGTAACTCAGTCACATTTAAAAGCTTCACACATCAAACTACGGTTCATGTGACGGATAGAAACCGAGCACATTCACTCAAGCACTAAAGTAAAGATTAGAAGTAGGACACTTGTTAAATCCAACATCAGTGGTTCACTAATATTAACTGGTATTTCTTCCACCACTGAGCATTTAAGACAATAAATCACACTACATAAATATATACATTTAATTATCCACTACACAGACATATTTGACATATGTGTATAATTTGCTCATGGGTTATGTTACAGGGAGTTTCCCAGCTGATCCACAAATATGTCCCACTTCATCCTGTATTTAGTCTGAAGCTTTAGAAGATCTTTTAGCAGCGTGTTTGGTTGAATTGACATCACCAAAATAACAAAGGCCCAGACCACATGGTCATGGAATGTCCAAGGACTAAAAACGCAGATTAATAATAGCATGTTTAAATCAATGAGTTGACTAACGGCAGTTTGGTTCGAGATGAGACTGAGTTTTGTTTCCTATTAACTGGTGACACAGGATTTTGTCTCTTACATCAGCGTGTGGAAGAATTTGTGCGTAATATTGGAGGAATCTGTGTATATGTTCACAATTCTATTGGGACACAGTTTTCCTGGATCTGTAGTCGAGCGGTAGATTGTATATTTGTGTACAAAGAAAGTGGGTTATTAGATCCACATCATATAGAAACTGAGGAGAGAACAATAGTATCATGTCACTGGAAAATTAAATTTTAAGTTTGAGCAAGTAGAACATGATGATCAAGTAATTATTGATGGTGACTGCAGTTCTAATACCGCTACAGGAGGTTATTAGATTGAGCATGATGATTGTAAATGAACCGCATGTGGCAGATATTATTCCTATGATTTTTCAATGTCAACAGGTGTAGAAAATCAAAAGACAATAATGTCAATACATGTGGTCGCTCACTTTTAAATATGTGTCGCAGTTTAAATAAACATCTTGTAGATGGAAGAGTTGGTAAATCACGGAGCCCCGGAAGGGACATGGTCGAAAAAAAAATTGGGGGAAATAAATAAATAAATAAACCTTTGCGAGAAATCCAAAAATGGTGTGTGATATATACTTGGCTCAGTTGGCTCCGTAGTAGTAAACCCTCCGTTTTTGTTGCAAATATACTTCACTACGAAGCAGTGACATAATGTCTGCAATTGAGGCCAAGCTCAAAGCAAAGTTCTATGAATGGCTCCCATACCGTAAACGTGTCCTCCACTGTTGTAATATCCATGTAACTAACTAACCTGGAAGTATATTTCTGATTGAATGTTTTGCGAGATCTCGCAAAGGTTTCGTTTTTTAGTTTTTTTCCCATTAAGTTTTTTCTCGACCAAGTCCCTTCCGGGGCTCCGTAGTAAATTCACCTTTTTGTCATTGATTATTTTATTATATCAGGAGAATGTTTCTTGTCAGTTAGTGACTTTGAAATTCTGAGTTTGAATCTCTGATCCCTTTCTATTATGATGTACTATGAGGGCAAAAGCCAGATCGAGTCAAACACCTTTGTTTGATAGATTTGTAAATAATGAAAATTAGCTGAGAGTGGTATGTTTTGCATTTTTCACAGTATAAAGAATTATGTAACAAACACTGAAAAGACCTACATCGTTTGATTATATTTCATATTGTGCACACTAAACAACATCATATTTACTGACTTCTCCATTATTCTGTTTGTGTTATAAAAAAAACTGCATTAATGGACTTTTTGCACTGGACTGGACAGATAAAAATATATTTAAAAAATTGCATTAGATTGTCCAACTTACATGCTACAGTCAATGTGACGTCATCACTCCACTGTGTAAAGAAAGAGTTTCTGCTCCCTCTACATCTGTAGTTTCCACTGTGGGACTCAGTAGCTCTGATGATAATAAATTCCTTCTGATTTTCATGTGTGTAGTAGCTGTTTCTTGTCCATTCATACTGTAAGTCAGTGTCTCCACCTCCCTGGATCTCACATGTGAGAGTGATTCTCTCATCTATGAATATCTGATTCCAGTTGGGCTGCAGGGTCACAGATACTCTGGCAGCTGTTCACATCAAAAACACACAATAAGAACAAAAGTATAATCACCAGAATAAACTTATTTGCACAAATGTAGAAATAACTCATAAATGTGTAGCTCAGTTCTCTGAATTTATTTTGAAAATCAAATTCAATTTAAAAGAGCAGTAAAATTAGTAATAAACACACACTGTTAAACATTAGGCTTCTTGTGCTAAGACTCCTTCCTTAGAAAAGCAGGATGAAGGTCCCAGTCCAGACCACATGGTCATGGAATGTCCAGGGACTAAAAACGCAGATTCATAACAGCGTGTTTATGGATATTCTGGTTGGGAAATCAATGATTTTACTAACTGAAGTTTGGTCCCGAGATGAGACTGAGTTTTGTCGCCTATTAACTGGTGACACAGGATTTTGTCTCCAGCATCAGCGTGTGGAAGAATTTGTGCGTAATATTGGAGGAATCTGTGTATATGTTCATAATTCTATTGGGACACAGTTTTCCTGGATCTGTAGTCGAGCGGTAGATTGTATATTTGTTTACTCTAACAAAGAATGTGGGTTATTAGGTAACAACATCCTTCTTGGTTTTACTTATATTTTCCTGAAGGATCCACATCATATAGAAACTGAGGAGAGAACAATAGCATCATGTCAGTGGAAAATTTTAAGTTTGTTAAAGCAAGTAGGAGATGATGTACAAGTAATTATTGATGGTGACTGCAGTTCTAATACCGCTACAGGAGGTTATTAGATTGAGCATGATGATTGTAAATGAACAGCATGTGGCAGATATTATTCCTATGATTATTTTTACTGGTGTAGAAAATCAAAAGACAATAATGTCAATACATGTGGTCGCTCACTTTTAAATATGTGTCGCAGTGTAAATAAACAGAAAAGTTGGTAACTTCACCTTTTTGTTATTGAGTATTTTATTATATCAGGTGAATGTTTCTTTTTTAATTCAATGTTCACACCCTGTTTTGCTACATTCACGTTTGGTTTAGTCGCTGTATTTTATTTGCTCTTCTTTCATCGGCTTCACCATTAATTCAGATTTTTGTTCTGTTCATAGCAGTTTTGTTCTTCTTCTTGGCATGAATTTTAGTTGATTTTTTCTAATATCCTGTGCGTTTTCAAATAAACGTTTTATTTACCAGACTCCCCCTGGTCTAATGAACAATCTAATAATATTATTATTATAATAATGATCAGCGACTAGAAAATTTTTAAAAGTTTTCAATCGATTCAAAATTTGACACAGACAACGGTTGTTCTTTCTGACTAATTATTTAAATACCATGATGTTACAACATTTAATTATGTGGAAACTCTAGAGATTAATATTACTTAAGGTGAAATCTTAATCTAATGAGTGAAGGAGAAATCTAATGAGTAATTTCAAAGTTCATGGATCAGATGACATCATCACTGAGATGTTGAAAGCGACATTAAACATGTTCTGTCCCTTCTTGCTTTTTTATATAACCAGGCTGAAATTAAGTCTCAATTTAATAATTTTAGAAGCATGAGTTGATGTAACATAGAAGAAAAATCAACTATCAGATGTTACAGATATAACATGTTTGATTAATTTAGTGTTTGAATCTTAGACTCCACTGTCCAAAAGTTATGACAACATAAGTAAACTGTCCACAAAATGTCTTCTGCAAATAAAAAGTGTCCAATGGAAATTCTGCAATTTTTCAAATCCAAATTAAAAATATTCCTGTAAAGAATTTAATTTCAAAGGAGAAAAATAACTCAAATACTGCATTTCCTGAAGACAATGTGTGTGATTGCTGAAAGCTAAGCTGCTGCAAAACTGTTTGAGTAACGCTGAGATTTGAAGCCCTGAACAATTTACAAAAGAATGGAATCTCTGATCCTTTCATGTGTGAAAACATGAAGGACAGTCAGTCATCAGCACAGAAAGGAACTGGAACCATCTCAGCATAAAAGGCATCAAAGGCTCCCATAGACCTCAATGCAAAATAAAAATAATTTTAAATATTTATATAAATTATTCTGCATTATCAGCACACAAATCAATAGGCATCATCTCCAAAAAAGTTTCAACAACATAGAGTTGAACGGTGTTTCTAGCTGTAAGTGTTTAGGACTAGATGCGGGTCATAAAACGTACGGAAGCCCAGAATAATAATAACAATAATAAATACTGGAAACAACATTAGCACATAACAAACATAACAAATATATGACTTACGTGTCACAGTCAGTGTGATGGGTTTACTCCACTCTGTAGAAACAGACGAGTCCTGTGTCTTTGTGCCCTTACACATGTAGTCCCCACTGCTGGACACACGGAAAGTCCAGGACTTCCTGTCTGTCCTGTGTGGGGTTGACCTGCTTTGTCTCCATTCATACTCCCACCCAGTGTCTCCACCGTCCTGGATCTCACATCTGAGGGTGATCGTCTCACCACTGAACATCTGAGGCCAGTTGGGTTGTAGAGTCACAGACACAGAATTGGAAACTAATAGATACAAATAGAATCATCAGATCAACAGAGAAACTTCACATGTAGAAACTGTGATCAGGAATGGATGTTTTTTTATCACCAGCACAATAATTAAACTCACAAGTTATTTTAATGGTGACGTCAGAACTTATATCAGTGTAAAAATCTGGTCGTCCTCTTCGTCCTAAGCACCTGTAGATGCCTCCTTGTGAAACATGGATAATTCTGTCTCCTTCACCAGCTGTTGTGATCTGAGCTTCATTAGAATAATATGAGGTTCGTCTGAACCAGTCATATTTCCAGCCATCAGAGACGTCTACAGAGCAGCTCAGTGTCACGCTGCCTCCTACTGGTATGTTTGTTGGTCCTGGTGTCAGTGTGGCCCTGGGTTTGTCTGCTGTTAGGAAAATGGAAAAAAAAAAATTACTTAAAACGTGAAATATTCTTTACGTTTTCATTTCTTCTTAGGTATGTACGTTTCCATTATAACATGAAAACAAACTGCAGGTCCACAAATTGTTTTTACTTGTTTTTTGTATTATATTGTCCCAAATCACACATTTGTTTTCAGGAAAGAAAAAAACATCTTTGATCCTGGTCATTGTTTCAGGATATTCTATTAGCTGTTTCAGCAAAAAGAAAAAATATTTTTGTTATTAAATTTACCTTTGTATTCACATCTTACAATAAACATGAATAGAACATATTAATAAGGCTGTTGGTTGGTAAATATGGTAAAACACTGATGACTCACCTGATACATGTAAAGAGACATTGTTACTGCTCTTTGTAATATATGATTTTATGTGACGACCAAAGCACTGGTAAACACCACTGTAGCGTGTAGAAAGACTTGATAATGTGTAGAGTTTATGTAAATTATACTGAAGAAATTCTCGACCGTCTCTGTTGATTTTATAAAACCAGTCAGTGTCTTTTCCTTCCTTCATGTCACATATGAAGGTCACTGACTCTCCAGTAAAAAACATGGACCAGCTGGGCTCAAGGGTCAGAACAGCATCTAAAAGCCGACAACACAACAGAGTTAGCAACATAAAACATTATTTATATGAATCTCTTAATTACAACATGTGAGGAAACATAAAGTGTCAAATCTGAGATAAAAAACGTGCATAAAATGTTGATTCAACTTATTAGGGTTATTTCTATTAAAGCAAAGAACAATGTCAGTGTGTCACTGCTGCACCATGACACAGAACTGAACAGACTAAAGGTTAAGATATAATTGTGACAATGACATGATCTAAAAATCTGCTGATGATGTGAGTATGTAAGTAATTTTAAAAAGTCACATATTGTAGTTGTTACACTATTTAAACTACAGCAAATAACATTTTTGCAGTGATTCATTTATTAACCAAACAGGATATAGTAAGAAAACCGATAATATAATGTAGATGATAGACTATAACAATGGGCCTCTGTAAGAAAGCTCTTAAAAATATCTTCATTCTTTACCCAGAGAGACTTTGCTAATATAAGTTCTACATATTTTCCAACACAATCTAAAGGTCTGAGTGACACTGAAGGAGAAAAACTTTTACACTAACATCCAGAAAACCTCAAAAGTAAAATCTGTTCACAACATGAAGGATTAACATCATCAGAACAATAAGAGCTGCTGCTACAAATTACTGCTGATAAACACATAAACATATTAACAGAATGTTTTTTATGAACAAATCACTGAACTCACCAATTTTCTCAACACTGACTTTATTGCTGAATTGTGTGAAGAACAGTGGATCTCCTCTCGCTCCTCTGCAGGAGTAAAAACCTCCTTCTGACACTCGGAAAACTCTGCCTCGGTCTTTCTTTACCAAGACCTGAGATTCAGAGGAGTCTGACAAATGTCTGGACCAGTGAAATGTCCAGCCATCAGATCTGTCCACAGAGCAGCTCAGTGTCACACTGTCTCCTGCTGGTATGTTTGTCTTGTCTGCTGTCAGAGCGGGTTTGGGTTCATCTGCTGTTCAATTTAGAGCCAAACAGGAAATACAGAGATTAGAAGAAGATCAGTTACTGCAGCAAAGTCAATCCTTATGTTTCATTTTTGCACATGTACCAAAACTCAACTAAACACTTTAATGATTGAAATAATAAAAAAAAAATATATTTTTCTTTTCTTAGTACTTTTCCTTTGAACAAGAGTATCTGTAAAGTTACACTGCAGGGTTTCTGCTTCTCCATAAATCTGTTCTAACACCCGAAGACAGGACTGGATCAGTTTTGGACAGACAAATGTTTCCTGTTGTCTTATTGAAATGGATAAAACTACATAAAAACATGTTGTTTTAAATGATCCTGTCATCAATTGCATCCACATTTAAAACACCATTTTTTATGTATTATTATCTTCTTTAACGTGACTTTAAATCATTATATTTGAAAAGTCAAAGTCACGTTAAAAAAGTAAAAAGAGAATCTTTGATGAAGAATTGTGTTAAACATAAAAAATCCAACCTACCTGATATGGTCAATGTGAAGTTTTCACTCCACTGTGTTAAGGAAAAGTCCTTTTTACCCCGACACCTGTAGTTTCCACTGTCAGACTCAGCTGCTCCGTCAATCACATATTCATTGTGTGTTGGACGTGTCTTTGACTTGGCTGGTGTCCATTCATACGTCCACTCAGTGTCTCCACCTCCCTGGATCTCACATGTGAGAGTGATTCTCTCACCTCTGAATATCTGATTCCAGTTGGGCTGCAGGGTCACAGATGCTCTGGCAGCTGTTCACATCAAAAACACACAGTAAGAATAAAACTACAACCACCAAAGTAAATATCTCTGTAATAATTCACATGGTCATTATGCATTTTCAGAACATTTATGAAAAAATAAAATTCAGTGTAACACCAGCAGATTTTTTAACATTTTAAAACAAAAACATAAGTGACGTGTTTTACATAATAATCCAAAAACTGACATGCAGCCGTAAACTCTTTAATCAAGAAACCCTGGTACTTCGTGATGACAGTCACCTCAGAAAATGAGATTGTGGTTGAAAAGTTTGTTTTCTTTAGCAATTTCATTCAAAAAGTAAAACTCTGTCATGGCTCAACTCTCGTCTCCACTTCCTTTATTGGACTTATTAATAACCTGCTGGAACCCGCTTCTTCGGAACTAACTTCCCGTCTCTGGGTCGGCTGACGCCTGTGTTCCTGCCCTGTCTGTCTCTGTTCAAGCTCCCGTTCCTGTCCTGGCCTCTGCTCACACTCCAGCCTCACATTCAGCTGTCTTGTCTGATCCGGTCTCTGAGGGGGCCGGCGACTGCACTGGCCCCGCGTCACCAGCCAGATCTCCAACCTCTTATCATGTCCCATCAGCCTCCGTCCATGGTCTGGTTCAACCGATTACTACAGAACTCGGTCCCGGACTCCAGTCTAGTGAACTCTATGTCCTAAGTCCCGGTCACCTGTGATTTTTGTTGGATTGTTTATTCTGGCTGGTTTATCCCTGACTGTTGATCTGAGGACTTGCATTAAAAGCAGTCGTCTGCTGAGTTGTTTAGTTGGACTTTTATTTCGGGGACTTTGGACTTTGATCTGTAGATAGATGTATAGTTTTCTTCCTCCCTGGTTCCCACCTGAGTTCTCCTGTTCAGAAATACCTGCCATTCATCTCTGGTACAACTTTGTTTAATTATTTATTTAATATCATTCAGTGCTGGTGTCTATGAACATTATAAATACATTTTCACAACCTTCCTCCTGTGTCCTGTATTTCTGGGTCCAGTACCTCAACCCTGATAAACTCATGATCACTACAAGCAAAGTGAAATATTTCAGAAACATGCTGTCGTTACTCTATGTTGCATATCTTTGTCCTCCAGTGTTACAACAAGGAACCTTGATGTAGGAGTTCTGTTCATATCAAAAACACACAGTAAGAATACAATGAAAAATAAAGGATAGACAATTATTTGCAGTTAAATGTAGTAAAATGACTGATGTCATTCAAATATAACAATCCTGCATCATAAAATATTTTGCAATTGTTTTTAAACTACTGTGGAAGTGATTCACACATAATATTTTGTATGAGAACATACAGTATCTGCTTTCACTTCAATTTGCCTTGTTTTAGCAAAGTAAGTTCTATATCGGCACTAATGCCATTTCTATTCATACATAAAGTATAATGTTAGAAAATGATCAAATATTACACAGACAGGTGATGTTAGAGTGGAAATAGTTTATAAACTAGAAACAAAAAGAAAAGGACAGTTGATACCTTCACCGTTTCCGTAGATGAGGGATCTTGACACTAAAATAAATAATAAAACCTCATCAGACATGGTTGATCTGACAAAATTCAAAATTATAATTGGTAAATGTATGTTAAATATAATGGGAAAGTTATTGGTTATGAACAAATTTCTGAGACAATATTATTGGAAGCACATTTTTAAATTAAGTACTTAAAATTCAATTAGAAATTAATAAACGATGTATATTACAAATCATCAGGCATAACAGTAGCTCAGCTTAGATCAGTAACTGTGCAATTTTAAGAAATAATTGTCCTGTGTATTTAGTTCCACACCCTGAACCAAGACAAACCAACAACCACAATGATACTTATTAATCTTCATGTTAGTTAGAAAGCACGAGTTTGTGTGTGAAAGTCAATATGTTGATAGAAAGTGACTGATGTACTCACAGAATAATGACAGTACACAGAACAACGTGTGTCCCATCTTCACATGCAGAGCAACACTGTCACTCTGCTGTTTGTCCTTTACATTAAAACATGTAACACAGCAAAGACACAAACAACAAAGACAAGTTATGTTTTATAAACATGCATCAGATAAAGTGCAGCCTTTGTTCTTCCTTCCTTTTTATGTGACACACAGTCATCTACCACAGTTTTAACCAAAGCATCATTACTGCACATTCAAACTTCATGTTTCCCACTAAACTACATTAACTTGTTTAAGGTCCTTAAAACATTTTCAATAAAAATTACAAAAAAAAACTTAAAACAACTTAAAACAAAATATTTTCACATTTGTAAAACCATTAAATTTCATTATATTAAACGAGTTACTGTAACTGACTTACCATATATATTCTTTGTATTTATTTTTACATGTTACACAGTGTGTCAAGAAAGAACAGAGAAACACCAAGACAGACAGCATCTAACAAAAACTTGAACCTGTGTTACAGTATTCATTTTATGATCAGAACCAGTAAAGTTTCCCCTATATCTGATCTAATTAATGTAAAATGTTAATGTGAAAAGGGAAAAAGCATATTCTGCTTTTGTTTCCTATTCGACAACTATAAAACTCTCTGTCTGTTGTGTCTTCCTGCATATACTGAGTTTCTCATCCACTGCATAGAAACCACAGTTGCTATGTTTTACATTCAGCAGGTCCAAGTAAAAAAAGTATTGTTTTTTACTAAAAATGTGTTGGACATGTCAGTGTTAGAAACTGTTAATTAGATCTATGACGATGCCCAGAAACGATAAAATAACGTCAGGATTTGTTGCTAAACATCTAGAAATAACATGATGTTTAAATCATATATCATGTCAGTTGTGGGGACAATTTTCTCTTCTAGCATTACATGTGTTTCATGTGGCCTGTCAGCTGCAAACCTGAAAAATGTTAAACATGTTCAAAATTTGAGTGAAAACTGTAGTTTGTTTCACCTCATGTTGTTACAATGACTTCTTAGTGTAAACGAACAAATCAACAAACTCTTGTTGCACCTTTGGTTTATGCACAAAAAACAAACTAACGAACGATAGCAGCTGAAACAAACAACTTTCCGCTTCCTTTTTACACATGAAGATGTGATACTGTCATAGCAAGAATCAGACATTTTCACACCAGAGCAGAAAGACGACGTGTCAAAACAACACATGCTGTCAGATGTTTATCATTTATAAGTGTTATGGTAATAAATATATAGAAACTTAGTTAGTAACATGATGGTTTTTAACAGGTTATTGCAGTTCATTCATTGAGTTCTTGATGGAGGGTTCGAGTCCTGTCGATCTTGAAAATTTCCAAGCATGTGTGAGGCTGTGTACTGCCTGAAATGACTACAAGAAAGATATGTATCTATCTGACTATCTGTCTTTATACATTTATTAATTTATTTTTATCAACACAACCTTAGCTACAGTAGTGCTAGTATGAGACGGAAAAACACTAGACACACAGTTCTGCAGACAGAGGTACTGGGTTCGGTTAGTGAGGTACAGTTTAAGACCAGGCAGCCATGCGGATGTTAACGAGCATGGACTTTAATTTTCTCCCCTGGCAGGACAGGATGGATGGTGTTAAAAGCGTTGGAGAAGTCAAAGAACATAATCCTCACAGACCCCAGGCTTGTCCAGGTGGATGCAGATGCGGTGGAGCAGGTGGATGAGGGCATCCTCCACCACCAGTTAAAGCTGATTACCAAACTGGAGGGGGTCCAGACATGGTTTCACCAGGGGATTACATGGTCTTTCCAACAGTTTTATGATGTGAGAGGTTAAACCCACCGGCCTGTAGTCGCCGGGGGTTGGCACTTTTGCTATTGGTGGCAGGCACAGTGTTTTCCATCCCGCAGGCACATTCTCCACCTGCAGGCTCAGGTTAAAGATGTGCAGAAGGATTCCAAATAACTGTCACAGGCTTTCAGTACCCTGGAGCTGACCTGTCTGGACTTGTTCACAGCAGGTATCTTTCAGCAATCACATATATTTTCATCAGGAAATGAAACATTCTAGTGATTATTAATATTGCGGATTCGGCTGTATGTTTTACAACCGGATCTAGTCCAAAACGGTTACAGCTTGAAACATTGTTCTAAATCTGTGATGTTAAAAGATGTTTGGAGATGGTGCCTATTGATTTGTGTTCTGATAGCTAATGCAGATTAATTAATTAATTAATTAAATATTTAAATAAATTTTATTTTTGAATGGAGCCCCATGGGACCCTTTGATGTCCTTCATGTGTGTTGTACAGATGAAAGACATGAAAGTCCTCCATGCCATTTTACTTCTGCAGCTGTTTTAAATCTTACAGCTGCAAACATTGTGACAGCTATATGTTTGAATTACACCTGCGTCTCACATTTCTGAGGATGAGATATAAAAATGTTTTTTTTTTTATTAATTGGTTTTGTAATTGTGTATATCCTTCTATTGCTATTCAGCAATCACAGTTTTGATGTTTCCAGTATGTATTAGTATTATTCCAGATTCTTCCGTACGTTTTACGACCCGCATCTAGTCCTAAACGCTCGCAGCTAGAAACACCGTCAACCTTATGTTGTTAAAACATGTCTGGAGATAGTGCCTATTGATTTGTGTGCTGATAGTTAATGCAGAATATTTATATAAATGTTATAATTATAAAAATAATCTACTCCTCTTTTGGCTTTTCCCATCAGGGGTCGCCACAGCAAATCATCTGTTTCCACTTCACTATCCTGGGCATCTTCCTCTCTGACACCAGCTAACCTCATGTTCCTCTTTAGAACATCCATATATCTCCTCCTTGGTCGTCCTCTCGCCCTCTTGCCTGGCAGCTCCATCTCCAACATCCTTCTACCAATATATTCACTGTCCCTCCTCTGCACATGTCCAAACCATCTCAATCTGGCCTCTCTGACTTTGTTGCTAACACAGGCAACATGCGCTGTCCCTCTGATCAACTCGTTCCTTATTCTGTCCAACCTTGTCACTCCTAAGAGAACCTCAACATCTTCATCTCTGCTGCTTCCATCTCTGCCTCTTGTCTCTTTCTCACTGCTACTGTCTCTAACCCATAGAGCAGAGCTGGTCTCACCACTGTCCTGTTCACCTTTCCTTTGAGTCTGGCTGACACTCTTCTGTCACACAACACTCCTGACACTTTCCTCCACCCATTCCAACCCGCCTGCACTCACCTCTTCACCTCTTTTCCACACTCCCCATCACACTGAACTGTTGACCCCAAGTACTTAAACTCCTGCACCTTCTTCACCTCAGCCCCCTGTAACCTCACTCTTCTACCTTGCTCCCTCTCGTTTAGACACATGTATTCTGTCTTACTACGACTGACTTTCATGCCTCTTCTTTCCAGAGCAAACCTCCACCTCTCCAGCTGTTCCTTCACCTGCTCTCTACTCTCACTGCAAATCACAATGTCATCTGCAAACATCATTGTCCAGGGAGATTTCTGTCTGACCTCATCTGTCAACCTGTCCATCAGCATAGCAAACAAGAACGGACTCAAAGCCGATCCTTGGTGTAGTCCCACCTCCACCTTGAACTCCTCTGTCTGACCTATGGCACATCTCTACCACCGTCATGCTCCTCTCACTACATGTCCTGAACTGCTCTGACGTACTTCTCTTCCAATCCCGACATCCTCATACAGTACCACAGCTCCTCCCTCGGCACCCTGTCATACGCCTTCTCTAAATCCACAAAGACACAATGCAGCTCCTTCTGACCATCTCTGTACTTTTCCATCAACAATCTCAAAGCAAAATGGCATCAGTGGTGCTCTTACGGGGCATGAAACCATACTGCTGCTCACAAATCTCCACCTCCTTCCTAAGCCTGGCCTCCACTCCTCTTTCCCAAAGCTTTATTGTGTGGCTCATCAGCTTTATCCCTCTGTAGTTGCTGCAGTTCTGCGTGTCACCCTTGTTCTTAAAGATCGGCACCAGAACGCTTCTCCTCCATTCCTCAGGCATCTTCTCACTCTCTAAAATCCTGTTAAACAGACTGATCAGAAACTTCCACACCTCCACTGGTACGTCATAAGGACCAACAGCCTTCATCCTTTTCAGGCCTTCCTCACCTCATCCTTTCTAATCTCTGCTATTTCCTGCTCCACAACATCCATATCTTCCTCCCTTCTTTCCCTGTCATTCTCCTCATTCATCAGCTCCTCAAAATACTCCTTCCATCTTCTCTGCACACTCTCCTGGCTTGTTAGCACCTTTCCATCTCTGTCTTTAATCACCCTTATCTGTTGCACATCTTTCCCATCTCTATCTCTCTGTCTGGCTATCCTGTACAAGTCCTTCTCTCCTTCCTTCGTGTCTAACCTGTCATACAGCTCATCGTAAGCTTTCTGTTTGGCCTTTGCCACCTCCCTCTTCACTCTGCGCTGCACTTCCTTGTACTCCTGTCTACTTTCCTCAGTCTTTTCTACAGCCAACTTCCTTTTAGCTAACCTCTTCCTGTGGATGCAGTCCTGTACTTCCTCATTCCACCACCAAGTGTCTTTATCTTCTTTCCTCCTTCCAGATGACACACCAAGCACGTTCCATGATTACCTCTGCTGTAGTTTCCCAGTCATCTGGAAGCTCTTCCTGACCACCCAAAGCCTGTCTCAACTTCTGCCTGAATTCTCACAAGTTTCTTCATTCTTTAGCTTTCAGCACTTCTTTTTTCTGTCTTTCCTCTCTTCTTCTTCCTGACCACCAGAGTCATCCTACATGTGGTGCTGTCTAGCTGCACTCTCTCCTACCACACCTTTACAGTCACTAACCTCTCTCAAATGACCTCGTCTACATAGGATGTAGTCCACCTGTGTACTCCTACCTCCACTCTTGTATGTCACTCTGTGTTCCTCTCTCTTCTGGAAGTAAGTGTTAACTACAGCCATTTCCATCCTCTTAGAAAAGTCCACTACCATCTGTCCTTTTGGATTCCTGTCCTTTATACCAAACCTGCCCATCACCTCCTCATCCCCTCTGTTCCCCTCACCAACATGCCCATTGAAGTCTGCTCCAACAACTACTCTCTCCCCTCTGGGAATACTCTCTACAACCTCATCAAACTCAATCCAGAATCTCTCCTTCTCTTCTAACTCACAGCCAACTTGTGGAGCATACCCACTGACTACGTTTACCATCACCCCTTCGATTTCTAGCTCTAGGCTCATCACCCTGTCTGAGACTCTTTTCACCTCTAGAACATTGTTCACAAACTCCCCCTTTAGTATCACTCCTACTCTGCCAGCTCTCTACCTTTCCCTGCAATTGTTCCAACGTTAAGAGTCCCTACTCTCAGATCTAAGCTCCTGCCTTTCCCCTTCTCTCTCTGACCATGAACCCTTCTGCCTCCTCTCCTTCTTCGACCAACAGTAGTCCAATTTCCACCGGCACCCTGTAGGTTAACAGCACCGGTGGCTGTCTTTGTTAACCCGGGCCTCAACTGATCCGGTATGAAAGTGGTATGGATGACTCGCATGGTTGTACTTGGCAACTTTTATTCCAGATGCCATTCCTGACGCAACCCTCTCTATTTATCCATCTTGGGACCGACACAGAAGTCACTGGCTTGCAACCCCTGTGGCTAGATTAATTATAATATAATAATAATATGTAATATAATATTAATAATAATAATATATTATTATTCAATATATAAATAAACTATCTTTATTTTACATTTAGCTCTATGGGAGGCTTTGATGTCTTTTATGTGGAGAGGGTTCCAATTACTTTCTTGTATTTCATGTTTTTTACACATGAAAGCTGCCAAACCTTACGTTTCATTTCTAAATTGTTCAGGGCTTTCAATCTCAGGAGCTAGCTTTCAACAATCAAAAGCATTTTCTTCAGGAAATGCAGCATTCTCGTCTTATCTTGGTCCTGGGGAGGGTAATATTGGATTACCTCAGAGAGATAAAACTGTTTATTACAGTGCCCCCCCCATGCTGTTCTGGATGCTACACAACCAACATGGTGCCTATAAAATTACCTTAGCTTAGAGTTTAAGAAAATTTATGCAAAGGACGTCTTGAATTACTTTTAATTTGTTAACTCGAAATGTCCAACATGGACGAATCTCATATTATCGTCTCATATGGATGCTTTCTACGGTGTCAAATTGTGGCCCTTTGTACATAATTTGACAATTTTGACGCCATAGATACCTTTTGGGGTTACTATTGAATGATCAAGCAGCAACTCTATTTGACACCCTGGAAACAACTGAATCCAGAACTGGCGTTACAAGTTCATGTTAGCAACGGTACTGGACCAAACGGAAACTACTTTATATACACACAAAAACTATATTGGGTTTTATATGTTTGGTGTTTTTCTTCCTGTTTGTTTTTTTGTATAGACATAAATTTTCTGTTTGGGTGTTCCTGCAGCACTCCTCCCCTCCTCCGCCGCTTTGCCACTCATCGCAATCATCATTGTAGGATTCCAGTCTTTAGACTCCTCCCTTCCTCGGCTGGTTACCACTGCACTCGCTCTTTGCCTTTACCCCTGCATGTTTGAATTTAAGTCCTTGTGTTTAGTTTTTGGGTTGCTAGTGTGTTATGGTCTGTTCTGGTGCATCTCCCTAATCGTTGCTTACTTTCCTGATCTTCAGCCTTTGATACTGTTGTGAGTTTGTCAATAGTTCTATTAGTTAATTGGGTCTTCTTGGTTAGAGTAAATTTCTGTTTGTAATAATAATAATCTTCTCTGTAAGAGTAATTTTCGTGTTAGTCTTCTCATTAAGAGTGAAAGTCCAAGTTTTTGCCTTTGAGCTAATATTGTTATTACCTCAAGAGTCTGAGTTAAGTGTTAAAGTCTCAGTATATCAGTTAATATTGTTAAATATGTTAAGTCTCTGTCTTTGAGTTAATATTGTCATGGTGTTAATAAACCTTCTGTGCACTCTCAGCTTCTGCTTTTGGTTCCTACAGTTACAGTATCCAGTTACAGTAACATCAAGTCACATTAGTCAATCATGGACCCTGCAGAGTCTCTGGGACCCTCTTGAAAAACATGTCATGATGTGTAAAAGACCGTTGCAACCTTATTGCTGTAAAACACTGAACATCATTTTACCATAAACCAGCCACGATGAGGTGCTACTTGCAAATGTGAAAGGAATTACCAGAAGAGTTGTCCAAGAGCTAAGGACCAATTATGAAGAGTTTCAGGAAGACCCCAAATTGGCAGGTACAATTGATTCAAAGAGAAAATATGAATAATGCTCTCAACCGCCATGACTTGTATGCACACTCGCCACGCAAGACTTTAACTTTATCCTGCGTCTCACTCTGTCTGGCCTGTACTGTACATCAACCATTGCAAAACCTTGTAAACCTTTGCAAAAATAACTTGTGAACATACACATTTAACAGGACTTCTTTGGAAACTAGCAGGATGATTAAAGAAAACATGAGTCTAATTGTGAATAATATCATTATTATGAGAAAGTCACTGATTGATCTGTACTTACAGAGAAATGAGAAAAGTGTGTCCCTTCTTCACATGCAGACCAACACTGTCGCTCTGCTTCTGGGAAATGCAATAAAACACACAGCAAAAAGAGAAAGAAACAAATAAGACAAACTGTTTTCAACTTCTCCTTATGAGCAGCAGCCTCAGCCATCTACCACAGTTTAGACCACAACACACTTCCTGACATGGTGACACTTCCTGTCCACCACAAAAATACTTTACATCTGGGTTTTTCTACAGAGGCTTTTTGCATTGATCTGATTAAGATCAGATGCAACGTATTTTGTAAATGGCTTAAACACAAACATAATATGCTTTAATAAAGCTGTCGAACAAACTGGACATTGTACTGCAGGATCATAACGTTTAGCACAACACCAGCAGAATTTATCACTAAACATTCAAATGAACATTGACTTTCAAATGAAAATAACACTCTCTCCGTGAAATGTGTATTTTTTGAGGCCTGTGGCCTGAAAACTGTAGATTGTTTTACCTCATGTTGTTCCAACAAAAGGATGAAACCATGAAATCACATAAACAACACACTGTTTTTCATCCCTGTCTTATAAATTCTACTTGTCAGCTGCGATCCAAATAGAGTCAAGCAACACATTCACAACAAAAAGTTGTCACTTCCTTTTTGCACATTAAACAGTTTTCCGCTTCAAGCAAAATTTAACGTTTCACACCAGAGCAAATAGAGAGGTGCTATATTTATTCTTCAAGTGTCAATGCATATAATACAGAGACAACTCATATTCATTAAAGAAATAGAGAAAGAAGTGTTTTGCTAGAGTAAAAACTTCACACAACTTTGTTTTAATATTACCTTTGTTATATTGTTGACTATGAGATGAATAAATTCATACACCCTTCCATACATTATCCACAACAAATGAAAGATTTTGTTGTTACCTTCAATATCTACGGCTCAAAACAAAACCATAAAACATCTCATTTTTTAGTAGAGGTTTCACCTACAAGTAAAAATAAAAGCTCAGAGTGATCATCTTAATTTACTGGTACAAGCTGAGAATCATATCAGACAGACAAACAGATAAAAAACTAATTAGAAATGAGTACATTTAAATGTCCTGTGCAATCAGAATATGAAGAATATTAAATGGGTGCATACTGCCGCATCGAAGAAGGTGCTTCAGATGTTCAGTCTCATAGAACTGTTGATAGTCACAGGCTCCGGTTAAGGCCTGGACCACGTGAAATCAACCACCATCTTGCTGGTCTTGCTGTTGTTGAAGTGCAGGTGGTTGGAGTCCTGGTTCAGCTCCTGTACTGGCGAACACAGGATCAACCCTCCAGTCCCGCTGATGCATGTACTGAGGTCTGCCTGTCAGGTAGGCCACAGTTCATGCAACGCATCAGCTCCTGCTGAGCACAGTCCTTAAATTTCTCTTCTTCTGGTTCATAAGACTCTTGATGTCACTTGTGGTCCAGGATTTATTGTTAGCATAGCAGCATACAGTTCTAACCGGAACAATAACGTCCATATGGAGTTGGTGTAGTTAATAGAGCAGTCAACAGCCTCCTCGATGTTCCCACTGTGTGACCCCTGCAATATATCCCGGTCTGTAGCTTCAAAGCCGTCTCTGAGAGCCTGCTCTGCCTCAGGTGACCACTTCCTGTAATGAGCGTGTGGTTGTGGTTAGCCTCCTCACACTTGGTAAGTAGTGAGGCTGAAGCAGAACAACTTTGTGGTTGTGTTCTGGCAGGAGGGTGGTCCTGTTTGCATCCTTTACATACATACAGTAAATTAATAGTTCTCAAGCAGGGAGTGTCGTGTCCAGGGTCCCAGAGATTCACACAATTACCTCATGGTGTGTTTGTAGATTAGTAATGGTGGAGTGGATGATGTCACACACTTACTCCACGTGCAGGGATGTAAACGAGGACAACAACAAACCTACAGCCAGAAGTTCAATGTCCCTGCAGCAGCCGGACATTTTGATACTCACATGCCCAATATTACACCACCTTTAGTGTCTCTATTCACTCTGACTGGGCTGAGTAGCTCCACGATAGGATGCTAATCAGGAGCCACTGTAAAAAGAACAGTCAGTACCATTTATTAGCAGCATTAGCATTAGCTGTGTTTTGGATCATACCAACACTATGAAGTGAACCTCTGAAACAGAACAAAGCCTGACAATGCAGATGTGAGTCAGATGAAGTTCAGTACTTAAACTACCAGGTCTAATACAAAAATCTAAATCTGTACGGACACAAACCAGATCTAGGTCCAATATTAGAGGGAAAAGGCAAAACCCAGCTACCATCATTGATGGATCACTGTAGCCTCACATATTACTGAAAATCAACATGCACAAATTCAAAATGCTGGTTTAGAGGGAACGTAGCTTAAAAGTCCTTCCTACATCAGCCCATCTTACTCTAGGATGTAGCTAAAGAGCAGGAAATATATATTTTTAGTAGGATTAATAAATAATCAGGGAAGGAACTAGGGTTTGGTAGTAGAACTAGGAGCACAAGATTTTTAAATGACATTAACAGCTGACAAATGGCACAACAAAGTGTAAAAATAAGAATGAAAAATCTTTATTTTATGAGATCTGAAGAAGTAAAAGCATTAGCAACTATTAGAAACTATCTGAAGGTGTACAGCTCTGCTGCCTCACACACACACACACTTTACACAATGCACTGCCATCTTGATGATGCCACCCAACAAAGATTAATAAATGAGGCATTAGATGATATAATCTTGTCCTCTGTTGGACACTAGTTAGAATTACAACAACACTCTGAATGTACTTGAAGGGCCCTTGTTTTAGCTTTACCGTTTGAACTGTGTGAAAATAGATTAAGGTGAGTAACAGTCTTAATATTAAGTAGAACATCATTAGCAGAGATGTTTACTCAGGAAATGATGTACACAGATGCTTCTACTGTATTTCCTTTGTTGATGCTTTTATTAACAGCCCACAGGAATAAAAATTAAAATATTTTATTCAACTCATCTACGTTTATCTGGAGGATCTGGAGGATTTCTGCCGCCCAGCTTACAGAACCAGTTCAGGTATTTGTAAGGTTGAGCGTTTAATCTAATATCTCTGCAGCACAGGACTGATGATGGACGTCTTCTTATGAACCTGAAACTGAGCCACAAAAATCAAAAACAGTGAAGAACCGTGACATAGCTATGTAATAAAATTAATAAATAAATAAAGATATTTACATGATGAGGCAGCATTAATTAGCTGTTAAGACAGTTCCCATTTCAGAATTTCAGATTTTTGTATTTCTATTTGTGGGTAGTTATAATTGCAATTTCTAATAAAGACAACAATGAGGAAAATATAGAAATATTTAAACATATAGTTGCAAATAAGTAATGCCACTGTTTAAAATTTATTAGTTTTGATCATGAAATGCGATCTAATCTCAAATATTAACAAAACACACAATATTTCTATTCTGATAAAAACAAACCCTTTTTTCATGTCTTTATTGAACAAACCCATTAAAATACACGTGATGTGGAAAAACTAATATTAACACGAGGCTTATGTCCAATCACTGAAAGAAGAACAGAGGTGTGATTTAAAATTACTTTGACCTGTAAAAACACTAAAACATAAATGAGTCAATCCTCATAAAAAGATCTCAGAAGACCTACGATCAAGAGTTGTTGAGTATATGAGGCTGAAAAGAGTTTACAGAGTAATTTCAAAGACTTTGGACATTCATCAGTCCACAGTGAGACATATTGTCTATAAAGTCTAGTTGGTGCTGTGTCCACTCTCCTTGTCTGTCTCCTTGATTCATGTTTTATCTTCCCGTTTGATTTCTCTCTTGGCCTCGTCATCTCTGCTCTTTCTAAATTGTTCCTCCCTGTGATGGTACAGTCCTTTAACCTGCCAGTTGTCCGTTTTCTCATTGACCATTGGGACTTTGGTGAAGCTCTGATCATATATGACCAAGTTATGCAGAAAACTATGAAAATTGTCAACACTGGCATTACTTTTTCCTGTGACTGTACAAAGTTAAGATGGAATTTTTCCTGACATATTTTGGTTTAAATGCCAAAGACCAACACAGGTTTCTGCTCAGTCTGTCTAATGTAATTATTAAGAATGATATGATTTTTACAGTAGGGTTCGTGGTCAGAGAGAGAAGGGGAAAGGCAGGAGCTTAGATTTGAGAGTAGGGACTCTTAACATTGGCACAATGACAGGGAAAGGTAGAGAGCTGGCAGACATGATGGAGAGAAGGAAGGTAGATGTACTGTGTGTGCAGGAGACGAGGTGGAAAGGCAGCAAAGCACGTAGTATTGGAGGAGGATACAAACTGTTCTACCATGGTGTGGATAGGAAGAGAAACGGAGTAGGAGTGATCCTGAAGGGGGAGTTTGTGAACGATGTTCTAGAGGTGAAAAGAGTCTCAGACAGGGTGATGAGCCTAAAGCTAGAAATCGAAGGGGTGATGGTGAACGTAGTCAGTGGGTATGCTCCACAAGTTGGCTGTGACTTAGAAGAGAAGGAGAGATTCTGGAGTGAGTTTGATGAGGTTGTAGAGAGTATCCCCAGAGGAGAGAGAGTAGTTTTTGGAGCAGACTTCAATGGGCATGTTGGTGAGGGGAACAGAGGTGATGAGGAGGTGATGGGTAGGTTTGGTGTAAAGGACAGGAATCCAGAAGGACAGATGGTAGTGGACTTTGCTAAGAGGATGGAAATGGCTGTAGTTAACACTTACTTCCAGAAGAGAGAGGAACATAGAGTGACATACAAGAGTGGAGGTAGGAGCACACAGGTGGACTACATCCTATGTAGACGAGGTCATTTGAGAGAGGTTAGTGACTGTAAAGTGGTGGTAGGAGAGAGTGTAGCCAGACAGCACCGCATGGTGGTGTGTAAGATGACTCTGGTGGTCAGGAAGAAGAAGAGAGGAAAGACAGAAAAGAAGACCAAGTGGTGGAAGCTAAAGAATGAAGAAACTTGTGAGGAATTCAGGCAGAAGTTGAGACAGGCTTTGGGTGGTCAGGAAGAGCTTCAGATGATTGGGAAACTACAGCAGAGGTAATCAGGGAAACAGGTAGGAAGGTGCTTGGTGTGTCATCTGGTAAGAGGAAAGATGATAAAGACACTTGGTGGTGGAATGAGGAAGTACAGGACTGCATCCAGAGGAAGAGGTTAGCTAAAAGGAAGTGGGATGTAGAAAGGACTGAGGAAAGTAGACAGGAGTACAAGGAAGTGCAGCGCAGAGTGAAGAGGGAGGTGGCAAAGGCCAAACAGAAAGCTTACGATGAGCTGTATGACAGGTTAGACACGAAGGAAGGAGAGAAGGACTTGTACAGGATAGCCAGACAGAGAGATAGAGATGGGAAAGATGTGCAACAGGTAAGGGTGATTAAAGACAGGGATGGAAAGGTGCTAACAAGCCAGGAGAGTGTGCAGAGAAGATGGAAGGAGTATTTTGAGGAGCTAATGAATGTGGAAAATGACAGGGAAAGAAGGGAGGAAGATGTGGATGTTGTGGAGCAGGAAATAGAGATTAGAAAGGATGAGGTGAGGAAGGCTCTGAAAAGGATGAAGAGTGGAAAGGCTGTTGGCCCTGATGACGTACCTGTGGAGGTGTGGAAGTGTCTAGGAGAGACAGCAGTGAAGTTTCTGACAGGTCTGTTTAACAGGATTTTAGAGAGTGAGAAGATGCCTGAGGAATGGAGGAGAAGCGTTCTGGTGCCGATCTTTAAGAACAAGGGTGACACGCAGAACTGTAGCAACTACAGAGGGATAAAGCTGATGAGCCACACAATGAAGCTGTGGGAAAGAGTAGTGGAAGCCAGGCTTAGGAAGGAGGTGAAGATTTGTGAACAGCAGTATGGTTTCATGCCCCGTAAGAGCACCACTGATGCCATTTTCGCTTTGAGGTTGTTGATGGAAAAGTACAGAGATGGTCAGAAGGAGCTGCATTGTGTCTTTGTGGATTTAGAGAAGGCGTATGACAGGGTGCCGAGGGAGGAGCTGTGGTACTGCATGAGGATGTCGGGAGTGGCAGAGAAGTACGTCAGAGTAGTTCAGGACATGTATGAGAGAAGCATGACGGTGGTGAGATGTGCCGTAGGTCAGACAGAGGAGTTCAAGGTGGAGGTGGGACTACACCAAGGATCGGCTTTGAGTCCCTTCTTGTTTGCTATGCTGATGGACAGGTTGACAGATGAGGTCAGACAGGAATCTCCTGGACAATGATGTTTGCAGATGACATTGTGATTTGCAGTGAGAGTAGAGAGCAGGTGGAGGAACAGCTGGAGAGGTGGAGGTTTGCTCTGGAAAGAAGAGGTATGAAAGTCAGTCGTAGTAAGACAGAATACATGTGTGTAAACGAGAGGGATCCAGGTAGAAGTGTGAGGTTACAGGGGCTGAGGTGAAGAAGGTGCAGGAGTTTAAGTACTTGGGGTCATCAGTTCAGTGTGATGGGGAGTGTGGAAAAGAGGTGAAGAGGCGAGTGCAGGCGGGTTGGAATGGGTGGAGGAAAGTGTCAGGAGTGTTGTGTGACAGAAGAGTGTCAGCAAGACTCAAAGGAAAGGTGTACAGGACAGTGGTGAGACCAGCTCTGCTCTATGGGTTAGAGACAGTAGCAGTGAGAAAGAGACAAGAGGCAGAGATGGAAGCAGCAGAGATGAAGATGTTGAGGTTCTCCTTAGGAGTCACAAGGTTGGACAGAATTAGGAACGAGTTCATCAGAGGGACAGCGCTGAGGCCAGATTGAGATGGTTTGGACATGTGCAGAGGAGGGATAGTGAATATATTGGTAGAAGGATGTTGGAGATGGAGCTGCCAGGCAGAGGGCGAGAGGACGACCAAGGAGGAGATATATGGATGTCCTAACAGAGGACATGAGGTTAGCTGGTGTCAGAGTAGAAGATGCCCAGGATAGAGTGAAGTGGAAACAGATGATTCGCTGTGGCGACCCCTAATGGGAAAAGCCGAAAGAGTAGTAGATATGATTTTTACAGTATGTGTAAATAAAGAGTAATAACCCAGTGAGTGATTGACCGTGTTTATACCTGTGACTGAGTCTGCATTCACTCGGTCATAGTCAGAGCTGTGTCTTTCTCTGGATCATCAGTTTTCTCTGTTGAGATGATCACAAAAAAGATCATTTAAAACACAAACACATGATCTTTTTCTTCAACTACAAATCATCCTTTACATTAGCAGTAATTTGATCATTAGTACACAACATTTTCTTTTTAATATCTTGTGTTCTCACCCGTTTCATCGGGACCTTCACCCTGAACCAATGTAATGTTAATATCTTCGTCTGCTTTTCCATCTGAAATATAAACACTGTATTAAACAATACGTATTAAAAATGTCATTCAGTCCTAATCATTTAATCTCTGATGACTCCACATTTTCAGAGTTTATACTGTACCGCTTTCTGTGTTTCCAAAGTCTCTGATGGAGTCATACACATTTGCATCACCTGCAGATAAGTGGAAGTCAACAAATTATCAAGTTAATTACTTTTAACAGTCTGCATGTTACAAACTGAGTGTTGGAAATGATTATAAAAGTATATGATTTTTGAATCTGACAATGCAGAAGAGAGGAGTAAACTTTGGTTGGATTCTGGTCGACTGTTTGCGGTGTAGCAGAGTCTTGACTGATGTCCAGAGACTTAATGAACCTAAAACACATAGAAAATACTGTGAACAGAATTTAAAAAACATTTAAACAGTGATGATCATAAATTTTGTGGCACCATAAAGCCTTTATGGGAAGTTCAAGGCTTTGATGAGTGTCCATCAGAGTACCTTTCACCACCTTTATTGGGGGGCCACAAAAATTTCCTGGTTTGCCTCTACATACAAAAGATTATTAAAAGAAAATGATGTGTTGTACCAACCTGCTATAAAACTGAGCTGTAAAAAAGGACAAGTAATCAAATTATTGCACAGCTTCACATCATAACATTCAGAGTTCAAAGATTTTTAGTAAATGATGAAAAGGGCTCACGTTTTATCTTCTTACAGCCACACAGCAGCAGCAGCTGCAGGAAAACAGTCAGTAAAATTCCACTAATCAACCCAGTGACAAACAGGACAGAAGAACTTTCAGGCCTGGACCCTGAAATTATAAATCAGCATAAACATAATAGAACATGTGAGTCCATAATTTAGAGGTTAACTTCTTTCTCCATCCTCCTGAGAACAGTGTTGTGACATGGATTAATACCTGCTCCTGTAGACGTGCTGCCATGATCCTTTACAGCAGGTTGAAAAATGACCCCTGACCCTGATCAAACACATTTAGAATTGAACTTCTCTGCAGTGCTGATGGTGCTGATTAGTGAGTCTGTGTTACAGGAGGCTTTAACTCCACCTCTCTACAGTCAGATTAGTGTTGAATTATTAGTAAAAGTCTAATAAATAAAAATTCAAACCAGTCACTGCATCTCTATTTAAACTCTGTGCAGGTAGTTCAAGCTAAGTTTTTACTTCCAGTACAAATATTAAAATGACCTAGATCTTTATTTTTCTTTTTATAGAATTATTTTTTTTTATTCTGTTATTCTTCACCTTGATGGAACAACTAATATGTCATGGTCAGAAATTACTAGTTTCATTGTCATCTATATACTTAGTGTCTTGATATTTTCTGTAATATACTGTACATTTATCTTTGATGCGGTTTTCTTTCTTTAAAGCCTTTAAGCTGCACTCCACCTTAGATCTCACATGTTAGATTTATCTTTTGCCCACTAAATATCTGAGGCCAACTGGGCTGCTGAGTTACAACAGCCTTGTTGGAAAAAAACAAACACATTGTGGAAAAATCTATATTATAAAATGAACAAAAGTAATAACTTGTAAAACAATAATAATCAATCCAGTTCACTGCACTCACCTGTTCTCTCAACAGTGAAAGTCTCACTGTCCTCTGTGTAGTAACCTGAGGTTCCTCTTCCTCCTCTGCAGGAATAGATGCCTCCTTCTGAAATACTGATGGTGTCTGCTCCACCTGTTCTTATAGTCTGAGCTGTAGAAAACTCTGAGGTCTGTTTGAACCAGTCATATTTCCAGCTCTCAGAGTCGTCCACAGAGCAGCTCAGTGTCACAGTGTCTCCTGCTGCTATGACTGTCCTGTCTGCTCTCACCCAGGCTCTGGGTTTATGTTCTGTTCAGTATAAAGATGAAGAAAACAATATCATTAAAAGTTTGTGGGAAGTCTGGTCTAGATATTCTTCTAATTTAATTACATTTAGTAATCTGGCTGATTCTTTCAAAAAGAACAACAAATGGAGAGTATGTGATCAATGACATGGAAAACAGATATGGCCAATAGCAGAGCAGCAAATGTTTGTCTTTTTCCTGCACAGTGAAGAGAAACATGGTTCCCATTGAAGGCTATTACTAGTCCTTCTCTATCCGGTTCATTCATTCATATTTATTCTGTGTTTGAAATGTGTTTCTTCATCTCCATTTAGACCATATGTCCACTCAGTGTGTCTGTTTGATACTTTTCATTTAAAAAAAACTGTCAAGATGTCTATATCACCAATGTTTAGGATATAGGTGAAAGTAATTTTCAATTAAACTTTATATTAATAAGGAAACCTCAAGAAAACTTTGACCTTCCACTCGTTCAAGATTTGTTAACAAAAACCAAAACGCTATCTGACCAACAGAAGCCTTGAAGATATAATGCAAAACTTTAATATTGATTAACCACCATCAGTATTTAAACTGGTTATTTCATTTTTACTTTTCTTTGCAATAATTATCACTATCAAGAGTTTGTCAGAATAATCTGGATTAGATTTAAATTCAACAGCTTCAAATACATTTTTATTAAAAATATACTACTTTCTTTGTGCAGTAATTGTACTCTAGTACTTTATATACATTTGTGCTACAAATTAAGCCGCAGGAGTCTTTGATCACTCCTAGCAGGAAGATGTTATTTTCCTATTGTTACAGCTTGTCAAAATGAAAATAAAAGTCTCACAGAGGTGAGGTTGATTTGAAAGAAGCCTCACCAAATACTGACGTGGTAAAATATAAAGGTAAAATCAAAACTCTTCAAAAACTACCAGATATACCCTTGACTATTGAGGGTTAAGTAAGAAATTTAAAGTGATATTTCGACTTCCAGTGGATTATATTTATGGAAATAAGTTCATTTTAATAGAATATTGAGTTTGTTATTATATTACATATATTATGATACCTTATCTTAGTGAGACATTTAAGTTTTTGGTTTTTCCCATGTGACAGATTTAACATTTTCTAATCAATGTCTCAAGACCAAGTTAGATTAAATCATTTATATTTTGTGCAACCCTGCTGTGATCAACTGTACCTGTGACTGATGGCTCGAGATCAGACTCGTCAGTATCGTCTGCTGATCCGCCATCTTCCGTTTAAACATTAGACCACATGGATGCATGAAAAGAAAAAGTGTTTACAAGGTCAGTTGGTCCATCACAAGATTGTGTCGTTTACATCATTTCCAGAAAAGGTTTCACACACGTAATAATCTGATCATTTCAAAGTTTTCTTCCTGCAGACAACATGCAGAAAATGTAGGTAGAGTTCTTAATGTTTTCTGGATTTCTTGATATCAGAACATCTATGAGAGACTTTTTAAATTAAATCCACACTGTGACAGTACCAACATAACATAGGTGACACCTATTCACAGCGAGGCCCTGAAGTGTCACTTGTAACTCAGGGTTACTGAAAATCCACCTCTTGTAAACAATAAAAGTAAGTCATATCAATTTTGTATACAAGTTGCTGCCTATCTGTGAGTTATATATAAATTGTAGGACACAGTCTCATGTCAGTATTCTCATATAGTTTATGTGGTTAATCTGTGTCTGTCATTGACGTGGATATTTAACTCATCCTCATCGCACAGCGTCAGTGACCGTCCCAACAGGTTTACTTTGACGTCCTTCAGCGCATCACATTGATTATTGAAATAAGCTGGTTTTCACTTATTTCTCCGATTTTTCAGACAGAGTTTTACTGTAGTATTATTACTGCTAAGATGTGAGAATTAACCCCAACACTGCACCTCCTGTCATGTTTGATGTAAAAGTACAAATGAGTAGTAGCTACAAACAAAGGGAACAAAGCAATTTTTCATTTGTAGCAGAGATAAGTACATCTTGCTTATTCAAGTATGAAAACTTAAATACGTCTTACATTATTTTAGAAAAAACTATGTGTTGGAGTTGTTCATAGAGTAAACTGATCAGAATCATCTGCTTGGGCCACTACATCCTCCGTTAATATGATCATGAACATGGTCTCCATACATTAACATGCATAAAACACTGTCCACAAATATTCCATTATGTAGAATATATGATTACAAAGAGGAAGTGAACTTTAGTTGTTCAGAAATGTTAGATATATTATATACATAAGACGTAAAGAGACAATTTACAGTATCACCTTGAGCATTTCCGTGGAAGTGTGTGATCAGCACTAAAATAAAGATTAAAAAGAGAAAAAGCTGAAATTTACAATCATTATCATCTTAGGCATTTTAGGAACAAATGGGAATTTCTTCAGTCATCTATCAATAAATGTTTCCCTAAAAAGTTAAAGAACCTAGAAACACGTTTTTAAACGATGTAGTGTAATACATAAAATTGAATAAGCAATTATTTAAATAGTTATAGATGTCAGTAGTTTACCTTAGATTATAAACTGCACATCCTGTGCAAAAAGAACTTCAGCCCAGTTTTATATTTAATACCACTACAACAAATCAAGCAACATGATACTACCATAACTACGAGGATGAATAAAGAAAACATAAGTCTGCCTCTGAATAATCTGAGAACAATGAGAAAGTGACCGATGTACTCACAGAATAACGACAGCACACAGAGAAGAGTGTGTCCCATCTTCACATGCAGACCAACACTGTTGCTCTGCCTCTGAGACGCGTTTGTACTTTGCAATTTAAAAAAGCAAAAGGAGAAAGAACCAAATAAGACTAATTATTTTTTTTACTTCTCCTTATGAGTAGAGCTCGTCTGGACTTCCTTTCTTTTTAGTTCTCAGTTATCTACCAGATTTTTGACCACAACATACTTGCTGACATGGTTATACTTTACTTCCTTCCTAGCACAAAAATACTTGAGTTTATTTATTGAACAAAACTTGTGTCAGCGCTATAAAAAAAAAAAAAAAGGAAATGTCACTGAATCTAATTACAGATTTATAAAACATATGACAGTTTCATTTATATCTTATAAGTCAGGTGTTTTTGTCCTGCCCTTTATATCGACATTGATTTATGTCTTTGTGTTTCCCTGCAGTCTTCCTCCCTTCCTCGGCTGGTTACCTGTGCCCTCACCCCTTGCCTTGCCACACACACACACACACACACACACACACACGGTGCTCTGAAATCAGAGATAAAGCAGCCCTCAGTTCATCCAGAGCCAACCTGTTTTGTTGTATCACTCACAGATTATAAGCCCTGAAAACAGATCAGCAACTATCCCTCCCAAAACACCTGCTCGCTAAACTCTTCCTCCTCCCAGCAGCCAGTGTGAGACGACTCCACAGAAAATGATCCCCCATAAGAACAGTTAAATGTTTTCACAGAAATCTTCAGTTTTCCCCATAGACTAAAATCTACCCCCCTGATTCCAGAAGGCTCAAGAACTTGAATTTGCATGTTGGGACAACATATCTATTGATGTCATATGAGCGGTCCTCTACTTTGCTCCTGCTCACAAGACGCATTAACTCAGCATTTAATACACTCAACCCTCAGCAGCTGGGGAAGCTGGACATGCTGGGATCCATTTAACTCTGTAATGGACAAAAGCAGAAAAAAGAGGTTGTTTTAGACGGTGTCAGCCCGAAATGATAAAGACTCAAATGGCTGACAGCAAACATCTGGCTTGAACAATTTCCTCATGTTTAAAAATGTTAACTTTGTACTAAAAATGAGCTATGTTAAGTTCCTCATGGTTAATGAGTAGAATTAAAGAAAAAAAATCCATCATCAGTTGTTCCTGTTCTAAAATAGTGATCAACTTTTTGGAACTTCAGTAAAATCCACAAACACGTCAAAATGACTAATTTTGTGGTTCTGTGTCGAATGATCCTCTTTTGCCAACAGTAATAAAAACATGTTGTTTGCTGGTAGAAATAGATTTTGAATCTGCATGTTGAACTTCTTGAATTCTGTCACCTGAATCCTCTGAAAGTCCAGATGGACCCTCTATAAATCTGATGTCCCAACCTTTTTTGCGCCATGGACCAGCCTTACAACAAGAGAAAATCATATGACCAGCATTAAAAACTGGTATTTTCTAAATATAAGAATAAAGGTGAATCCACTGTGTATGCAACTTTATTAGCAGCACCCTCGTAACATCGCGCCAACATCCGAACAGGAGTAAAAGCCTCACACTCTCGGCTTGGAGAGAAATAATGTGCCGGCTCGGAGGCTTAAGAAAATCTCAGCCTCTGCTCCTTTGTGTGTGTTTGTGTGACTTTACCCGGGCCGCTTGTCCCGTACCACGGTCAGGGACCAGAGGCTGAGAAAAGGTAACCCGTGTGATTGAAGCAAGCATCTTGACAAGTGTCAAGAGTGAGTTATAGACAGATGTAACAGAGTCCATTCATTTTCCAAAATAAAACAATACATAAAACAGAAATAATGTAAGTTATTCTTTCTGTGCAGCCCGGTACAAATTGACCCCCGGACCGGTACCGGTTAAGGACCCCTGTTATAGATGACTGAGTAGAGGCCAAACATTTGTGTCTGGCCACAGAAAGACAGAAGGTTTAACTAACGCTAAGTGCATCATAAAAGTCTGAAAATTTGACTTTTCTACACAGATTGTTTCATTTCTGACATTTCCTGTCGTAGATCAGTTGTGTGCATCTTTCCCTTTGTCTCCCGCTGTGCTTTCACTCGGCAGCAACATGAACACGCATGCAAAAAGACAAGTTCATGAAGTAATTTTCCCTTATCCTGATGCACTGTTAGCTGTGTATCATAGAAAGTATTTTAAAAAATTAATGCACTTTTCTGAATTAGGAATCCATTATTGCATGATTTATGATGGTACTTTCTAATACTTGTCTCACTGAATTGAAGCATTTTCATTAGTCTGTGTCATGATCCACTGGTGACTTCATGTTTGTGCAGCAAAAGTCCAATCATATACTGTAATACTCTAAAGTAGAAGCAAAAAAGCCAGAATTCATTTATTAGGTACAACTGTTACACTGCTCATTAATGCAAATATCTAATCAGCCAATCACACGGCAGCAACTAAAGGAATTTAGCCGTGTAGACATAATCAGTTTAAACTGTGCATCAGAACAAGGAAGAAAAGTGATTTTTACTGAAGTTTAATAGTAAAAAAAAAAAAAAACACGTCTATTCTTGCTTTTCTAATTCCTAGTTAACGCTGAAAAGTCCTGTAGCCTAGATTCAACTATTTGTTAGAGTAAATATATTGAGCTCGGTTGTCTGGATCAGAAATTCAGGCTGCAGGATAAGCTCAAGCATATCTTAAATGTTAAACTGACTAACGTGTTAATAAGGAAAATAATTTAATTTGACTGAATGAGAAACTAATTTTACATCGTCAGCCTAGTGTCACTATAGTGATCTGAGACTGACATCCAATACTAATGTTGGCGGCTTGGACACTCCTGACTTCTGTGACCCTCAGGAGAAACTACTGCTGCAGACACCGTCACTGACACTGGGGATGTGTGTGCTCTTACTCAGTGTTCCCAGAAAAAGCAAAAGAAAGTACAAGTCTCAGGACGAAAAGCTTCTGAACACATTTATATTGTTCATAAAGGAACAGAGGCAGAACGTTGAGGCAGAAACAGTGAACACCGTCCTGGGGCAGAGGGACGTTTATTACTAATAAATTACTCACTCATAAATTTCACATCTTCACTGTAGGTTTACTTAATGTCAACAAAACAAGCGATGTTCAATGTTATGTGACTGGAGATTAAATCTAAATTTAAAGTGAGTTTTACCTGCATTTGCTGGTGTGAATAATCTCTACATTGCAGAGCCTGCATACATTAATATGGATCTGTGTGTTTGTTCACCAATGTTTGAACCTGGAGTTGTATGTGACACTGTTAAAGTCCGTCCATGGTGGGCGTCACTGTCAGGTACAGAGAAGCATAAATATGAAAAGGCTGAGGAGCAGCGGCTGCTATGTGCCAGGCGAAACCCTGCGTGGTCATGCAGTAATAACTGTATGTACACACACAGCTCACACGTTTCCATCCCCACTGCAAATGATGAAACACAATCCCTGCATGGTGTCTCGTTTTAGTTTTGTGTAGGGCAGAAAGAGGAAGAGGCAAAGCCACAAGGCTCCAGCAGCTGCTGACTGTAAGCAAATATTTCTGTGGATCACATGTAACGTTACATATAACATGTGTAAGTTGGTGTAGAGTGTAAACCTTATACAGACATGTTTTATTCCTTTAACTAAGACACAGCTCACATCGACTCCTCTTCTGTTTTATTATTTTTGTCAAATGGGAAAATAAAAGAATGAACTAATAATAATAAATGATATATTTCCACAGAAATCCAAGAACTTTGGCCAACAAATTCCACAAAACCCCTTTCTCCATGTCCAGAAATTGTCAAGTTGAATCTAATACACTGATAAAACAATGCAAAGTATCTGGAGAAACCACAACTTAAACTGATGACTGTCTACGATCATCACAACCAACTAACACTTAAAACTACATTAAGCCACATTTAGTACAAAGTAAAATAGACTGAAGACTGAACTTTATGTGTTATTTTTTTTAGCATCTGCGTTAATACCTGTAGATTTAAAACAGCAAACTGAGCAGAAAGCAGTGATGGCGTCTTCCACCTGACACACAGGACATGGACAGTCTACATTTGTCTTCTAATAACCTGTTGAGCTTCTCCCCTTAAAATGTAAATGAATTGTAATGATTTCTGTGATTCATTCATAGATACAAGCTTCACCTTTAATTTAAAAAAAAAAATCAGATGAATCATTTGAATTGAAAAAAATACTTAATTAAAAATCTGTGTTTTTATTGTGGTTTGTATTGATTCATTTAGAATAATGACAGAAACTAAGTAAAAGGAATATTAATAGTGATAGTAAGACTAGTACAGTACTAGTAGTAGGTAATTACTGACCAGGGAGAGCAGAGGTGTATTCATGATGTTGATTTTCATCCCAACTGTAACTGTGACTGGATCTGCCTAAATCAAAATAATAAGAACAATGAAGTAGATTTAGATAATCTAATAAAGAGGTTAAACTGAAGATGATGTAACTGAGTGAACTGACCTGATAAAACATGAATCTGTCAGAAAGAAATAATTGTTACATGACTTTAGGAATTAATGATCCTGCTGCTATTTCATGTCATTTTGATCCAAATGCATCTGTGTGTGAATCACTCAAAAGTAGTTAGTCAACATCTAATATCTGAAGAATAGTGACTCACCTTTGGACTGTCTGCAGTGATACAACAGGAGCAGGAGAATAATAAGTACAATCCCACAAACCAACCCAGTGATCAGGGCCACAGGAAGTGAAGAGCTTTCATGGTTGGACACAGCTGCTGTAAACAAGAAATATTAAGAATTAACATTCAGTTATTACATAACATTAGCAATCCTACTTTCTGAAACAATTCACCATTACCCCCAGGACCAGATAACAAGACGACCTTTTGTTCACCTACAAAGGAGGCATCAGTAAAGAAAACAGGACACATACGGTTTGTTGACAATGGTCTACATTAATAACCACGGATATACATTTCTGTCTGACACTCATGCAATTACCTTCAGTCTGCCAGAGCCTCCCTCCTTAACTCACACATGCTAAAATCTCTTAAGATTCTACCAGCCATTTTAAAGAGAGAGAAGACAGAATGACAAACTCACTTGGACTCAAACTCCCAAAACAGGCACAAATGACTCATTAACCTGCTTAAGATTTATTCGACTGTGTTCAGAAATCAACCTGGTAACCGCTGATAGATGGTCGTCTACAGCACGACCAAGGGACTAATAAATTTGATAAATCAGTGATTAAAGAAAGTGCAATGAAACGTAGTGCAATACTGCCACCATTTGGTGGAATTTATAAGTGCATCCCAGACAATGTTGATCCATATAGAAATTAACAGTGATAATGTGTTGTCTGAAAGTTTAAATAACAATGTCATATTCTGTTAATTCTGCATATGATACAAACACGTTATATACTCATGTTCACACCCACCAAGTTAAGTTCATGACTAATTTCCTAAATTGTTGTGTTCTTACTTTATGTTACCACATGACACAATTTGCCACATGCTACAGTCAAAGTGACGTCATCACTCCACAATGTAAAGAAATAGTTTCTCTGTTCCCTCTACATCTGTAGTTTCCACTGTGGGACTCAGTAGCTCTGATGATCAAATTCCTTGTGATTTCCACGTGTGTAGTAGTTTCTTGTCCATTCATACTGTAAGTCAGTGTCTCCACCTCCCTGGATCTCACACGAGAGAGTGATTCTCTCACCTCTGAATATCTGATTCCAGTTGGGCTGCAGGGTCACAGATACTCTGAGAACTGTTCACATCAAAAACACAGTAAGAGTAAAATTATAATCACCAGAATAAACTTCTATGCACATTTGTAGATATAACTAGTGAAAGTTTAGCTCTGTTCAATGGAGTTAAGATATACAATTTCAATGTAAACACAAGCACTGGTGATACAGCAAAATTAGAATATGCTTTGATCCATTTTCATCTGTCTCTCCAAATAATATTAAGCATAGCTGGATTATTAAAAAAAAAAAAAAAAAAATCTGGCATTTTATTTTCCCTGTTTGCCGTACTAGAATAAAGTGTAATTGCAGATCCAGTCCAGTAGTTGGCAGTGGCGCTCTCATTGTCAGAGTGAGCGCAGGGAGGATTGGTGTCGGGTTTATTTTGCACCGAGCAGGCGACATGAAGTGAGTCAACAAACCTGAAGACAACATGAAGAGATTTTAACAGGGATGAAAAGATAATGAGACAAAAGAAAGTCACCCGAAAGCTAAGAGGAGGAAATATGACGAAGCATATGTAGCGCATCCACCCCCAACCGCAATTTGAGTCACGGGGGGGCGCGAATTGTTTTTTTGCTAGGGGGGGCGTCACAGAAAATAATTGAGAAGCACTGAATTAAAGAAACATTCTGCCTAATTAAGACTGTAGCAGCCACAGACAGGAAAACCATAAAATCTAAAGGAAGTTTATGACATGCATCATTATGAAATATGAATACAAGTGTCAGGTTTTTGTTTTATGGATCCATAGAATACTGGACACGGGAGGAAAGTTGAGGAAGTTTAATGATAACGTAAATGGACAGGAGCAGCAGGTCACAGGTGAGAATTTACAAGCTGGAGAATTCAGGTAAATAGCAGGAGGAGAAGCAAGCAGCTGTCAAACAACAATTTAAAGCACAAAAACCAAAGGTCCGAAATCCCTGAAATAAAGTTCAAACAACTCGTGAGGCTGCCGCTCTTAACGTTAAAGTTCTCAGACAGTCAGGGATCCCAGGACCGGAACGCACAATCCCACAGAATGCAGAGGTATCGAGACTTACAACACTGCGATCCCTAGAAGGGAGGCCGGGCCCAAGTTCTGCAGCAGTCGGTGAGTGTGAGTACACAGGTTACCAAACGAACAGGTAGATTACTAGTAGACAGGTTAGCAGTAAAACAGGGTGTCAAGGACAAAAGTCCACTGCAGGAATGACTGGAAAAACTCACCGTTGCACTGTCAATCAGTTCTGCAGAGAGACAGTCAGAGGTGAAGGTCAGGTCTTAATAGGCAGGGAACAGGTGAAACCAATCAAGGCCAGTGATTGGTGGTGAAGTTGGCAGATTTAACTATAGAGGAGCAGGATGTGGAGAAAACGGGCAACAAAATAAAAGTCCAGGAGAGGAAGTGGAGAGGGGCTGAATCATGACACAAAGAGTATGTGACATTATATATTTATGAATATGATATAAGGATAAAAGGACTATTTACCACCTTCTGAGTCTGCTCAGCTCTAAAACGAAGACTGAAACTTCATCAGACATAAAAACCTGACACAAAGTTTGACCAGCTTCATTTCCTGTCTCTGGCTTTTATTTTCGTAGTCACTTTACATGAGTCATTATCTGCCCTGGTTGTTTTAGGGTGTCTGCTTAAACCCAGCTCTCCTCACTGTTTCCTGCCACTTCCTTGCCATTCTCTGTGTTGAATGACAGGCTCTGTGACACGCACTTAAAATTATTTGCACGTAAATGTTCCAGACCTGCTTATTCTTTTGCCTGCATTCTGCTTCCCCATACATATAATAGTTCTTAGTTATTGCAGCCCTTATTCATGTTTTGCCCCTTTAGTTATTCTAGTCCTGTCTTGTGTTTTGTCTTTCCCCGATTTGTGTTTTTGTATACATTTTCTATTATTATTCTCTAAGATTGAGTTAGTTATTTCTCCTTCTCTGGAGTGGTTTTGTAGTTTTACCTCTGTTGATATCCTATATCCTACGATATGTTCTTTATTATAATCAATTCTCATAATCCAGTCTTTTGGTTGCCCAGTTCTGTCTATGCCATTCCCTAGTTTATGTATTTTATTCTCTCATTCAGATTCTTTGTATCACTGACCCTGGTTTACATTAATATCTGGGATGATGTTTAGTGTTAATATTCTAATACTTCAGTCCTACTCTCCTATAGTTTCATGTTTATTTCCTATACAGAAGTTCATGTGTTGTGTTCGTTTTGCCCTTGTTCAGTTCCTCAGTACCTGTTTCTGGACTCTCCTTAGGTTCTTGGTTGTCTTTTGACCTGTCTGTCTCCGACCTCCTTTACGAGTGAATTCTTGTGCATTCAGAATAAAATGTAATCCTATATGCACATTCTCTCTCCCCCGTGATTGCATTCAGGTCCATCCTCATGTTAAATGTGTCATTTACAACCTAAACTGAAGCCGTAGAAACTAAGTTAGAAACTTAGAACAAATGAGAATTTCATCAGAGGCAGCTGTTGTTTATTAAAAAAGAAAAATGAATTTCTTTAAATAAAAGTAAAGAATCAGATACATCTTTTCAAAACAACATTAAGTGAAATGCATAACATTTTAATAGCAAGTATTAAAAATAATTTTACATATTAATATTTTTGTTACTATAGACCATAAACTGTGCATTCATATGCAAAAATGATTTAACACAACTTCCACCAACGTGATGATAACAACATGATGATAACAACATGAGTCTAACTCTGAAAATTATGAATTCTATGAGAAAGTGATGTACCTACAGAATAAGGAAAGCACACAGAGAAAAGTTTGTTCCATTCTGTCATGCAGACCAAAACTCTAGCTGAGAAATGTTTGTAACTGCAATGCAGCACAATAGCAAAGAGTGAGGTTTGATTTTGAATAGATATCTCTTCAGTATTTTTCACATCTCCTGTTTAGTAGTGCTTGTTTGCACCTCCTCTCTTTTTCTGCTGTGGGTTTGATCACAACATACTTACTGACATGTTGACACTTACACAACAAACATACAGTTTCTCGTATAAATGTTTGTGCAAGATCCATAAAACATTTAACATTAGAAATTTATAATTCTCTCTGTTCATTGTATAAATTACAAATGCTCTTCTCAAATCAAATAATGTTTAAGGTACTGCAGGTACTGTTGTTATTCGCACTTTTCATCTAATATTATTATAAGTTCCCCTCAGCTACAAAATACTGACACTATAGGTATTTCTTATTCTCATCTTGTTACCCCATAACTCCCCAAAGTTTGCTTATTGTTATCAAGTAACAATAAAATTTTTATCCATAGGTGCTATGGACGTTCACCGTTGTACCTAGGAAGTGCGCTGTACTTACCCTGTAAGTTGCGGGCTGTAATCTATGTGTAACTATATCTAATATGTATTTTCATGGTCCCACTACAAACAGACAACCATACCTCTCTATCTGCTGTGGCAGTGAGTCTTCAGAGTAGCTAAACTTGTTGACTATATGCCCTTGTGGTCTTGTGGTCTTGGATTTTTTAATAAACATCCTGCGTTTTCTCAACCACTATGTGCGAATCACAGTAATACTTTTTTCAGAAAGGGCAGAAAACTGGCAAAAAATTTTATTGGTAAACTTAGCAATACCATAAATGTAACATATTAATAATATTCAAAACAGGTATGACAACAGCATTTTCTCCCAGAAATCTCTGTAATTTTTGTGACCTGCCACAGTAACTTCAGAAATTGAAATGCTTGAGGCAGAAACACATCAGTCATAAAAACAACAAGCGTTTTACGTCATTGTTTTCTAAAATGTACTGGGAACTGGGATTAAAGAAGAATCGGATATACACATATACAGTAAATAAATAGATAATGAAGCAACACAAATATGTTTGTATCATAGGGGTTTTAATACAAAAAAATTTTCTTCTACCCCTACAGTTAGGAGCCACACTACAGTCCGCACGGCGTAACCTCTGACTTCTGAAAACTGTTCACTGACCTATTGGTGGTGCTGTGGCTTCAGATTTCTGGGCTTTTGCAGCAAACTGTACACTGTGTCGATCTGCACAGTGGCAGACTGTTGTGTGTCTGTGTGCTGACTGCGCTCAGCCGTAGCAACAGATGAAGTTGCTTTGGGAGGCTGTAAGATGCTGTAGACGGTATCCACGTTCTGATGTGAATCCCACCTCGGTTCCACTCCTATGTTGCTGGAAGGAACAGTAGAAACTCTGGGCTCAGGTTGTGTCTGAGTCTCCACTTGCTGGTTTCGTATTGAAGGAGAAGTCTGTCAATGTAAATATTTATGAAATTTAATAGAATTGTCAGATTATTTTATATCTAAAAACAGATTATTCAAAAATCAATACACTTCTCTACTGTCAAACAAATCAACGTTCACTTTTCTAACTTTAAAGTTTTTTAAAGTATGACAAATATCAAGTAAATATTACCAAGTAAATGTAGCTTACCTGATTATATTTTGTTGAAAAAAACTTTTTAGCCACACAGAAAATAATTGCAAATACAGGTAGACACACTATAAAAGGTATTACAAATAAAAAAAGTCCAAGTGATTCCTCTGTATGTTCAGGATTAGTTTTATTGAAGCCTGAAAGGACAAAAAGAGCCCATTGTTAGAAAACTTTTAAAATAGTGATATAAAACTACCAATTTATATGACTATTTGATCATAACATCCCACTTACACGTTGTGCCTTTGCTTTCAGAAACATTACTTTCACTAACGTGGTTGCTGGCACTGCAGACCACAGTCCTGTCGTCAGTGGAGATGGTGATGTTGACCTTATTTAGTGACCTCTGAGATGTTGTGCAACTGTCTTCACCACAGAAAGACCACAGCCAGTCCCCCAGGATGGAGCAGTTCACTGAGATATTACAGGATCCAGCAGACAGGTTGGAGTGCAGCACGGACATCACAATGACAGGTGTCGGCACATGCTCTGCAACGAGACCCCAAACAGATTCATCAGTGAGGCTTCACATTGTTTCATTTTTCGGCCCGATGATAGCAACCAGGAAGAAATAACACAGCACATCGATATACTGAAAGTGTTTGTGAGTATCGTGGTATATTTTGTCTGTGCATGTTTTAAATTCAATATGTGAAATGTGTGACAACAATTCAGGATGGGAAATACAAAATTACTATAAATGCATCAGCCACAATAGCGATACTGTATAAAGTCAAACAAATATGCTGAACCTACCTTCAACAACGACGGTGTGTTTCTCAGAAATTTCCATAAAGTTAGACTTGTAGAATGTGAATTTGTAGACTCCACTGTCATTGACAGTCAGTTCTTTGATAGACAAAGAATGGTTTCCCCTGTTATGATCCACTTTATCTGCAAATGTGGGGTTACTGATGGTGGTAGTAACAATTATTTTTTCAGCCAAAGTCCATTTCCACTCATGATACGGTGGTGGAGTTATAACATGCAGACATACTGAGCTGTTTTTCATTTGGTAATATGTCACTGATGGATCCTCTGCCATGATTCCTGGTAAGAAACATCACAGGAAGAGAAAATGTCCTAAAATACTTTAATGCACCTCACAAATCTTACCTTTAAAATAAAAGTTATATTGAAACTTAAAAGACTTTAAAAGATATTAAATTAAAAAAGCACTGCAGATTGAAAGTAAGACTGCAACAAATGTTTCTTTGTAAAAAAATAATAATAACACAAAATCATCTTAATCTTACCTGAAACAATCCAGCAACTCAGAAGAAGAAACATTTTTAATCCTCTTAAGGTTTTAATGGCAACGAGTGAGAAACTGCAGAACAGGAAACTACGTTTTACATGGGCTTGACAGTGCGGCAAACCAAAAATGCAGCAGAGCATAGGTCGCAGGTGTCATATAGTCAAAGCCCAGGAAGTGATACACTGTCAAAATAATAATGTTCCAACAGATGAGAACTGACACATAATTCCATTTACAATTATTTGAATGCAGCCTACACAGCTTAATCATGCAGTTTATGCTGTGCCTATTAGCCTCATTTTTAGATGTGAATTGGGAGGTGACTTGAATTTTGTTGTAAGGCAGCAGCCTTACATTACCACTGTTACTCTTATAAAATCCATTCGATGTTTTGCCTCTTACATGTTCCGTATCATGTGTTATGTCATTTAAACACAGAACTTAGGTCATTACAGACTATATTATTTCTTTTATTTAACAGCAGTTAACAACTTTAACTGTGTACACAAAACACAGTAGGTTAATTTTCTGATATAAATAATTTATTTCGGGTTATGTGGTGGAAGCGCTCTACAATGTATCTTCTCATTCACCCATTCACACACACATTTACACATCGATGGCGGTGGCTGCCATGCAAGGTGCGCTCCTGACCCACCAGGAGCAACTTTGGGTTCAGTGTCTTGCACAAGGACACATAGTCCGGAGGGACGGGCAACCAAACCACTAACCCTGGGACAACTGCCTTAAGCCAAGCACACTGCCATTATGTGCCATTGTTAACGGGGCTTCAGCCGCAGTACAAACAGTACAAAGGGTGTTGTGGCCAAAGGCAACGGATCGTAAAAGTGGGTTTTGACTAGTTAAATTCAAATGCAACAAAAACAATACGGGATACAAAGACAGAAATTAAAAATAAAATGGCTGAAAACATAAAAAAATGTGCAACTGCAATGAAATCCAATATAAAAATGCAGATCTGGCTTCACATCTGGTCACAGGTTTGAACCCTGTTAACCAGTGTTTGAGCTGGGTTTTTTTTTTTAAAGCAGAGTGTAGGACTTTCTCGAGTTTTAGTTGGGAGATTATTCCAGATCAAACAGCCTTTAACAGATGCAGTTTTGATCTATGGCAGGTCGTCTAAACTGCACCTCGCAATCTCCTCTGGATATTGACCTAGTATTAAAAATAATAAGTCAGTAGCTGATACATATTAAGAATAACACAATAATGAAAAGCATTAGGTATTTTAGCAAACACCTTGATGGATTTTTAATAGAGTTGTTAATATCAGCAAAAGACGAAGTTCTACAACAAGACTTAATATGAGACAAAATCATACAATGAAGGTAGGATTCAGAAGCATCAGCTCAGACATAGGGCTGAATTTGTTTAAAATTTAGCAAACTGGATTTGAACATTTTGGCAAATTTTTGAATATTTTTTTTTTATTAAGATTGGAGTCCGATACGATCCCAAGATACTTGAATTGAGATACCATTTCAAGTTTCTCACCTCCTTTAAACACATTTAAACTGTTATGTGCTACTGGTCGTTTAGTGAATGTCATGCAAACAGTTTTGTGTGTGTGTGTGTGTGTTAAGCATTAGTAGAAATCAGGACATACATCTGGTAGATAATTTATGTACTGTGAAAATAATAAGGGTGCAAAGATCGATAGCGAGATTAACTCCTTTAACAGTTACACACTGTGAGCTATTTGTTAAGTGTGAGTCACAACTTTGTAAAGCGTCATCAGAAAAATTTAAATATGTGAGTTTTGTTAAATGAACTTGATGATTGAATGTATCAAATGCCTTCTTACAATCCAGGAATACAGCTTATACACAGTGTATTATTAAATTAAGGGGTATGTCTACACCTCATTAAGTCCCCACGTGTTTGATCTAACAGAGGAAGAGCGGCACCGTTCTTATCCCTGTGGCTCCCACAAGATCATTGATTTTATTAATAAAGGAGCTATGACTAATTTCTATGTTATTTGATTATAAGATATCCGCCCAGTTAATTCTAGCTACAGTCCTGCTAAGATTAAGTGCCTGGTTTTTCGGTATTACATTATGAGGAGGGGGTTATAATAGTCTAGTAAACCTTTGATTTGTGAGCTTTCTGAGGAAAAGAATACAACTATGATCCAAAATAATAGTCATAAATTTTGTTTTTATAATTCTATTAGGCTTATTTGTAAAAGAAAGATAAATTCTTTATTCTTTATTTGTAAGTCTGGTTTGTTGCTCTATTCATTGATGTAATTTTCTGAAGTTCGTTTAGTTTGTTTCTGGCTTTTTTGTCGTCCAAATTTACATTGAAATCACCTAAGATTATTATCTGTTTGCTTAAGTCAAATGACTTTATCGTAGTTTCTAGTTGTTTATAAAACTCTTCCTTGGTAGATGGATGTCGATACAGGCAAATTAAAATGAAAGACATTTCTTCTTATAATGTGATTTCAACACCAACACAGTCAAACTTGATGACGTGGTAATTCAAGTTGTCTACATGTTAAAGTTGTTTTAACATATAGTAATACTTTTCCATCCTTCCTAAATACCTGTAATCCTGACATTGTTACCAATGCTTCAGCAGCTGTTGGTTTTAATCAGGGCTCTGAGAAACCTAAAATATCTACACTGGAATCTGTGTCTGTGGCAGAAGCAGCAGTCAGATGCCCCAACAGGGAATGGAGCGAAAGTCCATCGGCTACTTGGCCCGCAGCCGCTAGTAAAGCAACTCCATCAACCGCGGTTGTTGTTTCGTTGAAGTTGTTTTCCCTAACCCTAATGCAGGTTTTGGGCATATAAAAAGTTGTTCCTCTAGCTTCAAAAGTTGAACAACGGTTCCTGGAGCACTCAGTTCTATAGCCAAAGTTCATTTGTAGAATCAACGCCAAATTTCACTGTTCCAAGGGCGTTAAATAGTGGCAGTCTTGGAGCATCCAATTGTGAAGGCAAAGGGCAACCCTGGTTCTGAAATGATATGTCAAAGGATGGCAGGAAGATGGCGGCACAATTTGACCATTTCGGAAGCGTCAGTATCTGACACATCTGGATAAGAACGTGTTGAGCAAAACAGCCGATAGTGCTGAACAACCAAAGTCAGCCCCGTATATCCCAAACTGGCTGGGACAGATGTCTGCTAGGTGGTAGCCACCAGAGCATTCATTTACATGCCCAGCAAATACTTATTTTACCCTACATTAAAATAACGTACAACCCAAAACACATTATACACAATTAGGATTTGAGCATATTTTGTAACTACCTGTTTATCCATCACTGGGAGGCCTGGTCATAATTATATATGTGTTTTTGTTTGTTCTTTGTTTTGTTGGTTTTTTAACTAAGAATATTACATGTCTAGAGCATTAAAAAACCACAGTTAAAATTCAAAGAATCAAATGAAACATAAGCAAAAATCCAAAGAAATAGCTTCAAGTTCCCCAGGAAGCCTGTGAGCTAACAGGAAGCCTGTTTCAAATACGAATGAGTAGCAGAGAGAAGAGTCTAATAAGCTGCACTAGAACTCACGAAGCCTGATCAGGATTTTAAGGTGAGAGAGATCTCTCCATATATAAACCTCGAGACCCCCACTGCCCCCTAAAACACACATCAGCATCACCAGAATCATTAGACTGAGCCAGTCTGTATAAAGTAAGTAAAGTAAATGCAGGAGCTTTGGACTTAAGGAGAATAAAAATCACTGTAATCTGACAGTTAGCTTGACAGTTAGCTCAGTCAGACACAGCTTTCATCAGTTCACTACAGAAAAACGAGTTAGCTGAATATTAGCATGCTGCTAGCTAAGCTAAAAAGTTAACTTCTGGTGACTGCAGCACAGCTGGACACATCAAGCTGCTCTGCTAACTTAGTTAGCTAAGTTAACTCATGTTGAACATCAATGTAGAGAACAAAAGCATGGTGGTACCAAGGGGAAGTTCTGTTATTTAACTGTCTCCACAATTAGAGCGACACTAGCAGCATTTAGCTAACGTTATTTAGTATTGAATTTAATCCTTACTATCTCTAATTTTCCACTTACCACCATTTTTTTCCTCTTTTTCCTCAAACAGATGTTAAAGTCCTCGTCATTTTCTTCAGCTGGTGTTCGTCGTTTCGTTAGACCCGTGTGTTTCCACTGACGGTCGGGTTCCTCTTAGCGACGTCTGCGACTCTTAGTGTCGTTTTAAACTTTCCATCAGTCATTGCCGGGGCCCTAAGCACCTACCTGCTGGCATGGAGCGCCTCTGCATAGTGGTATAATGAAACCACAGAAACTGACATAATTTTGTTTTATTCTAAATACATGTATTAATAGGACCTATGAAGCACAGAAGCAGTGTCATATACAGTAAACTGTAAAATACAAAAAAGTACATTACAATGTCTTCCTTTCAGTCTTTGAATATCATGACTTAAAGAAATAAAGAGAAAACATTTTCTACACACTGAACAATGCTACATTAAAACACATACTGTACATTCATATGCACATGCAGCTTTCATAAAAAAAAAACAATTTTAAAAAGCTATTTAAAAAACAAATTATCTCACTAAAAAAGCATCTTTTGCAAGCAGAGACACACATTCACAAAACCACAAAGATGACCACAGCAATGAATGACTGAATCTTCCAGCCGAAGGAAGTCAAGTCTTTTCCAAAAAACAAGGTGAATATAAGTTCATAAAATGTATATTCATGCCATGATGTTGTGCGTTGGCAGATGTTTGTCCATCTCCACCAATCATTGGAATTGTTTTCGTGTGAGAATGTGTTTTTTTTCCTCACAGCACCTTGTTTCTTATCTCAGTTTCACGTTAACTCTCTGTTTCATCTTTCTGTGTCTCTTTTCCTTCAAATGTTACTTTCACTACCAGTAAAAAGTTTGGACACACCTTTTCATTCATTGTTTTTTCTTTATTTCATGACTTTTCACATTATAGATTTTAGAATGAACACACATGGAATTATTAACTCAAAACATGTTTTATATTCTTTCCAAATTGCCACCATTTGCTTTGATTATTCCTTTGCACACGCTTGTGATTCTGCCGATGAGCTTCATGTGGTAGCATGCTTGAACGGGGGGATTTTAAATTAATTAAATAATAATAAATACAAATAGAGGTTGACTGAAGCTGGAGTTTCCTTTGTATTTTGAAGATTAGTTTTAGTGAAGCCTGAAAGGACAAAAACATTTTTAGCAGATTTTAACTTAGAGACCAGTAGTTGGACCAAGAGACAAACACAAGCTGCCAATTTATATAACTATTTGATCATAACATCCCCCTTACAGATTGTGTCTTTGCTTTGGAAAACTTACTTTCACTAACGTGGTTGCTGGCACTGCAGACCACAGTCCTGTCGTCAGTGGAGATGGTGATGTTGACCTTATTTAGTGACCTCTGAGATGTTGTGCAACTGTCTTCACCACAGAAAGACCACAGCCAGTCCCCCAGGATGGAGCAGTTCACTGAGATATGACAGGATCCAGCAGACAGGTTGGAGTGCAGCACGGACATCACAATGACAGGTGTCGGCACATGCTCTGCAACGAGACCCCAAACAGATTCATCAGTGAGGCTTCACATGGTTTCATGGTCGGCCCGATGATAGCAACCAGGAACAAATAAGACAGCACATCGATATACTGAAAGTGTTTGTGAGTATCGTGGTGACTATATTTTGTCTGTGCATGTTTTAAATTCAATATGTGAAATGTGTGACAATAATTTAGGATTGTGAAAAACAAAATTACTATAATTGTATCAGCCACAATAGCAATATTGTTTAAAGTCAAACAACTATGCTCAACCTACCTTCAACAACGACAGTGTGTTTCTCAGAAATTTCCATAAAGTTAGATTTGTAGAATGAGAATTTGTAGACTCCACTGTCTTTGTCAGTCAGTTCTTTGATACACAAAGAATGGTTTCCACTGTTATAATCCACTTTATCTGCAAATGTGGGGTTCATGATGGTAGTAGTAGCAATTATTTTTTCAGCCAAAGTCCATTTCCACTCAAGATACGGTGGTGGACTTATAACATGCAGACATAGTGAGCTGTTTTTCATTTGGTAATATGTCACTGATGGATCCTCTGCCATGATTCCTGGTAAGAAACATCACAGGAAGACAAAATGTCCTAAAATACTTTAATGCACCTTACAAATCTTACATTTAAAATAAAAGTTATATTGGAATAAGTGCGAACAATGATATATGTAAAATCCAACCTCTTTCAGTTATTTATTTGCTATGGCTTTGATTTATTAAACTGTAGGTAAGGAAACAAAAAAGCATGTTTGCCAGCATAAAGAAAAAAAATGTATATTTTTTAATGCTGCATAAGATCTTAGCATATGTAATTAGATTGTATTTACACAAAAGCAAAGTCACAAATTAAAATACTGAAAGTAAGACTGTGAAAAGCTTTATCAATATTTACAAATCAAAATTGGCAATTCTGACATTTAACACAAAAGCATCTTTATCTTACCTGAAATAATCCAGCAACTCAGAAGAAGAAACATTTTTAACCCTCTTAATGGTGATGAGTGAGAAACTGCAGAACAGGAAACAAAATTTACCTGGGTTTTGACAGTGCAGCAAACCATAAATGTCATATATTCATTTACATTTTACATTTACATTTAGTCATTTGGCAGACGGTTTCATCGAAAGCGACTTACACGTGACGTACAAGGCAAACAAAAATACAAATGAAGGTGAAAACATAGGAAAGGGTTTTTAAAGAAGATTAGGAGATGTGGAAGAGTTCTGTTTTCTGAGGTCTCAGATTGTGCAAAGTTGGCAGCTCATTCCATCATATTCAAAGTCCAGGAAGTGATATACAGTGTCACAATTCCAACAGATGAGAACTGATACACACCAGGGCTGTCATTCCTAACCAAATGTGGGATGTAAGATCTCATAATGATATATTAAAATGTTTACACTGTTACTGTAAAGTACAGCCTTGTATGGTGCAGAATTCTCTCAATATTTTTTATTTTATTTAAGTTAAACATAACAATTTACACTCATATATTTTTTTGTGTATATAAAGTAATAAATCTGAGTAAATGGTTATATGGGGTTTCATAAAACAGGTTCTTATTTGAGAGAAATAAGGCTGTAAGACAGCTCACATCAACCCCTTCCCCTGGTTCCCTGACCTGGGCCAGTTAAGGGCCATCATCCTAAACCGGTTGTGAGCCATAAGACAAGTGCATCTAGGCCAGATCTGGTCCAGGCTAGGTTTGCCCTCCATCTGCTAAATGTGGTCCAGAGAAGGACCATCATTCCAAACCAGATCTGAAATCAGTGAGTCTGGGCCAGATATGGTCCACACCAAATTTACATTTGGCTTTGGTTTTCATTGGTTAAATTTCTTGTCCACTGTCCAATCCACTTTTGTTCACCTTGATTTTTAAAAAACTTCCTTCATATGATTTTTTTATTGTTTAGCTAGTTCTGCTTTGTTATTGGTCTGTACTCTTTAGATTAATTTGAAGTCAGTGAGATCTGTGGGATCATAGCATTTTGTTTCCAGCAACAGTACTCCGGCAGCTTCTTTGTCCTCCAGATAATTCTTACACAAACAGGAAGGATCTTTGGTGTTATTGTCTTGCTGGGAAATTAAGTTATTCTCAATCAGTCATTGCTCAGAGACAATAGGATGCATCTTCAGTACGGAGTCGTGTCTGTGCTGACTGTCGATAGCATGCACGTGATGCACATCACCCACTCTCCCATCATCTTTTCATGAGTTGACATGTTCTTTGCATGGACTCAAACAACTTCACAACTTAAACTCATCAGTCCTCAAGACTTCCAGTCATCTAAAGTCCACTAGTTTTACTCAGCAATGCAGAGAATTCTGGAGCCGTGAGGCATCTGTTCCTGAAGGGTTTACACTAAGAATTTCTCTTCTTAGGTAAATATGTACGCGAGGCTTCCACTGTCTCTTCTGTCCCTGTTGGATCCAGTTATACAATTTCTCTCTAGATTACAGTGTATATATTTTATATCAAGAAATCTTAATTTCCTTGAATATACTTTACAGTGAATGACTTTACTTTCTCAAGACAAAGAAAGACAGATTAGTTTCTTTAGCTTGTTTTGCCATTTTTAGTTAACTGAATATTTCCTCACTGGATATTAACTTATTTTGAGATGTTCAAACAGCATCCACACTTAAATGTAAATGCCACAGATTTGTCAGGCAGTTATTGCTAATTTTAAATTTTAATATGCAAATTGGATTTGAAAGTTATCCTGTGTTCAAATATGCTTTGCGATCCATTTACCATACACACATTTTATTGAATAAAACCAACAAAAGATAATAGAAATACAAAAGTGTATAAGTGTTCTCAAACTGTTCCTTGCCAGTATTGACATCATGTAAATTCATGACATATAGAGACCAACCGGTAAACTGTCTTAACATGTCACATGCAAGTTACGGTAAAGGGTGGCAGCATATTAAAACAGCCACAGAAATGTCCTACCACGAGGGTTTGACCTAATAATTAACTCCTTCAAAACAGCAGTTGGAGCTGAAAGAACAAACGAAAAAGTCAGCACCATATGAGCCAAACAGGCTGGAACCTCTGCTAATGGGCCATCAGGTATTACCTTTGAACCAGGGGAACAGCGAGAGCGATTTTTAAATTGGTCTCAACCTTTTATGAATAAAATACAACCCATATTAACACATAGTTTTTCTAGACTTTTACCAAAGCACTGGAAAGGCTGGTCTAACAGAATAATTCATGCCGAGAGCAACACAGTTAAAACCCTCAAAGAATCAGATGAAATATAAGCAAAAAAAGAAATACAAAGAAATACCTTTAAGTCCTGCTGCAAAGCCACAAGTTTAGGACTTCAGTTTGCTGGACATTAATTTATAAAATCATGGTTAGATTAAAATTCTTATGTTCATGTTGATGAGGTAGAAAAGGAAAGTGTGTTTTAAACTCAGTCAGCTTTAAGTGAGTTGTTGTATACACTGGGGTCTTCCTCCATATTGGTCCCTTAAGGGTTTGGTCATAGCAAGCAGGATGTTTGCTTCTGTTTTTCATTTTCAAACAGTCATGATGAATGCTGAAAAGCTTTATAAAAAAATAATTATTATAACATCCAAATCTGTATATTTGGATAATGAAACCTCTGTCACTGATTTAATTTTGCTTTGTTGTAAATACATTTATTAATAGGCACCTATGAAGCACAGTACCAGTTAGACAGATACCAGTTATGTGATATTCATATACAGTATACAGTAAGCTAACAATAAAAACAATACAATGTCCCCTTTTCAGATATTTGGAATATTACTTACTGGGCTTGTCAGGAACAGCAGAGGATTTTGTTTGAATCATAAAACATGGGATGCTGGCAGTCGACGATATAGTTGACGCTGGAACAAACAGACCTTTAAGTGTAGGAAATGTTCCTCCTGTGTTTGTAAATGGTTTCTTACTCATTTCCTGCTAAATTCAGCAGTAAAACATGAGTGTACGGTATTGTACACAAATAACACTAGACTCTCGCATTTACTAAAGTATACTAATAATGCTAAGCTGAGGATCAAGTATCATGACTTAAAGAAACAAAGAAAAAACATTTTATACACACTGTACAATGGTACATTAAAACACAAACTTTACATCAAATTTAAAACAGTTCACAAAACATTCATAAAAACATGATCACAATCAAAAAAATGATATTTTCAAGCACAGAGACACATTCACAAATCCCAAATATTACCACAGCATTAAACTCTATTACAGTGCATTAGGTATCAAAGTTAGTTCAGTTATTCACCTCATGTAAAATGCCCCTTTTCGCTTAAGTTAAAGTGCTTTTAGTAACATAACTATGCATGTTTACCCAAATAAAAATGACATTCATAATAAAGAGCACAATGTTTTCAATTGTAACAAATGATGACGCTGTTAAAAACTCTTGGGTACATCAAATAAAATACATTCTTTTAAAATTCTTCATTATAACAATATAGTTTCAGTATGTTTGCACCTTTTACTGGTATTGTATTAATTAAAAAAACATTTTTTCTATAAAAGTGTTTTACTAGAAATGAACCTTTTCTATTCTCTGAATTAGCTTCAGCTTTGTTAGACCTTGGTTCAAGGAAGAGACACCAATTTTAAAAAAACTGGTTTCTAGTGGTGACAGGTTGACGCTGACAGAAATGACCTGAAAAGGAGCTGAACCTTTTGCAGCGTGAGTATCTTCCAGTTCAAGGAAACCAAGTCCTTTCCAAAAACACTAGATGAACGCAGGTTCATCCAAAGTCTCCGCTGAAGCCTCGATGTTGTGCTCTATGTTTGTGCACGGCGGCATTGAACCGTGGTCCCACTGATGACACATATCTCGTTCAGAATTTCCTCGTGGCTGCAGTGCAGCACCGTGGTATTTGTGTCTGGCTGGTGGGTAATGATGCAGTGCACAGGTGTTTCATTTGCTGCCATGTGTTAAACTATTTAAATATGTGTAGGCAGATGGTTGCGCGACTCTGCCCATTAGTGGAATCGTTTTCATGTGAGAATGCCACTTCTTCTTCAGTTTTCTTCTGTGCGGCTTGTTTCTTATCTCAGTTTCACATCAGCTCTCTGCCATCTTCTTATCTCTCTATCTCCCTCTCTTGCCTCAAACATTACTTATACGAACACTCAGTGGGCTGCTGTCTCGGATTCTCCCCCTTCTCGCCCCTTCTCCTCCCCCCTGTATCTCTCCTCCAGTTGCATCTTCTCCATGTCTGTCCCATCCTCCTTTCTTACTTGGCTACGGGACACCTGCGATGGTGGCAGGGCCTGCTTGAACATAGGGGGAGATTTAGTTTTGGCCACTTTGTCAAAGAAAGCAAAATCAGCCACGTATTTTCCTGAAGGGGACAGAGAAACAACAGGAGGAAACTCATAGCCCCAGAGGATCTCGTCCGGGAGGTACGATGTCCGAACCTGGCAGGTAGCCGACGTCGGTTCGACCGTGGCGCTCATAATCACCAGCAGCTCAAAGTCAGCCAGCTCCGGGTCTGTCCAGCCCCCACCTGGAAGACAAGCGACGATCAAAAAACTAGTGGTGGTTTGTTGGTCCAAATACATTTTCAGTAGTTTCCTTTTCAAATTAGATTGGTTTCAGTTTCCTTTTTCATATTTAAAAAAAACAAACACCCAGAATACAATGAGATTATCACTTAGACAAATGTGTAACTAATGAGTCCGAGAAAAATACAGACAGAACAAGGCTGCAATGAGGTAAAAAAAGGAAAAGTTAATAGAGATGAGCACTTGCAATGTCATGTGATCATTCTCTGTGAGATTATAAGTGCAAGTTATCTATTGCTAATATAAATAAAGCAATAATATTAACGTTACTAAATGCAACTTTAGGGGAATCAAACTAATAGGAGGCAGGTTAAGATTTGTTACGAGTCTGTTCTCCCTCTCCCTGCTCTCCTATGTTAGCAGAAACGTGTTGCCTCTTCTGATTGGTTAGAAAGGTGAGCCTCGGTCAAAAATCTCCACATTGCTAATGACAACATCTCAGCACATTAATATTTGTTCAGCTGTATATTTCAACAGAAAACAAACAAACAAATACATAAACACCTTTAACAAGGTGACTCAGTTGAGTTCTTGCAGTTGCCTCATTACAATCCAAGAGGTGTTTGAATCATCAACGTGCATTCGATTTTAAATATTTCCAGCTAGCAGAGATGCAACGTGCACACACACACAAACACATGCACATCCCACAAACTCCCACTTACAGAACGATTTCGAAAACATTGTGAGTTTCACATACTCTCTGAAAAAAGGGATCATATCCTGCCACCGGCTGAAGATGTTGCACTCATACATGTTTACATGAAGAGTATTTTTTACTTTTTTTTTTTTTGTCATTCATCAGCGCTCAAGCTCGTAACACTGAGGATCCACTGGAAGACACATGCACTCAAACAAACACACACCTGCATCAACAGAGCTCGCTCAGAATGCAGAGCCTGTCATCTGTCCAAACAGTCCTTACCCTAACCCAGACCCAGATCTGCTCCCACCAGGACGAAAACACTTTTTTAATCCACATTGACACATTTTTAGTTATGACATTCTCTAGCCTGTATTGGGATTTTGTGGGCAACATTCCCCTTTATGTAGTAATCATCCCAGCACGTCATATTTGTTTCTACTCTCATCTGCCCTGTAGCTCAGTATACCTGATCTCGCTCTGTGGCTTCCGTTTGAAACCAGGCTTTCAGTTTGGTTCCTGTCATATCCTGTTAACCTTGCTTACCTCTTTTCGGCTTCCTGCCTGATTCTACACCTACACAACACTGTTTATTAGCCACAGCAGTTCTATGGAAATTTTTAAAAAGTGAAATAGAAGATTTAATTCTCACTGTGAGCTTTGATGAGGTTTTGGCAGTTTCAGTTCATATCGTGTGTCAGAAATTACGACGAGACCAAAAAAATTCCAAAAAAGGTCAGCATCTTAATATTTTAATAATTTGGAGTCATAATCTAACATTTATGATATTATTCAGGGTATGTCTGTTTTGAGGAATGATTACATGTTTTTTCTAACAGAAACTGACAACAAGGCGCCTACTGTTGTAGAAACCACTTGGAGCACTTGGGTTTATTGTAGAACTGTTTTACACACAGTGTCATGTGTGCTGTAATATGATCCCTTACATAAAGGGAGCAGCAGAGAAGGGCAGGGGTCCGTAAAAGAAAGAGACGTAAACGTTAAAGGGCAGAGGAGCCGTAAGAAAAAGGAAATAACAAATTAAAAAGTGAAACGTGTCAATTGTGCCAATATAACAGAGTAGTGTGAGTATCACAGCAAATCCATCGGTGCCGATGCTTGTGCGTCTGCGTCTGCTGCTGGTGTAAGTGGATCAGGCTTGGTCTCAGCACCCCGCACTGTGCGCCATTGTGCTCTAATGAGGGGTGTCTCTGGCAGTCTCCCTCACACACATTCCAGCAGGAGAAACCAACGCAGGCCAGCTCTGCGTCTTAAGAGGCAGCCAAGCCCTCAGCGCATGACTGTAAATACCAACACACCTACAGCTTCTGTACATACATGCTGAATGTACAGTTATTCTCAAGAGGCACTTTCAAACAAACAAAAAGATATTTGTCATGAATTTTTTGTTGGTATTTTAGGTTTCAAGCCTTGATTTTCAACCAGTAATCATTAATAAATTTCATAATGTTCACCACAGTTTCCTTCTCAGCCAAGAACATTATTGTAATTATAACTGTGATAAATCTCAGTCCCATATAATAAGATTTATATAAACCCTATATAAGTTTCTATAAAACAATCAAGACAGACTAATGAGGTTCTAAAGGGAAATTGTTGAACTATTATAAAGATATTGGGGCTGCACATAAACACGTGGCTGAATTACAGCTTTGGTGATCAAACAAATTCAGCAGCGGCAGAACATTTAGCAACAGTTTCTCAAGATATGAATGTTGCTAGAATCCATATGAAAACCTGACAATAAAAGACAGCTGTTTTCACCTTTCATTTACAACATCTATATTTATGAATATTAAAAATATATATATATTCTTCCCTTTTTAACAAACAAAGACCATTTGAAAACATTGTAACTCTGTACACTGTGTATCTGTTTGACCTTTTTTGGTATAAAAAAATGTGTTGTTACTTCTTTTTGTTGATGTTTGTTTGCTTTGTTTTTTCCTTTTTAATTTTGTTTGGATTTATTGTGTACTGCTTCAATTCACCAGGTATTATTTATACTGTATTTATACTAAAATGTTCTAACGTACAGCTTCACACAGACTGTCACCAGGTTTTAATTAGAATCCTGTTGTACCCTGTAACATGAGTCTGAGTTGAGAAATAGTTTTTCCTCCTATTCGCCTGTTAGATCTTCTGCACCGCTGAAGATTGGAGCCGTGATCTACCTTTTGCCGCCCATTCTCTGAGGGGGCTGTTGTCGTCAATGATGTGGTAGAAGGTCAGAGGGATGATGAGGAAGGGGCTGTCGCTGGACGTGTCCACCTGGAAAGGCACATTGCGCTGATCCAGCCGCACTGTCTCTCCCTCTTTTGTCAGGGACGTCTGGAGCAACTTCCCCGTCACCTGGAAGCCAAGATGGAGTCAGTAAAAATCGCCAGAAGGTGGCAGGAGGCATTCAACATCCGCATCGGCCTGTAAGGACAGGCGTCATAATACTTTACATGTCCAATCATCAGTTAAAGGAAGAGAGAGTCGATTAAAGGCAGATTAGTGAACATACAGTATTTTCCACTTTCAACATCTGTGCAAAGCAGGTGAGACTTACACAGCCACAACACGCCAACGGAGCTTCAGAAGAAGCTTTAGTTTGTGTACCTGGCATCCTAATAGCAGGCTTTTACGCATGTTGGCGACTCGGATCATGAGGCAAGGACGACCCTCGTGATTTGACACAACAGCATGTTGACTGAACTTCACCGTCTCGCCTCTCTTCTTGGGACGAGCGACCTGCAGGAGGAAGAACACGGGTCGGACTCAGTGATGCCGCCACACGTTGTGAACACTTCACATACCATTTCAGAATAACGTAGAAGGCTTCTGATTTTCGCATTCTCTGTTCAAGATAATGTGACTTACAGTGAAATATGTGTTCAGAGACGAGGAGCCGGAAGAATGAGCTTTGAGATATAGATAAAAGAAATGCTGATAATTACAAGTGAGGAGGAAATGATTGAAATCATCCTGCTCAGATAAGACTGGCAATAATCAGCATGTTGCTGAACAGTGGGTAAAAAAAACAGCTGATTGCTGTAACGATACTATCAAGGAAGGAAGAACACATTAGCACTAAAGGGTTTGAAGCCACATACATGCGATAACCCGAAGTTATTATTCGTTGAAATAATGAACCTACTTCAAAAAAATTGTGTTGGGGTAAAATGAGGTCTTCATTGTACCAGCCCAGTGTGTGTATATTAGTAGACATTAAAAAGTGCCAGTGTTGTTTCTAAAAGTTAGATCTGTTTTACAGATCATAGTGAGGACAGAAGTGTTCAGCTAACAGGTGAATGAGAAGACAGCGTTTTCCTTCTGACTACCTTTGCAAGGAAGGTGCCGGTGATGAAGATCTCCATCACCATGGTGATGACCAGCTGAAAGATGAGCAGCACAATGGCCACAGGGCACTCCTCTGTGATGCACCGGAACCCGTATCCAATCGTGGTCTGAGACTCCAATGAGAAGAGGAAGGCTCCTGTCAGGGTCTTCACCTCCTTTACACATGGGGTGTGGTTGAAGGGAGGGTCAAACTCTGGAGGAAGAACAGGAGGATCAAGCAGCTGGGGTGTCAACAAATTACTAAGAACATTTAGTCACTGTCAATGATCTGCCAGCTCTTTCTTATGCCCAAGTGTGCTTTTCCTCATTGTTTAATCATTGTGTTCTTTCATGTTTATATTACAAAACTATTACTGGACTTTGTTGCTTGTGGGAAAGACATGAGTGAAGAGGTTCTGGACATGAAGTTCATAAAGGTTGTAGGTGACATGATGAACTTGTCTAAAAGTATTTGTTCTGCTTTTGGAATCAGCGCCATTCTCCGCCTGTTATTCTTTCTTACCCAGCAGGTCTCCGTGGACCATTGCCACCAGGTACCAGAAAAGTCCAAACAGGAACCAGGTCCCAGCAAAGGTGGCAGAGAATAAGAAGAACTTGTAGCGCCATTGCATGTCCAGAAAAGTTGTCCAGAGGTCACGGAGGTACAGCGCCCCTCGTCCACTTACGTGCTCTATCCGCACATTGCTTCGTCCATCTTTGGAGAGGACGCGCCGTCTCCTCCTTAAAGCATTGGTCTCTCCATTTCCTGTTCCACCTGCATTAGCGTCCCCAGTCCCGGCTGTGGAGCCCAGCAGGGGTTTGGTGATGTCCGTTTGAGTCTGGGAGTGGCATACCTTCTGAGGGGACGAGCCTTCAGAGGAGGGGGGAGTGGCTGAGGTCATGGCTTGGAGACAGGAAGACAACATGTGTAAAGAGAAAGAGGAAGCATTTTTAAATGTTCTATAACAGAAAAAAGAAAGGGGACAAAGTGCCATAGGTGCATGAATAAGAAAATGACAGAGCAAAACATTTAGAGGGAGAGGAGGATGACAGTAAAGAAGAAAAGGGGGATTAGAAGCACAAGCATTAACTGGACAGTGCCGAGGCTGTCCACGGTGGGCCACATTTCTCCTTTCACTGGAGGCAGCTGGCTTTGTCAAAATAAAAGCCCTCTTTCAGCGTGAAGGCACAGCTGCCCCTTCACATTAAAAGCGTGATGTTTTGGCTCATTCACTTGTCGCTGGCACCAGTCGGCTAATGAATTAAGATGAGGAAACACAACTGAGTGTTATTCCACATGAAAGGTTTAAATCAGAGTCAGGAATGCTGATGTCGTCGGGCACTCGGGCTGTTTTCATCCGGTGTGTGACCTCTCTCCAATATCTGCATTTGCATTTGCAGATGTGACTTACATAGATGTGCTTTCTAAACATAGAAGTAGATGCTTTAACGAAGGCATTATGATTGTGGGCAGGTGATGGGTTTCACTCCACTACCAGACACTTACTGTCATGACGCAGGACATCCCCAGTGCACTCATAATGCTTTTGCACACATCTGGTTTGTGTAGTTTCTCTTTCTCCTAAACCTTCTCTTTTCTTCCTTCTCTCGCTCGCTGTTTGCTAAATGGCCCTTTTGTCTCAAACGGCCTCTGCTTTCCGGAGTGAATATAATAAAACCAAAAACAAAACAACACAAACAAAAGCCTCGGAATCAAGCGATCTGATATGCTCTGTCCCTTCCTGTCCTTTCTGACCCTTCTCTCTCCTCTCTCCAGGCTAGAGTTCACATCGGCTGAATGAATAGAGATCTGTGTTGATGTCTGTGCTCTGAATGCTAAGATGTGGAGGGGTGGCTCGAAAGGAGACCCATGTGATCCACCGTGTCCGTGTCCAGCTGAACTGTGACACCCCAGGGAGCTCCTGCCTACACATACTGTAAACACACACTCGTGTATCAGGCTTCCAGACAGAACTCAACAAAGCACAGCTCACTGTCTAAAGCTGCATTTGGTTTGCAAATGCAGGGCCTTACGGAAAGCGGTAGCACATCAACGTGTGTATTTTGCTGTTGCTGCAAACGTGGAGAAACACGTCTTATTGCTTATAACTGATGAGCAGATGTGCAATATTCTCAGCTGGCTTTAAATATTCATTACAGTAAACTGTGGTATGGTTCTAGAAAAATCATGAAGCAATACATTTATGTACAATTTTCTAGTAAGAACAGCAGTTTGTTGTTTCTCGAAATGATTTGGTAAAAGTGGTGAGTGTAATAAGTATTGATGCATGCAGCTGTGAGCTCACAATGAGTAGTGTGACTTTAAAAGGGGGGTTCCTTAATAGCTGAGTGCTGATTTTTGCAAGGAGAATGCAAACAGGAGAAGTTTCCTGGGGTATTTGCTGGGGATTATTTTCGGCTATAGATTAGTGCTTATGCTCATTGTAATGTAACATGTAAAACATTATGCCTCACAAATTCCCTGAATAATTTCTGGACATTATGTGGTTTCCAGTAGTGAGGAAAGGGGAAGTTCAATCAATTGGTGGGGTTTTTCCATGATATGTATAGTATATTTTTCTAATTATAGAATATCACCAGTCAACATTTGGTTGTAGATATTAGATTTTTATTTGCAGCAGTACACAGGGACACACTGTATTGTAGTTAAGTAAGAAGACTTATCAAGAGTTAGTGACATATTCGCATCAGAATTTCCATCTTCAGGAACTGAAGTTTGACTCCATGATTTTATTCATTTTTACTGTTTTATTTTCTTGTTTTAACTTTCATGCCCATCAGTATGGTTGTGTTTTTTCTAGGGCCTTGAGAGCAACATAAAGCTCTTGAATAAGTGGAGGCTGTCGATAAGTAGGTAATGAAAACACGTCTAAAGCTTCTGTCCTGATATCTGTTTACACCTCCGTTGCTGTAAATGCTGAAGAAGTGGATAAAGTTGCATCAACATTAGCTGAAATAATAATTGTCTATCAGCGTCTACGACAGTAATACTGCTGGACTCCAGCTATTGTCACATATTTATTATTACTATGTGACAACCACGCTCAAGGTTAGGATCTCTTCCTCTCTGTCCGCCGCTCCATCCATCTCCTTCCTTCTGTCCTGTGCTCAAAAGAACCCTTTGTTTTGGAGGAGATGAAAGGGACAAAAGCCACCATTGAAAAATACGACTGGGTGAGTGCGTGAGTGAGAAAGAGAGCAAGTTAGACGGGGAGAGGAGAGCTGGGCCGAGCGTCACAGAGTGTGTGTGTGTGTGTGTGTGGTGGTGTGTGTGTTTGCCACTGTGTTTGATTGTGTGTCAGTATGTAGTGCTTGACATTGTGAGGGGGCAGAGATGTGGGGAAGAAGAGAGAGAATAATTGGTTTTGAGGGGAGGATGAGGAGAGAATCAAGCATCGGGTGACAAATGGAGTGAAAGTGGAAGAGAGAAGGAGAAATGGATGGGGAAGGGGAGAGAGGAGGGGAGACCAGATCGGTGACAAAAGAGGGTCATTAGTATTCCAGAGGAGAGTAATCCCTTCCACTCGGTGCCCCTGTCCACTGTCCACATCCATAAAGAAGCTGTGGCAGGAAGTACACAGCCATGAAAAGACTCAACACCAGGCATCTTAAATGTCCACAGCGCAGCAGCCTCTGCACGGGACTCCAAAGACTGTCCAAACATTAACACAGGCCCTGCCAAGAAGGCATCTGCTCAGCCAACGCACGACAATAAAACCACAAACCACCGCACACCAGCCTGTAAATAAGCTGCTGTGGTGTCCAGGTGTCTGCAGAAGTTCAGCGAGTGAGTTCACGGCGAGGACAGTGATGTGTACATACATCAGCCATGTCAGGGCAGGTGCATCAGTTACGTCAAAGTGGATTTTACAGTAACAACAGGAAGTAAAAGTAAGCAGTAACTATAGTAACGGCCATCTGTCTCGCTGTCTCTGCCTACTGAAGAGTGTCCAAACTTTCATCTAGACCGAGCACTTCCTCAAACTGCTCGGCTCAGTAAAACTGGCTGAAGAATTACAACTTTGACCTGCACAGAACAACAGAGAGCAGCTGTTTGACTGACTTTTACTGTCTTCTGATCTGTCTCGCTGTAAATCGGATCACTCTGCTACTGTTGTGCTGCTGACGAGGATTTCTCAATGGGAAGATGTGCTTTGTTTTGACTGAATGTTTACCAGATTTTCATCAGACCGATTCTTGTACATGTGTCTGGGACATGTGTTTTAATATTTATTTAATATCATCGTGAGTGCAGCGATGTACGACGACTTCAAATGTCCAAATACATGTTCACTTATTGTAACTGCAGCAGACCAGGGTTTTTTTTTTTTGCTGCTACTAGACATAGTTTGAAAATGAAAGTGACATTTATTAATCATTGGACTTGTAGGACAGGTAATAGGTGCTAGTTTCTATTTCCTGCACCTGTTAGTGACCTCACTTTTTAGTCAACGCAGATTTTGAATATAAAAATTTTTGCAAGATTCTAGGTATTTTTTTTTGTGGCTAGAACCAGTTTTGGCATTTCATGTAATCACCAAACGTAGTTACAAATGCAGAAGTGAAATAGTGGAGTAAAAGTTCCAAATGGTGGATGCAATGCAATGATTTTAAAATCTTACCTTTCAGTCGAAGTTCACTTTGACCACAGCTCAGAAACCTGATAATTTAATCAGTTTCACTGTCCATCAACATGTGAAAAAAGAGACACAACTCTTAGAAAAAATAGGAAATGCACTTGTTGACAGCTCCCACATGGTTTTCACGACCTCTCACATTGTTTTGCTACGTAGTCCTTCTACGTCCTTCTCATCCTTTATTTCAAAAAAGAAAAACTCTCAGACTAAACCCACAAAACCTGTCTGCAGCGAGGCCTGGATGACCCAGCGGTCAGCGCACTGGTACTGCCGGCACCGGTCCCAGCATTATATAATCCGACGAACATGCATGTGAAGCAGAGAGGGAGCCCTGTGTGTCCCTGTGACACACAGGAGTTGAAGAAACTTGTGTTGTCCACTCCTCCAGGACCCCCCTGCTAGCCTCGCTATATAAACCCAAAAGTATTCACTCAGCCGTTGTTTCACGGTATTTTTAATTCATTAATTCAGCTCTCCTCCCAGCTTCTCCTCCTACCCTCCCTCTCAGTGTCTGTCTCTGACTGTACACTATAAATGGGCCTCTTTGTTGCAAGGCCTCCTCTGCTGTTTCAGCCTTTGTCAACTTTCTCATGTAAATGTTTGATGGGCATAAGATACAAGTCTGAAAGTTGTTGCACTGAAACTGAAGTATTTATAAATCAAAGACAGAAAAGGCCAGGGAAATCTTCTTGTGCACTCGTCTCCCTGCGGATTTGGGCTGGCCGGCACGCAGTGAATGGACAAAGCCGGTGCGTCTCTGTGAGGCTGTGCCATGTCCATCTGCACAGAGGGGGACGCGGTTTGAGGGCGAGTACACACGGTCACGCTGTGGATGAATGAATTCACCCAACAGCAACTATTCCTTAGGCAACAAAATGCATGTTGTGACTATTACCTCACTCTAGTGTTGCACAGAAGTAGGAGTGAGCGTCGGATGTTGTATTTTAAAGACAGAGAAAGTCCACAGCAGGAGGTTTGTGCGGACGGGTGCTTGTAAAAGCAGCAGAGGACTATTAATGGGACTCAGCAGCTTGTACCTTGTACTACAGTGTTTCTCCTAAACTTATTCTGGATGTTTCTGTGCGTGAAAAAACAACATTGTATTTCAGCCTTCATTTTATAACAGTCAGGTTCACCATAGCAACTAATAAAGAATCTACTGAGCCTTTGATTTTACTGTTGTATGACAAGCGAAACCAATAAATCTACTTGGAGGTAAAAGGTCACCGATCAAACCTTATTTATGGACTGGTAAAAGCTGATAATATCCCATTAAATAGGATCGGATATCTGCGAACAAATGATTAAAGCTTAAACTGAGCTGCATCTCACAGCATAAAAATACAACTTACATACTGTTGCATTAATAATAGTAATCAAGTAATGTATTGACAATGTTATAACCTAAAATGGATGTGTCAGCATATTGAATACAGTTTTTTTTTATTTTCTTAGAGGCTTGTTCCACTTGTGTTAGGCAAATTTCTTCTCAATTGTTAAGGCGATGTTTACTTCTTGCAGCAAGGGAGCACACAGCATTAACATTCTCATGGTTAACGGGCATTTGTCACTTCTCCAAAGGTGGTTTTAGTTAGCCCCACATAAATTAATTAATAAATAATGTATCACTTAAAAACCGAAATCGGTTTAATCAACACATTTTTCTAACACTAGGTTAGGCTTTAGTTTGAATGCCACTACATGCACATTTAATGGGGGATGCAGACCCAACTTTGATGTACAGATGTCATAAAAACAATCATTAAAAATGACATCATCTTAACACAATGTTAATGTTAATATTGCCAGAGGTGAAAAACCATAGTACGCATAACTGTGTGTGGTACAGGCTCCTGAAAGCACATTGTGGTAGTACTGTGGGGATCCAATCACACACAAACATCACTAGAAAAGTTCATATTTGTCTATGTAGAATCAGTAAAAATGAGGTTTTTATTCCAAACAGATGAAAACGTGTTGTGTTGTTGTGTTGTGACTGGAGGTAAATGTACCTTATGTTCAGATGAGAGCACAGACACATGAATCTGCAGCAGTGACACGTCACACAATAAACCTGGTGCTGCACAATATTCACACACACATCAATCTGCAGGGGCCCCTCCAACCTGCCAGCGAGTGTTTGTTCCTCCTCAACATCCTCTCCCATCCTGCCGAGTTTGGGGCTCCCTTTATCCAGAGCAGCGGGGCCCTGCATCAGTGGGGGCCTAGATCAGATGTACGTGTTGACGTTGGAGTGAGGATTTGGCTTCTTTAAGGTCTGGGTCATTCACAGCTTCCTGTGAGGAGGGTTTCACCTTAAGCCCCTGAGCCGCTGATGAAATGAGCTCGTCAGACAGAAGAAATCAATCAGAGGGAGGAGATGAAGAGCTTTAGCTGCAGTTGGCACATTTTTGTAATGGAAACCAGGTCTATCAAACCAAATATCCGAAACCAACAGTATCAGTTGCATCTGTCTTTTCAAACAAATGCTGCAGAACTGATCAGTATCGCTGCTGCACGAATACAAGATGTTGCCCTCTTCCCTCAGTTTGATTGAATAGGTTAGAATATTTCAACACTGGCACAATGGGGTCACGGTTTGTATCTTAGTAACATAAGGTTGTTTGTCTTGTCAGTGAGTTGATGGGTTTAACACTTCGGTCTAGACTGGAATACCTCATAATCGAGCCGTAAAATAAAGCATGGCATTCAGTGAAGACATCCGTGTGGTCCAAAGGAATGACTTTCCCGTAACACCACCGTGACCTTCGCATGCATGGTTTCGAGTGAAATATCACCTAACACCTATTCAATGGCACCGACATTCATGGTCCCCTCTTGAAAATTGTCTTTGTGATTTGTTTAGCACCAAACCAATGACTCTCCCGTCAGCCTCAGGTGTAGCTGTGTTAAGTGTTTACCCTCTACACTACGATGACGAACATGGTGAATATTACGTGCTTAACATATGCATATGTTAGCATTTCTTAGGATGGCATTAGTGTCTTTCAATTGTCTATATTAAGTGTACAGAAGTGAGGTAGGCCTAAGTAATGCAACGTATGTATGTAATACATGTCTTATTTTTTAGTGATGTGCAGAATATTTTCTTTATTTTTAATTATGAAAGGGGTGTTACTCTCTGTTGTGCACCACAGGATAAATTATGTTGCTGCCATGGTCTATATTATTTCATGTAAGTCACACAAACAACCACAACAAAATGAAATATATCAAACAGTAACAAGTTGCTAGATAGTGAGGAGATAATCTAATTATTCAATCAGCCACATATTTCATTGACTGAAGCAGGTCGAAATATGAGGAACAACCAGCTTCCTTCGCGCGAATGATCTTCTGTGTCTTGCTTCACTATTTTGGTGAAGGTGAAGAAGAAGAAAAGAAAAACGAACACGCCCACAAGGGAACACAAAGAAAAACAGGAAGTAACAGATTCAAACCAAAATAGTTTAAATGCAGAACAGGAGGAGGTGACAGGAAATTGTCATTAATTTTCATTGACTGAGACTTTGCTGAAAAGACTGATATTATTTTCAAAAAACACATGGCACACGCACTCAGTGTAATACAGAATACAGGAATACAGGAAGACAATCACAAAAGCTTCAAAGAAAACCTAAAAGTTCATTCAAGAACACAGGTTTTTAAAGATGGCATTTCATACATTCACACACACAAACCCACACACACGCAGACAAATGCATTTGTGCTGAGAGGCTGGTTTCGTTTTCTTATCTGGAGCAGAGGACACTGCTGCAGAAAGTATTGTTCACACAGCAACAATGACAACAACCTGTTGCCAGAAAACCTATGAGGAGGAGAAGGTCTGCAGCAGCTCATAAAACAGCAGAAACAATAAGAGTGAGAGAAGGAATGTTTCCTGTAATGATACTCGCAGTGAGTTTTTAAAGGATGTTGGTTTTTTATGTTTCTTGTGCTTTTTTTTTTTATTAAATCCAAACTAAACCCAAACTAGTTCACAAAGACACGAACCTCTCACCCCATCTGGTGGACACACACACACCATACACACACTGTACACTCTGTAAATGGGATTCGAATAAATACAGTTAGAAATGCAAACAGAAAACCTAACTTTGAACACACACTGGTCTAAAATGCAAAGCGATGATTTTTGTTGTTCACCAGGAAGTCCCATTCATATCTACTGGTCACATTCTTCTGCATGTTACTAAATGAAGGCTGAGTTCAAATCCAAATCTGTATTTAACAATCACTAAATCAATCCATTAAAAAAAAAACAGGCGTTCATCAGTAGTTTATCACTGCTGCTTTTGGATGCAGGTAAAAGGTGAAGCCATAGGTGGTGCAAAAACGTGTGTGTGTGTGGCTGACTTTGTCTATTTACCAGCCACAATATTAAAACCAGCTGATGGTTTTAATGTTGTGGTGGGCACGTAAACTACAGGATGAGTTTAATCTAATGTGCTAAAGCAGGACAGTCTACAAACAGTTCAGTCAGTTCTCACAATGATGAGCCATCCTTTCCCTGAAAGGTCTTTGTGAGTCATTTCAGTCAGAGCTCGTGTTTGTTCTGCAACTGTCTGAGAGATTTGAGAACTTGGCTGCCGCTTGACATTTTATGAAAGCAAAACGGGTCGTGTGCTCTTTGATGACTCACCTGCCAGAGCTGCTTTTGACCACATCCTTGGCCTGCGCATCTGAAGACGAGTGTAAAATAGAAGTAATGTTTGATGGTGATTTGAGATTTGATAAGCAGATGAAGTGAGTTGGGAAGTCCTGTTTCCAACAGTTATTTTGTTATCACGATCCTATTTTCCTCTGTTTGTGTATGATTTGATTATTGGTCTATGTAAAGTACTTGTAACAACAGGAAAAAACCCGTAGTCCAAGTGCTGTGTAAGTCAGCTTCATTGAATTGCATTTATACTGATTTGGTTTGAAAAAGATGATATTTGACAGCCTCGTCAAAACCATAAGGACAGACATATACGTAGTGTAAACGGAATCCCAGGTCCCATGGTTTTTGCCCCCCAGCCCCGGCTCCCACTAACAGCCACGTTGCTTCATGTGATCACAGCCGAGCCACAGCTTTGGCACAGTGTCTTCTAAAGACAACAGGTCGTGTGGGACACCTGTTACATAATGCTGTTCACATTCTGTTCACACTGATGACCTCAAGAGTCACTGAATGTGTGTTGTCTGTTTGTGTGGGACTCTGTGATTGATCTTGGTTCATGCATTTGGTTAAATTATCCTCTTGAAACAAGTTATTATAAAAATATGTGAATGTATGTGGACGGTTTCAGGTCTGAGCCCCTGAATCATTATATCTCTGTTATACAGTGTACTGTACATTTTGGCTCAGTAATAAGTTATTATTTTATATAATGGAGTTAATCAATAAATCAGGCTTTCCTTCAATGCACTTAATTCTGTTGTAGTTATTTTGAAACCAATTTTTTCATATTGTTCATATTTAACTTTAAAATTAAGACTAACTTCGTCTCTGCTGTGGGATTAAGGTGCAGGTGTAGCAGTAGAGAATGTGAGCACATTGTCACATGAAATTGTAAATGTCAAATGTGGGTATGTGATGTGTTTTTTTTTTTTATCTCCTTCATGCACAATATTTCAGTTAAATTCAATTCAACTTTTTCTCAACAAACTCATCTCAAGGCACTTCACATAATAAAGTCAAGACTATACAAAAATTTAAAGAAAACCCAACAAATCCCCCTTGAGCAGCTATAAGCAACAGTGGAGAGGAAAAACTCTCTTTAACGGAAGAAACCTCCAGCAGAACCAGGCTCAGGGTGGGCGGCATCTGCCTTGACCGGTTGGGCTGAGTGGAAAGTGGAGAGAGAAAAGAAAAGAGCAACAAAAGCAACAACAGAACATTGGGCAGGTTTGAAAAGGTTTTTTAAGTAGAGGTTTGATTACAGCTACCTTATAGGCTTTGGTACATATCCTGTTTGTAAAGATAGATTAATGATATCTACTATGAATGTGTCTAATAAGGGTAGAGCATCTTTGAGCAGCCTGACTGGAATAAGGTCTTGGTTCTGATGACGTAATAGTTGAAATGAGCTCCCCGAGGTCTATGGGTAAATATCACCCTAACAGGGACTGAGGACTTACTGATGATTCTAATTCTGTTGTATTTGTGGGGAGGTTCTGGTGAATTTTGTTTGTAATAGCTACAATATTATTTGTAAAGAAAGTCATGAGTCATTGCTGCATAGCGTTGAGGGAAAACTAGTTTCAACTGAACTATGGTTCTTAGTCAGCCTGGCTACAGTGCTGAAAAGAAACCGGGGGTTGTTCTTGTTTTCCTATATTATTGATGAATAATAAGCTGTTCTGGCTTTATCGAGTGCTAATTTGTATAAGTATAAACTCTTTTTCCAGGCGGAGCGTGATTCTTGTGAATGAGTGGAACACCACTTCCTTTCTAGTCTTCGTGACGCCGGCTTTAAATTCCGGGTTTGCGAGCTTTACCATGGAGATCGCCTGTTCAGAATTACTGCCTTCTTTTTTAGAGGGGCAACACTATTAAGTATGGAACGTAAAGATGCTGCATAATTATCAGTCAGGTAATCAACCTGTACAGGAGTTACAGTTAATGAGGCTACTCTCATTTATATTGGCACATGGTGAATTAAGGTGACTGTGATGAAATTTCCTTAAATTTGTTCAGAGTCTTTTCAAATAAAACATAACGTCATGGGGGATTATAGGAACTGGGGGTTTGTGTTTGTGTTGGTCGACACCGTGAAGGAGAGTGGACCAGTGTAAGTTTGAGGACATTTCAGCACATTTCACCTAGTGTGATATCACTTTACTGTATGTGTTGTTTTTAATATGTTGTAAATCTTTCTGACATCTCTGTTTTGGCATTGCTACAAATGTAATGACTTCTAAAAATCTGTCCCCGAAAATCGTTGTCCCCAGAAAACCAGTTCCCTTACCTGTGTACACACAATTCGTCCCATGAGATCAATATTTTTTTTATGAGCTACGCAGGTTGGTTATAGTGACTGGGCATGTTTACTTGCAGCACAGGACGACTGAGTCCACAGGATGATTTAGGTCGTTCCTGTGACATCAAGAAACGAAAAAATATTTGCACAACCTCAGATGTACATTGTGTTTATGTGGATTTTTCATCAATACAAACGTGGAGAATAAAATGCTGAACAAAAGTACAGATAAGAAAAATCGCTACAATATAGAAGAAAACGGTGCATTAAAAAGCAGAAGAACCACACTCTTAGAAATGTAATTGCAAAAAATAAACTATATGTTTCTCCAGAAGGACTTAAAAATTGTTTTATGACTGAAGGCTCAATAAAGGGACCTTTAAATAGGCACATGAGATAATGACATTTCCATCATAAAAACTGTCTTTTGATATTACAGCAGCTTCCAAAAAGGTATAAAAGGTTTTACCTTTGCAAATCAAACCCAGATGATCTGATTTTATTAACGACTGCAGCTTTTGTGCTACTTTTCCAGTCGTTAACATTCAAATCATGAGCTATACATAAGGCACAAACAGACCATCTACACAGTGAGACACATAAATACTTGACTGTTAATTGCACCTGCTCCACCGCAATCAGGAGACTCTTCACCAATGTTCTGTTGACATTTCATTTGTCTATAAACTGAGGAACAGGTCCACGGTTACTGAGGGCCGCGGTGCGGCGGTCAGATGGCACCTTCCCATTGGCTAAGCTGAAGGGGCGGGAGCAACAGGTCAAAAAGTGAAAGACTCTCACCACGTTATCAGCCAAAGTCAATAACTGTCGCTAAAATGAAGAGGCGATAGGAAGAAGCCAGAACCCAAACAGAGAGGCAAAACTCAAACCGAGCCAGACAACTTTTGTTAAGTGTCTGTGCCGAACAACAGCTCAAGGTCCAACAGCGTCAGGATGTGTGTTATGATGCAGGTCTCTGTATTTCGGTAGGTGCTGGACTTGGTGGAGTTAGGCCTGTACATACAGTACCTGTCAAATCCTACAGATACAAGGCGCAACAAAGGTCAATGTTGTCCTATGTTAATGTGCATAATAATAACAGTTGACTTCCACTAAAAAAATATAAACGTCTATATCATGTGATAACAAACCAAATAATGCCGGGGTGTTGAAGGGGTATGTAATCTTTATTAGTGAATCGTACAGTCAGCACAGGTTTGGTACTTCTGCATAAGCCTCTTGCACTGTGCTCTGTCTTTGTGACCAGTCTTCTGGTAGCAACACACATTTTGGAAGTTTGCATTTTGTCCAAAGTTGTGAACGGTCTGTCTTCCAGTCTGCAAGCACCTGCTGTGTCTGCCACGTGTTTCACTACTGGCTTTGGGCTCCATATTTTACTTGTTCGGTTATTAGGGACAAATTGATTTAAGGTTCCCTTTTTAACATCAAAATTACTTCCAAGCATTTTCTTAGGAGAGCTGCTTAGCACTTCGTCATTGTTACCACCTCTAGAAATGTTTATATATATAAATATATTTTTGTACTTTATAAATTACATTGTTGCATTTCTTTTTTTGCGTCAGCAAATATAACACATTCACATTCACGCAGCATGAGATTATTGTCAAGACCTTTGGCAATCTGAACTTTGAGCTACTGTGAACGTACAATGTAAATAAACCTCATATGTCCTGGACACTCCAAACGTCTTTTCATGTAATTTCTGTTTTTGAGAGCAGCAGGTAGATGATTAATAAAGATTAATTACCATACTGGTGTTTCAGGTTCTTTTAAATTTTCTATTACTATACTTATAAGGTATAATCTAATATAATCACCATGGCCGCTGGGGTGTAAAAGTGAAAGTATGAAGACTAAACAATAGTAACTACACAACACCACAATATACATTATACATGAAACATTAATGAGTCATAATACAGAATCAAACTTTCCAAAGTCCTACACTATGTATTACAAGTAGTAGTACATGCGGATGTAATGTTGAGCTTAACCTAGTATCATAAAGACGGCATGTAAAAGCTGTAATTATTAAATGTCATTACAATTATAATGGGCGTTTTGGTAATTTAATACATAATAATTATGCTTTTGTGTGTGTGTGTGTGTGTGTGTGTGTGTGTGTGTGTGTGTGTGTGTGTGTATATAGGGGAAGAATCTTAATATGTAAATTAAAAGGTAGATTTTCCAATGAAATACAAAAGCAATACAACACGAATCTCAATATTTCTGGCTTTGCCATATTCGTCATGATCATAATTAGCCAATAAACGACAAACCCAAACATTGAGATGCTGATGATGACAGCAGACACGTGCAGTCCCAGCCTGCTCTGACATTATGTGTGTGTTTGCCGGGGTCTGATTGTTATTGATGCCGCCGTGTTTGGGGGTGTGTGAGTGGGGCGGGGACTGTCCATCATACCGGACATTTCCTCTTGTGCCTTAATTTACGGGTTATTATGAATATGAAGGTGGACCCGTCCAGCCAATGGGGCTGAAGCATATACGTGCGTCATTTTCAGCTGAAGGGGGGATGATCGGGGGGGGGGTCTGTGGTACTATATTAAAGAGGTCGACAGCTGATTCCTCTCCAAGCAAAACTGAGAAGACCTCGGAGACAAGAGACACACGCGGAGGACATTTTTCTGGTCTAAAAACCGTTTGACATTTTGCAGCTGTGGAACTTTTTCTTTTTTTGGCCTCACCGTTTTTTTCCGGGAGAAACTTTCTATTTTTCAGACGGTTGTTTAAAGTCCAGAAATGTTTCCAGAGAACAACAACGGGTGAGTGACACACGGACACATGTCGGGACAGACGGCAGCTGGCAGGAGACAGCACGTGTCCTGTGACTTTATGAAGACACATGTTTGCTCAGACATGAACATGCAGATTCCCAGGAGGCTTCACATGATCTGCTGATGTTTTTGAGGTGTTCACAGAGTCTAACCTGTTTAAATGCCTAACAAAAGACAATTTATCTAATTAATAATTAATGAATAAATATCCACGGTAAAATAAGAATGACACCAGTCAGTGGAGTAATATTAATATTTCCCCTCTGCAGACATGCACATGTCAGCACTGAAGTGTGTGAGAGGCGTGAGGCAGCTGTGGCTCAGCAGGAATGTGTGTGTGTGTGTGTGTGTGTGTGTCAGGCTTTTCAAAAGTCACATCCATAAAAGTGCAGTTGTCAGACCTGCTGCTCAGAAAAACCCTCTCGTCCTGTAACCTGACACCACGAGCTGATCATTAGGAGGCAAAGAGCAGCAAGTGCAGGGAAGAACGGGTGTTCAGAAACTCTGCTGTTCTGTTCCTTTAACAACGGACTGATGCTCTGACACTAACCTGTGCCCTGATTCCTCCTGCAAACACTGGTCATTCTAACCCAAAGCCTTCCTCTCATGTGATACAGCTACAGCTATGAGGACTGCAAGGCCACTGCTGATTGGCTGCTGGCCCAGACCGACCTCCGACCCGCAGTGGGCATCGTGTGTGGCTCAGGGCTGGGGGGGCTGGCCGACATGTTAAAGGACCAGGTTATCTTCAACTACAAGGACATCCCCAACTTTCCACAGAGCACTGGTGAGTTCAGCGACGACAAACTTTCAGCTGCCGAACGGTTTTCACACGCTACTCATTATCATTTCTATCGTTTGCTGCAGTGCACGGTCACGCAGGGCGACTGGTGTTTGGCACATTGAAGGGGAGACCGTGTGTTTGCATGCAGGGGCGTTTCCACCTGTATGAGGGCTACATAATCCAGAAGGTGTGTGTCCTGTGACAAGTTGTAGTGTGTTTCGTTGAAAAAAATTAAATGGGTTTGACAAATCATCTGTGTGTGTTTGTAGATTACACTGCCTATGCGCATCTTTAAACTGCTCGGTGTGGAGACGGTGATGCTGACCAATGCAGCTGGAGGCCTCAATCAGGACTTCAAAGTGGGAGACATCATGATCATCAAAGACCACATTAATATGCCTGGATTCGCTGGAAATAATCCACTGGCCGGACCGAACGATGAGAGGTAGGTGTGTGTGTGTGTGTGTTTATGTCTGTGCGGACTCTGCAGACATTTCCATCACCTTCCTGATTTTCTCATTATTCAATTTAATTAAACAAATGTTATTAGACCAGCTGAACCCGTGCAGACAATCAACCATCTGGGCCTCAGGCCTGTTCCACCCACATGTCCGTCCACTTCCCCTTCCCTCAGGTTTGGAGTACGTTTCCCCTGCATGTCCGATGCATATGACCGAGAGCTGCACCAGATGGCCATGGACGTGGGACAGGAGCTCGGCTACGGGGACTTCCTGAAGGAGGGTGTCTACTGCATGGTAGGAGGCCCATCGTTCGAGACCATTGCTGAGAGTAGTATGTTGTACAGACTGGGTGCTGATGCTGTTGGTAAGTAGTTCTTCGTAGAGCTTGTGCTGATTACTAACCACAAATACTGGCTATTTTATAGATATTATATTGGGGCATTAACACGTAGAAAAACGCCCTTCAAAACTGTAATAAGTACGACATGTCAGACTCCGCCCACATAAAGCCAGGTACACACTAAAGCCCTTCATTCTGTAGTTGACGTAAATGTCAGACCCAGCCAGAGTCACATGTCATGTCAGTGTTTCTGTCTAGTAGAAACAAACATGATTTAGATTATACCTAATTATTATCATTTTTTAACGCCCCAGGCATGAGCACGGTCTACGAGGTGATAGTTGCCCGTCACTGCGGCATGCGCGTCTTTGCTCTCTCGCTGATCACCAATCAGGTGGTGATGGACTACGACAGCGGAGAGAAGGCCAATCACGAGGAAGTCCTGCACACGGCCAAGCTGCGAAAAGAGCAGCTGGAGCGGCTCGTTTCCACTATGGTGACCCGGATCGAGCACAACAACAACTACGCCTGAGAGACACCACGTTTCTTGTTCTCATGCTAGTTGGAAGCTTAGTTCTAGCCTTGAAGAACGACTAATGGACTTAAAGTGGTTAGGGGTTGACGTTTAACGTGATTGTGGCACAGTAAGGCGGCTTTACTCCCACAGTGCCTTATTTGATATATTATCTGTACATTCCTCCATCCACGTGCTTCCCTTTAAAAAAAGAAGTTACTAATCAGGTTTTTGTATCATTTGAACCTAACTGAATATATATGATCAGCTTGTGTAAAAGTCTGAAATTTAACTTAATGAGCCAGAATCTGCTGTAAATGTCTTTGTGTTATCGCCTTGTTGAAATATGTACAGTTTTGATATGAACGTTACTAAAGGTACTATTTATTACTGTAATGTGTTTGTGTTCTTTGTTCTCTGCACTTGAGCTTTTTTTTTAAATGTAAAACAATTTTAATTCACTTACTGAACGCAACCATTGAACTAACCAGCAGTCTCAGTTTTGATTTATAATCTGAGCATAAAATATTCAGAGACTCAATAAAACCTTCCCCCATTTATTTTCAAAGTGTGTACTGAAGTTTAACAGAAAGCCACACAGTAAGCAAAGGTATTGCATGATGATTGAGTCCAAAGGGACTCAGAATGTAATGATGTTACATAAGCATTACACTACAAAAAAAAAAAAAAAATCCCCAAACGCTGGCATAGTTAGTATCATAAACAGAAGGGGCTGGCAGTCGCTTTATGATTGTTTGAAAATGTGACATCTTTCAGTTACATAAAGACAAAAAGTGGCCAAATAATCGGCAGGACAAACATTGGCAGTTCGGATTTTTGCTTGATAAGAAACTTATGACAATGTAGACCCTCCATTCTTTAAAGTTTTCAAATGTTTTTTTCTCAAACTTGGCATATTGTAGAATACAACTGAAACATGGTTAAACAGAATAGGCAGGCAGACAACAGACATTTCATACAGCACGTCTACACCAAATCCATCCATCTTAACAGAATTATTCACCTTCACCTAAATTTCAAGCCCTTTCCATTTGGAAGGCAACACCAAACTAACCCCCTTTAAACCACAACAGCATCCAGTCCCAGATTTGTTATTAAGGTTTTTATATTTATAGTTTACAGTGCAGAACAATAAAGCTAAACAGATTAGGTTCTAAAGAAATATAAGTCAACACATTCCCAATGTTAAAGCACACCACCGCTGTCCCTGCACCGAAGAGCCCGATGAAGCGTCATCGCTGGGCCCTCGGCACAGAGGTGAGGGCAATGATTGGCACATGCTGTAAACAAGAGGTTCCAGGCCAAAAGCACTGCTGCAAACGCAGAGTAAAAAAATGAATCATACACATTTATATGTCCCGAAGCTGGTGCAGAGCAAACTGTCACTCTGCAGCTCCCTGCATCAACATCTGGCACTGAGACTGACTGACAAGGCTCGACTTCATACATTTCACATCCCAAAAAAAAAGAAGAAAAAAAAGTAGTAGTGGAAAATTATAAAGATGATCAGGTACAGTACATTAACACTTGATGGATGACCCACATGAACTTTTCACTCATCAGTTGCTGGATTCCTTCTTATCAAGTTGCTTCCACAGACAAGACAATCTACTGCTTATTATGTCTACATTTTTAAAAAGTCACGATGAACGAGCAGTAACCCTGGAACACTCCAGATTTAAAAAAAAATACCACTGCCAACATGCTGGCCACCACCAAGGGATGGCATGATATCTTGGAGGCAAATAGAAGCATGTGGAGGCAAAAATAATCTCACTAGTTGAGTTAAAAGTTCCTTTTTGATATTACTTCCATTTCCTTCCACTGCCAAATATTTTTGAAGTCAAAAATAAGGAAAAATGAAGTAGTAATTGCAAAGCTTAAATCTTGTTTTGCCAATACAAGTACAAATCGTATGCAAAAATAAATATCCCCATAAAAAATATAATGCAAGAAAACAAAAAGCTCCTGAAATGACAGTAAAACTGTGTATTAATATTTGAATTGATGCACATATTCCTTAAATATCTTGCTTTTTGTGTTGATTAATGCAGGGTTTATTTATTCATTCATTCATGATTGTACATCTAGTTTTTAAATTAAATTTGAAATTATTTTTTCTTTGGCCCTTTAAAACCTGGGAGCAAAATTTCATTTCAACACGAACAACATCCATTGTACACAAAGTTGATTTTCATGTGTAGTTTGTTTAATTTAGTCTATTCTGATTTAAATTAAGTCAATTTAAATTCTCTTCCCAGCCACTGAAATATATCCAATAAGATTATTTCTGCCTCCCATGTTTGCATGTAGCTACTATAGATCCGCCTACTACCTTCTTCCGGTTGGTAAAACAGGTGCCAAACGCAGGATTGGCACACGTTTGCAGTACAGGCACTGTAAAGATAAATTCACAGTCTTATCATCGGGAGCCTCGGCAGCGGACAGCGTGGAGACGAGGAAGAGCTGGAGAAGAAAAGGCACTTCAGAAAGAGCAGATACTGGGCCTGGAGCTGCAGCATGACGCAGTGCAACGCTCACTCATCTCCACTCATCTCTAGGCAAACATGGTGAGTGAAATCCACTGTGAAACAGCAAAAGCATGTCAATCAGGGAAGGTTCATTAGCAATAAATCACAGAAAATAAATATTAGTGCAAATATAGACCAAATCTGTATGAATAGCAAAGATGAATGTTCGGCCGTACCTGGAAGAAGTTGAGGGTTATCTGACCGCTTCCATTTGTGTCCAAGGACTTAAAGGTTTCTGCAGAGACATAAGCAAAGCGATTCGCTTATAGGTTGAATTTCACACGGTAAAAGTCAGTGACCTTGTGACCGAAGTGAACTCTTCGTTTCAGATAGTAATGACACTCACTGAACATGGTCTCGAGTCGAACCAGACAGGTGACAAAGTTGTCAAAGTCCACGGACATGTCCTCCTCTGTGTAGCGCAGGATGATCAGCTGAAACAGGTGATTAGTCAGCTTGAAACCTGCAGGGTCAGGAGAAAGAAATGTTAAGTCTCAATGTTTGCAAAGAGTTTATTGATTATGAAAGATAGACGACGTACCTGCAGATTCAAGAGCCATTCTCATCTCATAGGAGCTCATGGTGCCCGATTTGTCATAGTCAAAGTCCCTGAATATTGTCTGTTGTCGTGACACAAACAGAAGTAAAAAACATGAATGAATGAAGAGAAACATAATCAACCATATTTAGCCTAATTTGCCTGCTCGGCCCCTCGGTGTTTAGTCTCACCAGGTAACGCTTAATCTTTTCCCAGAGTACATGGAACTCCACCAGACCGAGCTTTCCACTGCCGTCCGACTGAGCGGAGGAGTTAAGGAACGTAAAGTGAAAGTGAAGTGAAAACCAAATGAACTTTTTGCAGTTTTTTAGTGCCCAGAGTTACTGATAATCCCTGATAATGTTCAGTACTGCTGACAACGAAATCATTTTTTAGCTGCATTAACCCATTTGAAGGATACGTCCATGAGGTTTATCATGCTGCGGCAAGCTTCCTGTGTGAAGCCGTCTGTCTTCAAGTCTTTGTCTGTAATCAGGAGGGACACGAACATAAGCGTTTTTAACCAACAAGGCGCACACACATAAAAAAAAAAAAAAACATTCGTATAATATAACCACATGACCGTAAGGTGCTTATGGATTTCTGCTGATTTCTACTGACGTTTGCTGATGATTCTGTTGAGTATAGTCTGCAGCTCTGTCACACTGATCTCCATGTCCTGTTGCACAAACACAGATGACCAGATAAATCAAATATGACTTTGTACAGTAACGTTTCTACTCTGTGGAGGTGGGAGAGAGTTTCTTACCGCTCCCGCCAGCTGTCTGAACAGATTCTTAAAGCCTGCGTCGATTTGACTCTCGTCGAGCCGAACCTGAAACAGACACCGGTTTAGTACATGTCATTTATGGATATGTTGTATTAGACAGTTGTCTCATCCTCTCACCTCTGCAGGAACATTGGCTGTAATTTTGTCATCAAGCTCCCTGTAAAAAAACAAACCGTCACTTTTTTGGATATGGATAATGGAATATTCATTGCTGCTGTGTTTTTTCAAAGACCGTTAACAGTGAAAAAGGAGCTTGTTCCACTCACTCTGACATCGCAGGCTTCTCAGAGAAAACTCTGAGGACAAAGTCGGCATCTTTATTTGGCTCGAAGGTGGAGGGGACGACAACGTATTCTCCCGGCGGCAGTTTCAACCGCGAGCTGACCTCTCTGAGGTTGATGAAGAGCTCGGAGCGAGCGCTGGAGGCGTGGGTGAGGAAAAAGTCTCGCTTCAGGTGGACCCCTGACTTGCCCTTAAACTGAGAGGAGAGTTGAACAGGTTTAACTGTATTCATCTTAAATTTCCCTTTGTAAACGTATGCCAGGTTAAAGTTAGTTTTCCTCAATAAACACAAAGTGGAAGGGAGTAAAGCTCATACCTCAGTTGGAACCTGTGAAGAATAAAGACACGTGACACATTAGTTGTACGGAACAAAAAAGGACAGCATAAAATTTGATTTGTCTGCTATAAGAAATAAAAACGTTTCATAAAAAAAGTTTTGTTCAGAGTTTTTGGGGTTTTTTTTACAGATGTAGCTGAAAACAGGGAAGTCGAGTTTGTTAGAGCACATCTAACCTCGTAGACAGCAAACCCGATTGTCTCCATGTCCTGACCCTCTCGGCGCTTCTTCCTGCGGTCCTTCTGCATGAGGGCCACCAAGAAGGTGCAATCTGGTTTAGAGGGACTATCTGGGTGCGTCAACACAATCTTGAACTGCGGGTTCAGCCAAAATGATGCTGCAAACAAGAGGTGAGAAAGTCAGATGGCGTGTGATAAACTAGAGAGAATAAGACCACGTTATTGTTGTGGGTGGTATGGTCGAAGACCACAAGGTTTGAAGCCACATTAGGGAACAAAATGGACAATGACCAGATTCCCATGTCATGATGGGGCATATCACATTTTTAAAAGCAGGCCATTGTTTCATGGCTTGTCGTTTAAATGGGAGTCACTGGTTCACATTGCTTCAGTAAATTCACCCGAATCCTTCCTCCCTCCTTCTACATCCTTGATTTTTTCCCTTAACAGTGTTTAAATGTAAATCTGATGAGTGGTAAGAGAATTTGTGGGTTGTCTCAAACGCACATGAGAAAACCTCGTACCTGGGTAGTTCCTGCAGCCTCCGGCAGTGCTGCCTCTCCTCCACTCTCCCTGGTAAAGCGAAGTGCTCCATTTCTTCAGCTGGCTGTTCTCCAGGGCGTCGGCTGTCAGGTTACAGATCTCCAGACGGCTGAACTCACGCAGGAAGTCACTGAACGACATCCTAAAAGACAGGCACAAGTTTCGAGGTCAGTTCCTAATCAGTGTCACCAGAACGTATTTTGTTTTAGACGCTCAACGTGAAAACATGTTTGTATTCTCACCAGAATTCGCCGTCCTCGCTGCATTTTTGCAGGCGACCTCTTTCAGATGGATCCACACCGTCCCATTCTCTGGAGCTGAAGATTTTATGAGAAAAAAAGATCAGTCAATTCGCCTAAAAGCAGAATTTTCATGGTCAGATGACCTGTGTAAACATTCATGGGAGACCATCTAAGTAATGAGCCTCACAAAAATAAATTTATACTTAAATCATGCACTCATTCATGCATTGATTCTTGAGGTGAGTGAGTGTATTAATGTATGAACATCGGCTCCTCTGATTTATATTTGCTAACACTAACACCAGACTAGAAAAGCTTTCTCCCAATGTTACCAACAGATTACGTTTATTGTTTTACAACTGATAACCTCAGCAAATCCTCCTAAATTGCATGTGGCCGTTTGGTCTTGATCCAACACTGAAGCCAGATACTCTGAATGTGACTCGTTCTGGAAACATTAGCTTAATTCAGTCTTTTCTCTTAAATTTTTCTTACATAAGACGTGGAGATAAATTATAAACACCAAAACTACAGGATATGTGAGTTGATGCACATTATACTGTAAAATCACGGTTGTTTAGTTTTAGCAAAAACCAAATCCTCACTTGTCACTCCAGGCTCCCGTCCACTCCACTTCACCCCAGGGGTTCCTGATGCGCACCAGCTTGGTCTTGTTTCCTCTGTAGCTCACCTAAGTGCAGAAAACACCGCATGACATTCATGTTTTGTCCACACAGTCACGTCTATGGTAACGTTATGATGAAAAATAAGCATCAGTAAATCACGCCAGCTGGTCTTTATTCAATATAGGACAATTACATTACTTAAGAATGTTACAGTTATGTCTTCGGCTTACAGCAAGGCACACAATGCAAAGTTTATACTTTAGAAAAAAAACTGAGTATTTGTACTTTAATTTGGAATCGGCTACAAAAGTGAACTTTTACACTAAAAACCCTCGGGCTGGTTATTTCCCTTTCTGTTTAAAATTACAATCATCTAGATCCTCACGGCTGCGTCCACACTAAGCTACAGACACAAGGCCGACTTGGGCCCGTATCGCAGTGTCAACAATAATACGGGCCTTTTACGACTCTGTGATCCCTTTTATCTACTTTGTGTTCTGTTTAGTTGACTTTGGAATCAGCTGGTTAATTTTTAGATGAGCACAGCTAAAGTGCATCCACAGACACACTGGATGTGGGTACACAAATCAAACACACACACACACACACACACACACACACACACACACACACACACACAGAAACTTATGTAACATGTAGCATGAGCCAACTTAAAATAATTGACATTTTAAGGACCAAGAAGAGAAAATTGAATGTTTTTTTATATTCAGTTTTAGTTTTTGGGAGCAAATGTTGTATTGGATTAATTTTAAAGCTCTCTTTGATCAGTTTTCCTATTAATATCTTGAAGGTTTGAGAGAAGCTCACCTCCTCCACACCGGTCACAGAGTAGGCATGTCCCTTCACCAGCTTCTTGAAGGTGACGGCCTCCATGTCTGTTGAGCTGGTGATCTGGTGATGAGACAAGAGATTGCAGCAGAGTAAAATTAGCAGAGTCACAAAACAGCGTGTTCAAATGTAAATTCCAAACGTGACATATCATATCTAATCATTCCTACATAATTTTACTTTATCGGTCACGTCTATACTGATACCTACACATTTCCCCGTCTTTGCTGCCCTCTCCTGGTGTCCTCACAGAACACATTTCTCATTTTTCCCCATTTCAGCACACATTCACTCAGTGTCCTCACCTCCCCTCACCCTCACCCACCCTGGGAGCCTTTCTGGAAATAATGTATCCATTACTTCCCGGCTTTAGAGATTTGCACGTACAGCTTCAGGGCTGCTGATCTATAGCCGACTCTGACCTCTTCTTAGGGGATATTCTGCTGCTGTTTTTAATAATCAAATTATTTCATAACAAATGCATTTATCTAATTTTTTCCTACTTTTACAAAATATTGTGTCCATTACAAATCACCACAAACCACTGAGATGCCATAAAGCTGCTTGTTGAGTCATATGAGCAGATGCATTTTCCAAAGAGTTTAATAACAAGTGATATGAGACAAATAAATTATCATATCTAACAGTAAACATTGTGCTCTTTTACCATTTTAGATTTGCCATTAATGAACGAATCAATCATCTAATAACTCCTGCATTCCAGGCTTAATATTTGAAGTGTGAGATGTTGGAAAAAAGCATAGAGCTGAGGAGCACGGAGACTGAAAAAGGCTGACTTCAGCTGCACAGAGTAATCTATTTATAAAGTAGAAACTGTCTGGAGGCTATGAAAACTGAGAAGATGGATTGTTTCATTATTTTTACATCAGACACTTGTAATCTCTGAAAACAGAGCTATCAATCTTAAAGAAGAAATAATTAAACATTTTGGGAAACTCATATTGTATACGGAGAAGGTAAAGCCACCTGTGCAGCTGGTTTACCCTGGGATAAAACTGCTAGCCTGTTTCTAATGAGACAACAAAATTCACCCATCAGCATCTCCACAGCTCATTAATTTATTTTAACTCTCCCAAAACCAACCTGGAAAAAAAGACATTAGAACGCAAACAGTAAATCTGCCTGTCACACAGCTAAACACTGAGATCCACTCCTCAAAAGCGCATCAGGAACAAGCTGCCCTGTTGCTCAGGTCAACAGATGCCTGAATGTTGCTGTACTAACGTCTATGGAGCAGCCCAGCAGGGACCCTCTGTCCACAGCCCTCCTGATGATGCTGTACAGGTCCGAGGGGGCTTTCTGCAGATCGTACATCTCCGTCACACCACCTGTAAAGTCCTCGAAGCCCTCGGATGTGCTGCCCCCTGACAGAGCCTCATAACAGCCGTTCAACCTAGAACACAACAAAACCTTCATGAACATTTAACAGTTTTTAAATATTTCACATTCAACAGTGTTTTTATTGAAACTATCCACTTTTGTGACGGTTGTTGGGGGAAACGGCTCCAAGCAAAGAGTCTGTTGCATTCTCTGTCCAATGAGACATACAACACAGCCAGACAAGGACACGCACCCACACACACTAATAGTGAGAGTGTAGTAAAGCACAACGCTCTGTTGGACTCTTTTAAACCCCCTATGTTGAGTCACTCCCCAGCTGCATCTCTGCCCACTCACTTAACACTTGTACAACAATGCTCCGCTTCTCATTCATTGCTTCACAACCTGGGACCACAGCTGTCCACTCGAGCAGCTGGACTGGGGATCTGTTACTTTAAGAGTTTCAAGAATTTCTTCATCTTATTTTGAAAAAGGCTTCCAGGCTTCAGCCTGAACTTGTGTTTGTCTCACATGCTGTAGTTGAGACTTGATGTCTATATCGTTTACCAAATATATATGAACGTTTCGAAAGAACCATCCCTGTAGTAATCAAAAGCAGGATGTGAATGGGTCAGGCTTACTTGGCGTAGGCCTTTTCCAGGAGTGCGCTCCAGAACTCGGTTCCCTCTGCAGAGTGGACAAACAGCAGCTTCCCGTCCTTCACTGGCAGACGGTCATCGATCACCACGTCCACCCACTCCCCGAACTGCCAGAACTGCGAGAGAGACAGATAAAAAAAAATTATAATTAATATTACTAACAGATAAGGTACATACAAAATGTATGGAGTTACAGAACATGGATATTACCAGCAGAAAAGTCATTCACCAAACACAAAGAACCGACCAACAGGTCAATAATTTTAGTTTAATAATAAGTGGATACAACAAAGTAATAGTCTATTAAGTAAAACTTCTGCATTTAAATATTTAGACAATCTGAAACGTTGAATATTTTTGCCTTTTGGCCTCAAACAGTTATTCAAATAAAACCTTGTGATAAGTCTGTTTAATGGGAGTACTACAAACAACTACACACAGATTTTGTGTCAGAGATCAAAAGCCATAATAAGTGGGTTTTAAGCAAGAGGTGTGTGCAAAATGACTAAAATATTGTGTAACTAGTCGTTATATGTGTAATAACAATGTGGAGATGAATTCTCAGAAAATGAAAAACAACTCCCTCAAAACCGTGGTTGAGCACAGTACTTGAGTAAATGTGCTCAGGTATTTTCCTCCCTTCATCACAGATCAATCAGCCTGATCTGATTTCTAAGTTCGAACGCAGAAGGCTGGATTTAGTGACAGCTGTTCCACCCTGGTGCTCAAATTTGTCCAGGTCTGAGACAGAGAACGCCAAGGGCAAATAAGAAAAACTATATGTAGCTACCACCTTTCACAGTAAACACAAGACAGGACACGTGAGACTGAGAGACGTTTGAGAAACAGGGCACTGCTTGCGTTAGCATTTTAGCAGTATAGATTCAGAGGGATTCGGACAACACCCTCAGCTATTATTAACCTAATACCGTTCTGCTGTCAATCACTGACTTAAAAAAAAACGTATGAGTCACCTGCCTTTCAACAACTGTTGTGTGAGCCAATCAATTTTCATTCCTAAAGGACCTTAAGCTGGTTTATCCACTCACAAGTTCTCTGAAAATGTCTCAACTTCACAGAACATCTCTCATGGTTCTCACATGCAACCGTATCTGATATTCAACCTTCAAGGTGTAAATGTGACAGGGCTGACAGGCTTTAGATACTCATCACATTCACTCGAAGGGAAGGTGCGTTTCAAACTGCCACCTCCCTTTGGCCACACTGAGCAGACGTTTGAAGCCCAAAAACAGTTTCCATGTTGAATGGTCGGGTCTGTGTACTGACATGTTCCAATTTGTCTTAGTCATACGTCGTATTTTATGGCTTTTTGTCTGTCTTTCCTTTCCTGTCCGCTCAACATGTGGTGACTGAGCCTGTGCAAATCCATAAAATAAAGAGACTGAAAACTAGTTGGACATATACAGAAATCCCCAGGACAGGTAATGCAGAGTTATGACAGATGCAATTGTGTTTTGAGAGAAAAGAGGAGAAAAGAGGAAGAAGGAAATTGCAGGATTGTGACTTGGCAAATAACAGTCTGCAGCTGTGTGTGTGTGTGTGTGTGTGTGTGTGTGTGTGTGTGTGTGTGTGTGTGTGTGTGTGTTTTGCTTGCATTCGTTAACAATAAACCTGTGTGTATTTTCTTGTCATGACAGCATGTGTCTTTTAAAGTGTGAAGAGCCGCAAACGGACGGATGAATCCTTCAAGCTCTGCACAGCTCACTCCACTTCTGGGAAGAGCTGTGGCACAGTAGGGCTAACTGAGGACTACACACACACACACACTTTCCATCTGACACTGCTGAACCTCTCTCTCACAGCAATGCAAGAGCAACACCCAGCATGTTTCCACATCTGTCATGACTTGCACTTACCCATCCTTGAAGCTTGGGAAATTCTCTAATCATTCAACTCAACACACACACACACACACACACTGAGCTTTACATGTGCTACACTAAGAGTGAAATAATTTCACCTATGTGCAATGGAGATGGCTGAGATTGATTAGTTCATATCTCAATCTTTTTGTCTGCCTGCTTTCCTTATTCACAAACACTCTCTCTCTCCGTCCTTTTCTCGCCTACTTCTTAGACCAACTGCGATTCCCACTGCCAGCACTCATAATTACATTTTGGGATGACTCATGCAGGTCTGTAATTAATCTATGGCAGAGGCTTACAGGATCCCACCAAATACAAAAAGGGGAATTCTTGGAAGACTCAGCAAGACAGAAAAGTGAACAGAGAGTGGCTACATGCCCAGAGCGACATGAACAATGAGAAACTGCAAGTAACAGTAACACGCAAACACAGAAATATGCATTGGCTGCAACAGCAACCAAATATAAAAGAGTAGAACACGGTAACAGTACGAGCAACGGACAAAGAAGACGATTAAACAACTGAGCTCTTCACTAAACAGAAGAGCAATTAAACCTGCATGCAGGTAAATGCATTAAATGCTTGTATTATTTCTGCTGGTCGTGTCTGTGTGTGAATGCACGTGTAAACAGAGGACGCCTGTGTTGAACAATGTAAAAATGAAGGAGCTCACTAAAGATAAGCCAAGTATTCTGCTTTCACTTGGCAGGCTTCTCTGTAACTGAGTCACCAGCTCCAGCAGTCAAGTGTGTGTGTGTGTGTGTGTGTGTGTGTGTGTGTGTGTGTGTGTGTGTTTATTGATCCTTCAATATAAGATGAGTCAGCTACAATACAGCAGCCCCAGAGTAAAAAGGCCTTCAGTCTCTTTCTTGAGAATGCTTTAGAAAAATGGAGAGATGCTTAAAACAAGGCTACAATAGTGTAGCCATGTGGCCTGCATGTGTGTGTGTGTGTGTGTGTGTGTGTGTGTGAGTGCACAGTGTGTGTGTACAGTCTGTGCAAACACTGGAAGTTGCCAGCAGACAGTTTTCATTGAATGACTGAGCCATCAGTCCAGCAAATGTGATCCAGGAAGAACATTATGTGACGTTCTACATTGTAACTTGGTTTCTATGTCTGCACAATGTGGCTTTGATGTGCGAGCGGTTCCCCTTTGCTCCCTGTTTTACTTCCTCCTCCACTCCTTTCTGTCTCCCTCTCTCTCTCCTTGTCAGCACTCTGCGGGCTGACAGTCTGGTTGGCAAAGCAGTCACTGAACCAAACGGGGCAGCACACTCAGCTCATTCTGCTCAGCAACAAAGTAGGTTGAGATAGTGGGAAATTATTAATGACAAAACCGCTGCAAACACTAAAATATCATCATTCTCATTTAGTTCATGCTGAGTTCTGAATCTGCCCTCACTTCTCTCTTCCAGCTGTTTTGTTTTGGTAGATTCCTCATATTAGAGAACATTAAACAGAAACATACGAGTTTTGCTTCACAGTCTCTTCTGTTTTGCAGACACACTGATGACCGCACTGCAGATAGATCCCACACACACACACACACACACACACACACACACACAATAAGTCATGTGAGTTCATAGAAAAGACACTCCTCCAAATTACTCACAAATACAACTGAAAAGTAAGTAAAAACGTTTAAAAAAAGTTTATGGTGCTTTTCTCTAAAGTTTAAACTGTTCTGGATGCATATCTTCTTCCTCATTTTTGTTTGAGTTCACACGCCTTTATCTATGACACTGGCCGATTAAGTAACAAATATTTTCTTAGAAATGTGCATAGTAAAAACTCAAGAGGCGTAATCAAACACATTTACATCACCGCTCAGACTAAACTTGACAAACTTGATCACTGCTGTCCAGTACAGGTGAAGCCAACATGAAAATTGATAACTGAAGTTGAGGTTGTGTCTTACTTTTACACTGCAGCAGTTTAAGTCATATAACTAACTTATACAGTATTACAGCACAAATAAATCAGTGCTGAAATAGACTCAATTAATTGATGAGAAAATATGGAAACAATAGCTGTGTGCACATTTAAAACAGCCTCAGTGGGACAGGTCCTGGATACCAAAAGGTTCGGATGGATGGATACAGCATTCAAGAAAATATACAAGAAAAGCTAAGTCTATCGAAAGCTTCATTATTCTCATATTTGTTCAATTTTGGCATTAAATAAATCACTATAATGTTTACCTATCATTAGAAACCCCTGCCTGCAACTGAATCAGGTTAACACCTGTGTCATCTCCAGCAGCCTAATTTCCTGTGGTTTTATGTGTCTTGTTTTTGCGTTTGAAGCAAAGGTCAGCTGATAAGACCCTGCAGCGTGTCAGAGCTCCTCATCATACTGCCACAGAATAAACACAAGAATTACTTTGTGTTTGTGTCATAAACAGACAGAGGAGGAGACACAGACCCACCATAAACAAACAGATGGGGGTTCTGCGTTTTTAAAGAGTAGTACTGCTGCGATACACGTGACCGATTATGTTTTTTTAGGCTTAAACTTATACACCCGATAAATGAAAGGGTGTTGGTCATTCGAGGAGAGTCTGTTGGTGAGTCAAATCTTCCCAGGTAAAGTTTACTCTCTGTCTGGGTGTGGACATAAGAGGTCTTCCATTTAGAATAACAGAATGAGGGTTTGACACGTGTAAAGAACCTGTTTCAAATCCTCGTTCTTGCTGGAAAACTCTGGGTAGAGAAAAAAATGAATCATGCTTCGTACTGACTATTAATTGTTAGTAGCTTAAATATAAAATAGTGAAAAGAACTGTGAGATCTTCTGTGAATAGAAAAAAATATTAGGCATGTAATAATGACAACAGATCATCTGTGCATGATTTTTAAATAACAGAACACTGTCCCATTTTGCTTTTGCAAGGTTGAAGACACCTCCTTCATAATGGATCAATCAAAGCTAAACAACCAACATACTGTGCTCAACATAAATAGAGCCACTCCTAATATTGGGTGACAGAACAGGAAAAACAGGACGCTTGAGCGGAGCACAACCAACGGCTCAATGTGTGAATAAATTAAATGTGCAGCAACTGATCAATTTATAGCCATCAATAAACCTTGATAAAACCTCTATTCAGATACAGCTCCCATATCAATCGTCAACAACCGCAAACTGTGAGAGGTGTCAGCGATGTTTGTTTGTGCCTCCGACCTTTTGATACATAAAGTGTGTGTACGTGCAGGAAGCCACTGTCACCTGGAAATGAAAGATGCCAACATATCCACTGCTGAAGCTCTGACCGTGAGGAACCACCCTGTGGAGGAGGTTGTCATTTAAGGTCAGCGAGGCGATGGCTGCCAGCAGCCAGCAGTCACCTGCGGAGGAGCACATGCACACAGAGTAAGTTAACAAAGAGGACATCAACAACAGACACAGGAGGATGTAAAAATGTGTTAAACAAATCTATAGCTACTTTCATTCCATTCAGAAAGTGCTGTTTCCCATCAAAGTGTGATTCAATCATGCCACAGAGATAAAAAAAAAAAAAAATATGAATGCAGGCCAGCGAGAAGATTCTCATTAAACTGGAATTCACCCATTAACATCTGGGTAAGGGCAGGAGTAAGATGTATCTATTAACATTAGCACTGTTGGAAATGGAAGAGGCGCTTGTTGAACTGGACTTAGGAGAGGGTTTATTATCAGCTCAACAGAATCACACTGTGGGTTAAATGGCCGTTTCTATTATGGCACGCCATGTCACAACAGTTTCTGGGTTTGAGGACAGGAACACCCTGGAAGACTGTGGTTTGTGATCCGAGATAATCCAACCAAAAACACAAACAAAAGTTTTGTTATTCCATTTACTCCACGGAAGCTCCGTTTCCAGAGTAAACCAGCATTTGCTGTTTTTGGCAGTAGTTCAAATTTTTGGGTCCCAAAAGTTAAGACGCTCTTTAAAGAAAAAAGCAGTTTCACTTTTCACATTTGCCTAATTTCCTGTCTATAATCTAATCTTAACATAGCTGCTTGTAGCAACTCGTGGATCACACAACATAATCAGGAAGCTCAGACAAAAGACTAATCAGTCATGCTGCAGTTTAGCTGCAAAACAAAGTTATGCTGCACATTTATCAGCTCGACCCTTTTTGGGTTCACCATTTTGCACAACAGTTGCTCCTCAGGGAGTGAGGGGCCTGGGTAGAACTTTTCATTTGGAGATGGAGGAGGTCCTTACAGAGGCAGGGTAGCCTTGTGTACAGATGTGAGGCAGAGACACAAAGCATGAATAATAGATGCAGCTCTGTGTTGAGCAGAAAACATCGCATGGAATAAACTGTCATCAGCACTGCTGGATTGAATGCTGACCCTCCCATGTTTCTGTCTTCATCACACCATCTATGTCAAGCTGTCAACACATTTCCCGTGGAAGATGGAAGTACGGGTTTATTGTCTGGCTCAAGGTCATGCTGTGTGTGTGGCTCTAAAGTGGAGAGCAAAGCTTTACTTATTCATGTCTCATATCTAGGCGTTTGCAGCCGAACACCAGATTGCAACGGTTCGATTGCCTGTTTCGTTAGGATTAGATCTCTATTACTGTTCGCCACTCCTTCCCTCTAAAATCTGCACGAGTGAGAGCGAAAAGGTCGGGAACACCTGCAGTGCGACTCACCCAGAGCTCCCTGACAGATGTCTGTGCGAGTCGCTCCATCCACAATGAACTCAGGCCTTCTGCAGATCTCCTGTCAAGTGCACACACACAAACAGACACATTAGCATATTGTCTTCATTATACACGCACTACATTTGTCGTCATTCTCATGAGCATGTGCTGACAATCATGCAAATAAACATTCAGAGCACCTGTTCAATCTAATACAATCCAGTACAGAAGCTCTGCTAAACATTCTACCTTTACGAGGCTAAAATTTTTCAGTTTTTAGTAGAAACTGTCAGAAAGGTGCTTGGGTGGTGGAGTCTAGTCCAGTCTACTGGAGAGCATTATATGAAGAGGTGGTTCTCATGTTTTTTATACAGCTTTTACATCAAATGCGACTCCACTGCTGTTACACAGCTACACGCAAACCATCTGAAACTTTTGGATTTATAGAAACATAAACCATCACACAAAGTCTCACACTGCACAGATTTTTTGGGGGAATAGAAACATAATGAACACTCTTATGCAGCGTAAATATTACAGATCCTGTGGTGCGGGCGGGACACATGCATTATGAAACATCAACGTTTTTGGGATACGTGACCCTAAGAAGATTTAAAGCTGACACACACCCACACACACACACACACACACACGTTGGTCTACACACTCAAATCGCAGCTGCAAGAGCAACTAAGAAGCTGCAGTCACACTAATGATCACATCCCAGAGAGCTTTTAAAGTCAGAACTTCCCTCGCTGTTCTATTACGGGGCTGACAGCAGTGACCTGTCACCTGTCACAAGAGCAAATCTTCAAAGCTGCCGCGGCAACACCTAACGAGACCGTGCCACTTCTTTGTCTGGTGTCATAGTCGGCTACAGGGAGCCCCCCTTATGTATTTATAATGGCGCAAGCACTGATGAGAGACCGAAAGGAGAGGCATAGACAAGGCGAGCGAAAAGGATTGGACGTCTGGGGAGGTACATGGCATGACAAATCAAGTCAAATGGAAAGATGTGTTACACTCGCTACCTCTGTAAGACACTTAGAAAGCAGCTAAAGTGGAGCAGAGAGAACTCCTGACTGGTGTTACTGAAGCATTAAAATTACCAATCTACCAAGTGCTCCTGGCAGAAAGTTTAGTTGCCAAGCAACAGATGAAATTCAAGTCCCCAAGGCTGTTTGAGGAGTAAAAATATTAAATGGCTTAAAGGAGCAGTTCACCACAGAATGAATATCACCAGTGAATGTTGGATGGACAGCAAAAGGTGCATCCAGACATTCTTGATTTTGTTCAATAATTCCCCTACAGACACCAGAACCTGAACATTGGATTGTCTGTCCTCACCATCTCTTCACAAACACAATTAAATACACACATCACTGCACTGGGTGACTTGTTGTAGTTTAACTTTGCTTTGTTTACCTCTCAACTTCCTATGATGGTGTTATTGTGTTGCATAAAACAATCCTGCATTGTCAGGCTGCACAGAACACTGAGATGGGAATTGTTAGAAATAGTAAAACAGTTTTTCAATAATTTAGTAAAAGAGAAATTCAGCCAACATAAAAGATGACTGGCCTTATCCTTTAAAAGCCACTTCCTGTACAGATCAGTAGAGTTTATAACAGGCAACGCTGGTTCAGTTTCTGTTGAAAGTGTTGATTATTTCAGAGGATGTAATTAATACTACTGTAATGCATTAGGCAGAGACCCCAAACATTATGTAAAAAATCCTTAAAGAGTTGAAATTAAATAGGATAAGCTAAAGATGTGTTAAGATGACAGAACTACAGACTCATATTACAAACCTCTGATGGTCCTACAACCTTAATGAAGATTTGGAGTGTGAATAGCGCCACATTTTAGGATGAACTGCTTCCCAAACAAAGTTGTGCATAACTTCCAAATTCAGCCCCACCACCCGTTTGAATCCATTCAGCGATCAACCAGCCAAGAAAAAGCTTCACCAATGCCAAACCGATCAAGTCCTTACCGTGGGTCTCATCCAGCGCACTCCATACGTCTTGGAGGATCTCGGCCCAAGCTCTTTGAATCCCAAAGACGTTGCCTCACACGGGAACAGGCTGTCTTCAAACATCCGCCCACTTTGGTGGCACTGGGCTTTCAGAGACTCGTAGTCCTGACCCAGAAACTTCACTGCGTTGTTGTTCTGTCCCAGACCCTCATCGCGATCCCACTGGCTTCTCAGCCTGGCGGCCATGCCTGTGGCAAGAATCGGTTCCTCCACCATACTGAGCTTTTGGTGTTAACGGTGTAGAGGTAACTGTCACTTTGTGTTTGATTTTTTTTATGTGTACAACTACAATAAGATGCTAGGATGGGTCAATAATTAATATGGCAGCTGTGACCTACAGCTTTTATATAAAGTCCTGAAGCCGCACTGATGTCTATCTGATATAAGGTGGTAATGGCTGTAAAAGTCTCAACTATAAATCAGACGAAACATCAGTAGCTATTAAGGAGCTATTAATAATTGATGAAACCAATCTGCTGCTAGTGTGCAATACTTGTGGTTCAGCTGTAGCCAACTGCTTCAAATGTAATACTGATACAAGTGCAGGGGCTCAAAAAGTCGAAGTGTAATAGCTTCTGGGTCTTTTGTCCATTTGCCTGATACCAACAGGAGTGCAGTGTATCCGTCCTTCCTCGTCCCACCAGCTAGATCCTAAAAGAAAGAAGTTAAAAATGAGACTCCTGACAAAATATGCAGATCTATACATAACAGCAGCTTTATACACCTTCTATACATAAACTGAGGAGGGTTTAAAAGACAAATGAGACAAACGCGAACTATGCATAGCAAAGAGATTAGTCACAAAAGGCCCATCAGCGCTACCTTCACTGTGCACACAGGAGCATGTACAAAGCATTATTCAGAAACACACTCAAGTGTGTCGTTCAGCTGTGGATGCAGCTGTGAGTGTTTGTGAGTGTGTGTGTGTGTGTGTGTGTGGGGGGGTATTTATTGTGCACATGACTAAACAAGGGTGTGGTTTTCTATGAATTTTGATGCACAATGAAAGCAGCAGAAGGTTGGGAACAAGCAAAAGCTCTCTGTCGTCTTTAATTACGGAGAGGACGAAGCACTATCATTAGAGCCACCAAAGCTCTTGACAGAACTGGAGCTACGCGCAGTGTTTGTCTACCAGTGCAGTCCCCACAACTTTTTTCCAACTGATACTCACAGAAAACAAATGTGCACAAAAGGCAGGTTAATTTATAACATCTGGGGGTTTTTTTTTCATTCAGCTCTGTGGTTTTTTTACCACCTCAACTCTGCCATATCCAAACTAAACACTCTTCCTGTTTCAAGACTCAACAATCAGTCACAACAGCAGTTGAATAGAGATTTGCTGTCACTGGCTCACAGAATGCAGTAGAGCCTTGTCATCGTTTGCACTGCTCACTGTGAACCACACCCATTAAAAATGCCCCAGTTTACTGTTTGAAAATTGTTCCTGCACAGAGCCAGAGAGCAAAACACATAACAGCGGGTTTCAATCTCCGCTGCAGTTTCACGGACAGTGAAGACCTGCATGAATTGAATGAGAGTCACATAAAGGTGTTTCTGTACAGCAATTTGTATTTACATACCTTGAAATAAACTGTCAGATAATTATTGGCTTTGTTCCCAAGCCCGAGGAGCTCTTGGCCCTAATACTGACATTTTTCAAGTGATATCAAGCCTTAATACCACTCCTAAAATAAAACCGGTCATCCAAAGACATGGCACTCCAGTAACAATGAACATTAACAAGATTAGTACTATTAGACCTACGGGCCACTACATGTACACTATTAAACATACTCATTTTCTCCACATAAAGACTTTTGTCTAATTTGTTTATATATGGTATTGGTCATGAATATTATACGGGAAGCTAGTGCTGCTTCATGTCCTGCTCTATATAGATATTGCAGTAGTCTGGTGTTATTTGAAAAAGAACAAGTAAAGTATAACAATGATAAATACATGGCAAAACAGTCACATCTCACAGTATCTGTATATCAATAACAATAACCTGTCAAAGCACCAAAGTTTAACTCTGCATGTTCCACTACAACTTCCAGACCATTTGGCGGCTTTGTCTTTTAAATGTGTAAGGTGTGTTACTAGATCACACTCGACGAGTTCGCTGTATAGGGCCCACGACACTCCCAGACGCATACAGCAGATACACTCCACCTCACTGCAGGTAGAAACATCCATCAGAAATGACAACAAGTGCACTTCATGTCTAGACACATGCTGCACTGTAGGACGGGGCCCCAGGGTGTTTCACTAGCAGCCAGAATCCAACACAGAGCTAAAACTCTACAGGAGCCGATTCACATACACACGTTTGTTTACACCAAATCATAGCAGAGTGTGTTTGTGCTTAACATCTGGGACGTCAGCGTGATATGAGCTCCATAACAGACTATGTAAACAACTACAAACATATAAAACTCACTCTCAGTCAACTGGTGCCCCATCTGTTATGCAATCTGAAATAATATGCACATTATTCAAGCAGGGGCAGGGAGGGAGGGGTAGCCAGGGTGGAAACTGTCACTGATTGGCCACCGTAGGTCCAACTAACCTGCCACTGTGAAAAGGTGGTAGGTACCTGCTGCAAATCTTCCAGCACAAGGAGAACAGACAAAATCTGAGGCTAAAGTAAATCCCCATTGTTAGAAAATACATAAAAATAATATTTAATTATGTACATTTAGACATAAAAATTGTTTTTGCTGTTGCATACATTAAATGCACAAGTTTCATATTTGTTTTTTCTTACACTTCATAAACACATTATTGCTATCTTACAGTTTATTATATCTGAAAACATTTTTTAAATTTGAGTGTAATAACTCCAATAACTCTTTATAAAGCTCGGCCAGCCTGGCCACCCCAATAACTACTTTCTATATCTGCCCCTGGATGCAGGAATAAGAAACGACGAGGTGAAACGTTTGGCAGAAGACAGAAACATTTTCAAACCAGCTCACTGTGTGTCACCGCTGCTTTCTGCTTAGGACTGCGTCACTTTCATTCCCCGGCTGCTAATTGCCACCAAGCAGCGGCGGTGCGTGATCGTGCGGGGATGAAACTTTCTGACGCCCACCGGTGTCTGTCCGCATGCGGGTTCCCATTCCAAACACTGCGGAGAAACTAGACCCGCACAGTGTCCATCATAACGTGGACTGCGTGATTTCTGTCAAAGTCTTCAGAGACAAAACAAGAGTAACATTTATGCAACACAAACCGAGATGCGCACATGGCTAAGACAGATAAGCCTGTAGTCCCGATGGTAGGTGGGGTCCCTGTCCCTGAGTCTGTCCCTGAGTCTGTCCAGATGTCCAGCTGCCACTTTCTGAAGTTCACCCACACGAACAGCGGGCGACATGTTTCTTCTCACCTCACTTCCCCACATGCACATCCGCGAACCCTGAAGAAAACACGACTATTTGCGGAAATAACGCGCAACTGTGGCGGAGTCCAGTTGTTGCTGCTGCTGCCGTAAAAGTTCTAATAGACGGACTTTTCATGATTGCTTCCAGCTGTTCCCTTCGGACGGACCACAAAGTCACACAAACTTCTCCCCATTAGAAAAACAAACTTCAAACTCGGACGCCAGTACTAGGTCAGGATTCAGATGGTCTTGCACCCCGACGCCAGCTGCAAAGTCAAACAAATGTTGGTGAAGAGATTTTATATTTACCTTGCAGGTATGTTTCCTTTAAAAAGCAACGACCTAGACATTCAGTGTGCTACTTTTTTCATTTCCCTTCCATGTTTAGTACAGATCCAGCCCAGCCCTGCTCTCAGCCAGCGCTTATTATATAGAAACGCCCCACTGTCTCTGCCCTGATCTATTGGATCCAATGTGCCCCTTTTTACTGCGCATGCGCAGTGCCCTCTAGTCCCAACGCTGCACAGACAGGGAGGGCTGGTGGTGGGGGGCTGCATGTGGCTGTTCTGTGTGGTGCACAGGCTGCACTCCCATTAAACGGTGCTGTTGGCACTAGATCTTTGTGAAATTGTGCATTATTATCAAAGTGCCCTTCGTTTGTGTTGAAGTATAACAAAATGCATTCACAACAGTGCAAAATTCATACAAATGTAGTTTTGTACCTTCTTTGATTTATTCCAAATTAAGTTACTTCATGTCAGAACCTCAACCAATATTAATGCTTCGTAACTATATATATTAAAAACAGTAGGCTACTGTCTGTTTAAACAACAACCCTGACCCTGTCCAACAATAACATTTGCTCTGTCTCAATCCCATATGCAAAAAGATTCAAAAATATTTGTGCCTGGGTATAATGGCTCTCAACGTACTTTGGCTACACACAGTAATAAGAACAAGGAAGACTGACATAAATAAACAGAAGCGTAAACAAAAATCCCTGAGTACCTTCCTGGTTATTGTGCACCTGCAATTAGGTGAGAAAGATAGTAAGAATTAATTTACATAAGAAATACTTTTTATTTACTTTTAAATGAAGGGCTTTTATTTATTTCTTACTTTTTCATATAGTTTTTTTTTACCTTTTCTGCTGCTAATATCCCGTGTTGGATACTTTACTGCCCCGATATTTTAATGTAAAAAAACTTTGTTGTTGTTTTCGGTTTTTAATTTGGCATTGTTATTTGTTTTGTTCATTTTGTCATGAATGTCTAAATCTCAGTGTTTTGACTAAATTCTAAAACAAACCTTGCTACAGATATTTCAAACGAGCTTCATGGACTCAACACTGACATCCACAGGCTACAGTTAGCAAACGTCTCCCTCCTTTCGAACGTCATCTCCCGTCGGGCATTGCGCGTTTCCCATCATGCTTTCCGCCGATCGCGTTCTCGCTCTGTCTCGTGTGTGTTTTCCGCTGCCGCCGTTGTTCCATTGAGAGAAGTTCAACATGGCATCCGACGGACAACCGGTCACCGAATCCCTCCCGTCCGATTTAGGGAGCGCAATTGCGGCTTTGACTTCATGGGCTATACCAGAACTTCAGGCTAAGCTGGCGGAGCTGGGGGCGCCCGCAATGGGTAAGAAGATTCCGGGGAAAGAAGCAGAGAGCGCCCGCAGAATGGCTCTGTTTAGCTAACAGTAGCTAGCTAGTTGCTAATGCTAGATATCAAGCGCAATACGTGCGTTACAGCGAAGTTAGCTGAAACGAGGCCTCTCTAAAATGTAATTTATACTGTTGTTATCCACTTTTTATATATTCACGTTATACTTTTATCAGTGCGACGGTGTTAAATCAGCACGGGTTTAGCTGACGTTCCAGCTTTTAACTTTCGGGTGCAGCTAATCACACTGTTAGCTAACTCTTCCGTTGGCCTGTTTACTGTGAAGAACTTTTACATAGATCGATTCTCGGATTGTCTCTGGGTCAGTTGCTAACTTTTATTTTGCCTTTCCTCAGGTCCCAGAGAGGAGCTAATTGACAGACTCAAGGGCTACATGATACAGGTAAATGTGAAAAGCAATATACAGGAATTAGTGTTGAATTTATGAATGTGTTTCTCAGTTTGGTATTATGTCGTTGCCGTTTGGTTCCCTCTTTATTGTAATATTTTGCATGAATATGGATGCACTTTGGTAGTTTGTAATGTTAGCCCTCCAGAAACTGTTATCCTCAGTAACATAGGAGTAGTGAGAAATACTGTAAAAGTTTCCTAAGCATACATGGGTAACGATTGTTATCAACAACAGGATTTTTTCCTTTTAACACAATTACTGAAATAGCTATAAATCCTGGGTACATCTGCTTCAATATTGTCTTGTGTGGAAATGGCGACTTATTTGTTGTGTGTGTTCGTTTCCCTTTACAGACTGGGATTATTCTTAGCAAACCTAGTGATGACAAATCTATGGGCTCCCAGGTAAATATTGTTTAATTCATCACATTAACAAACCAGCCTTTTACATCTGTGCATACAGTTTGACCGGTAAGGTAATAAAACTGCAGTCATCCTGGGAACATTTTGTCATTACATGCATTCTATGACACATAATGTCTAGGGTATTATTCTACAATTAGTTATAAACAACTTCAAGAAGATTTTGCTTATATACAAGTATTATTGTATTTTTAATAGACACAAATTACTTAATTTAATATTTTTACCATATTTTTCCTAAATTTGCATGTAAATGCTGAAAAACATGAGTTTACTTCACAGTCACAGTGAAAGTAAATGTAACAACCCCATATCTCCCAATCTTCTCACAGTCTCCTTTATTTCACCCTCGCCAGATACCAGGTATTCCTCCTCTTCCCCCAATGCCCATGCCACCTTTGCCTCCTGGTATTGGGATGCTCCAGGCTATGAGCATGATTCCTGGAGGGCCCCTCCACCTGGCATACACATTGGCATGGAACCCCCAGGCTTGGCTCCACCTGGCATGTCACAGGATGATCAGCTTAAGATGGTTCAGCAGAGAGCAGCTATGGTGCTGCAGCAGGAGGAGAGAGCCAAGCAGCAGGTGCGCATCATCGTGTTTACGGACTATCAATTTGTTGATGTTTTTTACCTTTTGAAACACAAATGAAGAATCCCCCAAAAAATCCTCTGAATGAGAATTTAAAAATAAATCAGCAATTCGTAGAATTTAAGCCTTTTTCACACATCCACTAGAATCCTGAGATTCTCCAGATTTTACCCAGAGGCTGCGAATGTAAGAATAAAAATCTCTGAAAAAGACATTTCGAAGATTTCCCGGGCTTTGTCCTACAGAGCCCCAAAGTCTGTATTGTGTATGAGCCTTTGAGTAGATCGAGAATGTTGCTCTGTCCCATATTATTGGCAGGACTTAAACCTGATTTTCCAGACATTGTCGTGGTTACAAATATGATAAAGGCTTAAATGACTCGACACACACCAAACCTGTAAGCATGGAGGACTAAACAGAGATCGTGTCAACCGATTATCTGATACAAAGTTCCTCAGTCATTTATGTTTATGTGTATTATAGGGTGATTCCCGAGTCATGGATGAGCAGGATCTTTTGGAGCAACAGAAAAGGGTGAGAGGATAGATATAATTGAACATTTCAGAATTATTAGTTATTTGATTATATTGAGTTATCAGATAAAGAGCAAATTATATATCTATATAAATAAATATACATATTTCCACCCTCTCTCTATCTAAATCAGGCGGCAGTGCTGCTGGAACAGGAGCGTCACCAAGAGATGGTTAAGATGCAGCAAGGTCCAGGACCCAGAGCCATGCCCTCTGTCAACTCAGTGAGAGGTATTTTACCAATATGCTGATTATGCTACACAGTTTTACTCTGCATGTGCCTAGAGTCAGTCCCTCAAGTTCTGTAGTTTAACCTGTGTAGTAAGGTAGTGTTTAAGGCTGACTATTAGCATAAATGACCAATGATCAGATGCTAAATATTACATCTGGACTGTCTTTGCAGGTTTGGATCCTCGTCCACCACTGCCTCCTGGTGTTAGTATGATGCCTGCCCAAAAACAAAGAGTGCCGCCTCCTCCAGGAGAGGATAACAGAGAGGTCAGGAGATAAGAACTTGCTGGAAGTTGATCTGTTGTGGTTTGATTTGTTATTTTTAAAATGGTTTATGTCTTAGTAAGTTTTAATTTGGTTGTGCTTTACTACCAATGTAAGTTTTTTTTGCTCGATTTCAGGCCTGGCAGAGCGAGGAGGTTAGCGTTAGTGGGCCAAAGATTCCTCAGGCTCTGGAGAAGATCCTCCAGCTGAAGGAGATCAGGCAGGAGCAGCTCACTGATCCCACCGGTTAGTGCAGCTGTCAACTAAATGTTTCCAGACTGACACACAAAAAAAACTAACTGATTTTGGAACAGTAGATACCTGTTTCATTTATAAATTTCCCTATTGGGGTCTACTTTGTCTCCTATTAAATCTCCTATTATATATTTACTTATCTTTCGGAAGAGGAAGAAGATAATGATGAGGGAGCAGAGATGGATGTGACTAATTCCTCCGGTGCACTCTTGTCTGAGACAGAAGACGATGATAACCAAATGTCTAAAAAGGATGTAAGTCTTTCCAATCATGTTTTTTGCAATAACAGCACTAGAGTTTGTACTTGTGATATCTCAGTTAATTAGCGTAGTTACTAGACTGCATTGTCTAGGTTGTAATCCCAACATAAACAAGTGCATAAATCAATATGAGCTGTAATTGTTCCTTAGAAAAATCGAAGGCGCAGGAACCGCAAGAAGAAGAGCAAGAAGAAGCGAGCTCAGGAGAAGAAAGAGCAGGTGGAGCAGCAGCAGAAAGAGGATGGTGACAAGGAGAAGGACAAAGAGAAAGACCCAGAGGTGGAGATTGAGTATGTCACAGAGGAGCCAGAGATTTACGACCCCAACTACATTTTCTTTAAGAGAATTTTTGAGGCCTTCAAGGTGAGATATTGGATGTTTTTACAGAATAAATCACACCTCATATCCTTTAACAGAAGAGTGTGTGTTGTGTTGTTTTGTGTTATGGAGGAGTATCTTTTATCTTGCTTTACTTTCTATTTGAAGGCGTCATTTCTTTTCTCTTCTTTCCAGCTGACAGATGATGTGAAGAAAGAGAAGGAGAAAGAGCCAGAGAAGGCAGACAAGCAGGAGACAACTGTGCTGCGGAAAAAGGGATTTGAGGAAGAGAAGAGAGACAGTGATGATAGTGATGAGGTTAGAATCAAAGTTAAGAAAACATAACAAAGAGAACAAAATCATCTTTGTATATAGTTTAAACATTTGAAGTGTTTTTTCATGTACAGGAAGTCAGACAAGATGCACCTAAACTTTCCAAGAAGAAGCTGAGGAGGATGAACAGGCTGACTGTGGCTGAACTTAAACAGGTGAATTTAGAATCACAATTCTTTAGTACATTCTTCAATACATTGATTTCTCGAATCTGTTGTTGGTGTGTGAAATGAATTTGCACATTCTGTATTTTAGGACACATAGACAATCATCATGTGTCTAATCTGTTTTACTTGCTATTTTCTGCAGCTGGTGGCTCGTCCTGATGTGGTGGAAATGCATGATGTAACAGCCCAGGAGCCCAAACTGCTTGTCCACCTAAAGGCAACCAGGAACACAGTACCAGTCCCCCGCCACTGGTGTTTCAAAAGAAAGTATCTGCAGGGCAAGAGGGGTATCGAGAAGCCTCCATTTGAGCTCCCAGAGTTCATCAAGAGGACAGGAATCCAGGAAATGAGAGAGGCCCTGCAGGAGAAGGTGAGCTTTTAAAGTTACGGTGCCCCTTCACTTTTTCTTTACAATGATGCAACGTAAAACTGTTTATTATCTGTAACAGGAGGATGCCAAAACCATGAAAACCAAAATGAGGGAGAAGGTACGACCGAAGATGGGAAAGATTGACATCGACTACCAAAAGCTCCACGATGCTTTCTTTAAATGGCAGATTAAACCCAAGCTCACGATCCACGGGGACCTTTACTATGAGGTACTAGATCCCTTATCCTTCTACTAAATGTACTTTTTTTGTGGTTCTTGTTTAAAAGTACCTAGATGCAGACAGTTATGAACTTGAAGTTTTGCAAATAGGCTCATCAACCGACATGTTTTGTGTGTGGCTTTGTTTCTGCAGGGCAAAGAGTTTGAGACTCGTCTGAAAGAGAAGAAACCTGGTGATCTCTCTGATGAGCTGCGTATTGCTCTGGGCATGCCAGTTGGTCCAGTGAGTTCCTTTAACCTTAACTTAACTTAACTTTAACTTAATTCCTGTGACAGTTACAGAGGTTAAACACAACTACTAAGAAACAAGTTTCATTTATACCTGAAACGTATCATCTACTGTGTGCTAGTGTAGGGAGTTCCTAGGGTTAGGAAATGATGGCTGGTTCATGCTTTTTAATTTTTAGTCATTTGAAAGTATATTATTATAATTTCTTTAATGGCTTACATAAACCATCCACGTAGGATGCTGGTATGTTCTTCATATGATCCAAGCAGAATAATTTTGATGGTGTTATTACTACAATATGTAAGGAGCATTTTCTGTCAGTTTAAATCATTTGCTGAGAAAACAGTGCTTGGTACATGTTATGCTTATGCTGTGATATTTTATTTCCCAGAATGCCCACAAGGTACCCCCTCCCTGGTTGATCGCCATGCAGAGGTACGGCCCGCCTCCTTCCTACCCCAACCTCAAGATCCCTGGACTCAACTCCCCCATCCCAGAGGTAGGAGGGTCCTGCTGCAAAGAGAAAAGCTGTAAAATGTTCTTTTGCAAACATTTCTATAGACTGAAGTCTTACTGAACAGGGGATTGTGTCAGTGTGTTTATGTGCATAACTTTATTTCAGTATGTGTAATGTTTCTTCTATTTTGTTCTTCTTCATCAACCTCCTTTCTGCATGTCAGAACTGTACATTTGGTTATCACGCTGGAGGCTGGGGAAAACCGCCCGTAGATGAAATGGGAAAACCTCTTTACGGTGACGTGTTTGGGACCAATGCTGCAGACTTCCAGGTAATGACACACACACACACACACACACACACACAACAATGCAACTGTTGTTTTTTTTCCCTCAGAATTCAGCATAAGACCTGACCTAACCCAACCATGTATTTGCGCTGGCAGTGCTATTTCAATAGACTGTTCACTGATTTTTATGCAAGAGCATGTACATCATCGTGTTTGGGTGTTGAAGTCTGAGGACCTGTTGCTCATGGATATCACGTGGATAATTATGAATAGCTAAACCTCAAAAACTCTTTAAGTGGACAAGATGCACAGTTGGGAGTTGCAGCCTTTCTGTTTACTAGCTGCAGTAAAGCTGCAACGCTAAACCTGGTGCTGATGGTGCTCACTGTACATGGGAAATTATAACCTTATCTACAAGATTTCCAAATTAGTGTGAGATCAGGTGATAGTTTCACTTGAGATGATGTCTAACTGTGTCTGGGTCTGACAGGGCTGTAAGATCAACTTGGGTCTGTAAATGAACCTTAGGTATCACAGCTTAACCAGCCATGCCGATATTTAACAGTCAACAGCGGCGGCTAAAAACAGCAAACTGTAAGCTGACAGTTTCAAACTTTACTGAGCTTTGTTAACAAGATAAGAAGTGTCCAAATAATTTGTCACACCACCACACTCAAGTCTGTAATGCTGTGCCAGAGACCGTGCGGTAAAGTTTTCACTAACATATTAACAGAGCTGTTGTTACAGATGAAAGGTTTGTAATTCTAAACATCAGACTTTTCAAGCACCCTTGAAAACCCTGATTATGGATTAAGCTCATCAACATCATGTGCAGCATAAAAAAAATACAGTAACTTTACAGCTTCAAAACAACACTGCTCTGTTAATCCTATTCTGATTATTGTGTTGTTGAAAGGTCAGCAAAAGATGATATTATAACATGGTTAAAGCACTTCAATTATATACTATAATCCTACAGATTTTGCCGCGTTGGAATCTGCATGGAGAAGGTGCTAATTGAGGAGGAGTTGCTCTCTCCTCTTTGTTTTGTCAACAGACTCTCTAGGATCATGTCTTCTAATGCTTCCTAATATTGAAATTATTGATACTAGGCATAAGCCACACATCCACAATATATGCTCACTGTTTGTCCACTTCATTTATTTTAAAGAGGTTAGCCAAAACAGAACCACCTCTTTTTAGAATGCACACCATTACGACTTCACTACCCACTTCAACCTCAACAATAAACAGAGTAGAATTGTCACCTTTCTGACGGTTTCAGAGCTGCTGTATTGATTGTGTTAGATTTTACAGGTACATCACATTCTTTCTATCTTGGCTTGAAATTTTGGAGTCTACAGAAAATACATCCCTTAACTTATTATTTGTTATTTGCTTATTTAATCGAGCAGAAACATTTCTAGAATTAACTTTGTAGAATTTCATTGAATTGTACAAAGACGTCAATTGTGCTGTTTTAGTCATGAGATCTGGAGGAGCCTCTTTAGGTCTCTGTTGACGCTGGCCAGAAAGATCTTATTGCCTTTCGTGCTGAAGTTCACCTCATCTGGCAGATCATATGTTGTTGTTGGCAAAACGCAGATGGGGATGTTCAATGACGTCTCCACCCAAGCTGCCAAGAGCTTTTCTCCTCTGACTGTTGACCATCTTCCTGTCATTGTCTTCCCTGGCCATCCACTTCTGCAGACCTTTCTTTCATTGATGCAGCAATAAACCAGTTTAATTGCAGGAAAGCCCTTATGGCACTTCCTCAAATTCTGCTGCATTTCAAGGACCAAAGTCCAGTCCTCATCCAGCCCAGTCTTGTCCTAAACTACTCTTGCCAAAGTGATGAATGATGAATGTAACTGCAGTCGATGATCCAAACCTTGGCAAGTTTTGTGTCTGCTGTGAGCTCTTTCACCTCCAACTTTCTTGACCTGCTCTCTGAGGCTGTGGTGCTGTTCTGTGTTGTCTTCTGACACTGGACTTGACAGGTGGATGTTTTTTAGAAGTATATGGTGTCTCTAAGACATCTGTGGCTGTATTGCCTACGGTAAATTTGACTGCAAGGCCATTTTCTCAATGATTTTCCTCCTTTTCTTCTCTAGAGAGAGTGACTTCAGAGTTGGCCCTCTTTCTGTTTACCAAAAAACTGATGATTGAACTGAGATTAATCTACAATGCCGTGTAACCTAACACAAGTGGAACAAAGATGACTGCAAACATCACTTAAGCTATATCTTTAAATGTTAATTGCAGTAAAGGTGCAAACCTTCCTAACATCTCAGTGGAGTCAAACATTTACCATCTCAACAAATTAGTCATTGATCACATTGTGAGGGAAACAATACCAGACTACTGTGTACAAACCAGTGATCCCCCTGTGATGTGTGCTGTGATTGACTCCTTCATTGTCAAACAATTCTTGTCAATTTTTAATTTAAACAATGCATTTTTCCAATCAGTGCAAGCAAAAAAATTATTGGTTGGTATCAAATTAACCACATAAAGAAAGGACTTCAGGGTTCTTAACAGGCTCTCTGTGGAGCATAAAAAGTACTCATATTTTTCATCCAAGCATATCTAGGTATTGTAAAATTGTTTTAATGTTTATGCTAAGAAAAGGACCGAGTGAAGTACTTAACTTTACTCTTATGACTAACAAAATGTTATATTTCTCATTATGCATTTCTTAACATTGTATTTTAATATCTTAAGATTAGAATCCCTAATGATGTTTTTTTTTTTTTACTGCCCTGAACATTATGTGGATAATGTTAATATATGAATATGAATGTGTGTTCAGGCCAAAGCGGAGGAGGAGGAGGTGGACCACACACCATGGGGAGAGCTGGAGCCTTCAGACGAGGAGTCATCGGAAGAAGAGGAGGAGGAGGAGAGTGATGAGGAGAAACCAGATGAAACTGGATTCTTCACACCAGCAGACAGGTAATTTACATGCTGATTATAGTCAGCACGAAGAATTAATGAAACATGAGGGCATGAAGAGTCTTTCACATTTCACGTTCTTCACATTTTTATTTTTTAGTTGTTGTTTCAAACTGAAAATAGAAATAGCTTTAGTTATTTATTTATATCACATTTAAAGATATTCCCATTAGTGCATTGACACACTAATGACGTTACCATTATATGATAAATGAAGCTGTGTATTATAATCTGTGTGTTTCAGTGGATTGATCACCCCTGGAGGCTTCTCATCAGTACCTGCAGGCATGGAGACCCCTGAGCTTATTGAGCTGAGAAAGAAGAAGATTGAAGAGGCCATGGATGGGTGAATATGTTTCTCTGTGCTGTCGCTGATGCTATTTTAATGTACACTACCAGTATTAATGTTTTGATGCAAAACACTGTGGAGACTCAGGGACCATCTTAATGCTTCATTTTCACTTAATGGACCCATTATAAGAGCCTGGATTATGAAAATGTGGTGTCCTGTTCTCATTGTGGATAGAAAATAACTCATGACTAACTCCCAGTAAACTAAAACAGTGTGTTGCTGTGCTTGTAGAAATGAGACCCCACAGCTCTTCACGGTGCTTCCTGAGAGACGAACTGGCCCTGTAGGAGCAGCCATGATGGCCTCCACGCACATCTACGACATGTCTCAGGTATGAGCCTTTTCCCGAGGAAGATAAAATGCTGCTGTGCTCTGTTTGTAGCCGTGTCATAAATATTCTCCTGTTTCTTTCTTCCATTGTTTGTCCTCTCTGCTGTCTTCAGGCTGTTCCAGGTCGCAAGGCCGGTGGAGGGCAGGAGTCGCAGGGCGTAGAGGTGGCCCTGGCCCCAGAAGAGCTGGAGCTTGACCCTATGGCCATGACTCAGAAATATGAGGAGCATGTCAGAGAGCAGCAGGCCCAGGTGGAGAAGGAGGACTTCAGTGACATGGTAGCTGAGCACGCTGCCAAACAGAAGGTACAAACACGCTAAAATCAAATCATACTATACAATGTATTTAAAGGGAAAGTCAGAAAGGTTTTAAGGGAGGAGGAATGTGGTTCATAGACATTTTCCCTTTTGTGGTGACATTTGCATACTAACATTTTTTTCCCCTTTCTGCGTAATTTTCATTGTGCAGCAAAAAAAGAGGAAGGCCCAGCCACAGGACACGCGAAGTGGTGCGAAGAAATACAAAGAGTTCAAGTTCTAGATTGCTGCTAGAGAATAAGCCACAACAGGAAATGAAAGCGGAAGAACTGTACTTGGTTTTTAATTTCAGAGGATGCAGACTGCAACACCAGTCATCTGTTAGATCAGTAACAGTAAAAACATGTTTGTTCCCTTTATAAAACTATAAATAGATGATGATGCCACAAAGCATCTTGTGCGGTCCCATGTGACACAAGTAAATGGTGACATGTTTCCTGTGTTTGATTCTACATTTGCTGTCATTTTTTCACTGTAACCATGTTTTTTTCCCTATTTTTTGTAAATAAATGAGTAATGATAAATGTCCTGCCCCCAGATTTCCATTTCATTTGATTTCATTTTAAGACTTTGTGGGGAGGTTTGGGATTTCACTCACATGAGGTAATCATGGTGGTAAATTAGGTATTTGCCAAGTCTGTGTCAGCTAATCCTGCTTCAAGCACAGTGACTGCAGACTGAACACTAGTTACCGGTACAATAAGGACATGGACTTATTACACATAGAGGACACTTGAGAATTTGTGAGGTTTATCTTGGACAGTTGTGCACATTCAGTCCACGCAGATTCAAGAATCAAACAAGACAGTGTCCAAGTCAGGACTAAACAAACATGTGACTAAAAAGGAAAACATCACATGGTTTTGGTCAAGACTTGTATATGTTATAATTGTTAAAGAAACAAAGTTTCAATACATTAAGAAGGGAAAGTGTACCATAGTTAAACTGATTTAGCTATGATCGGTGTAATAACTAGTTTTAGATTTAGTTATGAGCTGGTCGTTGTGGAAAAACTCTGAATGAATGTAGTTTGTCCTTTGGATAAGAACCTGCATTTTTTCATAAGTTGAAAGAGAAACTGCATCAGGTCGTCACCAGCTCGGTTGCTGAGGTAACGCTGATCACCGCAGCATGAACAAAGATGTCGGGGAAGCCCACATGCATGATCGACCCGAGTGTCAATTTCTCAGCCTTTCCATTAATGACTCTTCTTTTCTCACAAAAACATAAATTACTGGTTGTTTTCCAATACGAGGTGCTGCGGTCCAACTTCCCACAGCTGGAGGGCAGTGGAGGACAGTCACCTGACAGAGAAGCCCAGTGACCTAAATAGCTGCAGAAGCTTCATGCTGACTCGGTCACTAGTGCACACACACACACACACACACACACACACACACAAGAGCGTTTAGATCAAAGGCTTTTAGACTTTAAATGACAGCAACACAACTATTAAGGATCCACGCAGTGTTTTGCCATTGTTTATCCCTGCAATAAACACAACACAACAATTAACAGAAATGACTTCTAACAGAATAATTTTACATTTATAAATTCATTTCCACACTAAATATTTATATATATATATACACTAAATGTAAAGATGAAACCAGGAGTTGGTCGATTATTATATTATCACACAGTCGTTCTAGCCTGAAGGTTTTCTTCAGCTGATTTGATAGTAAACCAAATGTCTGTCTGACCAAACAGGCGAGTTAAAAAAGGCACCTTGGGCTTGGATTTATATATGCATTCTTCAGTAAATATACAGCATAACATTATGACCACACGTGCAATTTAATTCAATCCAATGCAGTGGCCCCACCACTGGTTCTGCTTTCACAAGTTTATAACTTCTCAGTGTTTAGGTTGATACTGTCAGATAATATTGAGGTCAAAGTGGGTAGTGCATTATAAGAGAAGGTGGCTCTAATGTTTTGGACACATTTACAGTGTGGTATATATTGGAAATATATTTTGTTTGTACCATCCCTTGCATAAGCGATGGCATACACTTAATTGACTTATACACTGGATTTGGAGTCTGTGCAGTGTCACTTGATGACCTGGCAGATTTGGGGCGCCGTGTAAAAAGTAACCCCGGATTATCCCGTGACCACAGTTTAATCTGCTTGATTCTAATCTCTTTATAAATGGAAGGAGCTGGGGTGAGAGAAGCCTGTTAAAAAGAGCAGGAGGTTCGCGCCGCATTTAAGTCATTCAACTGATTATCCAGAGGAGGGATTGACATTGGCGACTGGCTGTGTGCTTTTAATTGTAGCTCGTCCAGTGCAACAGCTGAATCCCACACCTTTAGTAGAAGAAAGAGATGTCCAAAGAGAGCGAACATACTGAGTAAACCTAGAACGCCACCAGCTGTTTGCCTTTTGTTTCCTTCTGTCACTAGTGAAATCATTGACATGCTGTCCAACCAGAAAAACCTTCCAGTCTTTTTGTTACTGTTCAGTCGGGGTTTACTGTAGCATCATTTCCAGCATTCCCTATGGGAGCACAATCCTGCAGGAGCCAGCCAGATGTCAAGGACAGCGCTGTAGTAGTGTTTAATTTTGGTTCCAGATGTGAGCATGTACACACTCATGTTGTGGAATCCATCCAGGAACATTTCGAGCTGTGATAACGCTCATAGAGGAACCCCAGCCAGCCTCGCTGTGCATCAGTGGAGCCATTCGGTCACCTTCTGATTCATATTCAGATTCAGAGATTGTAATCACAGCCCTGCCTTTGTCACCTAAGGGTGCAAACAATGCACCTGTTCTCTGCTGCGCTGACAGGCAGCCAAGCCTTGGGAAGGCTGCAGCTTGGTGTGTGTTTCAGAGGAGAAAGGGGTGAAGTGTGGCTTCCAGTTGGTTATTGTCAGTTAATACGTAGCAGACAAGAATTCATGTGTGTTCATGGGTTTTGTTCTAGCACAAGTAGCAGCCTAAAGCCATGTCACTTGGAACAATTTATGATCCAAGATTCCTATTAACGTATGAAAAACCTGTTCTGAATATTAAAAGCTGGGTTTTCCCTCCGCAGCTCATGTTGTCACAGCGAGCAAGTGATTAAATGAAAGTAAGGTAGATTCACAGATGGCAACTGGTTTTTTACCTCTGTATTTCCTGCCCACAGTAAATAAAAGCGTTTGTGTGTGTGTGTGTGTGTGTTTGAGCATCTGTGTATGACTAATGGGAATAATTTCAGCAGCACCTGAGACTCCAGTAAAGGCGCCATCGGGTCCTAAAATAGAACAATTCACAAATGTACCTGTACTGATCTTCAGTAAAACACTGGAACACACATAGTTCCGTGTGTTATTCTGATACACAGTGTATTTCTGCAGACAATGTGACATTAAACAAAGACTGAGGTAAATATTAGCACCGAGGTTTATACTTCAAATCACTGTCACTGTGAGGAGGAGGAGGTGTTTTCCACGGCTGATATTAATCATGCTTGTGGTTTGTTTGACTAATGATAGCCGGAAAATACTCAGCTTATAGAGCTTTACCAAGAATTTATGTACAAATAACAGAAAATACAGGAACCTCATTTTTCTACAGTCACAGAACAGCAGCTTGATCAGTTTCTGTGTGTTAACATTAATCCTGGTGGTCTTAATGTCGTGAAGGACAAATGTCAGTGGGGACACTGAGCTGCCATTGGCTACACAGCCCCAAACACAGCAAAATGTGATACACTGTGTGCAGAGGTGGTGGAAGTGCACAAACTCAATACACAAGAGAAAGTGCAAGTCTGACAAAATCATTTACTTAAGTAAGAGTACTAAGTACATTTTACATAATTAATAAAAAATAAGGGTAAAAGATCACTGAAGCTGATTTTAACCGTTGTATGTAATTAATCCATGTTAATATATCAATTAGTACATAGTATTTTTAATATTAAAAACATATAATATTTCTAGATCAAACCACCAGATGGTAGTAATGCTGTGGCTGATTGGTGGAATTTGGTGTATTTTATGTATTTGCAAATAAATAATTAAGAAAATCTACTATTAAAATTTTATATCTTGATATAAAGATTGAATATTTATAAAAATGAATACAAAATAAGATAAATCTCCTAATATTTTTGGATAGATAAAAAATCTGGTTTAAAATAAAAAAAATTATAAAAGATTATATACAGTCTATCACAAAAATAATCTCCTCCTCCTCATCCTACTACTATTATATAATGCATCTTTTTCTTCTATCTGTTAACAGTAAAAAATAATAATTTAAATAAGAATAAAGCATTAAAAGTAACCGTACATAAAAAATACAGATAAAATAATAGATTCAGTTAATGAATTTTAGCTCATTGTGATATTAAACATAAAACTATGTGGTTATAATATCATGTGACATGTATTATATAAACACAGTGTTTATAATAAAGTAAAAATAAACACATAAAATCCTTATTTTTTAAAAAGCAGCACATTATTGGCCAGCCCCTTTCTCTCTCTCTCTCTCTCTCTGTGTGTGTCTTGGTCTCTCACCCAAAGAGGCGTAGCTCGCTGCTTTCTGCTCATTGTGCCTCTCGAGCTTCACAAATTTCCGCTTCCTGCACCGAGGCAGCGCACGCAGCGAGCCGCGGGGACACGCAGGGACAACACAGACAGACACAGACAGACGGACGGACGGACGGACGCGGGGATCTGCCGCCTGCCTTTCGGCTACAGCCTCCGACCCCTGCGATGTTTCCCCCGTCGAGCGGCGGGCAGCGCTGAACTAGTTCGCGGCGTCACAGCGGAGCGTGTGTCACGCGTCCGCAGCGGCGGCAGCGAGGAAACCAGGCGAAGGCAGGAGCCGGACGGACGGTCGGTCGGACGGACGGACGGACGGACGAGCCGGGCTGCTAGGTGTTTCCCCGCCGCTCGCCCCGCGTCACAGCCCGTTTTCAGCCTCCAGGATGTCGGAGCGCGGAGGGCTCCAGCGGACTGGGGGCGTCCCGTCGCCGCACATGCAGCCCTCCAAGCCGGTCAGCATCACCTCCAACCGGCCGGTCCACATGAACCTGTACGCCACCTGGGAGGTGGACCGCTCCTCGCCCAGCTGTGTGCCGAGGTAAGCCGGGGGGGGGGGCTCGGGTCGGGTGGGCGGTTGCTAGAGGCGACAAATGAGGGGAGACGGGCATGACTTATCATTCTGAGGCTTGTTGTAATTGGGAAATGACCCAGTCTGTGCGTTTTTCCTGTGAGGGCTTCACATAGACATGTGTTCATGCCACAGCTTCATCAGTGGTAAAGTATTAACATATGAAAACAGAAATGAAACGCTTCTTTGACATAATGTGGATATCTGCTCAGTTTTGACATCAGGGTCGGGCCCTCTGAAGCCCCTGGGGACAGTGTGACTCCCCCCAGCTACCACAAACCATCACACCCAGTGCAACTTGTAGCATTCGTGCGGATGCCCCCGGTTGTCTTTTGTCCTAATAAGTGTGTTTGTGATGGGGCAGCTCCGGCCACAGTTGCCGTTGGCCACCCGATCAATGCAGACACAAAGGCTGATGAGGCAGGGGGTTGCAGACTGTCACTGCGTCTACACGGGGGCATTTCGCATCCACTGACAATCCAACTGTAACGGGAGGTTGTGTGATGATATTGTTTTTGGAGAAGCAGAGGAACACAGGAGTGATGATGGAAGTGACGCTGCAGGTAGAAATGACTCACGTCTGAAACAAAAAAGTGCGTGTTTCCTTGACGTGTTGATCACTCTGGGCTGTGATGCATCCAAAGTTGTTTCTTTCTGATCATGTGGGCACTGCAGCAAGGTCACAGCAGACAGGAGACACCACATGCACCTATAGGCTGATTCCCAAACAAAGACATTCGAATGCTGGAGGCGTCTTTGTTCAGCTCAGCATGTGAAGGGAGGCAGCAGGCTGGCGTGGACGCAGGTCCCGCTGCTGACGGACACAGATCAGCTTGTATGGGTCACCCGTGATGGTTTGGCCTGCGCGTAAAGAAACCTATCAGCTGTGATGTTTACGTGCTCAAACTGGTTTCTGTCCCCTCACGTTTATGACGAGTTAATAACTGCTGTCATGAGTTGTATTCAAGGTCAAAGGTTAACCGCTGTGAGTGAGGTGCCGCTCACTCACAGCGGTTGCAGAGCTGGTGATGTGGTTCACAGCAAATTACACAACACAGTGTCCACATCTTTTAGATTGTACATTATAAATATAAATATATATTTAAGCTGAAAAAAGTATAAATGTATGATCTCTCCAGTGAACTCAACTTGTAAATCTGCAAATGGCAAGTTGAAACGGTCCCTGTTTTGTGAATCTGTCCTTCCAGACGAGCCCAGATGTTTAGGTCAGAGAAAGCAATTAGCGGCAGTAAAAGCCTGATGGTGTGAGGACAATACAAGCTCACATCTTAATGCCGCTTTCTGAATTTCTTGGGCCGTTACTGGGCTAGGAGCAAAGCCTCAAGGGGGCTTCTTAGTGTTTGCCAGTGTGTGTGTGCACAACATGCGCTTGTGAATAAATCATACACTCTTGGATCTATATTTTGGACCTGCTTGCATGAATAAAACATCTATTGTTAGCCAACATGTTAAATGTCTCTTTTCCTGACCTTTCTTTTCAGATTTGATCGTCACCTTCTTTTGTGTGTGCACGCTAATATCCACAGCTGATTTTAAATATTTGGCCATCGTGCTTTGATGTGCGATTGGGGTTGTTTTTTGGGGTGGATTTTTTTTTTTCTGCAGGCGTCACAGTCTGTCAGATATCTTCGATTTCACTGCAGTTGCAGCAACAGAAAGAGACTTGCAGAGCCAGAAGAAAAAGGGGGGGGGGGATCAGGGGATGAGACCAGGAGATGGAAGGAGAAGCAGTGGCTGTGTCATTTACATTTAAATAGGATTTCTCTCAGACATGCTACGGGAAAGTGTTTGGAAACAGGGCCGATTCTAAAATGTGCCACAGTTAGGAGTACCTGCCTCTACCCGATATTCCGTCCTGATGATGTTTTGCGTTGGCAGAGTTTGACCTGTTTGCTTCTTGTCGCCTCTCCTGTTGCCTAATCTTGTTGCTGCACTGAGGAGTAAGAACTTCCCCTCTCGCGCCGAGGTGTAGCTCTAACCTCTTCCTGCCACTTGGTATGTTGTTTATGCAGTGCCGTGAGTTGACTTTGCTCTGGCAGGCGCAAACATGCTCTCAGCTGCCTACTCCCGATTTCGGATTTGTGGCGAAACTTGGACAAATGCTAAACAAATCACCAATTGCTCGTTTGTTTTGTGGCATTTTTGGTCATATTCAGTGGGCATTAAGAGGAATGCTGCAAAAAGGAGACATGATATCACTTGTTTGAGCAGTTGCGAGGCAGATTTTGCCAGTACACTGCATTCTTCTTCACGTATGAAGAAGCAGGATACCCTGAATACTTGTTTCAAAAGGAAGAGAGGCACAGTCATTTGAAAATCAGCTCCACCCTTCCTCATATCCATCAACGCAACGTGAGTGCCTCTGAGGTCATTTCTGTGTTCAGCTTTCCTGACCTTCTATTCTTTACTGGAGAGGAATAAATCATTCCACTGGCTTCGGACCAGCTCTTTTAGCACAGTGTAGTGGGTGATTCCTCTCTCCTCTGTCTTTTCTAGGTTCTGCAGTGTCATCAACACACACACACACACGCACAAACGGGTGCTTAGCCCTATCCCTTCCACTTGGTTGGCTGGTTCTTGTCCCTCGCCTCGGAGGGGTGAAATGTTCATTTTCTACAGCCTGGTAATCCCACTGATGAGTAGCTGCTCTCTCAGCCTCGAAGCCTCAGCTCACAGGCTGTAGTGACTGAACAGCAGCAGCAATAGGAGCTCTTCGGTGAATTTAGTGCGGCTATCAGGTGGAATGTAGATGCCAGCGTTCGCACCACAAATGGTTTGGATTCCTGCAACAGAGGCATTTAGTTGAGACCTTCTTGTGCCGCTACTGTGCGTCATGTATTCCAAGAACGGGCCTTGAATTATTAAAGAAGGCCGCCTTGCAGAGCCCTTACAGGGGAATGTCCCGTGACTTAAGTCCATAGATGGAAGCTCGGGCCTCGCTTTGCGCTTCACTGTGGCTTCCGAGCCACGAGGGAGCAGGTAGTCTCTTTTGCACAGGAGCCCCAAATGAGATTTATCAAAGAACTGGAAACTGACGTGGACCATAGTAAAGGTGAAAGGCTGCATGGAGCAGTCCTGTTTGTTGGGGGAGCTAATGCAGTGGGTTACAACTCTCTGGTCCTTGAAATTCCTTAAAACATATTTGATATATAATTTGCAGCACTTTTTAAAAAACTAAATAATCAAATGAGACAAATATTTGTTCCATATAAATGCATTTGTCTTTCTCCATATCCTGTTAAATTTATCTTGTGACACTTGGGAAGTCACAAGATCCATTTTAGGACTTGTGAAATGCTGACAGTCCGCCACTGGATTTCCTCATGTAATCAAACAAAGAACTGAACAGGCAGCTCCACTTTCCTTTTTTCAGTTGCACCGTTCACCAGTTTCTGCTGAAATTCAGAGTTGTTTTGAACTCTCCACAAGCCCCTCATTGAAAACGACAAGGTAAAAAACAAGGCTTTTGAGTAGCCAAGACAAGCGTCTGCATGAGATTTCATGTTCCCGGACACAGAACGCGTATCGTAATGTCAGAGACCTTCAAAACATTCCCCGATTCATGCGAGTATGGGCACGAACAACAGACACACGCAACAAGGTGTGCTTTTACATACCTGTAGAGCAGATCTAGTTTTGCCAACAAGATGTGGAGCATTTTTTTTGACCACGGTAACCTAGTTGTCTGTGGAGGAATGTGCACTGCTGCAGGCTACTTATTGCACAGAAGGGGAACAAGCAATTGTAATCCAACGCTTTGAATTGCATTCCAGTATGAATAAAGAGATGAAGTCATGTGATAAATATATACGGCCTGCAGATAGAGGTTCATTTAGAACTTTGTCAAACCGGTCAGCTGCGGTTGTTATTAACGAAAGTTGTTGTTCCACACTTGTAGGACTCCTATAGGACACAACACGACAGTCAAGGACACAACAAAGGAAAAGCCAGTGGAAGTGACTTTGTCTTAGCTCAAAGCATCTGCATGAACCAGGAAACCGCAAAGTCAAATGGGATTGATGTTTAATTCTTTTATAATTGAAGAACGTGATCAAGGAACAGGGGAGAACACTTGGCAAATTACATTCAACATACACTTTATGTTTATCATTTGTCGTTCTCACGGCAACTCACCATTGTTTGAGGACAGCGGAGGAAGGGGCACATGTCTTTTCATGCACGCCTCCGGCACAAACCGGCACTGTTCTGGTTTGGTTTTCATGCGATACAATATATTTTATTGTCCCCATGGGGGAATTTTGTCTAGGGCTGAGCAAACCCAATCTGGTTGGGACAAATGAAACACAGCCTGTCCCTCTATTATCAACACCGCTGTGGTGCCCTTGAGCAAGGGCCTTAATCCCAGCTGCTCCAGTGTGTAGCTGTGTGTGATCAGCGTGTTCCTGAGAGAGGTCTCAGTGAAGCTGCTCTGAATAAATAAAGGTTAGAATAAAAGAGCATCAGCTAAAAGGCAATTTTAGAGCTAAAAATAAACATTTAAATAAACACAAATAGCAGGGTCATTGCATTAAAAATAATGCTTATCTACTGGCCTGGTAATGAATACTGTTGGCATGAAGAAGCGCCGTGCAGCAATGCAGGATGTTCTGAATTATACATTGTGCATTTGTAAGACACGTTTGCTATAATTGCCCTGCAACACAATAGTGGGACGACACTTGCCGTTCCTCAAGTGTCAGCGTTACATTATCCATCCTGGGAGCTGAACACACACAAATGGAAAGAAGTGTAGAGAGCGCAGGCAGCATATCACAAACGTGCACACACAGACGGGGTAGCAGTGTTCATTAAGAAGCTCTGGCTTTGCCGCTTGCCCTGGCAGCGCTTGCTTTTCCGCACAGCTGAGTGGCCAAGAGGTCTGAATTTTCCTCTGCCGCACGGCTCGTCTGTTTGGAAATAAAGGAAGATCGAGTCTAAAGACTGAGGAACGTATTTTTCCGAGTGCAGCTTCCTAGTGAAAAGAATAGCGGGTGAAATCGTTGCAGCATGTTTTTTCTCCTCAGCTTGAAGTCTCCCTGACTGTGTAAACCTGCAGTCAAACGTCTCACCCGGCTTTAAAAAGCTGCTAACCCACTCAAAAGAGTTTCACTGATACGCCTTTCACTGCTATAATGCCTAAAAGTGCTGTAAATGATCTTTTATAGACTTTCCTGAGAGAAAATTCGCAGGGTAACTGTGTCAGTTTGGAGGCTTAGATATAAGATAAAAGGAAAAAACATCATTCACAGCAGAACTGGTATCAGCCATAAAAGCAATGTTGGCCGAAGTCAGACTGAAACACACCTATTCTGGTCCGCTTGGCTTCAACTCAGAGAAGGTCCAAAGATGGTTGGAGTATTGGGTGACCCTGGATGTAAGAAAACACTTTGAACACATGCTTTTAGCAAAATGAGGGTACGTGACATTTTCAGACTGACCCTGTTAGGAAATGTTTCTGAAATCCTGAAATACTTTTTTTAACGTAATTTAATGTTTCTGTAGCTTCTCTTACTTTCACATTCAGGTCAGGTTGTATTTTCTGAAAAAAAAAAGGCAGCTGTGCAGATGATTTGGGCCTCGGTGTATTTCTGCTTTACAGACGTCAAGACTTGCTTTTGACTCATTTTCACTTGCCGGGAATTTATTTCCTCTGTGGCAGAAAAAGATGTTGCACGAGCCATTAGAAACTCCACATCTAATTAAAGTAGATAAGAGTGAGTGAAGCTGAGGAGTCGGAGCCTGATGTTGCTGCTGCTGCGTCGAAGTTGTGGTCAGTCAGAATCTCTATAGCGGCGCTGCGTTCGGAGGAGGCCTTTGTAGGGACGCTGTCGGAGTATATGTGTGGTTCTGAGAGACGCACGTCTTAGGTCTCCTGGCAGTGATCACACACACACAGACACACTAGGATTTCCATCTCTACCGTGTAGTGACACTTGCTCGCAGACGATGTCACTGACATATGCTTTGTTTTGATGTAATGTGCTATAAACAAGGACGTGGTGGCATCCAGTTACATAAAAGGACACACCGGAGGAAACACTAATCATGCTGACATCAGATACACAATCGCACAAACGTGCACTGGATCACGTTGTGACAAAGCGTCTTCTACATTTTACATTTTCATGCTTAGATGGAAAAGTCCAGTGGTTGGAGGTTTTTCTTTTGTTTTTCACGCCCCCAGAGTATCTTGGAAGGAAACTGCGTGGAAAGTTTCACCGTTAAAACTTGGAAAATGCTGCAGTGTAGCGCACAAAAGATACATCTGCACGGAGTCACCACGGACACGTGACAAATACTTGGAGGTAAACAACCCAGCCCTCCACAAATGTCAGAGAAATGTTGTGCGTTTGTGTGTCTGTGCTGCTGCTGTGTATCCTTGTCCTTTTTAAATAATGCGTGCACACCACTGTAATCCTCTCCAGCTCAGGTTACACACAGTTTCCCCCTGGGTGATAACAAAAGCTCGTAATGCACTTACCACAGATTGACCTTGACACTGTGCCTATATTTAAGGATTACTGGCAAATAATTTATTGACATTTCTTCAATACTGCACAACTTTGAGGTTTTTGCCAAAACAACGCTTTCAGTTGACAGCTACTATTGAATTTCCTTTTAATTGTTGTCTTCTTTCTAGCGCCTGGTAATTTATGTAATATGCACAAAAACTAATATAAAAATTGCATTTCAGTGCTAGTATGTTGATTTTTACTTATTTATTTCATTTTTCCAACCATCGGACAGAGGCAGGCTTCTGTGTCGGTTTCCCCTTGTTTTCAAGGTAACCGTCCCCTGGGCTTTAGATTTATATTTAATAAACAAATATGACATCAGCGAGTAGGGTTCAACGATTAATCATTTTTAAATCGAATTTAAATTGAACGGCAATTTTCTAACTAAAAAGCTGCAATTAAAATGTTATTTTTAAAGTAACAATAAGAGGAGAAGCGTTCCCGCAGGCTGTGAACACACAGTTCTGCCCTTCCCCCGCCTGCAGAGGAAGAATAGATGAAGAAAGTTTAACTCCAGACATGAACAAGTTTAACTCCAGTGCTGCTAACCACAGTAAAAACCCAGATGTCAAGCAAACAGAAGACCCTGGCAGTAAAGTCATATTGGTCATTTGATATAATTTGCATTTACACCGAAGAATGTGTGGCAGGAAAAAATGGTGGGTCACGCCACAAATCATCTAGCCGTTAAAAAGCCCAACCTGAGTGTTTGACGAGTTAATGATTGTAAACACGCCTGCTAATGCAACCTACAGGCTTGGGTCAGCTGACAGGTATCGGCTGACAGACATCGGTGGCCAAAGCACGTAAGAGCATCTCTTCAATAAGGTTGGAAACTGAGGAACTTTAAGGAAGTTTCTTATCTACGTTATCACCTGCAGGTGTGAGCCTTCGCTAATCAGCTGGAACCTTGACAACATGTTTGAATCTTGTTGCTTAGTGTTTTGTGGTTTTTACGCAGCAGCTAATGAGTGTGGAAATAAGGGAAATTTGGAAATTTGTGTAAATGTGGACATTTTGACTGCGTTTATGTGCACACATTCATGCACACATTTGTATATGCATGGTCAACCTGAAAGAGCAATTAATATGATATGTGCCGTGGTACTGTTATCATTTATGGCTTGTAAATCACAACATTGCTTTAAAAAATAGCTGTTCAATTATTTCCCTGGATTGTCCAATTCTATAACATTTATTTTCGGAGGCAGAAACCAAAGCCGTTGAGTGAATGAGTTTAGGTTTAACCGGTTTAGAAGCAGAGGCGCTATATAAAGACACGCAGTATGGGAAAACAAACACATTTTGAGTTTTCTTTTTTTTGCTCAGCTGCTGCCCCTGAACTCATCTTGCACTGTCACTCTGACACTCTCGGCCCGTTATGATGGCTGGATCAGAACAGCTCTGATTGGCTCTAAACCAGGAGGTTTATGATATTGCCCATTCAGAAAGAGCTTTTCTGTTCCATCGTAACCATCCACGTACGTGCGGCTGTGCATGGTGGCAGACTGCAGGCTCTGATGGCATTGTCTCCCCGTCTAGAGCTAAACTGAATTAGGCGGGTGCTCTGCTCATTAATCTGTAATCGCTTTAACGAAGGGTCAGTGGTATTGTGCTTTGTGTGTGTGAGCACTTGTGTGTGACAACAAAAGAGGATGCCTGCTGTATGCCGCTGTAATGAGATCTAATCGAGGAAAGCTTTATTTTCATTGTAAACGCACACGGTCCATATGTATGCCAAGCAGGCCTGTTCCGAAGAGTCATTTTTCACTTGCTCTCTACACCAACACTATCTTATCTCCACACACACACTCACACACACACATGCACATACTGCTGATCACATGCTCTGTCATACAGGCCTGCACAAGCAGGAGAGGCCAGACAACAGCTCTGTACTCGGGATAACAAAGTGCAAACTCGCAAAAACCTGATTAGCAAACGTGCCAGCCGCGATAACTTGTGCTCAGCGCTCATGTTACCGACAAAAACGGCGACATGTGTTAACCTCAGTTTGTCACATGCACTTTTGTTGTGTTGTAAATGCGGTATAGATTTAGACAGAATTGTGGGTGCTGTAGCATGTAATGTTGGATTGTGCCACTCTTCGGTTAAAAATAATAAGAAAAAAACCGCCACGTATCCTCGCCCATGGATGGAGAAAGAGGTTGGCACTGAATGAAAGCGAGACGAAGGAAGGCATGCAGAAAAAAGAAGTGAAAGGGCGAGAGGTGATATTTTTATCACACAGGACACATCATCCTGTGCTAGTCTGCCTGTGTTTGTGTGTTCACTGGTATTGTGGGTATTGAAAATGTGTTGGCACAGTCACACAATGGGACAAAAAGCAGGTTGCCACAAGGACATGCAAACTAGAGCATAGTTCTTCAGAAATACACGGAACCACCTGTTGAGATTGGTGTCGCTTCCAGATGCAGAAGCAGATGTGAACATCAAGACTAATGGTTATGGCTGTAGTTAGTTTGTGTAATCTACAAATAATATTATTTGGGGGGAAATTAGCACTAAAGATATAGGAGTGAATTATCTTTTTTGTGCACAGTTTTAATAACTTTGTTTCACCTGTGTGAGTGGGATCCTGATGTTAAGATGCAGATTCCTGTAGCTGTCATTCATTAGTACACTCTCGAATGGCACTTTCCTGCTCCCTCATATTGTGGAAAGCATAATTGATTATCACAGCGAAAATGTTTGAGTCATAATATCCTTCCTCATAAAACAAAAAACTGCTGCTACGTGCGTCGTTTTGATGTGCAATTATTCTTCTATCTTTGATCTGCTACTCCGAACGACCTCTCTGAATTGTATCCTCTCACGATAAGTGAACATGCCCACACATACGCAGCTGTTCGCCCGCTAAGAGTCGGGGTTAGTGAATGGATGAATGTCAGTGCATCAATGGCAATACTCACAATGTGAAGCTTTTTTTAAGTAGAAAAACAAAACCACAAATGTGGAATTAGACAAGTGTATGTTTTTGTTCTGATCTGCAAACACAGCTCCCAGTCTGCCTATTCGATTAATTTCACTGCGTCCTACACTGTGTACGTTCATGCTGCCGTTCGGCTCTCGGAGCAAAGAAAATAATTATTTGTATAGCACATAGAGCATGAAAGTGATGAGAGGAATCATCACCTTTTGCTGCTCTTGAATTTGCTTATACCTTTCTTTAAATAGAGGTGTTGTGTTGCTCTGTGCCTACACTGTTGTCACATGTGTAGTGTGGTTGTTCACAATGGTTCATTTCACAAGCACTCAAACCCTTCATCTCACCCCACCTTAGGTCTTCTATCACACATTGTCACATTCTGCAGCACTTGAAGCAACATCTCTTGTCACCGTGCACCTCGATTCAAAGGACGATTGTGTGCTTTTGCGTGCAATCGTCATTAAAGCTGCAATTTGTGTCTCCTTGCCTCTGTAGGACACTATATGTGTTTGCTTATTGAATCCCTGAATGCCTTGCTGCACTTTAATCTGAGTCATCTCCAAATTACATCAGATGCTGCTGTGCATGTGTGTGTTGAGATGTCCGCATGTTATTGTCTGTTGATTTTGTGTTTTTTTTTTTACATTGAATGCCCCCTTTAACAGTGTCATGTTAATTATATGTTAGCGGAACTCAAATCAGTGTCCTGGTGGACCTTGTACTTATATGGTGCGTGTGTGTGTGTGCTCACGTTCACCCTGTGTTTATTTGTTTTTCAAAATCACTGTACGCTTCACAGAGCACAACTGGTATTGCCTCACCCAGTGACTTACAGTACATCAAATAGCGCGATATTGTGTGTACGCGTGTGCGCGTCCCGGCAGGGTGTTCTTACTTCAGCCTAAGTGTCAGCCCATGTCAGCTGGGAGACTGTAGCTCTGCACAGAGGCACAGCAAAGCCTGAAGGAGGAAAGAAATCGGAGAAGACGAGAGAAGGAGAGGGGGGATCAGGTGCCTTCAGAGCCCCATTGCAGAGAAAATGATGAAGGGAAGGGTGAAGTTAGCCTGGCTCCAGACCTCTGAACTGTCACCCGCATCTCAGATTTTGTCAGCCGTACCAAAAAGGTCTGGTGTTGCTCATGTAGCTGTCCACTCGGTTTAACAGAGCAAGCCAATTAGAGGTTATTTTGGGCCTAACTTGATTTTTGGCCAGTTTGACATAGTAAAGATGAGGACGTAATAAAGTTTGGATTAACATTAAAATAAGACTGCACCTAATAATTAACTTGCATTGTCAATTTATCTACATTTATTTAATTAATATGCTGTTAATATGTTTAAATGTCAAACATTGTGATCAATGGCATTTTTTCTTAACAAATGTCAACAAATATACATTTAAATTGGGTTTATATTGCAGTATAAGCAGTCACAGGCTATTGTGCTTACGTGAATGCCAGATACTGACGGCTCAGACACAGAATGGGAGGTGTCAGGTTTGCACAAAGCAGAACACAAAATGGCTAAAATTGTTACTTAAAAAAAAGTTCAATCAGTTTATTGATTAAAAAAAAGACATAATGGACAACATCAAACCATCTGAATGCATATGAGTGTGCAGTCAAAGTCAGTGTCACACTAAATTATGGAGTGGTAACAAAACGTCCTGTAAGTCTGAATGGCAGACTGGGGTAAAGGAGAGGAAAACCAATGGATCATCACACGTAGCTGAGAAAAGGTAGATGAGAACAAAGAGAGGAGGGCCCATCGTGAGAGCTGGAGGAGGTGGAAGCGTGAAGGAGATGGTGAGATTAGAGCAGGGAAGAAAGGATTATCCTGTGAAGGAGAGAGAATGGGCTGGAGTGGATGAAGGTGAGAAGGGGGCGGGGCCATGGAGGGAAGATGAGAGAGAGAGAGAGAGAGGCTTGTTTGGAAAAGAACAAGACAAAAGCCAGCGTGGTTTGTTGAGTTGGAAAGGCAAAGATGGCTGAGAGACAGGAGCAGATGCACGGATTAGCTCTGCCACATGGCCTCCACTTCTACACCTTCACTATTCACTTCCTCCAGGGCTTCACAGACTTTGTCTTAATGTGGCCTAAAATGCCCGATTTCACAACAGCTTTAGCAAAAAGGCAAATGGTTTTCATGATGTTTTCCATCCAGAATTCACAGGGGATCGGTTGATTTAATTGTTGCGATCCCAACATTGAGAATTCCTGGAGGGACTGACTGTTTCACACATGATTCATCCTCATCTTTCCCTCCTCCTTCCTGTTTTCCTGTTCTTCGCGTGTCGCTCCTTTATCCCCCTCTCCCCAAAGAGTTGCACGTCACTGTTGCGCCAACGTATACGGCTAAATCGGAGCCCTTTTGTCTCCAGTCGCGTACCGTATTTTTCGGACCATAAGCCGCTACTTTTTTCCGGCGTTTTGAACCATGCGGCTTTTACAGAGATGCGGCTTTTCTATGAATTTTTCTGCAGCCCTCAGATGGGCGCTGTAGATGGAAGTCAGTGCAAACAAAAAAGCGCCAGTTTTTATTGTCGCATGCAACCCAAGACGCACAACAGCAAACATCAGCACTTTTACTGCCGTGTTACAGGCACCATTCAGGTTCAGGTGTATGAATAAACATTTATGGTACAAAATCTTTTGTTGAGCGCAGCAACTCCTGCGTAATTCGTGAAGAATAAGAGACGTCTTCTCCTTTGGCTATGGAACAAGCCGTTTAATTATAACAAGGACGTTTTTGTCGGCTCTGTACATTCGACATGTGTTATACCAGCCACACATACACGTAAACGCAGTCTTTACCGTAATGCCGCTAAAACAGCGCACAGAACATCCTCATGCCTACTGTGAACAATGAGTAGGAGCGCATACAACAGATATTATTTCTCAGCCTGGATATTGGCGGCTTATAGTCCGATGCGGTTTATATGTGACAAAATATATATTTCTTTTAAATTTTAGCGGGGGCGGCTTAAATTTAGGTGCGCTCTATAGTCCAGAATTTACGGTATATAAAACTCAGCCCCGCCGTTCCACTGATCTGCCCTCCCCTGCTGGCGTTCTTCCTCCCATCGCCACCATCGCTGCTCTGCTCCACAGTCACATCCTCCCTTCCCCAGCAGCTGTGATGGATCTGCCACTGAGCGCAGTCTCACCTCCGCTGCCAGTGTTTCTGGAGCAGTCAGCACCCAGGGTGCCGTTACGGCTCTATGAGCTGGTGCGGATTCACCCGCTGTCGCAGATCTGCCACCGTGGGCTCCGTCGCTGCCCTGCTGCGCCACACTCTGGCAACTGTTTCAAGCTTTTATTATATGCAAATAGAAAAGCTAAACACATTTATTTAGGTAGTTATTTATGAGAATAACCACAGCGTCATGAAGTTACTGTGTATTGAAACTGTATGTGCCTTTTAGTGTTTGTGGCTTTTCACAGTGGCAATAAAAATCAGTCTCAACTTAGCAGTTTCTAGTAACCAAATGGATGTTATATTTGTCAAACTGCATTTCCATTTCTATTGATGTGTGCTCTTAAAACAGTAAGCACCGGATTGCTGACAGTAACATGCCGCAGCTAAAATGGTATTTCTGGCACAGAATGTCTTTTAAAGTGATTACGAGTTTTGAAGCGGAAAGCGCCGTGCACGGTGCAGGCAGCCTGTAGATACGACAGCAGTGGATGTTGTTCAGCTGTTCCTGCTTTTGCTGCAGGTGAACCCTAAAACACGTCCTGTGTGCTCTGTATAAAAAAATACTTGCATGTACTTCAACAATCCAAAGTACTTGAAGTAAATCTGAAGCACCTTTTAGCTGAAGCCCTTTGTCACGATCGCAACACCTATTGAAGGCACCATAAGGTCTGTGTCTTGTGGGTTTATAATGCTCCATTTCACAGATTGAATTCAGGCCATAGGCTGCGATTTGTCACAATCGCAGAGAAAAACACTATGCTTGTGTATCTCTGCAAGCCATTTGTTCACATGGTTACGTAACAGCCTGATAAGTGTATTACTGTGTGGTTGTGTTTGTAGTGAAGATTGGATGTGATCAGTGAGCCTTTTTTTTTTTTTTTTTTTTTTTTTTTAGTAATCTGTATATATTTTTCCAGTTCAGATGTAGAGCAGGGCTACGCATTAGTGTGCAGATGTCACATTAGTCTCCCGGGAGAACAGAAAAACACACACACACACACACACACATTTCTTCATATACGTGAGTGACTTGCCTTTTTCGTACATCCTCATCATCACAGCACTGTTACGTTCATGCACCATGACTCACCTTTGTTCACCCTCACTTTCTCTCACGTCTTTAATGTGTGTTAGTCTTTTTCATCCAGCTCCTCTGGTTTGTGGTTTCTTTTTCTTTCCAGCCCGTTCTCTCTTTCTTTATCTCTTCGTCATTTCATGTTAGGCACAGAACTGTCCAAAACCCTTTCGGTCATAGTTTCTTACTTACTCTCCTTCTCCCCTCTGTTGTCCTCCGTGTTTCTCAATTTTAAATTTCTCTGTGGATTTGATTAGTAGCTCCTAAACTCACATCTACAAACACACATGGCACAGTTAACTCTTGTTCCTTCCAAAACGAGGCAACAGCCTCCCACGTACCAATACGCATACTTGATAGCTTAGTACAACAACATCAGAAAAATGAAGTGCCCACCCACCTACATGCAGTCACACGCTCAAATAGCTCCCCTGCTGTGGGCAATAGCACACATCGAAGAGCCATGCCAGCACTTGGTCTTTATGCGGACTGTGGTGAGCAATAGGTCTGCACACACACACGTACAGACATTTTTCTGCTGTTCTGGAGGAATCACTTCTGCTCTGCCTTCACATTTAATATGACTCACAGCACAAGAACAAGAAAACACACACTGATAGACACACACACCAGTTGCCTTATAGCTGCACAGGAAAACCACGGGCTGCACATTCAGTGGTTCATATATTGTCCATATGGTTCCTACACACACCACAATCATGTTATGTATTACCTGTAACCTACTTATGCCAATGTGCACTCACCCACTCGGGTTCTGGCAGTTTCTCCCACACACTCTGACTGACACATACATTTACACACTTTTTGTTTCTTAGCACACATTCATTTGCTGGCAGACCCGTGCTTATTCATCAGCGGAAACACACATGCAAGCGTGGGAGATCCTCGCATCACAAGTAGAAATGGCACAGGCAGGGCAGAGTAGGTGTGTGTGTGTCGGGGTGGGTAGTGGGGGGGGGTCTTGTGACTGCCAGCCAGTGTGTTTGATTAGCAGCTAAGAGCGTGCTCTTGCAGAGGTTAGATGTCTTGCGTTGGGTATGTTTAGCATCTCCACCCACTGTCAGGTCAGTTTTTTTACGTTTGAATATTTTAAATTGCACAGAAGGTTTTTGCATCGTGATGTTGCAGTTTTTACCCCACACGTCTGGATTATTTGCAGGGGATATTCCCCAGGAAATCGGTTGGTGTAGGTGGTGCAGCCTCCGTCACATGTGACGCATCTCATCTCGTGATTAATTGTGTTGCTAAATGATAGCCGGGTACTTACCTCATACATATCTAGCATTTGCTGAGTAATACAGTACAAATGCTTGTTTTCCCTGAAGCCTAATGTTTAATTTCATAACCTGACTAACAAAACTGTGAGGCTAAAAGCAACATACACACTGAGCAGGTCATTTAGTAGATGAATAATTAACTTGTAAGTGCTTTCTGGTGGATTTCTAATGTTATCTTGGGTGGTCCATCTTTGAGAGGAGGCAGACTGCCTCTGTTACATCATGCAGTAGGAAGTCCTGATTTGTCATTGTGACAGTGTGGACAAGAGTGTGACGTCTGTTTATCCAGTAAATATTTTTTAGGAATTTTTGGACTTTTGTCTTTATTCAGGAAATGGCTGTACAGAGACAGACAGGAAATACAGTGGGAGAGCAGGGAACGTCTCACATTGGAATCAAAACAGGGGATTTATGAATACACAGCATGCTCATGGACAAACTGTGACACAAAATTCCCTAAACTGAATGTGCTTTAAACTACTTTTTTTAAGTAAAGGCTGAAGTTCATAACAGTAAATGTAAAACCAAAAAAGACTTTTGTATCATTAATGGGGCAATTCATTATTTTAATTTCATGGACTGAATGAACCATCAAGGTATTAAAAGAGAGTGGTAGACTGTTATCAGTGGGATCCTACATCATGACGTGAAGATAAATGTGAAAGAGAGAGACAGAACACATGGAGGGCAGATTGGACTGTAATAAAAACAAAATCAATCCAAATTCAATGTAGAAGAAAGATGGGGAGATACACATCGAGCTATGGGTAAAAGGTTTTTAAAGAAGTAAGTAAGGAGCAGCTTATCAATTAAAAAACATGGGGGGGGGGGCAGGATTATAGGATGGACAAAAACAGCGTTATCAGATGAGACAGATGGAGAGGATGGAGGACTGTGGCTCGCCAGAGGAGAAATGGGAAGAGCCTTGAATGGAGAAAAGGGAGTGGACAGAAGGAGAGATAGTCCTGGTTTTTGTTGGCGGACAGAGGTGGACAGCTTGTGTTACTGGAAAGGATGAAATGTGGGTAAAAAAAATCAAGAGTAAGAAGCCAACGAGCCTGCAGCAAACACACACACAACGTAAAACACACATTTACAGAGGTCGCGGTGGGTTGTGTCAGCGTGACCTTGACGCTTGTTGCCACCCTCTGCCTGTAACACACCTTCCACATTGATAATGGATCTATTTAGTTTAAGGAAAAACACTTAGACTCACAATGTCAAGTGCAGGCTGGCAGTGTTATTAATAGATTCATTTTGCAAATGTGTGCTGTCTCTCTCCTACACACACACACACACACACACACACACACACACGCACCACGGAAAGAGGAAATGTCACAGAGGAGGAACAGAGACTGGTAGGATTGATGGTCAGCTCCATTTCACATCTAATTTACCTGAACTTGCAAAGCACTTCTGCTAGATTGCCATGAAACCATCGTGTGCTCAAACCAATATAACGTAAGCTTTGTTTAAGACAACAAGAGGCCGACGTCTCCCAAAGCCATTATTGGATGAAAGATAGTTCGGTGTTATGTCACTTTTTTGTTGTTATCATTTTAATCAAACTCACCTTGTCCGTGGAGGTGAGTTTGGGATCAGATGTAGTCAAGTCCTGTTGTAATTCATTGTGTTGATCAAAGCAGACGAGACTGGATGAACAGGAGAAACATTTATTTTAAGAAGAAGATAATTTTGTGACTTCTGTGCTGTTGGCTTACTCACATTCATCCTAAAGCCTTTAAAAAATGCACACATTTTTCTAAAAATAATAATATTAATAATGGGATTATTAGCTCTTAAAGGCAGGATGCACCAGTGATGCCATTTAGAAACAGTAATGTCCAGGGCAAACTAATGCTTGTAATTGAACGGTTAACACTAATTAATCACAGTTAACCCAAATGTGAAAAGCCGGGATATGAAAACACGAGCACTGAGCTATCTACGTTAGGTTATTGTCTAGTCTTTTTCTGGTTGTTTTGATGTTCATTGCAATAGGAAATGAGTATTTCAAGATGTCTAAAAATGAATTCCCGTATTATTTATCCCGTATTATTTATCCCCCATTTACTTAAAGCTTGAAAGAAAAGGGAAATGTTTGTGTATATGTGACAAAAAAAGGCTAATTCTCAGACAAAGGGCTGTTAAAAGGAGATAAATGTTACTAGGAAATGCTTTAGAAATGTGTTAGCAATTTGTGCAATAACTTATTTAAAAGTATTTAGATCTGAAAATGTCTTGAACAGAAGCAGGTAAGAGATCTGCAAATAAAAAGCACCTTATGTGTCTTCATTCCTACTGAGCCGGAACTCTACTGGTTCAACCTAATGCAAAATACAGTATCTGTGTAATCTAAAAAACTAAAGGTTATTAGAATGTTCTGCATCTCAGATATCAACATGACCCAGCTGGCAGACAGACAGACTGTGGATACCTAAACTGGCTGGAGGGACGGAGCTTTAATCGATATGCACTATATTAAAACCTGCAGGATTACTGTCCCTGCTGTCCTCCCGTTTGTCTTCATTTTCCGAATTCTCCCCCTCTTCCTCTCGGCTTCCTTCTCTCTTCTGATCCCCTCTGTTTGTCAGAGCTAAATAATAAAGCTTTCATGCATATTGATCAGCTGAGCCACAATTAGCTTCCTCTGTGTACATGTTTGTTCGCCTCCCTCCCAGTACTCAGTCATGAGCTACAACACTGTCATTTCCTAATGTGTGTCAGCGGGATTGGTCGCTGTGCTCCGTTTGGACACACATTGATGAGATTTGAACTGAAACAAGGCCATAGAGTCTGTAACTGAGGCTGTGTGTGTGTGTGTGTGTGTGTGTGTGTGTGATCCAGAGGTTTCCCCATCGCTCTGATTAGAAGCTGTTGCTACATGGTGGAGCTGCATCAGAGGAGTATTACCACCGCAGTGGGGTTTTCAATATGAAAACAGATGCTCATAAAATAAAACCACAACATCTCCTGCTCCGTGAGTCAGACATTGTCATACAACATTTCTTCCATGTGCAGCTTGTGATTTAAATTTTCTGGATTTAACTTAACTTATTTCATTGAATTTATTTAATAAACATGCCAACCACAATCTCCAATATACAACCTAGTGTGCAATGATGATGGAAGCAGTAATACTAGGGCTGGACGATGATGATGATGTTGATGGCTGGATTTACAGGCAGTGCTGTGTATTAAACATTGAATGTGAGGCGTGTTTGTTTGGTTTGATTTTTGAGATGTTCAGAGTTGTGTTTTACTTGGCTGTAAGTCGAAACCTGAAGCTTGAAAACAGCTTATTAAAAAGAAACAATGACTGGAGGAATCTGTCTATCACGTCTCTTCCATGTAAATACAAACATGAAAGCATTCAAACTTGGATGCATAAACATAAGCAGAGAGTGTCTAGTTATTTCTTCACTATTTTTTTTAGATTGTTTAGGAATATTCGACATTCATTATTATGTTTCTGCTGCATCACTGTGTGCCAGAAAGCCTGAGCCACACTGGAGTCTGACTGCTGCTGTGACCAGAATGCTAAATAAGACCAGACTAGGGGATATAGCCTATACACACACACACACACACACACGTGCACACACAGACACACGTGCACACACACCTGCACGTACACACCGTTCTAACTCTCAGCTTTGCTCCAACCCCATCTTTAGCCCTAACACAATTTCTCTCCTCCGTGATTGATGTCTGGGCCACCCAACGCCATGCCTTATCCCTCCCGTCGCTGCTCGGAAGGTCCTGCCTCCCGCAGCAGCTCATTGGCTGTCCCAGAGCTGCCACAGGGTCATGGATGAGAAGCAGAGCAGACTGCAGAGCTTTATGACTCATTTTGTTCGGCAAGCAAGTTGTGCTCCTGTAGAGGAGAAGCGAACACTTCAGCATAGAATGTGAGAAAACACGGTGACTTTGATGGTCAGAATATTAATTATTTTTAGAGTCTGCAAAATGTTTGTATTGATTTGTGTTACCTCAGTGCTGCAGTGTTATGATTCTGTAGCATTTCTTCATTATGCTATGCTGGTTTCCACCCAGTGTAGCGTAAGCATCAGGTGTCGGGTCATTTTTGTAATCTGGCTTGATTATTTTTTGGTAAGATAATTCTGAATTCTAAAACACTTATGCTTAGTGTTTTCTACAGATTTATCACTACAACACCGTGGGCATCAAATAATGACCAGTTATGAAATGCCTTACTTAGTAATTATTCTAATAATACGAAAGTAGTATTACTGTAGCAGATACTTTTATGCAAAATGACCTAAGAAGACTCTGTAGTTCATCGATTTGACTGTTACAGTTTATGATACAGAATATTAAATTCTATAAATTCAGTCTTCAGATCAGGGTTAGGCTGTCCGGTCTTTGTTGCACCAAAACTACTCGGCACATTTCTGCGTGTTGCTGTGCAGATGCTCACCTTGCCCCACCCCTCTTCACACCTTGCGTGTGACAAACATCTTTTACCGTGTGGTCAACACATTGCAAATGTCACGCCAAATGCCTTAATGTATACGTAAGATGTAAAACTAAACACACAGCGTGTTGTTCCACTATTTACACTTTGCAGGCTTCACGCTCTGCTGTCGCTCATCCAGAGCTTGAGATCTGTTTTCAAAGGAATTATGCTGTTTGCTCACTAATATAAAAATCATGAAGACGAAAGTGATTCAGCGCTTCTCTGCCAAAACTACTGACATCTTTACAGGCCGTCTCCACTCGGCTCAGAGCTATTTCAGGACTGTAAGAAACCACATGCTTGTTGTTTTTTGCTTCCTGTAAGTGTCCACATGAGATCCTGTTGACGCTCTCTTCTTTCACGCCCAGCATCTAGGTTTCTTATCTTACGGTGTGTGCCGCGGACTTGTAACTGGATGTGCAGGTGTGGTTTGTGTGTGTGAAGTCGACCAACAGGCTCATTGAGGACGTGGTATTAAACAGCCGTCCTGACCCCCACCCCTTATGTGAGGTTTTAGGCCACGTCAGCTCCTATTTCATGCATTGAAAATCCCCACACGCTCACCATTTGATCTCAGGGATCAGGGTTCAGGTCACAGCGATTTTAATGGTGGTAGAGGAGTGGATTGTCTGTCTATTATTACACCTCACTTTTATCCCCTATGTTTTTTATGGACTCCTAGCTTTTCCTGTAGCATATGCCATTAACTGCTGAGTGAGTGTTGCTTGTTTGTCTAGTTTGGTTTCCATTATAGCATGTTAAAATTAAAATTATTGCAGTGAAACGTTCTGAGGGAAATATTCTTTGCCCAAATAATGATGTAGTAGGTTGTTATTAAGCGCGACTGTACTCCCAGAGTAGTCAGACAGCCCTCAGTCACGTTGCCAAACTCCCCATCAAACTGTCAAATTGATTTTTTTTCTATTATTGTCCTCACAATGAAGGTTGAGACTGACAACACAATGAAAACCATCGAGCGCGAGGTGGCTCTGTGTTGACTGAACCATTGTTTTTCCAGCTGTCTTCAGTTTGGCCTTGTCTTGGCTTGATATGTTTCAGGTAATGCATCATAGGGTCAGCATTTTGTGCTCTTGTGGTTTTATGTAATTAATGGCATTAGGTGTTTACAGGAAGCGATTGACGTCACAATGTTTCACTATATTTTTACATTCTAAAGCCATTCAATACCTTGTTTTTTTTGTTTTAATTTTTGGTTTTAATAATAAGTACTTCAAAGGTTCATCAGATCAGTTTCTTTGAGTTGCCTTTTCATATCCTTTTTTTTTTAGATGATCTTCATTTTCATATTAATGATTGGAACCTTTCAAAAATACCTGTGAAATTCACTTGACATTGTGATGAAATTGGTATCGATCCACAATATTGTTTCTGTCATCCACAAGATATCAGATTTCACTCTGTGTGTGTGTGTGTGTGTGGTGTTCTGTCTCCGAAATGAGCAGAGTTTGGCCCGGCTGTGTGTCAGGGACAGACTAATCCATGTAATGGAATGATGATGAGTTTGGAAGAGAGGAGCAGGGGCAGCTAATAAAGGAGGAGGGTTCGACTCTCCCTCTTTCTGTCAGCGACACAACCTGTGCTGCCATTGATTGCAATTACCAAGGGGAGAAGGGAGATGTCACATTACTTAAGAAAGGAGATGAGGCAGAAAGTGCGCTCGAGGGAAGGAGAGTTGCATAATGGAGGGAGGATGGCGAGAGTTTTCCTTAAGTAGGAGGGAAAGAGAAAAAGACACGAGCAGAGCGCCGGGGTCAGATGGGAGAAACAGAGTGAAGATTAAAGAAGGTTAAAAGCAAAGGAAGAGAAAGAAATCAGAGGACATGGCTTTAAGGTCGTCCACATGGCTTGTTGTTTTTCTTGTATGACATGGCAAGGTCACACCTCCTGTCATGCACTGTTGTCAAGGGAACCATAGGAACCTTCCTCACACACACACACACACACACACACACACACACACACATGCATGCACGTTTGTCTTCTATACTTGTTAGGGGACTCATTGACACAATGCAGTCCCTAGCCCCTTACCATCACAGCCAGAGACCTAACCCCAACCCTAACCAAATTCTAATTCTAACCCTGCCCATAAAACTAAAAAAGCCATTTGAAGTCGTGTGGACCAGCTGAAATGTCATCACAACAATGTCACTGAAACAAAACGAACACAGAACTCCCACAACTTCCTATGCACTTAATCTATTATAAATCTGTTCTTTCTCTCACTTGCGTCTCATGAAACGGAAAGACGGCTTTAACGTCTTCACCTTGACTTACATTTCTGATACCTTGTACCTCACTTGTTAGTCACTTTGGGTGACGTAAATGACGGACGTTTGCCCCGCAGAATAAAAGCGCTGGTGATGATGGTGTGATGTTTCATCTACCAGTGAGACAATCTAGTCCAGTTGGTCGATTTACTGCCGCAGGTTGAAAACTTTTTTTTTTTTTTTTGAAGTCGGGACAGATATCCTGGCATGGCCTCTATGTATTGGTGCCAGTGGAGCAAATTATTATTTATTAGAGAAGTAACAATGCGTCATTTGCGTCTAGTGAAAAACGTCCAATTTAAGACTGCAAATCTTTTCGCACAAATAGTCTAATAGTCAAGAGACAAATTATGAATGGTTTTAGACCTTTTTGACATTTTATGGACTGAGTACTACTCAGTCAGATGGGAATACATGCCCCAACAAAATAACCTTACAATCAATATTCCTTCAATTTTTGCAATTTAATCTAATTTAGAATTGATAAATTAGCTATTTTACAATTTTTATTCGCCCAACAACTCATAATGAAAAAAACATGTTAATATGTTTTTATACATATTTGCAAATGTCACATGTCAAACTCCAGTATAGGTCGCAATACAACGAACCGAGTAAAGCAAAACAATGTTCCCACAAATGAAAACTCCCACAGTGTCTAATCTACAAGCACAGCAGTGTTTTTGAAATCAGCTGCATAGTTAGGGGTTCTGTCTGAATGGGCTAAAATAGCTTTCCCTTTTTTTCTTTCTGCTTAATTAAACCTATTTATTTGCATGTAGAAAGTGAAATTGAGCATCACTAACACACAGGGTGAATGTGAGTGGCAAAGGTGTCTGGCTGTGCTCAGCCTCCAGCTCCCGTCATTTGCTGGATTTGTGAAGCTTGTACAGAGTCGTGGGGTCAGTGGAGTTTCTACAACAAAATTATGCCACAAATTCTACACCAACTCATTCTGTGCACATAGACATATTCAAGCTATGTTGAAAATGGTATTTTAACAAAATAGTATTGTAGTTATTGTTTAGCTGTAGTCAAGGCTTTATTTGCATCTTGCTTCAACTTAGTTTTTTCTGTGACTTTTATTTTCTATTGTTTTGTCTATTTTTGTGTTTGGTTGTTTGCAGTCCCATTCTGCATCTTTGACAGACACACTGTCTGTGTTTCATTAGAGACTGGCATTTCCAGAATGTCAGAGGTCAGTCTTCCCACAGACATTATCGAACGTCTCTCTGCCTCCCTTCTTTTATCCACCTATGGCGTCTTCCCCAAACAGAGAAAACAAATGGCTGCTGGGGAAACACGAGGCGTTATCAGCCACAGGGGCATTTAACATTTATTCAGCCACGATGAGTCAGCCACTGAGGTCTTCTCCACTTGGTCCTGTAGAACCATGGAGACTTTCTATGACGAATTGATGCACTCAGTAACCCACTGAGGACACACACACACACACACACACACACACACACACACTCACTGCAGACGGAGGTTTCTCTCAACATGTGCTCTTGTCTGTACCTGTCGTATTTAATAAATGGTGAAACTGAGCGGTGCCACAGATCGAGCCTCAGAATAATGTTTTCTGAAGATGTCACCTTCTCCTCTTTGTCTTTATGTGATTAATTTTTTTCTTGTTTACATATACATATCCGTACTTGACCCACAAAGCCGATTATAATTCTGATCCAGAGACAAAACAAGGCACATGTAAGGTCCACATGTGAGCTTGAATGCCAAAGATGCATCAGTAAAGATAATTTTCTAAACTGGAGAAGCGTCTCCAACTGTTTTTAAGGGTTCTATATTTATTCCCAATTCAAGTCAAGGACTTGGAAACAGCTGTTTTCAAGTCCTTGAAAGGAAGTGACCGTTAGTCACCATCAATTTGGAAAGATGGAGGAACGAATTTATTTATGTATAAAAAATACTAATAAAACTGGCCATTTGCAGAGCCCAAACTGATATTTATTCAGAGAACATTGAACCTCTTTGTTTAGTTGAATGACTATTACTAAAAGACACTTTGCAGTAGGTGGTAAAATGCCAAGGTACATTTTAAAAGAAGTGAAACTATCGTGTATTGATAAAAATATGTTGACACATGTTTTGCAAGTGAAGTTGTGGGATTTTTTTCCCAGTATTCTGGAACCATAAGAGGAACCAAGAGCCTGAGGAACTTCCACATCAGCTTGACAGTCACTTGAGGCAGCTGCTGCTTGGTCCCAAACATTGTCAGTAGCACATTTAAAACAGCAGCTAAACATATTGTTTTATAGTGCGGCACATTACTGACTTTCAAAATAAAGGTACAAACCTTCCCCAAACACTATGTGCTGATACGGTTTGTTTAAACCGCTGCTGGGACTGTGTGACTAAATCCGACGGCGCAGTGATTATCAGAGAGTTTAGACGAGCTGTTCAAAGCCTGTTTGGACACATTTGAGTAATTACTACTGTCCACCTTAATGAACATGGGCTTTTTAAGGGATGTCCCACCCAGCTAATGTCAGTGACCAGAGAAACACATGATAAACAAGCGTTTTGTCATTAATTTGTTTCTCCCACTAGATTTTTAACTCACTGTTTTGACTTTCGCCTGTTTGAGTTGAATCCTACTGTAGGTTCAACTGCTTGATGTCATAAGCTGATTTTTTTTTTTTTTTTTGGCCTTGTCTTGTTCAGATTGATAATAACGTTTTGCGACTGTGCAGAGGCAGTGACAGGCTGTGGTGGAGACAGGCCAAAGAAGTGAGGACTGGAGCAGAGAGGCAGCGTTTGTATTTTGACCTTTACCGTGTGATTCCCCTCATCAGCCACGGTGACAAGTTACTGTAACCACGCGGCAGCAAAACCTCTGGCTCTTGGCTGATTGTATGTGGCTGATTTTCTCGTCTAAAGGGCTTTTTAGTAGTTAAGAGAAGAGTTAAGGGTCAGTACCAAGGCGCCATGGTAATTCCACTGTGGCAAGAATGTGAGAAAATTAATGAAAGTAACAGCTGAGGACCATAGTTTTCTATTACCGCTCTGTGTAAAACCAACTCTTTGCATGATACTGTAATGGAAAACGTGTTTCAGGCTTTGCAGAAGTAGAATCCCACAGACACAGGCCTTTACTGAGCAAATAAAAGCACTATTGGGATATGTCATGTACGTTTATGTCAAGGGAAATTTTGAGTTTGTTCTGCTGTTACATCATGTAGGTAATGATCCGCTGAGCAGTTGATTAAGTGGTTCATACTACTACTACCTGTTTAGTAAATCGAGAGATTCATCATCATCAGATTCATGCATCAGTGCTGATACTACTTTGATTTGAGGAACTGAGAGCCTCCATCTCATCAGACATCAAAAATGTGCAAAGAGACGGAAAGTTGCCTCATAAATTTAAACAAAGTTTTAAATAGGAAAGTGTTAAACTTGTTTTTAAAACAATATTTATGAAAATAGCACGGTTAAACGTTATCTTTCATGACTGGCTCCCGCCATATTCTGTTGCATCAGCATGGACAGACTGTTGGAGGAGGAACATCCCAGAGGGCTTTAGGGGGCAGCGGTGGAAACGTCTCACAATGAAATGGGATAGTTGAACAAGTTATTGTTTGCAATCACAGTCCACTAACATGAGCAGTTATCAGTCTGTTCTCCGTCCCTTCCTGCCTCCACTGCCGTTAGAGGAGAGATGTTCCATGCCATAAGCATCACGTGCCGTATGGAAATGTGAAAATGCAGAGATGTCAAGCACAAATCAAAAGAAAATCACAAGACAATGTAAAGGAGATCATATGGTTCACATGGTTTTAGGCTCATAAATGGAGCAAATGTCAGTTTTGAGTTTGTTTGAAAGGCTGCAGAGCTCCACCACTTCCTTCCTTTGCTGCTAAAGTTATTCGGGCAAAGTGGAGGGTTAGAGCTCTTAAGTTTGGTCCTTCGTCTGTGTACTAGCTTTCAGTCTGTCTGTCCCTTCTCTCGTTCTGCCTCCCTATGGACATACCTCAGGTGCTTTTTTTGCCCCCCCTGGACCTGAGCTTCCTCTGCCTCCTCTCCACCTGGATTTACTGCACTCAGATCCAGCAGGTGTGGGCAGGAGCTGCACTCGGCTGCCCTTCCTCTACCAGAGGAAAAAGCGGCTGGTTTTTATTCTTAGGCTTAGCCTTTCCACTTTGATCTTGTGCACAAAACCTTGTGATTGAGGAGAGAGGCTTTCTGTGTTTGTCGCTGGCTTTTTCTGCCGTTGCATCAGCAGTCGAGGCCACTTGTGGATGTCTGTGTTGCGACCTGAGTACTAAAAGAGAACAATGGAGGGCTGTGAGTGGGGTGGATTTGGAGGAAGGACCAGGCCAGATGAGACGGAGTTGAGGATGGAGAGGTGTGTTTGGAAGGGCTGCAATTTTTCTGTCCACTTTGGCTTCCTTTAATCTTTGTATTTGTCATGAGATGCTGCCTTACACTTACTGTGTGTGTGTTGGTGTGTGTGTGTGTGCTTTAGCAGTTTTTATTTTTGGTTGTTAATGCACAAGTTCTTCTTCTTAATAAAATTTATTTTCCTACGTGTAAAGTGGCGATTAATTAATATGCAGATTAAAAAAATCATTTTGTAATCCTTAAATTATTAAATATATTCATTATTTTGACTAAACAGCTGTTAGCAGGTAAAAATGTCCTTGTGTCACAAAACGATTAAGACATTGAAAAAGGAAAAAATCATATCTCCACTCTGATCTGTCTGTCTTGGAATAAAATGAGACTCCTCTGGGAAAAAAGGCTATTTCTCCTTCCATATTTGCGATGGCAGACAGTTCATCTTTTTCTCATCACGTTGTGTCAGCGCGCGTCGTCCCCAGACCTCCATCCGCTCTGTTGATGTCTCCCACAATTTCCATGTCTCTTTCTCTGCCCGCTTCCCTTCTTTGTGTCTGCTGTTGTTTCCTTCCCTCTGTATTCATTGCTGTCTGTGCATCTCTGTCATTTGTCCTCCGTCTCCCTACAACGTCTTTTTTTTTCATCTCTTTGCTGTCTGAACTTTTGTCGGCTCGTCTGTATTTGCCTTTTTTCCTGCGGACCGTCTGTATTCTTTCTTGCTCTCCCCTCTCTCTTTCTAAATATATATATATATAAATCTTTTTTCTTCCTCTTTCTTTTCTTGATATCCCCCAGACAGCCCCGCCAGCTCTATGTTAGGGGTTTACTTTCTGTCTCTGAAGCCCTGCAAATGAATTATTGAACAGACTGACCCCTGGCTCTACAGCTGCTCGTTGGGTGTGCTGTACTGATCTTTTCTCGGATTCCAACAATTGTTTCGGCGTTGTGTGTGCATTTCTTCGCTTGTGCGTTAAACAGAAGGAAACGCAGCTGAGGCTGGACTTACATAAACTGTTGTCTCTGCGCTGTTTCCATCCAATATTATTGAGTTTGTGTGTTTGTGCTGACGTACATGTTGGCTCCAGTTGAAAAAGGGACAGAAATAGCAAACTGTTTCCTTCCCATTATGGGCTGCATTAATATGTTTTTTTAACAGCTTCTCATCAACTGAAAAACAAATCTCTTTTAAATGTCAGAATCTATTTTATTTCTGCTGTAGCTGATGTTCCTTTTAAGATTGAGAGTGTAAAGATGGCCAGGAAGTGGGTGACAGATTCCCAAAATTACACGCTTTTTTTGAGTTCATGGGATCACACACACATTTTGTACAGGAAGCTCTATTTACTAATATTATTCACAGTTGTGTTTTTGGTTTTAAAACAGATGCACCAGTTTGATCCACTGGAACAAGATTGGTCTCATGTATGGACAGTTGGTTGACCAAAGTTCAGGCCCCATTTGCTTCTATACTATCCAGATTAAACGTGTTTGCTCCTAGTTATTTTTTTTGTCCATTTTTGAATTTTCAATGCACAGAGACAGCCTCGTTTGTTTAGTGATGTCCTGTGTGATGATATTAATTGGAATCAAATCTGTGATCTTTCATTTTGTGCTTTATTTTGCTAATGATGAATAAAGTCTGTGGAGTTCTACAAAGTTTCAAAGGGATGATTTTTTTCGCAGCGACACTGTCTGTTATGCTTTGCATTGTTTTGTTGAGTTATAGTGAAGGGCAGTAATTATCCAGCAGAGCTGCGTTTAGGCAGCATAACTCAAAAATAAAATGTAATTTCATTCTTCTTCTGTGTTTCCTATAGGCTCTTCAACCTGACTCTGAAGAAGCTGATCATGCTGAAGGAGCTGGATAAAGACCTCACCTCTGTGGTCATCGCGGTCAAACTGCAGGTATGAGACATCACAGCCGTCGGATTAAAAATCATGCTTTGGTCAAAGGTAAAAATAAAGGTGGCTTTATATTTGCATCACAAATCCAAATCCTAGTGACTGTAAAAAGATAATACTGCCCTAATTATAGTACATAATTGATTTTAATAAGTATAATTTGTCGCAACGATTCTGATTTATTTGTTAGATAGTCAACACATTTTAATCTCTCTCTGTTTTCAGGTATTTCTCTCTGTACATGTTGAAATGTTGCTGAATTTACCACAAAATTAGCACCTCGTTCCTGTTTACTCTTTTTGGTGTGATGTTCACCGTTTTGTTGAGTCAGGTTATTAGATCTGGACACCTCCTCTTCTTTTACAGCCCAAACCTTTTCTGCAGCTCCTCCACAGTTGGTCGTGCACTAAATTACTTGTACTTGAGGGAGCAGGGCCGTTTCCGAGCTTCATTGCTCGAAGCTTGTTGGTATTAGAAGTTAAATATTGAGTCAGCCGTGCATACGCTGTGAGTCTGTTTGACATCATTGTCAGCTCTATTCGCCTTTAGTGCATTTGTTTGTTTAGTCCCGTTCGTGATATGCTTTTTGTCTCGGTTGTGTCTGTAAGCACATTTTGCTGCAGCCGTTTTCTCTTAAGTCACTTTCCTAAGGTTCAGTGTGCTCTTCGTCATCTCCAGCTTGTCTTATTTTGATGTAAACTAAACAACTTTTTTCCAACTTTTGAGGTTATGCAGTTTCAGATGTTTACATTCCTTTCTGAAGAGTGTGGCTTCACTCCCAGTTTCCAGCTCCTTGGCTTCATTATTGCCTCCGTTTTGTTTTCTTCCTACGTAAACCACTAAATTCTCTGTTTCTGGCACATAACACACTTGAAGCTGTTTCAAATCCTTTTTCCATGATGCTGCTGCCACCTCTTCTGTCTTCCCTCTCTGCTCCCTCCTATCGCTCAATTTCATCTTCTTCACCTCCCTTTTTTCGCGGCCTCCTTCATTCTCCTCACTGCATGTGGCTGATGAGAGCTCATTGTTTTGACTCTGGTGGAGTAAACTGAGGCAGGCAAGTAAAAATCTTTCTGTCCGTCCCCAGTTTCCTGACCTACCATCATGACACTCTGCTCTTTGTCTTTTCTCTCTTTCCTTTTCAGGGCTCCAAGCGGATCCTGCGCTCCAATGAGATCCTGTTGTCCTCAGCAGGACTGACGGAGACTGACTTACAGCTCACCTTCTCCCTTCAGGTAAAGACAAAGATCAGCTCAGAGAGGTCATGTGCCTGCCAGTCAAAAGCTAATGAAGAGTTTGTTCTTGTACTGTCTTCAACAGAAATGTCCGAAACACCAGTATGCAATATTCACCAATAACAGTATTCAAACCAACAACAAAAAATGTGGAAATGTGGCGACAGATATTTGAAGTAAACAGTTTGGATGCCAAGCTGAAGTATTTGGGGTTTTGGAGGAAGATTTCTTGTGCCATTTGTAGAAAATAACACAGACATATGTGATTCCCAGCTGTGATCAGATATGAACAGGATGGAAGAATGGATGCCAGTTTTAGCACAGCTGTTTTTACACACTGTTGGCAGTAAGTGACAAGCAGTTTTGATTGAGGCCTATAAAATTCTAAATGTCAACCTCATGGTGGCACTAGAGGGACAGACAGGATCCCGAACCTCAGTAGGATTGGTCTTCATCAGACCATGAGTTTTCATACTAAATTTTGTGTATTTCTGTCTACGAGTGTAAATCGAAAAGAAACTCCCAGTGTTTTGCTTAAGAAATCCATTAGTTTGCTATATTTTCTACATAATTTTGGGAACCTTATGCAGGTCATAGTTGACACTGTAGGCATTTTTAATAACATGTTACAAGCCGCAGCATATTTATTTTGGATTTTGGGCTGCATTTATCAGTAGAGGAAACCACAAGTTCTTTTTTGGATGTTATGTGACTAAACATCCCAATATATATCATACTTCTACACTCATCTATCATTTATGCATAGAGACATGGCTATTGTAACTCCCAGTAGGGGTTCTTCTGCTCAAAATCATCCTTTCCAACTTCCATATTTCTAAATGTTGCTTAAAGGTCAGGGAGTTTCAGTTTCTGCATCTTACTGAGTGCCCTGAGCCAGACATCACACGTTAAAACACGAGGAAACCTACTGAAACACAGGAGCAGCTTTGGCTCAGGAGTCTGTTTGGCTCAGTAATAGAGTGAAAAATTGCCATAGTTTGACTATTAAAGATCCCATATAGCAAGTCAGTGACCCACCTATCAGCTGTTTTTATGTCTTTGTCATGGTGCGTGTGTTTGCCCCTGCAGTACCCACACTTCCTGAAGAGGGACGCCAACAAGCTGCAGATCATGCTACAGCGACGGAAGCGATACAAGAACCGCACCATCCTGGGCTACAAGACTCTGGCCCTGGGGCTGATCAACATGGCTGAGGTATCACAGCCTCACTCAGACATCAAGCAAAATAACGGAAATGTAACATGAGGATGGAAATGCAAGTTTTAGCGTCCGCTTTTCTGGTCCGTAGACTTTAGGTTTTACTTCTGCTTTAGTCGGCAGCCCGCTTTTCCTAGGATGTGTTTAAAGGAAGTGATAGCAAGTACGTTTTTATTCAGAAAGAAGAAACGGTTTCGCAAATGAGAATATACATTGTCCTGCTGTGTTATTACACACCCGTTTTTTGTATTAAAAAAGATATCTGTTACAATTTTTAAAGGGATAGAAACAGGTGTATGGTAAATTCAACAATAACATTTGATCACACTGACCAAATAAAAACCCTTCAACATTCACAACTGTGAAACAGAAGCGTTCTATCAGTTAATGATCGGGTTGCTCTACAATTATAATCTACTAATTTACAAGTACAATGAATAGGTAATGTCATAGAAACACATAGTCCATTAGAAAATGGTTTTAAAATAGCAAAGATTAATTCTAATTTACATTTGCCTAAACAGTACAAAATAATGAGTTTAGCAATAGTTGCAGGGTGGATGGAGGAAAGTAAGACTCCATTACAACTGCTTGGGACATTTTCAGCCCACATCACCTCCACAGCAGCAGATGGAGGTTAAGCTGCGTGTTCGAGGGCATGTCAGCTGCGAGTTGTCGAGTCAGCTGAGTCTCATCCTGTTCGGCCAGACAAAACGTCCCAGATGATCGGAGCTGTCGACCTAACAAACTGCCGGTCACCGGCTCATTTCCCTAAACATGCAGCCTCTGCTTCCTGCCCCAGTCCAATCTCAGTTTACCTTCATTTCACCAGGTGTTTCAAAGTGTTTTCTAATCTAATATAAACCAGAATAAAGGGACCGTTTCTCTCATACTAATAACCATATTGCTACTTGACCTTCAGATAAACTCAATTCAAGGAAGTGCACTTTGAAAGCAGACGCTGGAGCTTGATCTTTGGCCTAGTGTTCTCTCCTCGGCCACCGTAAATGTCGTCATAAATCGAATGTACAATTAAATTGTAGCCCCTTCTGCCAAAAGCTTCTCGCATTCTCCTTCTTCCACGTTATGAAGCGGTTATAAAAAGGCTTGTGATTTACGGCGAGTGTGTCTGTGCTTGAGTGTGCTCATGTGAAAGTTCCTCTACTGAAGATGAAATCGAAATTACTTACAGTGTAAAACACCTTGAACAAACTGTCTCACTAAAAAGTCCTTTAGGGGGAGAAAAGGACATGAATGTTGTTGATTAAGAAGTGGGTTTGTTCTCCAGGATGTTGACATCCTCCACCCTTAGGTTAGTCTCTTATCATAAGTAAATGGAACAAAACAGGCTTGTAGAATGAGCCGATAGGTACAAACTGCCAGTCTTAATGGAAATGCTTCTTTATCTGAAATGCAGTTTTACTCAGGTCTGTGGCGATACTAGCTGGCTGTCAAAATTTATTCATGAGTTCCTTTCAACGGACAGCTTGGCTGCAGTCCTTTATAGAAGGTAAAGTGCATGAATTCAAACGTGTATGCATGAAAGGTTAAAACTCATTTCCCTCACAGTCACAATAAGAATCCCTGCACAGCCAGCCGCTGCCTAAAGCTCTGTGCAAGTGTCAGAAATACACTTGGACTTTCAATTCGTACAATCTCCCCCGAATCACAAAGAAATGCCATTTTGGCTGCATTGTGCTTCTTTTTCTCGGTAGGGGTTGTATGAATGTTTTTCCCCACTTCGTCCCAGATTTCCTGGAGTCTGTCCCGCCACAGACATCATTGGGACTTTGTACCAGACTAAATAGGTTTGCAGCGTCAAAAACCACTATGAGCTGACGTGTTTAGACTGCAACCTGCACACCAAATCACTCCACTTCAAATTGCAGGTTTCATATTGTGTCATCGGTGGAGAGAGGTTGTTAAAAGGTCTGAAGTTATTTCTGGTGGCTATTTTTAACTGCACCATAATGTCACCGCTAAAGATCCATCATTTTACAAAAGTAGGTGAGATTAACTAAAAATAACACACTCTGAAATGTTACTTGTTGTGCTTTTATGATCTGAACGTGGACATGAAGGAATTTTTATTTTAGTTAGATATAAAAAAAAACACATTTAACTCAAGTTTCTTACGTGAACCGTCTCAGTAATGAGAAGCCTTTTGTGCCTGTTTGCTAAAGTTGCAGTTTTAATAAACATATTCCTTCTTTCTTCGTAATGTGATTTAATATTGCATAATCATGTAAATTTTCTCCATTTGACTTGATCTTTCTATGCCAGCCAGCTATTGTCAAATTTTATTTTGCTACTTCTCTGCCACCCCGATGACATGAGGCTGTGGAGTACTGGAAAGAGAAAATAGTCACGCTCAAAAGCTGTAATTATCCGAGTGATAAAAGAATGTTTGTGGAAATAATTCACTGCATGCTGTTCAGCATAATGCAGTAGTGTGACTCTGAGCTCTTTTTTAAAAATGGAAATTGAAAAGCTGCAGAAATTGAAAAGAGTTTCAGAAGATGAAGCTGCATTAAATCTATCAGTGAGTTAAGTCTCTTCACGGGATAAATGGGCTGCAGAAAAAAAGTACATCGGTTTTTCTCGTGAAATATGCACATTGCCTCTTTGTGATGTTTGCATAATAGCCTGATGGTTTGGAAAGCCGCCATCACCAGCAGCAGCAGCAGCAGCAACATTTGCAGAACCTCGGGCAGGTTAGCAGAACCTCAGACGTATAGCAGTAATGTCTCTGTTCAATGTGTGGGTGAGACTGTCTCCGTAATAAGCTGCTCAGAATTCGTTAACTCTCTGAGTGTGACCAGACTGCTGAGAGATGAGGGGGGCTGTCACTCATTTAGACACACACACTCCGGGGACGCTGCTGTCTGCTGCAGCCACAGAGCCAACGGACTTTTGCTGCCTCGCATATTCACATTTTATCAGTTGACGTCTGTGACGGCCTTTGATTTTTGTTAATCCCTGCCCTTTTTTTTTTTTTTTTTTTATCTCCTTCAGCCTGGTTTTTTCCCCTCCTTGTTCATTTGTCATTCTCTTTTGGACATCTGTTTTGCGCCTGTCCTCATTTCTTCTGTTGCTGCGTCGTCTCTCTAGTCTGTCTCGCTCCCTCGTTCTCCTCGTCTTCTGCTTCTAATGCTCTTTGAACAAGTTGTCAACTCTTTCGCCATGATGTGAGTGTATATGAAGATTTATGCATCTTTCCTTCAGTCCTCAAATGCTACTGCGTTACGATGAAGATGCATCCCGACTACTTTTTACAGTTTTATTCAGACAACATAAGGGTTTAGTGAGTTCGGTACATGTTGCGTTCAAAAGGACGAGCAGGACAAGCTGTAAAGATAATCTTTACCCTCTGTTGCAATCTGACTTGGTCGCCTCTGTTTTTCTTCCTTCTAGGTGATGCAGCACCCTAGTGAGGGGGCACAGGTGCTGGGGCTCCACAGCCAGCTGAAGGACGCCTCTGTGCTGGTCGCAGAGGTCAGAGTCTACTCCCTGTCCAGTCAGCCCATCGACCACGAGGCCCCCAAAGCCAAGATGTCTGGTGCGGATAGGTTTTTCACTGCCTTAGCCTTTCTGTCTTTGTCCTCCCCCCTGTGTCACTATTCATTGGTTTTGTCTTTGTTTCTTTATTATCTAGATCGTTCTCCAGACATCGACAACTACTCTGAAGAAGAGGAAGAGAGCTACTCCTCAGAACAGGAGGGCAGCGACGACCCCATTCACGGACAGGTGTGTTTGGATAGTAGCTGCAGCAAATGATCATTTTATCATTCGGATTAATGCCGTGGTTACTAAACTGTATAAACTATAGTATATTTTATTATCACAAATCACATTCGTAGCCACTTAAAGGAGGGGTTTTCACTAAATACACCAGTCGGTTTTACTGAAACTGAATTGTTTCTATGGTTTCGCCCCGTTTCCATCATTAGGAAATGCATCATTTCAACAAGTCGGGGACAAGTTCACCAACAAACTAGTGGTGTGAGCATCAGCAGAGAGAGCTTGTGTTTGTTTAGTTTTTTCCTTTGTGCCGCCTTCTTTCTCGGATTATGAGTGAGAAAACGATGGCGCTCAGGGGATGCGATGGGACTTGGCGCCCATTGGTGCGAGAGATTGAAAGGAGAGAGTGAAAGGAGCGAACAGACAGCGGAGAGAGATAAGAAGGGACGAACAAGGCTTTGGAGGACAGATTGAAAAGGCTGAAAGGAGGGATGGAAGAAAGCTGAGCAGTGGGAAGGAGGCTAAAGAGGGTGCGGGGCAGTGGTGCAAGGGTGAAGCACTGAGATCAGAGTGAACAGGTCGCGGCTGGTGCTCAGTTTCAGCTTCAAGTCTATTAAATCGCGTGGGACATCAGCACACATACAATAACACACATTATGCAGACAACTGTGTGTATGATGAGGTACAAAATCCCACTTTCTCTTTCCTTTCCTCTTAGTATCTGTATGATGAAGAAGAGGAGGTGAGGAAGAAGAAGCCGAGGCGCAAGCTGCCTCCCAACGCCGCCATCACCCGAGTAAGAAAAACACCTCAATCGCCTCACCTCATTTATTTATCCCCTCCTTCTCTCTCCGGTTCTCTGGGTTTTCTCTTTCTTTTTCCTATTTATTTTTTTTTTCAGTAAAGCAATTTGCTGAAAAATCAGTTTCGTGAAAAGCCCAAAGAAATTTGATTCGACTAGACTCCCCAATCCTCCCCCGCCCTCTGCAGCCGCTTTCTTCACCTCATTCAACCTCTCCTCCTCCCTCTCCCTCTCCCTCTCCCCCTCTTCTCGTTTCTCTGCTGGTTTGCTATAAATCCATTTTCTCCTTCTCATTCTCAATATGTGTAATTCAGGCCAATTTTCCAGCAGGAAAACATTGACACAACTCACCACAAGAACCCACAGTGACACTAACCACATCCTGTGATGCATGGACGCACACTCTCTGTCTTTCCCTCTCACACACACACAAACACACACACACACCACATCGTGCAGAGAGATACACAGCAGCACAAACACAGATTAACACAAATTGTAGGCAACAATGACAATTACAATGGACCTGCAATTTGACAGAAGGCAAGCAGCGTTGTTGGATTGTGCATGTCTGTGTGCGTGTCAGCAGGAGTTTGTTTCAGCAGGTCTTAAATGGAGCGTTCCTGCAGAGGTCTCAGTGAAGCTGTCAGTGCTGCTCTCCAACACTATCACCTGTGGACAACACACACAACCCTAATTCTGCATCGCTGCAGTTAAAGAACGCACACGCTTTAATCACACACACACGCACAGACTTGCAGAAACCTTCATATTGCAACTTGTAAAAGTACAACGTGAAGTCAACCCTCTTCCACTTTCTTGGAGCAAATTAGGACACAACCTCTAAAACTCTCTACAGCCACTCGGACATCCACTAAAGTTGCTGATGAAACTTTGCTCGTCCTTTCGATATTTTTTAACTGATTATTCTACTGAAAACCCACAGAAGCATCATTGTGTAAACTTCTTACCCGAAGTATGTTCCCACGCAGCCAGCTATTGTCAAGTTTCCTCCCATAAAAAGCTGCTGTTGATATAAGAAAATGCCTCAGGACAAAAAGAAAAGCAAAGACACAAACTGAAAAGAAATGAGCTTCAAATATGATAAACATTAAACTACAGCGTTCACACTGCACATTCAGTTTTCATATTGTCTCACCATCGTTTTAGACGTGCTTCTCCCCCTCTTTCCTCGTGAAACAAAAACATGTCCCAATTAAATCAAACACAATTAAAGATAGAAATTAATGAGGCCTATAAAAGCTTTATGAGAGCCTGTTTGTTTCAGGGTTATTTCCTGAACTGCCTGGAAATATGATGAAGTCCAGTAGGACTGTAATGTGAATTAATTCTGGGTAAACACCATAAAATGGGTAATATGAGTGAAACCCTGCCTTGTGGTGATTTTTATGTGCTGATAGTAATAGTGGAATATACAATATTCTAATATAGTGTATTACAGTGTAACAGTACATCTTTGTACATGTTGAGAAGCTGTATGTGGATCAAATGACCGGACAGAAATATTTGGCTTTTTGACGACCCCAACAGATAAAAATACTCCCTCACAGCAATCCAAAATTAATATATGAATCCAGTACTGCAATAAATCCTTTTAATTAACATTATTTCCGACAATCAGTCCCAGGATGTACTGAGCTGTCTGTAAAAGTCCTCAGTGGCCCAGGTCAGATTAACAGGAGTCTTCAAAACCCTGACACTTAACAAAAGAAACAAATAAGAACCACGTTTTGCCATGATCTGTCATCCTGAGATGTTACAGGCTGCTGTTGGATATTCCCCACATGACAAAAGATAAATCTCACAGTGCTGTTTATATTTCCCCCACATGTAAATCAAAGTGTTATTATGTTGATATGACACAGGAAAGAGTCATATTAAAATGCTGGGAGAGAAAGTCACTGTGCTAAAGACTTTTTCAAACATCACGTTCAAGAAATTTGACCTGCCCAAAAAACCCGGAGCTCCTACAGAAATATGCCTCGATGTCATTTGCTGCTTGGAAATGCTATTTCCTGCTTCCTGTCATCTCTTTCTACACCGCACATCCCTTGCTCACACAAACACATAAATATGAGCATCTCATCATCATGTTTTTTTCTTACTCTGCAGCAACCCAACATCAAGCAGAAGTTTGTCGCCTTGCTGAAAAGGTTCAAAGTCACCGACGAGGTAGGTGCTGCTTCATTCCTCCTCCTGTTTTCCCGGCTTTTCCTCCCTCATGGCTTTTCCTCTCCTCATATGAGTTAGATGACACATCCATGCTTGTACTTAATGTGCAAGATTCAGCGTGTGTATTTGCTTCAGAGGATTTGCTGAATTCAAAATGTCTTGCAGTTTAGCTTTGAAGACACTCTAAGGTGTGTGGGAGAGATGTGGCAGAACAACTGAGATTCAGCTGGCAGCTCAAAAAAATAAAAAACAAAAACACACAAACATTGTAGATTAAAATAGAGCAGGAATGTGTTTCATGTGTTTATTTGCTTCGAGAGTGATTCAGAATGTGTGTGTGTTTGATTTCACACATCTCACAGTTCCACTGCATTTGTGTGTTGCTACTGTCTGAACATTGTTTCTTTTGGTGTTTGTGTAGCTGCTTTTCCTGCGTTAGCCTGACTTATTTCAAAGACAAAATAAGTTAAACTGGGTTATGAAATAAATCATAAAATATCTAGTGTAACCCCACTTTCACAGACTTCACCCTGTATATCTGTTCTTCGTTTTGCCTCCTCTGTGTTTCCTCCAGGTTGGCTTTGGCCTGGAGCATGTGTCCAGGGAGCAGATCCAGGAGGTGGAGGAGGACCTGGACGAGCTCTACGACAGTCTGGAGATGTACAATCCCAGTGACAGCGGGCCAGAGATGGAGGAGACTGACAGCATCCTCAGTACCCCTAAACCTAAACTACGGTAACCGCATGAACACAGACCGCATGTAAACGCTGATGGGACCCACTTTCCTCCACTGATAATTCACAGCCCCCTCTGTTGATGAAAACTGCTCAGTGCAGTGATTAAAAGCTTTTCATGAGGCAGAACTGGGTCATTTATCTTTGAACTGACCAAACCAAAACTTCAAAATACAAAACAAATGTAAGATAGAATTGCCAGTAATTTAGGAAAGAATTTGTTATGCTAAAGGGAAATTAAAATTAGCCAGTCTCACAGTCACAGCTGGGGCTTTAAAAAGAAAATGAATGAGTCATATTTTCCCACAGAGAATCATTTGTCACTAAATTGTTAGTAAACCAATTTAAAATTGATGCTAGAAGATATTTTTAGTCCTGTTTTCATTCTGTATTTTAATTTGATATGCTTTTATATTGGTTTTCTAAATTGGAGCAGGCTCTGAATAAAGAAAATTAATTTTAGACAATTTGAAGCTCTAAAGTGGCTTTTATAGTTGGTGCTGTCACAGCTGAAAGGCAACCCAGCTTCAGTATAGAAGTAATTGTGATGTGACTCATGAGTTTCTGAGCTGCTCTTTTTCCTGTCATTAACGTTTGTCTGCTTGGAAAAATCAGCGTTTCCTCTGTTTCAATGTTTTTTTTATTTCTTATGGGTAACTAACAACTGAAAACTCTTCGTGACGTAGTTTAAAACTCAGTCAACTCCCAGACGGAGATCGGCAGCCTGAACAGCAAAGGCTTATAATTGAAAACTTTTTATTGACGTGAGCTTTGTGTCGGACTCCCAAACTCCTTAACAATCCTTTTTTTCCCCCTCTTTTGTTCAGGCCGTTTAAGCCGCACCCGGGAATGTCTCAGTCCAGCTATAAGCCCCAGGCGGAGATAATATCGGCAGCCTGAACATTGTTCAAAGGCATGAGGATTTCTGGCTGTTTTACCGGGACACTTTCTGTCCAGTGACAGAGCCGATTGTTATAAATAAACGCTTGTTCCATGCAAAGCATCAGCAGGGTTTTTACTTTTGTACCATAAGTGTGAGCTTTGAACCTGAATGGTGCCTGTAACGGACTCCAAAACAGAAAAGTCAAGTTTTATTAATCTTCCTCTAAAAACCAAGTTGCTTTATTTTTCTTCCTCCTGCGAACTGAAACCACTGAACACCAAACCACTGTCACTTTTTCTTCCCCTCTTTAAAGCGCAACTGTAAAAGTGGCTTCATTCTCCCGTGCATAAACCACATCACATTCATCTTCGTAGCATTGAAACCACTCATATCTGACTCTGCAAATTAAAAGCTATCATAGTTTCTTCGTCCATTATGAGGGGGTGAAAAAATTGTTTACAAGATAAAAACAGGTGTTTGCAACATCTACAGCCCATCTGATAAAACTGCAGCTGGTTCAAAACGCAAAAAGTTGATAGTGTTATATCACAGTATACCTCATATCTGACTCTGCAACTATGTGTCCGTAAAACTTGTTTACAAGATAAGGTGCAACACACGATTAGCTGGAGTGCTGAATTGGATTTTTTGCTGAATTGGATTTTTTGTTATAGCCATCAATGATGCGCTCCAGGGCCTCTGTGAGCTGCTTTCTGTCTGCATTTTTATCACCTTGTGACTCCCCAAATGGCCACAAAGCAAACCTGAGGGGAGGAGGATGTGATGTGGTTAACGGTGGAGAACAGCATAATAAAACATGCCACACAACATTAGCTTTCTTTTTTGAGGCCTTCTCTAATAAAGTTGTTTTTCTAGTGAATTACTGGACACGGTACCTCTTGGGGCCTCTAAAAACAATATTCAAACAATCTGAGAAGGAGAAGTCACTCAGTATGTGCCACTGGAGATGAGGGAGCAAGTAGACAGAGCGTCATAGCATAAAAGCAATAAAGGCTGAGGACCACTGTCATATAATGAGAATAGAAATAAAAACCAAAAGTTCAGCTGTTTCAGGTTTTGTTGAGATGTTTTTGAACAGCTCTGCAGAGACAGAGCTGCACTTTCCTCAGTTGTATTAATAATCAATTCAGTCCGTTTTTTGGGTACATTTTCCACTCTCAAGTTCCATATTGCAGATAATAAAACTGTCAGTAAATACTGTGCAATAATCTAAAAACACTGTAAAAATGCACTGTTAAAAGAAGCGACTCTGCATTAATGTGGCAAATGCCCACAAGCATAAGAAAATCAACCCAGCAGGGGTGCACATTACAAATATGTAATTTCAGGAATGTTTCAGGCAAAGGTTTCGGTGATGGAGCAGAAATCGAAGAGCTCTGTGGCAGTCGCCATCTGTTCAATAGAAAGCGTTTAATCTCGCCGAGCTGAATGGATTTCACTGAATGTCAGCTGCAGTTCCTCCTTTCATAACAACACTGAAAAAGCCTTTAGTGTGTCGACTGCTGTCTGCAAATTTCCTAAAACGTCTTTGTGGAAAATAGTTTTAATACAATTCCCTTCGATTCCTGTGTGTATTCTGCTGATAAATCTTATATCTTCTGGACCACATTGCTGATGTTTTAGCCTGGTTACGATGTTCCTCCTTCACGTCGAGCACCGTGGCTGTATAATGGCTCGTTCCTTCTTTTTTTTTTTACCGACGTCTCTTTAAGCTGTTGGTTGAGTGGGACTCCTTTGTCTTCCCAGCAGGGGGAGCAGCCTCCTTTGGAGAAGATGAAACTCTCCCGCAGTCGCAACCTGGAGGAGGCCCTGTCTGAGACCGACACGCTGGTACGACCACTTTTCTTTTGTGTGTCTAAGTGTGTGAGGGCAAGTGGATTGATGGTCGGGATCTTTATTAATATGACTCTGAGGGGAATTCACTGCCATCTGTGCTGAAAATGAGACAGATTGAAGGAGGCTGAGAGAGCAGAGGAATAAAAAGTGTTGGAGAATTTGACTTTAGCTTTGCTTCTTCTTTCTTTGACACTGATGGACTGTCTCTAGGAGCTGACAGACCAGGAGCTGTTTGCTGAGGTGGGACCCTGCATCACGGTGTCAGTGGCCGAGAAACCCCGTACACCCATGAAGAGCAGCAAATGTGAAACACAGACCATGGCGTCACCAAGGTAACCCAAATATAATATCATATATTTACTGATTCTATGATCATGTTCTGAGCTGACAGATGTGTGCAGCCCAGAGTACAAATAAGCATCAGAACTGAGAATTGCTTGTTTTATATTTTCTTAACCCATTTTTACATTGTTTTGAGATGTTGGCCAATGACCACCTGTAAACTTGGTGAACCTAATTAGTTGCTTAATTAATAATTTCTTTAAGGTCCCTTGAATTAATGGTGTAGTTTTGGAAGCATTTACCTGGAAAAAAAGAGAAAGTTGTCTGTTCTTCAGATGAAAGAGAGCAGTTAAGGAGTTATGATATGCACTATAAATGACAGAAAGCTTTGGTCCATCAAAAATGATCCAGCAATAATCATCACCAAATCTAAGACAGTGAGCATCTCAGAAGATAATTATATTGTGTACCCTGTTCCCTGCGTTTAAAACTAAACATTTAGCAGATACCACAGCGTCGTTTGAGTCCTTTTTCTAACCATGTTGTCCATTTTCTTCCCCCCAGGTTAGACGGTGGCCACACACCCCGACAGAAGCGAATCAGCACTCCCATGAAGGAGCGGCAGCCGTCCAAACCTCTGAGTGAACGGACAAACAGCTCGGACTCCGAGAGATCCCGGAGCTGGGACACAGCACGCCGGTGTGTGGCTGAGCACCTCACTTAGCATTTTAACAACGAGCTTTCTTTTCTTTCTAGGATGTTTTTTTTTTCATAAGATCCAACGTCATTTTGCCCAAATTTAGAGAAACAAATCAGCGTGTTGCCATATTTCCCACAAATGAATTTTCACTGGAAACAGAACAAGCAGCTGCCTGTGTTCTGTGTCCTTCTTTTTTTTACCTGCTCCAGTCTCGTCTTTTCCTAAAGTAAAGAACATTCATCCTGATAATGTACGACTTGCCTGGAGCTCGGTTATGAATAATGTATACGTTGATGAGTCATCGGGAGAGTAAATGTGTTACTGTGTGTTTGTGTGTGTGTGTGTGTGTAGGTCATGAGGAAGGCAGTGTACGACCAGTTGAACCAGATCTTGTTGTCCGACTCGGCGCTTCCTGAGAGCCTGATCCTCGTCAATGGAACAGACTGGCAGGGGCAGGTATGTCGTGTGTGTGTGTGTGTGTGTGTGTGTGTGTGTTTGCACTAAGCCTTGCCTATAAAAAAGAACATCTGGTGTGGCTTTTCATCACGCACCTCACTTTGTGTGCGTCTGCTTTATTGCAGTATGTTGCGGAGCAGCTCCTGGTACAGAGACACCCTGTGGTCTGCACATGTTCGGCAGCTGAAATCCAGGCGGTGCTGTCCGCTGTGCTCACTCGCATACAGAAATTGTAAGTGCTTTTCTGAATAGTTAACATTCAACACACATCCTGACTTATAACATCACTGAGTTTATAGGATGACTCATCTTTTTAGTGCTTTTCACAGCCCTAAGCCTTATAATTCTGCTCTCCGTCCTTAGTCCGACCCTGTTCTCTTCGCCTCCATGTCTTTCTTTCCTCCTCCTCTTTGCCCTTATGCCTCCATGTCGATACATTTTTTTCTGTTAATGCTAAATCTAACATTTATACGCCTCTGTCATCGCTCCCTTTTTCATTCTTACTGCTTTTTCTCTCACCTTTTCCCCAGTAGATGCATTTTCCATTTTTTATCCTTATTGAGCCAACAATAAATATTAATGAAAACACTGTGTATAAAGACAAGAAAAACAATGAGGGTTATGACAAACTGGGTTTATTGGATTAAAAAATGTACCGCCTTTTTTCTGTGACCCTCGTAGCGACAGTGAGACAGTTCTGTCCAGGCTGCGCTGATAACACCACTCTCTGTCTCTGTCTCTGCAGCTGTAACTGTAACTCGTCCATGCCCAGAGCGGTGAAGGTGGCAGCGGTGGGCAGCCAGAGTTACCTCGGCGCCATCCTGCAGTTCTTTGTCACTCAGCTCGCCAACAAGACGTCTGACTGGCTCAACCACATGCGCTTCTTAGTGGTGCCTCTGGGTAAGCTGGTGTTTCCATGGCAACTAAGAAGCTGTGGAGAGGTTTTTTCTTGTTTTGTAAGAACAGTCTCTTACGTGCGCACTGAATAACCCCACTTTTCATTGTTCGCAGTTTAAATCCAGATCCCTCTGCTTTTTCTTAAACTTTTTCTCCGTCTTCATATCAGGCTCCCATCCAGTTGCCAAGCACCTTGGAACCCTTGACAATCGCTACAGCTCCTCCTTCCTTGATGGGGCATGGAGAGATGTGTTCAGCCGTTCTGAACCACCACAGACAGGTAGCAGCAGTCAGACACACGCAGCTTCTCATGGTGAGACTAGAACCATTAAGACAGACTTGATTCACGTTGACATTTGGATTCTTTCTGTCCAGATCAATTGGACGTGGCGGGAAGAATCTTGCAGTACATCTGTGGGGCCACAATCACACATCAGCTGCCCATCGCCGAGGCCATGCTGACTTGCAAACACAGGACGTGAGTACAGGCCCGACACAAACACTTGGTTACAGATAACTTTGGGATTTCTAATAATGCGTTGTCTCGCCTGCTTTCCAGGAGAGACGAGGACTCTTACCAGAAATTCATTCCTTTTATTGGGGTAAGTTTTAGCTTTTGGAGAAAACTCTAGTAGGTTTTCTGATCATCCAGGTTGCTTATGTCTTGTTTTTGTTTTGCAGGTTGTGAAGGTTGGTCTCATCGAGTCTGGTCCGTCAATAGCAGGTGGGTGTGTGTTTGTCACAGTAACTCCAACAACTGCTGACAGTGTTCTAACATTATTCCTGTTTTGTGACCGGTAAGTAGATGCAGAAGAGGGTGTGGCTGTGAGCTTGGCCGTCCCCTCCACGTCTCCTCCCTCCCATGGCTCCCCCTCAGGGATGATCAAAGAGGCGGCCACTCCCCCCTCCTCCCCTTCCATGGGCAGCGTCTTGAACAGTACAAGGGTAAATACCTTTTCCCCTGCTATTTTTGCTATTCTACTTTATCTTATTTTTAAAATGAGTTTTAACAGGATTCTGAAGTGCTCTGCAAAACTCTGAGGGTCAAGAGAGGTTAAAAGCAACAATAGCGCCACAGAAAATGTCTCTCTAACCACAGCGAAGGGCAACTGTGGCTTTAACGGTGCAGAGCAATTTTCATGCTCTAGCTTCAGCCCATCGTGCTCCCTCTGGTGCGTCCTTTGTTTGTCCTATGTTGCTTTAAACATCTTTCTTTCCACAGAAGCCCCAGCATGTCTCACGGCGTGGACGCAATCGGCCTGCAAGTGGATTACTGGCTGGCCTCGCTTGCTGAGAAGCGGCGTGAGGGTGAGCGACGTGACACAGGCTGCAAGAACACATTAAAGAGCGTCTTTCGCTCGCTGCAGGTCAGCAGGCTTCCAAGTGGAGGGGCCAGCGATCCACAGGCCCAGGTCAGCACCATGGCCATGACTGTGGTCACCAAGGAGAAGAACAAGAAAGGTGAGATCGAAATTAGACGAGTTAATAGTATCTGATGGGGGCTGACAGCTATTGTTCATTAATGTTACTGCTGTAGATAAAAGCACTTGGGTGTGAATGAGACTTGATGCTATTGATGTGCTTTAGTCCATGCTGTACATACGTCGACACTGAGAGCGGTTTGACTGTCATTCTTCTGTGTTAACACAACAGTCCTGAAAGAGGAATCCTTCCTCTGTGTCTCTTTTAATTTGTTCCTGTTCAAAGGTACCATAGGGGTTTTTTTATCATCTGATCAGAGACTTCCAGGGAAGAGTGTGTCAGTGTTGCACATGTTATGAAAGTAGTTTATATTTAAATATGTGCGTGTGTGTGGGTGGGTGTGTAAACATAAACTTAATAAATAAATAAATACATTTATAGCTAGATGTGCCATAACCAAGGTGGTTAGTTCCTTGTAGTGTAGCATAACCCTCGGTTTATGGATTCAGCTTTTCATGAAAATTTCAAAAGTTAGACACGTTTTAGTTAACAGGTTTAACGAAAACTCTTTCATATTCAAACACTACTCAAATTTATCTGATGTAAGCGAATTTTAATTTCTTTCCTCCTCTCTACTTCTTTCTTCAGTTCCCATCTTCTTGGGAAAGAAGACCAAGGAAAAGGATGTTGACTCAAAGAGCCAGGTCATTGAAGGCATCAGTCGACTCATCTGCTCTGCCAAACAGCAGCAGACCATCCTAAAAGGTAACCTGACCAGTTTGGGTGATGCAATGCCTCCACGTATATGGGTATGATTATATGTGTTGCACTTTCCCTTTATTTAAAATCCGCTGACCTGTGGTGTCTCTTCTGTGTTTCCCACCAGTATCCATAGATGGTGTGGAGTGGAACGATGTTAAGTTCTTTCAGCTGGCCGCCCAGTGGCCCACTCACGTCAAATACCTGCCTGTTGGACTTTTCGGCTACAGCAAGCCCCCCTCGTAGGGGTGAGCGGCCCTCGACTCTTCTCACCCTGACTTGACCCTTTGATTCACCTCGATCTTGTCACATACTTGCTCACAGACCCCGCCTCTCTGAGTTGAGAGAAGAAGTCGAGCGGCTGGATTATTTTTTTCTTTTTTTTATTTTATCTTTGCTACAATTGTCTTATTTCTCTTTTAAGGAGGGATAGGAGATGGATGGTGGTGTTGGGGTACAGCGCTGTTACTAGTCACTTTATTGCCCCTTTCAGTGTGTGTGTGTGTGTGTGTGTGTGTGGAGAGGGGGGGGCGCAAGTGTGAATGCCCACATGAATGTACAGTGTGTGTGTGTTTTTTCAGGGGCTTACAGCACAAGTTTATTAGCTAACTGCCATTTATTTTTCCGTTCTATGGAATGCAACAGCATGCAACAACTCCCAACAACATTTCCAGGTCCTTAAACTCTGACTCAACCTTTGACCTGACCTGTGGTGAAACCCTTGAAGGTCACCTCAGATCCATGTGTGCATGCTTTGAACTAATAGATACACCAATCAAATGCCAGAAACAGTAAGTTGAAATAAAATTTAATGCAGCAGGGCTATAGAGTTTGCATGAACAAACAAAACACAAAGAAAGGTCCCCGTGGCTTACAAAACATATTCAAACAAAAGGCTGGCATGTGATAACTTTCTCTTCCATATCGTCAACCTAAACAGTACGTGTGCCCTTCAAAATAGGACTATTTCCTTTTTTCAAGGGCTTCCATATTACAATTTTAAATATTTCATTTCTGTACCAGAATCATTTGGATGTCTAATGCCAAACATTAAAAAAAGAATATATATAAATGGGAAGTGTCTTTTTTTAAATTGTGGTTTAGTAAACAATAGGAAAACCTTCCCTTTAATGCTTTTTTGTGATGCGTAGTGTACGTTTTCGGGAAGAGTTCCAGGATTTCAGGACAGGGGCTACTGTAATGTGCAGTTTCTTTATCTTCTTATTTGCTATGCACTTACGACTACATAAGGACCTGAGTGTTTGCAACTGAAATATAGATTACCGCTCTTAACAGCAGACCCAACCAAATATGCAACAGAAAACTGAAACCCCAAAATGTATAATTAAACAATCCAAAAACTCTGCAGCGCTAATGGAAATATGATTGGAAATTGATTTTTCTTTACCCTGTGAGCATCAATCCAGGAAGAGTGGGAGTTAATCACCTGCAATAAAGCACAATGTTGACACCAGTTGTCCCCCAAATATCCTCCCTTTATTGGCAACACACTGGCAGCTTTCTCTTCAGTGACAGCAGCAGAACTGGTGGTCAAATTTTACATGTGTGAACATTCCCATTTCTTGAAACTCCTTCTTTTAAAAAGGAAACAAAAAATTAGGGGTTTCAGTTATTTTGGCACTGGTCTGCTAAATGCTTTATCTAGGGTGTTGTGAGGTGATTAGTGAGTGTAAAGTAACTGGTAACAAGTGGGTGTGTGTATATGTGGTGAAAAAAAATGTAATGTGATCAGAAACTAAAAAATAAAAAATAAATAGGAAAAAAACTTTTTCTACCATGTGACAGAGGGCATGCATCTGGTGTGTGTGTTGGCACAGTGTGTTTATGACGTGATCATTGTCACCTAAAAGTGTCCGATTAGGGCTGCAGTGGTCATCTTGTTTACTTTGTAGCCTGGCACAAGGGCAATGCAGATTTTACCTTTCAAATAATACGATTTGGAATTCAAATTTGCTAAGAGTCCAATAATAGAACTTAACAGCATTAGTGGTTTATAACAAAAAGGTAAAACGCTGCATTGTAAAAGCTGCAGTACACTCGCAGGGCCTTGTGCCTTGTGTCACCTACGATGTAACACTATCTCCAGTGAAGTATTAGCTGAATATTTTTAAATGGCGTTCATGCCACAGTCTATATTTTGCTGTTTTGTTTGAAATAGAAGGTTATGTGCTGTGTTCAGTGTTACAGTCAGCAGCATGTCTCAAATGTTTCTGTTGAACAGCATCTAACACGCAAGGTTTCATGGCTGAGTGGTTGTCGGAGCTCACTTGTTTGTTCACTCACTGTTTAGTTAACAGCTCGTCTGTCACCACTGAACAAACGCTTGGTCTTTTGTTTATTGATCTTGAAGTACTTCCAAATATTTGAATGTATTAAACTTTTTTTTTTTAACATGTGCTGTCTTTGCAAAACCCTGATTTCACGATGCTAGAACAGTTATATGTGACTATTTTATATTAACTTTGGCCCAAAATAGACAGCCTATATGAGATTTTAGAAGTGAATTGTTCATTTCCAAGCCTGCGTAGACAGTTGACAGTGAGTTTGGACAGTAAAGAAAGAACAAACAGTCTGTGGGCCTCTTGAACGCAGCGCTCTCGAAACCCGATGTTTTTTTTTCTACTTGTGTTGCTGACAACAAGTCAAGGGCTTGAGAGACAGACTGACTGATAGCCATTGCACAGAGGCTAGATTTTAATTATTCCTGAACATCAAGGTAACTAAATTGAAAAGACAAATCTAATTAAAACATTAGCCAAGAGATAGTACAATCATTTGGGATCCCTATTATAACACAAACCCTCAAAGAGGTTAGAATTTGCCGCTAATGACTTTATTTATGCTAATATATAATTTTAAAATGTGCATTAATGTTCAGCATTGAACTTCTAAAATGCATGAATGAAAAGTTTCGTTTAGAGAATGTTTCCTTTCTGTTAATGTGTACTGCACATATCAGTACTTATATATTAACAGTGGGTCACTTACATGTGACTAATGGGAAGGTAGTAACCAACCAATAGACAATTACCACCAATGTGGTGATGTGGTTTCCATCCACAACGGGCAGCTGTTTTCAGCAACAAAAAAGCTTTTAAAATCTCACGATACACGACCTGCTCAGCACCAAACCTTCAACAAAGCTGGAGAACCACTGGTGAACATTGTGCAGCATCTAGGAGCCAGACAGCCAGATGTTTCCCCCAGGAGTTAGTGAACACTAAATCAGACTGAGTTGGATAATTCAGCGGGTGGAAAGAAACAAAACTCCAATTGAATTCTAACACTTGCCTAAGGGGGAAGCAAAGAGGAAGCTGTTGGCTGACGCATTCACCAATAATAACTATAAAACGATAATATGTCAGCGCAGCTTGTTAGTCTGCCCCCAAGTGGCTAGAACCTTTACAGTATCTGGCTTTAAGTTAGGTCATTACAAAGAATATGAAAAGTTATCCAACCGAAATTACTTTTAACCATTAATAAAGTCATAGTGGTGAGTAATTACATTTTAAAAAATGAGCTATAGGATCTTTTCGCTTTTTAAATTTGACAAATTAAAAAGCCCTTAAATATTAAATACATTTTGGAATGAACACTTTTAAAACCCTTAAATGTGGAGAGTCCCTTATCCCTGTCACTCAATGCTTTTTGAGTTCTCCTAAATTGTTATAAACTATTAGTTTTGAGGGACTTATGCTTGCATCTATTCACTTATTGAACTGAACTTTGAGTCTAAAATATTCCACTGAGAGGCATTCAAATAAAATCACTGCCAAACCCAAAATGTGAAAAAAAATATCTACAATAAAATAGATTTGTAGATGTTCTGGGCGACCTATAACTGAAAACCCATTTGACAGTTAGGTGGTCATGTTTGTAACTGCATCATTTCAGTGTTTGGAGGAACTGAATGCTTTTCCAGCAGCCACATTCTGCAGGCCATGTCATTGCACCTTCAGACCATTTTCTCTTCCTGTGTTATTGTTCAACAATTTTTCCGAACATCTCTTTTAAAAAATGCTGTTTTTTCTGTATGTAAGTCTTGAACTTGTTCCTGTGTGTTTTTACCTGTACCTCTGTACCCGTGAAGATGTAACGATGGTTCCTCTGTCCTTGAGTAGTAGTGGTTAGAGATTACGAGCTGTTTGGTCCATCAGTAATCTATGTCCGTGATCAGCAATGTCTTTATCTCTCCACTATCCTCGGAATCACATCCCTCTGATGATGAGAGAGTTTTGTTCACCAGGTTTCCACAAGCTTAGCTTCTAAAATCTTGATCTTGTTCCTCTTCGTTCACAGCTTGTAAATTTGCGGCCTGTCCTCACTGGGAACGGAATTTGCCTATCAAAGCAGTAGATTTCTGCCTGACGAGGTTCTGCTCAGAGCAGAACTTCCTAAGCTTGTGGACTCGTGAAGACTATTTTGCACATACCATTGTTTCTTCAGCAGCAGTCTTCAGCTTTTTTGCCTTTTGCCTATAACAATAATTATAACAGATATACTAAAATGTGTGTACATATCAGATAGTACTTGTTACATTGTACTTAGTTCTCTTTTTGTCTGTTTGTTTTTCTTAATTTGACATGTTTTATAGTACTGCTTTTTTCATGATTACGTTTGTCAATCAAACAGATGTTGGATGAAAAGTGGGAAGTGTTCATTGTGTCATTCTTTTTTTAAATAAAAAAATCCTGATTTGTAGATGTGTGTGTGTGTGTGTGTCTTTACAAACTACAAAGTCAAAATTGTGATAAAGTTTCACTTAATGGCAGATAGTGTTTGCCAAAAAAGTGGCATGTAAAACAGCATAAACTTAATGTTCCTGCATGTAGATCAGACGTTATTATATTGATCAATTTCAATCACACCATGTATATTTTATATATTATTGCAAAACAGGAGTATTGGTAGCTCATAAAATAAAACGAATTATTGTGTTTTTATTGGTAATAGACATTTAAAATCAATGCCAATACAGTAAGTCGATAAATGGATTTTAGAGGGTGTATAAAATGTGACTGTAAATAAAATGATGCGTGTGGAGGAGCTGAATGGAACCTCCGTGGGTCTGTGGACTGGGGCCTCTGCTGAGATCGGAACACAAAGAGCACGAACAAAGCGAACCAACTTCCACCTACATCCTGTTTTGTTAAAACCCTGCTTACATATTATTTTTAAAAGTAACCATCAGACATAATTTTTAATTTTAGATTATAATCAGCTGACGGTGTACCTCGCTGTGTCACTACGGATATGACATCAAAAGTCCGATGCATTTTATTTGCATTTACCAGAACCCGCAATGAAATATCGCTCCGGTAAAATAGTAGTTATGTGTCATTACAGCTCATGGACGGAAGTGTCTTGAAATGTTTTTTTTTTTTGATGATTACAGTACACGGATAATTCTGAAAAAAAAATAGTCCGAAGGTTTTAATACAACAGTCGCTGCTTGTATTCGGCTCTTCCGCAGTGCGCATGCGTGACAGGATCTCCCATCGCTTGTGGGAAATGTTTGGCGTGAACCATCTCGACCTTTCACTTCATCTTTGGATGTGGATTCTGGGAGAACAGCCATTTTCGTCTCACAGCTACAACAATTGATGCACATGTCCAACAACACTTTTTATGTTCTGAATAAAAGTGTTGTGTGAGGATGAGCAGTCAGTAAAGGACGTTTAAAGGACTTCCTGTTCTCCTCTGGTGACAGTCGGGGTAAGTTTAAGATGAATGACAGGGTAACGGTAGCGTTAGCGCTTTGCTAGTGACGTTAGCCTGTGAGGGCAGCGATGGGCTAAACTAGAGGCTTCAGCTGCGATTGCAATCGCATTAAAATAAACTCGGTGGTGTGTGATCTATTTTTAGTTTTTTTTTTTTTTTCTGGCCAAATAGCGTGAGAAGCTTAAACGGACATGGCAGGTCAGTAAACGGAAGTTTCAAGCACCCTGCTCCTTTCAAAGTAAAGCTAATGTCAGTGTAATGAAGGAGCGTAGCATTAAAACAGCCTTGCGCTGTTCCACCGCTCTCCTTAATCGCCTTTTGGTAATAAAAATTGGCATGTTTACATATTACAGCGCAGTAAGTTACTGTAAATCTGTATTGGTGTTTGACAGAGGACATCGCCCAAATTTGCGTCGCTCTAGCCAACATCTCGGTTTTATTTTGGAAGTCACTCCCGGAAGCGGTTTTCTGTATTTGCGCGTACTTTCTTTTTGGAGCATCACAACATTATCTCCCACTGCTTTGTTCACGGGACGTAAAGCATCGCACTTGTCTTCGATGAAGGTAATACCCGGATGAACATTTCATATATATATATATATATATGAGCAAAAATATAGGAATAAAAAAATAATAATAATTTTTGTCGGCATATTTATAGCAAGCTGTCAGTTCAAACGTTACATTATTGTCGGGATCCTTAAATGTGCATCTGCATTACCTCATGTCGCTGCTTATGAAGCCTCTCCCGTTGACATTTTTATTGTGTATATTATTAATATTAAATATCGGATGTTATTGCGTAGTGTGTGACACTTTGAGCTTGGGCCTGCTCTGTTTACAAACACTATACACGTCGGATCCTGACAATTCACAAATGTCAATCATTTCCTGACATTTCTATTATAGCTTTGTCCGTTATGAACGCTGCTCTCCATTGTCGGTCACCTTGGTTGATCTGCTGCCAAGCCAAACGTTGCTTCCTCTGCCGGCCACAGGCCTCGACCATCCACCGACTCATTCATTTATTTAGGGCTAAAATAAACCCAGTGACAGATGCATGAATGTGTGATGACATTAACATCTGGGAGTCTCTGTCTTTTGATGTTTCACGGCTTCTCTCTTTGCGTTGGAAAGCGGTGAACTTGAAGAGAAATGTGAACGTTGGTGCATTGCAGTCAGTGTTTGAGGCGAATGGGAGGGGGAGAGGATGGGTGAGAGAGGCAGACAGACACGGAGAGGGAAGGGAGGGAGCAGGGGAGGAGGACAGGTGCTCCTCCATCCCGGCAGGAAAATGCCAAAGTCATGATATGGCACAGTTAGCTCCTCTGTTCCGCTGCTGCTGGTGCAATGAGTTCATGTACAGTTCATCACTGTTTAGACCCTTAGACAAAAGCCTCTCGAGTTACTGAGCCACATCGGCCTGTATATATCCGTGCACAGCTGGAAACACTGCACAGATTCTAAACATTTTGGGATTTTCTTTGTCCAGATAACCGTATAAATAACCATAATAATCGTATAAATATCTCTACCTGTTTGGTCATTATTAATCATGATGACTAGTAAAATAACTGATGTCCATATGTTTAACATCGCTTAAGTACCTGTTATTGTCTTGTATATTATTATTAGTAATAGTTTTAGTATTGACAATAACTATAAAGTTATTGTCTTGTAAAAGCATCAGTGGACCAATGCAATAAGCTTATGCAATAGTGACATGGAGAACTATTGTTTCACTGTCCATGAAACAATTCAAAGGAAAGTAATGGATCATGGTCGCCCCAGGAGACCATATTTAGCCTAAGTCACTGTACAACTTGGACAGTAATATATCAAATTTTTACCATCACAATGAAGGCTGAGATAATAAATAAACGTCTTTTTGACTTCTTCTGTGCCAGTATTTCTTATTTCCTCAAATCATATTTTTATTGTCCATTCTTTTTCTTCTACCTTCATCTGACAAATCTCTTCCTTCTATTTTTGTGTCATCCACCTCAATTTCTCCTTTCTTAAAATTGTGGTATTTTCTATCCTTTTCCTCAAAGTGTGTATGAAATTAGGCAATGTCCACCATGGTGTATCCACGCGAAGAAGCGCTAGAGCGACTAAGCCAGGATGAGATTGTCCTCAACACCAAGGCCGTCATGCAGGGCCTGGAGACGCTGCGTGGTGAACACACTCAGATCCTCAACTCACTACTGGACTGCACCCAGCCTCCTGTTGCCCAAGAAAAGTCTGGGCTGCTCCGCAAGAGTCTGGAGGCCATTGAGCTTGGCTTGGGAGAGGCACAGGTGACTAAATTAGGCACAAATTTTTTGAAATTAAATGTCATATTTAAATTACTTAGCTTGTAAAAGTCTGCCTACCTCAGTTAACCAGATTCAAACTTTTTTAGGTAATCATCGCCCTGTCCAGCCACCTGAGCGCTGTAGAGTCGGAGAAGCAGAAGCTGCGTGCTCAGGTGCGTCGGCTCTGTCAGGAGAACCAGTGGTTGCGGGACGAGCTTGCAGGAACACAGCAAAAGCTGCAGCGCAGTGAACAGAGTGTCGCCCAGCTGGAGGAAGAGAAGAAGCACCTGGAGTTCATGAATCAGATCAAGAAATTTGACGATGATGTGTCACCCTCAGAGGACAAAAACCAGAGCTCTGGTGGCGCCGGTGGTGGAACCGGGGGAGGAGACACGTCAAAGGACAGTCTGGATGACCTGTTCCCCAATGATGATGACCAGGGACCAGGTACGAACAGCAGTGATTAGACATTACACAGGCACAAAGGTGTGTGTGTGTGTGTGTGTGTGTGGCAAGCAGGCGCTTGTATTCAGTACAGTATGCAGTTAGGCCCAAAGAATGTGTTTCCTGTCCAGGGTAGGAGCTTTTGGTGAAAGGAGAACATTTTGCCAGAAACTGTGTGTCTGTGTGTTTAGATATTTCGAATTAAAGTTTGTCTGCAATTATAATGTTGTTCATGATCATTTAATTTAAGGTGTTGTCTAGATGAATTGGTGCTCAAAATTCTCCTTTTAATTCAGTGTATGATATGTAAAAAAAATTACTCTCTAGGTAAAACATCACTCATTCCTCTTAGAAAAAGAAAATTAAGGCCTCCATTGCTCTAAAGCCTGAACTAAAGTAAACACTAATTTAAAATCTGGTGGAAAAGTTGTTTTCTCTAGTTTTGACACAAGCAGTTTGTTGCACAATGGGTAAACATGTATTTTAATCCCTGCTATGATATTTTTATAGGACACTCACACTATCTAAACAAAGTTTGGGCTTTTTGCAAAGTTAATTTTGCAAGAGCAATTGAAAAACAAGTTACTTACGCAGCACATTAGTGTTTAGCTTTTATTGATATTCTTAAATCCTTGAAAATTTTTGTCTTCTTTATGTTTACTGTCTACACATGGAAAAAAACATGAAATAAATGCATAATCTCGAGGATTTGGATCTGGTCTTTGGACAAAAAGAAAATTTTACTATTTTAAAATTTTACTTTTGTTTTTTTTTTCCCCCTACTACACCACTCAGCTAAATTTGTTCAGCCCCAAGTTTAAAGTATGTCTGTATATCTGAGTCATGGAAAAAGGACTAAATTAAGAGTTTTAATTTGTATATAATTATTACAACTCTTTAGATATGTTGTTTTGTTGGAGACTGTTTCAAATCATTTGATGACTCGTTATGTAGTTTTGTAGTAAAATAGTTACAATATACATAATATAGAGGTGACAGGTTCATTAATTTATTACTCAAATAAAATAAAAATAATGAATAGATAAATTATAGTAAATAAATAAATAATACAAATAGGCAATGACTTTGACCAAAACTTTAGTGATTAGTTTTGACACTGCATCCTTGCATGCGTTTCTCAGCACAGCCCAGTGGAGAGGTGGCAGCTCAACAGGGAGGCTACGAGATCCCAGCTCGCCTCAGGACGCTGCACAACCTGGTGATCCAGTACGCCTCTCAGGGGAGATACGAGGTGGCTGTGCCGCTCTGCAAACAAGCTCTGGAGGACTTGGAGAAGACGTCTGGACACGACCACCCAGATGTGGCCACCATGCTCAATATCCTTGCCTTGGTGTACAGGTAGGGATAATTATTATTGTTGTTGTGTAGTATATTGCCAAATAATAGGCCACATTCAAAAGAGGAATATGGAGGTAAATCATCTTTGTAGAACAAAGCCAACCTAACGTAAAGCTTTGGTTAATGTGGATCTCCCTCGGTTGTCGTCATGTCATTCGCAGATATTTAATATATTTAAAATAATGTTGAGAAGAATGAGATGACTGTTAGTAACTTGATCTTAAGACTTTAGCAGAGCTTGGAGTCATCTTACCCTTTGTCCTTGTCAATTATCCTAAAGTTTTAAGACTAAGAATGTAAATGGCACTATCAGACCCCATATTCTGTGCTTTAGATATTCTCAAATATCCAGATATTTCTAACAAATAAAATCTTCTGATGTTGTTCTACCTCATCCAGGGACCAGAACAAGTATAAAGAAGCAGCCCATCTCCTGAATGATGCTCTGGCCATCAGAGAAAAGACACTGGGGAAGGATCACCCAGCTGTGGCTGCAACTCTGAACAACTTGGCTGTGCTCTATGGCAAGAGGGGAAAGTACAAGGAGGCTGAGCCCCTCTGCAAAAGAGCACTGGAGATTAGAGAGAAGGTAAAAACACAATTGTCCTCTTTACATAAATAGAAATGTGGAAAAGACTGTGTAAAATAAGATTATATCAAAAAATTATTCAACACTATAATGATTATAATTGACCTGCAAACATGTCCCTGTTTTGGCATAAATGTGTGTCACTTTCATCTGCAGGTGCTGGGGAAGTTCCACCCAGATGTGGCGAAGCAGCTGAACAACTTGGCCCTGCTGTGTCAAAACCAGGGCAAGTACGACGAGGTGGAGTACTACTACAGACGAGCCCTGGAGATCTACGAGTCCAAACTAGGAGCTGACGACCCCAACGTGGCTAAGACCAAAAATAACCTGGTGGGGACTTTTGAATTTGACACTTGATATTGTGTCTAAAGTGTATTTAAGGTCCTAAATTAAACAAAGAAATTTAAAGCTATACCAATCATAGCTTTTTGTGTTTCATTACTTTTTTATCTCTATTATTCTCTGACTCTTACATTCTATCATTCTCCACAGGCTACATGCTACCTGAAGCAGGGGAAGTACAAAGATGCAGAGGCTCTGTACAAAGAGATTCTGACCAGGGCCCATGAGAAGGAATTTGGATCAGTCAACAGTAAGTTGAGCCAACAGTCAGACTGCTGAGTCACACCCCACAGAGTCACCGATGCTCCGCTGTGCACAGAAACAAACACAGTAAAAATCATCTTCATCAGTGAAGTTTTGCGTCTGACTGTTGCTGCGTTTTGAAATTCAGGTTTTGATTTGACCTCACCCTCCTGTTGCCCTTAGATCTCTCAGCAGGTCGGAGGAATAATTTATGGTATTAATTATTTTTGGTGTCTTGCTGTCATCGCCCCTAAGCCGATCAAACCGGCATGTGCTCACATGCCATGCGTCACACAGTGCCTGGGTAGGAATTTGACATTACTTTAATGAGAGGCAGCCATTTTTATATGAAACCACTTGTGTGTGATAGGACAGAGAGGCCTCACTTTGAAATGTAGGTCAGTCCAGTCCAAGTCGTTTATTATCTTACCCATTTAATGCCACGGATGTTATTGTTGTATATGAAAATAGCATTTAAAAGATCTGCCATTTGTCCTCATTTTGCAGATGACAACAAGCCAATCTGGATGCACGCAGAGGAACGAGAGGAGAGCAAGGTCAGTTATTCAGGTTGATATTTATCAGTGACGATAATTTAATAATTTGATAAAATAATCGTGATGAGAGCTGCAGACTGCATAAATTGCAACAGGGACATTTTTAATAAGCTTTTTAATAAACACATTTTTTTCATTCTTCTTTCTGCCTCTTTTCTCACCCTCTCCTTCTTTCACGATTCTCATAACTTCTCAGGGCAAGCGAAAGGACTCAGGTCCATATGTGGAGTATGGGAGCTGGTATAAGGCATGCAAGGTGGACAGGTGAGTCAGATGATTTAGAACCCAGAAATATAGAAGCAGGTGAGTATAGTTTGAATGGAACTGCTATTGTTGTTCTGAGTTTCATGGTTTAAGTTCATTGTTCAGAGTGACCTTGGTTTTAAACAAATAAAATAAAATCAGTGTGAGTTCAATGACATATTACTGGACATTGGCATTATTTTCCTTTTTGTTCCACTGAGAAATGTTTCCCTTTAATTCATTCCAATTAAATCGATATATGTGGAATACCGTGTCATTAAAACATGAAACAACAATACACTGATGTCTAATTTTAAAAACACAAGCTCAGTGTGTTATTTAAAACTGGCTAAGGCTTAACTAGACTTAATGTTGTACTTATTGCTGCAAGTCAGATGAACATCTGATGACTTGAGGTTAAATTATATATGGCAGAAAATTTTATTTAGTTGAGCAAACGCTTTATTGTACCATTTGGCTACACATGTAATAAAAAAATAACTTGTCTTGCTGTATTTTTTGCAGCCCTACAGTGAACACTACCCTAAAAAGCTTGGGAGCGTTGTACCGTCGCCAGGGCAAACTGGAGGCAGCAGAAACACTGGAGGAGTGCGCCAGCAAATCACGCAAACAGGTGCCACAAAAACTCTTTGTTACCGAGTGGCTGCTTAGTTACTGCCATTAGATTAGTTGGCTGGACTCTTTTCAAAGATTTTCCCCCCAGGTAAGAAGTCTAAGTAGTCTACAGACATTCCAGCTCTGATTTAAGGGCCCTTAAACTGATTTAAAGATCAGTCAGGAAAAAAGGAAAGCGTGTACACACATTAACATCACACAATAGCCTAAGCTATTTTCAGAAAAGCTTTTTTTTGTTTTCATCGTTACTTTTATTGTTTATTCTTTTCTTTTTCTATTTCTATATCTTTCTCTTAGGGTATTGATGCTATTAACCAGAGTAAGGTGGTGGAGCTACTAAAGGATGGGGCAGCGGGAGGGAGTGACAGACACAGCAGGGATGGTGTCAACGGACCAGGCAGACAGAGGGGGGACAATGAGGGCGACGACTCAGCTGAGTGGAATGGGGTCTGTATATCGATATAAATTATAATATAACAACATCGATACGAAAGAAAATAAATACTTGCACGTGTAGAAGTCATAAGGTTTAACTCTTAGCTTTATTTAAACCAAACGCACCAGACAGAGTTTCTGTCTCTCCAGTCTGAGGACTCCTAACGGGGACTTTCATGTCGAGTGTTCTCAGTAGGATGTTTCTTTCTTTAGGATGGTAATGGCTCTCTGCGTCGCAGCGGATCCTTTGGAAAGATTCGCGATGCCCTGAGAAGGAGCAGCGAGATGTTGGTGAAGAAGCTGCAAGGAAGTGGACCCCAAGAGCCGCGCAACCCCGGGTTAGCGTTTCGTCTGACCTGATGTTGTCAGGAGTTAGCTGCTGAGCTGCAGTTAATCATGTTAACGTTAACCTGATGCACTGTTGGTGAAAGCTCTGGAAACACCAAAAACCTTTAAGTGAATCTAGTGGCAAGAATCTTATCCAGATCATTTTTTTAAGCAAAAGATTTTTAGGCAAGACATTTTATACCAGTGAAACTGGTTTAGGATAAATGAATTAGGTTTTTATTGCTGGCAAAACTATTTTTATTTGTTAATAGGGATGTTTAGGCTTTCCCTTAGATATTTTCAGTTTTAAATAGACTGCACGTCTATTTAAAAGGAACTCAGTATTTTAAAGACTTTATTTGACCCAACTTGATACATTTTTGGTTTGGTCATAGTATGATTGTGTTTCTCTTCTCAGAATGAAGAGAGCAAGCTCACTCAACTTCCTCAACAAGGGAACTGAGGAGACCACACAGGTACAGTCATGGAAACATTTTGTGAAAAATACATAATTTTATAATCATTGTTTAATAATGAATATTTTTATCATTGGATTTTTGCTTCTTTGTTAGGATGCCAACTCTGGACTGTCAGACTGCAGGGGGCTTAGTGCTAGCAACGTGGACCTCTCCAGACGCAGCTCCCTGATTGGCTAGACTGAGACAGCAGGCTGGACCGGGGGAGACGGAGCGGCCCGACGCGGAGAGGCTGTTTGCAGCTCGGTTTGATCAAACAAACACACCTAAAGCTCAAAGAGATCAGACACTTGCACCTGCAGCATATTTTTGAAGAACAATCGAAAAATAATTATGTCACTAAATATCATCCTATAGGACACAGTCACTGCTGCTTTGCTGTACAAACTGCTGCCATCGATCCGAAAAGAGAATATTTAGATACATTTAAGAGCATGCTGCTTACTAGAAAGTGGAATGTCTGTACCTGACAGCCTTGTGTTTTCGACTCCTAGCACTGTAGCAAAGCATCTACTCCACGTGGTGACGAGTCTGTTTCCTCTCATGTTCAGACGCTCACTCTTCGGTTGGCTAAATGTTCACTTGTTTCTGTTCAAAGAGAGGCTTTGCACTCTGTGTTTCACCAGTAGCATGAAGTATTAGCTGATGCTAACCACCCATTGAACGCGTATCACACATGGTACAAACGGTACAGTCAGTTTAGATTTTAACAGTAAAAAGAGAATAAAAGCAATCTTTGGGGATTTTCAGAGGACAATAGCACTAACCATTTCAACCTCACTTTTTGCCTTCTTGTTTTATTATGTATATATTGTTTTAAATTATTGAATATTTCATTCTTTGTATATAGTGCAAAGTGATTTTTCTTTTTGGTTTACACTTTGTTGGACTCAAGAAGGTCTCAGTTAAGGGGAGAAAAAGATTGTTAAGGAGGAACAAAATTGAGGGAGGGAATGAAAAATGAAAGATGGAAACAAACGATGGTACTGGGGAACATAAATCAAAAGACTGCTGTTAAATTAAGTACCTCAGTCACTGAAATTTGCTGCCATACGAAGTAAAGAACCAGACTATCAAGTTTTTACTCTGAAAGGTTATAAAGCACTATGAACATCACAGTACTGTATATGTCTACTCGATTTCTGTAGGAGCTTCTACTGATCAGGCTTGGAGCAAAAATTTATTTTTCAAATGATGTTTTTTTTTGTATTTTTATTTTTCTTTCTTTCTTTGTTTTTCTTTTTGCTTGATCTTGCAGTAACCAAAATTGAAAAGGACCAGGAAGTAAATTTGTAAGTTAATTCAATAATAAACCTCAATTTATTCTCATAATTACAATATACGTGGTACCATAGGTCCAACAATGGCAAATGTCAGGTACCGTTCACCTCCCTTTTTGTGAGTCTGTGTGTATGTTACATTTTTTGTTGTTTTTTTTTGGTCTGGTCTTAAGGAAAACTTCCAGCCATTTATAATCAGAAACAAGATTGAAGGAGAATGTAACGTTATTTAAAAACATTTCATGTCAAACATTTCTTTTTTAAAACTATCTTAATTTACTTGTATGAGCAATATGTTCATAATATGATTCCTCTTGTAAGTTGTTTCCCCTTTTTTATGTTGTTAATTCTGTATCAATCTGTAAAAAACAATCCTCAGCGTTATGTTTTTAATGCTGACATCGATGGATTTCATCAGTCATAATCAAACACTGGTAGAAATCAGACTGACCATCCATCCTTAATGTATTTTGTTGTGTTGTTCCTGTTTTGGCTTTGAGCTTTTATGTTGAAGGTACTAAACTATCATTTGAATGTTGGATTTTATGTCGATTGTTGTGCTGTTGTTAAGAAAATCTGCACCAAAATAAGATCAATGCTAAGACAACTGTCTACAGAATGTATCGTATGTGTAATCAGAATGTCAACAAACCTTTTTCAACATTTTTGTTCCAAATTGTTCTAGTGCAACATCGTCGAAAAGCTATTTAAGACAGTCTGAGTCTTTTCTAGACAGACGCAGGTTTGTTGTGAAGGCATTTATGTGACGTTGGTGCAGCCACACCATCGCCATGTGCCAAAATCAACCGCAGTCGCCCATCTTAACGTCAGGCAAATATCTGAGTGTAAGAGTGGTGATTGTTATTAATCTGTCAGCTTTAGATTATGCTGGATGTGGAACGCGGTGCAGAATATGGATTGTGGCATCTGAAAGATTAAGGAAAGGAAGCGTAATGTAAGTGATAAAGAAGGATAAAGTTGGAGTTTAACAATGAAAAGTGCTGAAAGAGGATCTGGGAAAACTGCTTTAAGTGTTATTTGCAGCAAATAATGTACAAAATTATCTGTGTACGACCTTTATGTGTATGTATACTGTATGTCATGTTCTCACACCTAATAATCATGGGTAATCACACACAATTTCAACACCATGTAGTTGTGTTCAAAGTTAGTGGAACACTAATTTGTAGTTGGTTGCCTAAAAAACTCAGTGCGCTTTTTAACTATATACATCATAATACCAAAATATCAATAATATTCATCATTTATGATTACACTACAAATACAGTAGATGATGGGGGAAACTGCTACAGCTGTAAACATTTATCTCATACCTGGTTTACTGGAGAACAAATCAAAATATTGGTTTTCTGATGGACTTGTGAAGCTAAGAGCTGTGGTAAATGTTGGGAGTATGAAGTTTTGGTCATTGTGAGAATTCAGTTATTGCTGTTGAAATGAAGCAGCTTATTGTGAAGGAGCCAACCTGTGTGTATTTTATCAAAGGTTCAATAAAAACTAATTCCACTTTTCAAACGTATGTGTTTCGTACATTTTCATGAGTAAAACAGGTGTCGGAAATTATTACGAGTGACTTTGGAATGGTTAAACCCGTTTCTGTGCGTGTGTGTGTGTGTGTCTGTGTGTGTGTTTTTACAGCTCAGACTGGGGGTGTTAACCATACGCTGCGCCATCACAGTGGCGAGTCTCTTTGTAACTTCCTGTCTCACTGATAGCGGAGGCCCACACAAAGGAAACCAGACCCACCAGAGTTCATGTGAAGAAGTAGCAACACAATGATAAAGTGATCAGCTGTCACATCGTTGAGATACAATCCTGCAAAACTGAGGTGAAAGACGAGCCTGAGCAAACCAGGAACACAAAGTAAGATATTAAACATAAAGTGTGCCGAGATGTTTCTGAATGTTTTTATTTTGGTAACAGGAAATTTTAAAAAAGCCGTTCAGATATTGCTGTTTATATCGCTTTGTAATATCCGGACCGTAACGCAGTTTTAATTTGTGTCCTATAATTGTTTCAATGTTTATCGAAAATGTGTCACACTTTGTCTTTTTTTTATTACTAAAGCTACAGTACATTGAATTTATAATGGAATATTCAACCAGTCGTTTCATTAACACTTGTTACAGAACTGAGCAGTGATACTGACATTTTACCAATCATAACAATGTATAGACTTTGTCTCCTTGTTCTGACAAAATGTGAAAACAATTATTTAACAACAATTAACAGGTAACAGACACTTTGGGATTCAGTGTCTTGCCTTAGGGCACTTTGCCTTGTAGCCAGGAGGGCTGAGAGTCCAACCCCTGACCCTGTGGTTTGTGGATGACTTGTCAATGTTGTCATTGTGAACAGCTTGAAGTGATGATTAATAGTTGTGACATCACTCTTTTTTTTAATGAAAACACAAACTAAAATTGTATTTATCCTAACGCTTTTTATGTCGTGGTTTGTGTAAACCCTCCCTACAGGATCTCTCTCCATGTACGCAGAACCTCCCTCCACTCCCACCAGTGTAGCTAGTCTCAACAGTCTGAATAGTCTGAATAGTGTCACGGCACCGGCTCTGGTCCAGTTCCAGCTCGGCCTGTTCAGGGAGGTGGTTCGAGTGTCTGCTGGCAACCTGAGCTACCGCCATGCCAAGCTGCTGGCTGCAGAGATCATAGAGCGCAAGGTAATCAAAAAATCACAGTGGTGACCTCATTTATGAATTTATGCTGCTGTTGTGAAGCCTTGTCTTTGATATTACACCGTGGATGTGGAAACTTCTCGAGCGGAGGAGTCCTGAAGGGCCACTGCACTGATAAATTGCTGTGATACCCCTTTGATGAGCCACACAAGTGGCTTATCTTTGGACTTGGAGCTCCTGATTGGCTGCCATAAAATCAGCCTGTTCATACCTGCCAGAACAAAACAATCGTTACAGTGTTTTGCTACCGACTAGAAGGTGCACGGTTCACGTCCTACATACTTTTACCTTTTACACCGTCCTACCATGGAAAATATTGAGTGTAATGTTTTTAGTCTCCTCATATTTCTAAAGGAACTGTCAGGAAGTGGACTTTGAAAAGGTCAGCATATGCACGAAGGAGTGTGGGCTACTGTGTCAATTGTGGTTTTTAAGAAACCTCCCAGTGTTTTTGCACTGTTGACTGAGAGAGGGTGTTACAGTGGTTTTGGCTGCAGCGTATCCTCATTACACATGCGTTTCAACCTGCCTCTTCTTTATTTGTTAAATGATTTGGCAGTAACAAACTGTATATCCATCAGTGGTGGTTTTAAAGATGAACTGAAACTCTGCATGAGGTTAAATAAAGATGATGATGAATTGCAGGTGCCTGCGCATTTCTGCGTACGCCGGTCTGGTGTTCACGCTGCCTCTGATAAAGGGGACTGTGTGGTCGGCAGCAGCACAGAAAAGTTTCCAACCACAGCCTCTCCCCTTCTGTTTCAAACACACACGCATGCACAGCCGTGCGCCTCGCTCATACGCAGCGCTCCCTTTGGCTTTGATCGTTTCTCGTGTTTCCAGGCAGCGGGTCATCTCAGTCTGAAGAGTGTGTGTGTGTGTGAGACAGTATTAGCATGCCACTGCAAATATGCAACACACTGTTCAACCTGTATGTGTCACTGTCTGTTTTAGCTTTTATGCCATTAAACACGTGTGCATGTGGTTTACTGTTAGTGTAATTTAATATTGCAAAAACCGTTCCATTTGTACCGCATATTCACAAACCCAGCTGATTTTCTTGCAGGTTGAGCAACGCACTGATTCTTCTTCCAGACTCACTACTTATGAACAGAGACTCTGTTTTGACAGTGTTGTTCAACCACAGCTTTACATTGATTACGTTATCTTCTCGACAATTTCCCAGACATGCTGCCTAATATAAAGCAGCTGGTCTGGTTGCAGATGTGCAAAGGGCAAATAGTGACAGACAGATTGGCGATAATATTTTCGCCGTGTTCCTCTTGTTATTTCAGATTGTATCTCCTTCATTGTCTTATCTGTAAAAGATATTTCTGTTTTTGTCGAAAGCGTAACTAGGCCATGTTGGTACTAGCTTTTTCTTGCCTTCTTTCTGTTTCTCTGAACATTGGCCTTTTCTCCAGTTTGTTACAAGTCCCACTTTTTCCAGCCAGGATGCAAACCCACAACTTGGACAGTTTCTATAACTATTCATATCCTGGGCCTTGATGTTTTTTTTCCACGTCTGAACACCACGTGTTCAAGAGCTGTTGACTCTTTAATGTTTGGTTATAATGGAAAAAAATTGTCAAAAAGAGAATTATGCCGTGGGTCAGGTGTTAACCAGGCAGAATAAATAATGATATGGCATCTTTTTTTGGAGATGGGTTTTTCCACAGGACTAATCTATATTCAGATGATATGTGAGCATGAGAACTGTCTGTGTTCAGGCTCCAGACTGCAGCTTGGTGGGCCCTGGGGAGAAGATTCTACTGTTCAGACATCAGCCCACCACTGAGCAGCGGCTGCAGCACCTGACGGACCAAGATGAACTGCAGGATGGGGATCTCATCGAGGTCATTATATCAGGTCAGAGGTCAAGATCTTAAGCTTTAATCTGCTCCGAGGGATTATAGTTATAGGTAATCTAGTGGGAATTTATCAGTTCCAGTCGAGTTACCTTTATGGCTCAGAATTTGTCTTTTTTTAAGCCGCCGATGGTTTCAAAGCTACTAAATCTGACCAGGCAAAATATGTACAAATCTGCAGCAAAACGGCAAAGGCCCATGTACTTCAGTTCTGCTTACAGATTATTTAGATTGGTGGCCAGTGGATTCAGTATTTTAGTATCAGCAACAAGCTCCGGTGTAATTCCAATTTGCACTTTCAAAGCAAGAATTAAAGTGATTCTATGTTCCCTGCAGAATAGATTCTATATATTCTTTTGGGAATAGTTGAACAATAGATAATATCACAATACAATATGACGCTGGTAAACGAAATATATGTTTGTATGAAATAAAGAATGAATGAATAAAAAAATTTAGGATTTACCTGCAGAGGACAGATGTGAATATTGTTTTATGTTGACGGAATTCCACAATTAAGCTGAGATGATTGTAACTCTGTCATGGAGGGAAAATAAGTGTGAAATCCACTGGACTCAAATATAGTTTTAATTTGATCTGCTCACTCCCATTGGACCTTATTTCAGGTAAAGTGGCATCACTGATTCAACCGAATCAGCTGCTGCGTTTTTGTTTGGTACTCAGTCTTCTGTTCTGCCTTCTCTTTCTGATCCGTCCCAGGATCAGCCACGGTCACTGAGATGAGGATGCGCCCACACTCCCTGGTGGTCCAGTCGTACCGGACTCCCACCTTCTGTCACCACTGTGGAGAAATGCTGTGGGGCCTCGTTCGACAGGGGTTAAAATGTGACGGTAAAGTTGCTCACACATCGAATTTTTGAGCCTGGTAGTGGCATTTTCCAGTGCGTGGATGCATTATGAAGTTTAACAACATTTGTTTTTCACAATATGACTATCATCCATTTCTTTCTGTACTCTGTACCTTCGCTCAGGTTGTGGATTAGACTTCCATAAACGCTGTGCTTTCCAGTTGCCCAACGACTGCAGTCGATCGCGGCGACAGGTTAGCACCAGCCTCTCCCTGTTTCCTCCCCGAAGACCCCGTACACATTCCCTGTCCAATCAGGCGGGAGGTAGTCTGGAAGAGGTAAGAACACGTCATTTTACTAGATTTTTAAATAGATACACATTCAGATGATATAACTGTTTCTGTCTCATTTTCACCAGATCAGTATGTCCAAGCCCTCATCCAGGCCCCCGTCCTGGGCAGAGGCTCCGGTCTGGCTGGGGGTTGGTTACGGAGACAGGAGCAGGCCTCAGGTCCCTCACACCTTCCACATCCACAGCTACACCAAACCCACCGTCTGCCAGTACTGCCACCGCTTGCTCAAAGGTCTCTTCAGACAGGGTTTGCAGTGCTCAGGTGAGAGGGCTGAAGGACTCTAATGACGTCTAGTTAGATCGTGTGTCACACAAACTGTTCTAATTATCCAGGCTTAGAGCTGTGTACACAACAACGTTTCTGTCCTAATGTATTTGAAGAACAGAACATTTTCTGTACACGTGAGTATAGTGGCTGACATTTTAATTCATAGATGCAAAGTTATGTCTGACATAATGTAGAAACAGAGCTGCCATTGCATACTGTAGCTCTTTAATAATTAATCCTTTTAAAAATGTTCTTCTAAAAACAGAGGACTCAGCTCACACAGCACCGATTTTTACACAGTGGTTTTGATTTGAATGAGACTCAGTAGTATTTTATGAAGCTACAGTAACATCTGCTTTGCTTAGCTTAGCTTACACACAGGAAACTGTAGAGTACTTCTAGAGTTCATAATTCATATGATACTGTATATCTTGCCTTATTTTTATCAAAGTGTGAAAGCAAAATGATGTGGTTTTACTAGGGTGTTCACCACTGGACTGTCTTAGTTAGAAGATCCTCTTTTCGTTTAACTCTCAGTAGTGACACAAATTTGCATCCGCAGGCCCCGACATGTTAAAAGCATTTGCAGATAGTTAAACAACTTTCTATTAGGCCGTGTTTCAGCTTCAGACCCCCGTCAAATTCAGGTAGACACACATCGTAAAGATTTAAATAAATTTTGATATGAAAAGAAAAAAAGAATAAATGAAATTCAGCCAATCATTCACAGAGACACTTGTATCCACCATGCTGGTCACGTAGTTTTGCAGCCAGTTGTGTGTCTGATGATTCCCACAGGTGATAAAATATTTATTAAACTGGTAAATGAAATGCATGTGAATATAATGCACACCAAAATCAGATTAAAAACACTATCAACCACTGGAGAGGAAACTGACACATTGTAATACAAACAATAGATTTATTTAAAATTAAAGCAATACATTATTTTGGAAATGAAATAAAAGGTAACAAAAATAAGAAAATGATTATTTGAACAAAAAATTTAAAGTTTTTAATGCCCCTTATGAAAATCAAATTTTAGTATATTTATCTGCAACACACAGTAGACAACATATAGACAAGAACAAATTACAAAACACATAAGTACAAAGGATAAATTCAGTTATAAATAAATGATTCATATTGATTGAATGATTCAGCACTTTTGTGCAGTTTTGTAGACAGGTAAACCCACAGTGGAATTATGGGGCATTTAAAGAGTGTGCACAATATTTACGAGGGTTTTGATTTTTGGAATAAGGACACGCCGTCCCCACTGGATGTGTCTGTCTGTGTGTGATTTTACTAGTTTTTTTGGACAGCAATGAAGGTCTTTGTCCTCGGGGAACGAACAAATCCAGGCTGCTGGCTGACAACCAACCCAGCCTGAGTAGACAAGATTTAATGTTGGGCTTTAGTTACTGTATGGTCATCGTGACCCAAGTTATCTTTTAATATTATGTACATTCAATAGTATAAACATTAATAGCTGTGACTGGGCACATATACATGTTACAAACTGTCTGCATTTAACCCATCTCCCAGGAAAGAATAAGAGATTAATAAACCTCGTTTAGAGTCAAATACACTAATGCAGAAATATTAGCTGCGTGCACAGAGAGCTGTGATCTTTTCACACCATCAGTCTCCTGTCACACCAAGATCCTTGTCTTACTGAACGTGACACGCCTCCTCTCTTCATCCTCTCAGACTGCAAGTTTAACTGCCATCGGCGCTGTGAGCCTCTCGTCCCCCGAGACTGTCCAGGAGAGAGGCGGGGCATCAACGGCGAAGGTGAGCAGCAGTCCGTGGATGTCTGGGCTCCGTTTAGTATTCCGGCCTTGTAATTTGCTTAGATCATATTTGTTTGAAAAGGCCCCTGCTGTTGTTTTCAACTCACGCTATGATGAATCAAATCTGATTCACCCTCCTTCAGAATATCGGTTAAATTCAGGACTCAGATTGAAATTCTCAGAAACGTATTTATGCAATGATGATGATGATTAGTGTACAATATCTGAGCAGTTCTACTATATACTGCATTTTTCTATTCATCTATTTATGAAAATGGAAAATAATATATATGCTTTTTAAACAAATCATGTCTGGAAAAGTAAAGCCAGCTAAGACATATAATATTTGAAATAAACTAAATAAGAGAGAAGAAGAAAAAAAGGTCTCAGCAATCGCAACAGTTATTTTAGCATTTTAATCCATATCCATATTTCTCTTTTTTATTTAACTGTAAAGTTATTTTTATTTAACTGTTAATTGAACTAAATAAGCTTAATATGCCATTTTTCCTTTTTTTTACTATATTACTTGACAAATTAAAAGCATTATGTCTAGACAATGATGAGTCACAGGGCTAATTTTTTTCCTTCTGCATATGATGTCACATTCCCAGAATCCACAGCAGTGGGTCACAGCTGTCCACCAGACCCCGAGGACAATGAGTCAGACGTCACCAGTATGACAACACTAGATATCTCTGATGATGAGATGTCCGTGGATGGACACTCACAGGCTGAGACCAAAGAAGAGGAGCTGCCGCGAGAGCCCATGAGGTCAGAGGGTCGTCGATTTATTCTGATGATGTCACCTCATCTGAAACGGGACCACGGTCTCTGGGGATGATGTCATGACAGTGGCATGAAATTTAATTTGACCTGCAGCTGTTGCCACATATTACCTACACACACACACACACACACACACACACACGCCTTTATCTTTGTACACTTGTGAGGAAACTCACTGACATAATACAATCCCTACCCCCCTAACCATCACCCTAACCAAAACCTAGTTCTAACCCTGACCCTAAAACCCAGCCTTGACACTCAAAACCAGCTAAAATGTCCTCACAACAAAGCTACTAAAACGTAATTTGTCCGCTGGAGACAATACAGTCAAAGCCACACAAACGCTGGTCTGATCACTGTTGTGGTTGAGACGTGCTGCCCTCTGGAGGCATTCAGGAGGTGCTTCCTAAGAATTCAACTGCTCTGTCAGTGAAAAGAGAAGAGACAATTTCATTTGTGTCTCCAGGTGATGCAGCTGTATTCACTTCGTTTGCCCTTTTGTCCCATATCAGTCCCTGTTTCAGCAACTACATCCCTTTGATGAGGCTTGTGCAGTCGGTGCATCATACTAAGAGGAGGGCTGGTGGTGTCCTGAGAGAAGGGTGGCTGCTGCATCACACCAACACCGACATATTGGTAAGAAGAAATTATTAAAATTATTAAAAAGAAAGAAAAATGATTTAACCACAACATCTCTCAATTCTTTTAATGTTGTAGTTGCTATTTATTCATGTAGTTTAAAGCAGTCTCACTTTTTTTGTTAAAAGTTGCAATGAGACAACAGAGTCTGACCACCAGTAGTGTTTGAATGCCAGCTCAGTGCACAAACATGTTAATGTTGGCCTCATTTGGCTGAAATTGCTCCAACTCCCCACATACAGTGTATGATGAATAATGTCTGTCTTCTTCTTTTCCCAGAGGAAACGTCATTACTGGATCTTAGACTGGAAGACTATCACACTCTTCCAGAATGAGAGCAGCACCAAGTACTACAAAGTACGAGCAGCAGCAAACACTTCAGTGGTGGACTGAAGTCTTTGACTTTATGCAAGTTTTTATACAACACGACTCATGTGACAAAAATTATGTGTATCTGCCACCTAATATACGGTATATTCATCTAACACAATGTGATTTTGAAAAAAGTTCTACAAATTCAAGGGGCAACGTGATTAAGAGTCACATTTTAAAGACCACAGTTGTTGTCGTGCCGTCTATAGTTGTTTTAACTAATTTGCATTGTTGTTGTTGTTGTTGACAGAAAGGTTGTAAAATGCGAACTCAGTGTAGGGGAATGGACAGGGGCCGTGATGATCTTCCATCGCTGAGTTTTTGTGATGTATTTGTCCTTTTGACTTTTCCCCTGTGAACAGGAGATCCCTCTCTCTGAGGTGCTGCAGGTCCGAGGCTCCACCCAGCTCTCCGTGCCCTTGTTGCCAGGCAACACCCCACACTCGTTTGAGGTGGAGACGGCCTCGCTGGTGTACTGTGTGACGGCTGGAGACGAGGGAGCGTTTTGGGAGCGCGCCATCCGTCAGGCACTGATGCCCTTGCAGGGTAGCGGAAGACACAGAGAGAAGAACCAGGGTGAGTCAAAAACAAGTTAATAAGAAACAAGTTATTTATCAGTTGTGATATGCAATGAGGTGTTATTATGGAGCATAAACTAATGAATATACCTTTCTTATAATTTCATGATTTATACAGAATAACATTTTTTTAGACAGTAAATGAATCAATTAGTCGGTTTATGTCTGTATGACATTTTCTTATGAAACTGATCATCCTAATGCATCTGTCCTGTTCTGGTTGCAGATAAGCCTTCACACAGAGACAGCCTGGTAAGGGTTAGTCATGTTCGATGATTCACACTTCTGAACGCGGCGTGTTCATTGTACTTCAGTGTGTCTGTGTGTGTTTCAGGATATCAGCTCGGTGTATCAGATCTTTACAGACGACGTGTTGGGTTCAGGACAGTTTGGAGTGGTGTACAGAGGTGAGCTGACCACAATATCATGGTTTGACCGGTCCTAAATACCTTTATCTGAGGCAAAGGGGAAAATGCCGGTAATACTGAACTGTAAGAAAGTACATAAGCAAGAAATATTTTTATATAGCAATTTTCACAACGTGCTTTACTCTGTACTGTAGGTCACTGATAAGAAATGTATTGGAAAAAATGAAATGCACAGTTCACAGGTACACAGGTACTGTACTGGTACCTGGTAAAAACTGACGGTATATGAATATATATTAGATTTTCCTGAAGGTTCTTGAGCCTCTAAAACTGAGGGTCTATGTATAAAAATGCTTGTATTTCATCTTTTATATCATATATTTGATTATGTTCAAATGATCTCCTGTGCGGTACATTGAGAAATGTGAACGCACTGAGTTCTATTGTGTCCCTATAATTTGTACTAAACTCTCAGGACATTAATGGGAAATTATGCAGCTGTAAAGTAAACCATGATGTCTGTAAAAATCTGACTCATTGGCTTTGAATAATTAAATTCTGAAACCGAGGCCTTTGATTCTGGTAAACTGCAGTTAGACATCAGATTTTTTTTCATATCAGTGATTCATTTTATGTTTAAATAAAGTTAAATATAGTATTTGTGATAATTTGTGATTTTTCAGGTACTCACAGGAAGTCAGGTCAGCCAGTCGCCATTAAAGTCATTGACAAGACGCGCTTCCCAACCAAACAAGAGGGACAGCTGAGGAATGAAGTGTCCATCCTGCACGTATGGATGTTTTTTTTCATAATTTACTCACTTTAGTCCTGTATTTGTACTAAGATCATTTATCAAAAATGCATATGTGTTTATGTGTTATCAAGAGTCTGTCCCACCTCGGTGTGGTTATGTTGGAGGGGATGTTCGAGAGCATCGAGCACATCTTTGTCGTCATGGAGAAGCTCCATGGAGACATGCTGGAGATGATTCTGTCCAGTGAGAAAGGCCGACTTCCTGAACGCACCACACGCTTCCTGGTCATGCAGGTAGACACGTCCCACGGTGTAAACGCTGTGAAGCCTTTTAAATAATTAAAGGTTTAATGTTTCAGAAAAGTTTATTATTCCCAACCTGTGGGTCAAGACCCCCTACGATAACTTACAGAAATTATTTCAGAAATATTGAAGTCCTTGAGGACTTAACGGTCCTTCCTTTTCAGCATCCTAAGAACTGCTCAGATATACACATCTCCTAACCGACCTGAATTAATAACAACTCATAGAAAAATGCAGCTTTAGTCTTTGAAAGTTTTGGAACGAGTAGTCGCTCTGTGAAGTGGTTTTTTTTTTACCAAACGTGAACATTTTTGTTTTTTCACCCCTACACACTGTAAATGAAATCTGAAACATGACACCCATGTTTGTTCTGTGTGTGTCTGTGTGTCCGTGTGTGTGTGGTGCAGATTCTTGAGGCTTTGCGTTATCTGCACTTCAAACATATCGCCCACTGTGACCTGAAACCTGAGAATGTGCTTCTGGCCTCTCCGGACCCTTTCCCTCAGGTGGGTTTTTACAAATTTCATTATTTATTTACAGCTGACGCGGGTCGTCGGAGCACCGTGTTTTAATTCATGCGTCTGCCTGTCCTGCAGGTGAAGCTGTGTGACTTTGGCTTCGCTCGCATCATCGGGGAGAAGTCGTTCCGTCGCTCGGTCGTTGGGACGCCGGCCTACCTGGCGCCGGAAGTGATCAGCAGCAGTGGCTACAACCGCTCTCTGGACATGTGGTCGGTGGGCGTCATCATGTACGTGAGCCTAAGTGGCACGTTCCCCTTCAACGAGGACGAGGACATCAAGCAGCAGATCACAAACGCTGCCTTCATGTACCCTCGCCAAATCTGGGCCTACATCTCACTAGAGGGTAAAGATCAAACTTCACAGTGGAGGAAGCCAAGCTTTTCTGCAGCTGAATCCTTGCATGCATCATAAGCAAAGGTTTTGAGGTGTTGTGTTGTTCTATCAGATGATTCCTGATAGTACTACATTTAAATACAGCATCATCTCGTTTCAGCTCTTCAGTCAATAAATGTTCAGTGAGAGAGAGAGACCCCTGTTTTTATGTTTCCCTCATTCAATCACATTTCAATATTCTAAATGCTCCGTGCCAAACACTTCCGTTTAAAATAATATTCCATAGCTTTGAACAGTGTGTGGCTGCCTGGCGTGATTCTCCTGTTGGCCACTGTGTGGCTCCAGTTGGCCATTTTTAAAACAACTTCAGTAATTCTGTGCTTCTCTCTCTTTCTCCAGCTGTGAGTCTCATCAACAACCTGCTGCAGGTGTCCGTGAGGCGCAGGTTCAGTGTGGGCAAAACGCTGGGGCACCCGTGGCTGCAGGTCAGAGAGAGTTTTTAAAGAACCACTACAGGACTGTTTTATGCAGTTATGTTTGGCCAACATCTTTTGTTTCCGCCCATGTATTTATTTATTATATTTTAAGCTGCTTGATGTGTTCATCAAAACTCTTGATTAAGAAGGATAAACACTATATAATAGTCATTGTTTTCTATGTAGTTATCAAAAACAATTGCATGTAATTATGTTGCATGTTATTTTCAGTGATTTTTTAGAAATGGGACTTACTTAACGTATTATTGAATTATTTCAGTTGGTTTACCAGCTAGATTAGACATGGTTTATAACATATAAAACCATAAGATTGTTTAGAAACAGAACATTATTTTCCACTGTTACATGTTCTGTCTATTTACAATAGAAGGAAAATATGACATAGAACTGGTATGTTTGAGCTTCAAGAATTTTTTTTTTACTTAGATGCATCCCGTGTTTATTGCTGTCATCTTTATTCCCGCATCCTTTCTTCTCCCTCCTGCAGGACTTTCAGCTGTGGTGCGACCTCAGGGAATTCGAGCAGAGGATGGGATGCAGGTATCTAACGCACAAAGCTGACGAAGAGCGCTGGCAACGCTACGCCCATGAAAGAGGCTTGGAATTCCCTTCCAGCCTCTGCTGGGACCAGAACAAAGACGCAGATGTGTGACCTCAGCACGGAGATGAAATACTGGGACAGTTTTTGCAGCTTGACTTTTCTTAGTATCTGAATGTTGTTACCAGCTGTGCATGTGTAGCACAATTATTTGTATACAAGGAAAAAAATTGCGTATCAGGTATTTGTCTAATACCGATAATGATAATAAAAACACAAACTACTGTTTAATAATATAATTTTCTTTTATTCCAAGTTGTGGTTTTTAAATTCTAACTGAGTGAAAGTGAGATTTTGCGGCATCAGCAATGATGGACAGAACGAGATGAGGATGAGGAGAATGGAGCACAGATCGAGTCAACTCACACTGGTAACCATGGCTGACTGTCTCTTCAAATGGGACCAAAGCCCTATCTGCTTCCTCACTGACATAGGCCTGCGATGGTCCCATGTACAGAATCGATTCTTTTTATTTTATCCACAACTTTCCCGACGCCCTGTCGTCTCTCACTGCTCGACCCTTCTCTGTCTGCGTCCTTCCTCGGTGCGAGTTTGACTCTCGCTGATAAGCGTTTTTTGGACAGAGAGGAGGGAGGTGTGTGTGCGGGATCGCTCTCTCTGGCCACAACAGTTTATCTTTCTGTCTTCATTCCGAGCCATGGCCCTCTCTTTGTCTGCATTTACCCACAGTGCTTTGCCTTGAGTCGCTGTCTTCATCTCAGTATTCAGCGCTTCAACGTTTAGGTGCTCTCATTCATCCTCTGTTTGTTCCTGAGTTTCTTTTTTTTCTTAGATCTTCAGGTTAAATTTGATCTTTCCTAATATTCTGGTTTCACAGTGCTGTGGTATTTCTTTTTTTTAAACAGTGAGAATTTCAGAGTAACATCGTAGCACCTGCCTGGCTTTGCTCCTGCTGAATGAAATGTTAACAGGCTATCAGCTACTGATAGCTATTGGATTGGGCTGATCAGAGGACAGTCTCACAAAGACAGCATTTCTAAACACAGCATGCATCTGCACAAATACACAACCAACCAGCTTGTATATCACGTTTAATAACCCTTCTACAAAATAAAATGTCATCTGGAGAGAGGAGAGCAGGAGGCTTTGCTCAAAGCAAGAGGTTTCTTTCAAACTGTTCGATTTTTCCCTCGTTAGTTTCCTTGGTTGAACGTTTCCTAAAGGTGGCAGTTATGTTATATGTATGCTGCTTACATAAGTTCAGTGCAATACCTGGCACACTTCAGGTTTAAAAGGCCCTCGAAAGGAAATGAGTCGAAATATAGTTTCTAAACTTTGAGCAGAGCCTTCGACACTCACCTTCTCCAGGCAGTGTTTTACGGGGGGGCGGAGAGGGTGGGGGGAAGGAGGAAGAAAAGTTGAAAGAGGGAAACAACTATGCAAATGTCGGGACAGTGGAAGGGTTTAAATTTCTCTCTCCAAATAGGAGAAATAGGGGTTAGAGGGGATGAGAGGAGGTGGTGAAGAGCGGCGGCCGTGTTTATAAGTCGCTCTCCCCGTACAGAGCGCTGGAGAAGGAGATGTAGTCCAGGGCGTCGGAGGGACTGTCGGCTCCGACGTACCTGGTCATGCGGCTGATGCAGTACTCGGCCTGCTCGGGAGGCAGCTCCCTGCGCAGCTCCTCCACTGTGATGTAACTCTGGAGAAAGCAGAGGGAGGTGTGATTTATGGGCACAGAGATGAATTTCAAACTAAACCTTCTGGCTTTTCCACACACTCCAAATTTTGCAGCCTACGGACTTTTAACTCCTCAACATCAAGTTTTTTCACCTAAGCCAAAAACAGCAACTGAGAAACATTATTCTCCCAGATTTTAATGGATGTTTTATATCCATTATACACAGTAGTTGTTTCAGTTAAAAAGAAACTTTTTAATTAGGAGATTTAAATCTTCTGCAGATATTTTTTTCATTCATTCTGGTCTCTTTTTGTCATTTATAGTTTATAGTCCTCTGCGACACACACAGGATGCTGTGTGTGTCCACTTACCTTGTCTGAGGCGAGGATCTTGAAGGAAGCCATGACCTGTTCTGCAGTGTCAGTCTCAGCTGTCTCGCGGGTCATGAAGTCGATGAAGGCCTGGAAGGTCACGACGCCCGTGTTGTTGGGGTCCACCAGGGTCATGATACGAGCAAACTCCACCTCACCCTGTCAAAGAGTTCGGTCAGTGTGCGGTTTTTCATGAAACTTCATCACTGACTCTGGTGAAACTGTCGCTACGTTTACTTTTCCCTTTATAAAGAATAACTGAGATAATTTACAGTATCAAACTAAACAAGCAACATTTAGAATAAAATTAGTTTTCTATTCTTTGCACTAACCAGATCGTAACCCATGGAGATGAGGCAGGCGCGGAAGTCGTCTGGGTCCATCATACCATTTCTTTTCTGCAGAGCAAAAAGACAATTGTGGATTAATCAACAGACAATTCCCGCCACAACATGACGTGTTTTTAATTTGTACTTGGTGTTATAATATAGAGCAATAAATAAAATGTCAAGTCTGTCTGAACCTTTTAGAAAACGGTAAATCTACATGTGCACGTACTGACGATATTTAAAATTCAGTCATGTCCTGTTGTTTGTGTGCTCTCATGGCAAAATTTTGAAACACTTCAGAACAAAAATTTAATTAAATCACATGCACCAAGTTGCAGGCTGTGTGTAGTTTGACAATTCGCTTTTTGTGGCTGTGTACGCTCAGCCAGGGTCAGTGAATGCCTCACCCTGTCAAAGTGGTTGAAGGAGGCACGGAACTCGTTGAGCTGCTCCTGGCTGATGCCCTTGGCATCGCGTGTCAGGATCTGGTTCTCCACCTCGTTGATGGTTCTGGCAATGGTGGTGAGCAGCTGCTCCCAGCCCACGCGGATGTGCTGCAGCGTAGGAGGGAAAACAGATTCACACCCGTGAAACAAAAGAAGAGGTGGAAGGAGAGAGAGAGAGAGAGAGCAGCGGGAAAATGTCAAGTCCGTCTGGCTTTTTTGGAGTCACCTCCATGGTGTAGTTGGTGTGCTTGTTGTCAAGATGAGGGACTCCTGGCTGAGCTGGTGGTCTCCCTCCAGCTTGTCGATGTTGGATTTGTAGTTGATGATGTTCTGCTCGTACTGCTTCAGGCTGTTCATCTGTTCCTCCAGGGAGCCGGAGATGTCCACTGACACGTGGCTGATCTCCTGCAGGAGTGAAGAGGAAGGAAACACAATGAGATTTTTTGTGCTTCTTTCCAGACATTTATCCAACAAACAATTTTTTAAATTTCATTTACTCCTTTTCCCTGTCCTTTCCCATTTTGCCTTCTTATAATCTGACCCTATTATTTTAGTTTTCTTATCTATCACTGAGTGTGTGGTGTCATGTTCCAGAAACACTTTACCTCCATCTTGGTTTGAATCCAGGGTCCGATGATATTGGCCTGGGCAGCAAACTGGCGCCTCAGTCTCTCGTTGGCCTGCTGTCTGGCCACCTCCTCCTGAAGCATTTGGTCTCTGAGGGGCACGAGGTGCTTCACCTGCAGACGCACAGGTTCCGTACAACCAGCAGAGATTGTTTAGTACAGCAGCAATAGGTTTAGATGAATGTAACAGCATTTGAACAATAAAAACCTGCAACGTCTTTTGACCACGATGTTTTGCTAAACAAAATGCTTCATGATGAAACTCTACATACTTTAATTATGTGTTAGCCACATTTTACAGTGAACATTTGCATCAGACTGAGAAAAGACTGTTGAAGTTAATCAAATATATTCTGCGAATTTTGTTTTTTGAAAGCCATCGACAAATGAATATCCAGCCCCAGAAATAAATAAATTTTCAGCACAGATGGTCTAATATATGTGCACCAACAGACTGAGCTCTGAGCTATTTTAATTTCTCCTGAGAGCTCACAGCCAGCAGTATTCAGTGTCACTCCAACATAATGTCCTGCACCATTTGGGACCTGTCACTATGCATGTGCCACTATTATTAGCCAGATGACCAAATGCAGCTCACAGACGTAACGTCAGTGTGCGCAAACCGGAAAGACGATGCGGCTTCATTTTCGATAACTTCTCAACAAGAACACGTCTTTAATTCTTTTGAAGTTTCACGTGATTTGACTCACAGTGTCCCACTTAGTGCTGATGTCCTGGGACGAGAGGTTTGTGTAGGGGTTGATTCCGGACAGCTTGATGCCGTAGGTCTGGGCAATCTTCAGGATCTCGTTGTGGATGCCCAGGGTGGCCATGCGCTCCTTGTCAGCCTCCGGAAGAGTGGCCTTGAACTGGTCGTGAGCAGTGATCAGACTCTGTGAGGGAGAACGGCCGAGGATAAGAAACAGTTAGTTACAGATGATGTGTCTGCAGTGCATGTAAACTCGACAAAACTGACGACATAAAATAAATTTGCAGTGGCTTGTGATTATTGTGCTCATACAGTTTTTACTTTTTCATAAACAATCTTCACTTAAGTGCCTAACCTGCACATAATGTGCCTAACACAACAAAGTATTTGGCAGTATAGTGATGACAGTAGACAACATTAAAAAAACATTCAAAATGCGGGTCCTGTGTGTTCATGTGGTGTGTCCATGGTCCTGCCTGGTACCTGAATCTCCTCAATGCTGTGGACAATGAACATGTCCTGCAGATCCTCCATTGCTCCGTCCATCCAGTTATTGAAGGGCGCTGCCCTCTTAGCGAACTCCAGGTACAGCTGGTCAATAGTCTCCCACAGCTTCTCCACGCGCTGCACACACACACACACACACACACACACACACAGGATAGATACTCACATTATCACAGCTAGTGAAGATGAAGAATTTGTGATCTAAGAGTGAATTACACCTAAAATATTTGCTTGGCCAAGAAAACAAATTTTCACAAGTTTAACTTTGTTGATTGTGTAATTTTATGATGCAGACGTCCAAGAACAAGTGGCGACAAAGACCAACTGCTGCGTTGGCTTATAACACTTTTTGTCTGGGCCCACAAGTGGCTCTTGAACACACCACAAAGACGACAGCGGATGGGCGTGTGGCGCACACCTTTTGTGTGTGAAGAAGAGAAAGTAGAACACCAAAGCGAACGGTAAATAAAGCAGCGGTATCCTGCCGTTTCCCTCCAACTGTCACTAACCGCAGCAGCTGAAGCTGCTTCTAATCGAGGAGGCGTCTCATAAGAATTTACAAATTGTATTGCCTCTGATAATACTGGGGTCTCTTCTCATGGACTGGTTTATAATCTTCAACAGCCAATCAAATTGGTCCGACGGTTTGGCGTTTCACGGCTCTTAACACCCATCAGTCACCATGTTCTATTCATAAAGCCGAGCGATTACCTCCAGTGCGTCCCTCCTCTTCTGGGTGAGGGTGCCCAGGTTGTCCCACTGGTCACAGATGCCCTGGCAGCGTGCGTTCACTGTGGCTGCATCATGGTAATCCAACTCACTAAAGGAGACAAGGAGCCCACGATTAATGGTGTATATTCATAAAAAAATCAAACATTATGTCACTAACCTCTGTGCACAGAGTTATCGGGTAAACCACATGGACATGATGATGCTCATTTTGAGGCTCTCAGTCACCTGTGGTGTAACATTTTAACGCTATAATTGTAATATTTAATGCCAATCCACTGTATCCAGCATTTGATGGGTATCTGACAATGTTTTGCTTTACAGAACAAAATATCTGCTTTTGAAGTTTAATGATTAATTATGGGTGGTGTGCAAACATGTTCAGCATTATGGGGCAGGGCAGCTCCTGATATACTGTATATATCATCAAAGAGATCACGTCCAAACTTACTGTGGGGGAAAAAGCCCGGAGGAGTGGGGAGGAATAAGGAAAGAGTGAGATCAGAGGTTTCCGCGCTTTCATGAACTATTCTTTCATCTTTTTATTCCTCTCATTATGATGCTTTCCACTCCTCTGTTGCTCCTTTTGTCCTTTATCGTATTGACATCCAAACGTGCTTTCAACTCACCTCTCGGTATCGTGACCGTTAAGACTCCTGAAACACTCCTTTCCTGTACCGCCTACAGTTTCCAGATGGGCCCTGCTGCCCTCAGTCTCACACTCTGTCAATTTATCCTCCTCTGTGTTACTATTTTTTTCCCGTTTCTTTGTGTAATGCTAAAAAAGCTTTAAATATGTGGATGTCGACTGCATGTTTTCATCAATGAAAACAAAAGAACTCCAGTCCAAAAGTTTATTTTATTTCCAACACGTTTATCACCCTTTCCTCAGCCTCGTCTTACTTCAGTTCCTGGGCGATGGCAGCGATCTGCTCCACTCTGTCCTGGTGAGCAGCGAGGTCGCTCTCGAAGGCCTCGTGCTTCCTCATCAGGGCTCTGATCTCCATCAGAGAAGCCGACTCGTAGTCCTTCTGGGAAAGCAGGTCCTCCTTACCTGAAACACACAGATGTTTGATCTGGGATGGAAACTTTTCAGCTTTAATCTCCTTTGCAATCAGCCCTTTTCTCTGACTATGATCGAATATGTCATAATTCTTTAACCATGCCTTTTAATTATTTTGGACTTACCTGCGGTCCATGACTCATGCATGGCACACTTCTGCTTGAACTTCTCAGCCAGGTGATCGAGTCTCTCCAGGCGGCGGATCTCGGTCAGCAGCCACTCCTCGTAGCCCTTCTCCACCTGCTCCAGGCTCTTCCAGGCATTGGCAATATCCTGAAAGATGTGTGTGTTTTATGACCGTCATGTGCTAAAAACACGAATTTTCACCTGTGCCAGAAGTTTAAAATAATTAATAATGTGGAAGTAGAACATGAATAATAAAAAATCATGCCTTGAATATTTTCATATCTATATAAATTACTGGGAACTAAGACAAATCAAATTTCTTTTGCACCTGCTGGCTTTTATAAGTAAACTCTCTAACCCCTTTCTGATGCTTCCTTTTATCTCCTTGATAACTTTAACATTTCTGTTGCTGGGCGAAGTCTTTGAATTTGTGCTGTATTTTTGTTGGATCACAGAACAGGGGTTTTGAATGGATTTCCCACGTTTTAAAGGATGGAAAACAACAAAGAAATAGGTAATCCCTAAACTGATGTGAGAGTCTGCTTATATCAAGCTAAAAATCTGTGCTGCTCACCGACACCATCTTGCCCTCCGAGGGCATGAACGCAGGCCTGTTGCTGAGCCTCAGCTTGGTCTGCAGGGTGTTGAAGTTGATCTCCAGCTGGCATTTCTCCTGCACGCGGGGCGGCTTGTGGACGCGGCGGTAGTCACGGAAATCCTCCAGCTTCTGCTGCATGGCCCGCATGGTCTGCTCGGCCACGCGGTTCTCCAGCCAGGGGATGGTGCGGCGGATCCACTCGAGCAGCTACAAAAGCCAGAGACACATACAAATTATTTTTCTTAAACTCTCGTCTCCTATACCTAAACCTGTCCTCACTTTGTCTTTCCAGTATGAAGGAATACAGAATTGTCTTGCACTTTTTCAAATTTATGCGTCACTGGGCCCAGTTTAACTGGTTCAGTCACAGTAATGATGGCTGTGATCGACTGTTTTAAAATTTGAATTTGAAAAACATTGACATCTTTTATAATTTTTCTGTATTAGCTGCCTTTCGAGAGTTGTAGCTGCTTTATTCATTAAACTAATTATTTACAAATCCAAAAGGACAAAAATATTATTGATGGCAACAATTGGTGATACAATGTTACTTAAAATCAGTAGATGCTCCACAAATCACTTGAATAAAACAAGAGCTTTTTGCAAGAATGTTTTAATATAATTTGAAATGCCTTGCAGAGTTAAAGAGAGTTAAACAAAAAAATGTGTCATTGTCTTAGTCTGGGCTATAAGTATATATATATATATATATAAGTATAAGGGGCCCTGAAGCTACAATCCAGTTTAGATTAGATCATTATCTAACTGCAACATTTAAATAATAGCTCTAGGAAATAAAAAAAGAAGCTAGAAGAAACTCCCAATTTTAATTTAAATTAAATGTTAGTTCAAGGGTTTTTATAAGTTTAAGTGCATAACTCTGTCCAGGTTAGTGCACCTTAATGTTTGCTGTCAATAGCATCTGTAATATGATACACAGTTTATCTATTACTTGTCAGGACTCGTGAGCTGCAGTTTCGTGTTGTTTTGAGCATCTCTGTGCAGTAATGCAGAGATTTGGGCTCAACTCAGCGATTCTTACTGAGCATCTGCAGAACACCTCACCTCGCTCGGCTCAGCTCACTCAGCGTTTTTTCCCACGTGAAGATAAGTTTATTGCAAAAGCTGTAGTCGTAGGAAGCCACACATTAAAGCTTTAATATTATAAATAAAAACTAATGAATTTTATGAATAAAAACTAATCTTTGAAACTACAGCTGAGCCCTGTGTGTAAAAATGCACATCTCTCTCAATTTGAGCAGAGTGTTTTTGTCATATCAGAGAAAAGGAGCTGCTGCTCTGCCCCAATTTAACCCCCATTACAGTCATGTTAAGCTGTTGATTATTAATTTTGAACATCAGTGTACGGTCTTTCTTTGTGTGTTTTGTGTATGTTCACCGTTCTGAGCTGCTTGTTTATTCCTGTAACTGTGATACTTTGATTTTCACTCATCGGACCACTGATTTGCCCGCAGCCCTTTTGGAGCCACGTCATATAAAGTCAGTGGGAGGATGAGAAAGTAGAGAGAGAAGCCGTGGGTTTGAACTGAACATTCAAGTATTGTTGCAGGAGCAGGATGTGCAGGACAGACTGAGAGTGGGTGGATCTGGTTGCAGCTGTTTCTCACCTCGCTGGCCAGCTTCTCGTACTCCTCCATCAGTTTCTCGTTCTCTTGGTTGACGGCCAGCACCTTACAGATACGGTTGGCAGCTGTCTCAGCCTGAGGGAGAGAGAGTAACAGCATTAAATATACATTTACAATGAAGGATAAACAACCAATTAATCTTCACATATTTCCCACATGTATTCTTTAGGACTGCTGTTACGTTGTCAGCGTTTTCTGTGTCAATTGGTTGGAAATTATAATAGTATAAAATAAATGTTTGGACCCATAATAATTAGGTCCTAACAGCCTCCAGTGGGATAGAATATTGTGCGATTGACAACATAAATTAAAACACTGGCCTGCTCAGCACCAGCAAAGGCGTGGTAGAAGCAGGACACATAGGTCATGATGGCCTTCTCATCGGGTTTGGGTGTGTTCACAATGTCTGAGGAGGGAAAAGAAGATCAACAATAAAATATCTATACATGGTTCAATCCAGGAATAAATGGCACACGAAAGGCTTGCTAGCATAAATTAGTATAATAAGAGGTAAGACGAGTTTCCATAGTGATTTAAAATGCATTCTTTTTTATGCAGATGGATGAATTTCAGGAAGAAAGACCTCTCATCCTTGCACCATCTGCCATTGTGTATTTTTGCTGAAGTGGAGACTTTTTTTGTGTGTGTGTCAGCACTAAACCGCACAGGTTCGTCCTCCTGACAACTTTACAGCCCCTCACCTTCAGCGTCAAGCATCTTGGGGATGTCCAGGAACTTCTCAGCCACCTCGAAGGCAGTGTTCAGGTTGCCAATAGGGTCATCCTACAGGCACACACAATTACTGTCACACCGTGCACAGTGTCATGAAACAGCAAATGTATGTCCGATATCGACCAGAGGAGAATGTTAACAGCTAAAGTCATGATCCGCACTGACAGGAAGGAAACTGAAATGATATTTCCCGACAGATGTAACAAACCAATTTTTCAGTCTCTGAGATTTTTGGCAAGCAAGTAATAAAGTGTGTGGGCCTCGTTTCGGTTTTCCTTCCTACGTTGTTTTTAATCCAACACATGTCAAAAAAAATTTAGATGAATGCTTTCTTCTTGGCCGTTTGTCCCTACTGAGAGAGAACACAGTTCTGGACCAAAAAATAACTTTTCTCCTTCTAATCCGTCTGTACATTTTTCAGTGAAGATACTGACATTTATAATGCAACTTGTATTGACGAGTGAATTTAAAAAACCAACGTGTGTCCAACCCTTCGCTGAAATATAACTTATTAATACTCCAGCCACCATCTGTTGAGCTAGAAATTCAGACTAATATTATGTAGCACTACCTTCTATTTTGGTAATGCAACATAAGTTGCTGGAAAATACAGCAAAATAAAAGACAAAGGAACAGAATCAAGAGAGGACTATTGATAGACAGTATTCAGTGCAAAATTGGAACAGATCAATACAAGAAAAAGGGAGGAAGGAAGGACAGAGCACCTTTCTCAGTTTGGAGTAGTCAATGAGGTCAGGTCTGTGTCTGTGGATGAGGGCGCACAGAGCCAGGCCGTCCTTCCAACTGAGCCGAGAGAAGAGGAAGGAGATAAGGACAAAGACAGAGGACATCAATAAAAGAGCGGAAGAAACACCAGAGAAGTGAGATGAAACGAGAACAAAGGATGTTTCAGACAAAACCTGAGACAAAGTCTAAAATGGTAAAATAGTAGGAAGGAGGACGTTAGGTGGGAACACAAGTACACTGAGATGTTTGAAGAAGAGGAAGAAACAGCAAAACTGAATTAAAGAAAAGCAAAAAAAGATCAGCGGTTGCAGTTTCCTGTTTCAGCCACGGTTCGGCGGTGTCCACCCACCTGATGTGGAAGTTCTGCACGTTGACGTTCCTGTAGGGGGCAGTCTTCCTCTGGCACCACAGCAGCAGACCCTCCTTAGCGGAGGTCTCTGTGAAGCACGAGGGAGGGGGGGGGTGAGCATTTTAGACATTTTATTCTGATATTATTCTTCAATAAGGAAGGAAAGTGGCTGAGAAAACCACCGCAGTAATCACAACGCTAATGTACATTTCTCTGCTTGAACGAAGCAGCCTTCAATATGTTTCAGGCAAACGTGTGATGCTGCTGGTTTTATGACACCTTCCTGAACTAGTGGAGGAAACGGCCGCTATAAGAGGTTAGAAGGAGGTGGCGGCGAAGGGATTAGAGCTCTATGACCGCAGAAGATATTAAAGAGCAGGGGCAATAAAAGGAGAGTTAAGGAAGATGAGTGGAAGGTGAGGGCTGGAGCCGCGTGGAAGGACGGGGTGAACGAGGTCCGAGTCTTTGTAAACGGACATTTATTGTGACGTGACCTGCCTGACAGTACAAAGGCTGAATGAAGTGACACGAGGTGCAGCTAAAGTTCAGGGGAAATTTATTGAAGTGTGTAAGTTACTGCTCACAAGTGTGCAACCGATGTCAGGGAGGATGGGAATGTTGTTCGCCCGAGACGCGGCTCACAGTTACGCAGAGTATTCTGTGATGTTTGAGATCTGTCTACGTCAACACACAGTAAGTGCTCAGTGGGTTTGTGTGCAATGGTACAAAGAACCGAAACGCAGACGAAAAAGCGGTAGAAATGCTGCCACATTCATTTCAGTACTGTCATTCTTATTAAATATGCCCATGGGACCTAATAAAATGGGAAGGATGAATTAACCGGTTAAAAATAAGAAAACTGAAACTTTTTTTTTTTGCCAAAATCAACACTTTCATAACAATCCTGGTTCATTTCAAATGTGACGTCCCCCAAAGACTGCAGTCAGCTGCATTAACAGAACTACCATTATTGTGTACAAAAGTTTTGTAAATTAGTTGTATGACTTTTTAATAGCTTCTAAGGCATCTAGGGAAACATATTTAATTGCTTTTGAAGACTTTGAGAACTGCTGATACCCTGGAAGTAACATAATCCATTCACCAGAAGATTTAAGGCCCACTAATTCATATATTTATTCTAGTCTTTTAAATCATTATAAAAGCCAAAGTGCAAAAGCTGCTGGTTTATCTGCTTGACTATTTATTTAACACAAAATCATGTAAATCGTGTATTTGACATATTACACACCTTCCACAGAGATGTCCTGATGGCGAAGCGCAGGATGATGGTCCAGATCATACCAAGGGTCATCTTCACATTGCCATCAACAATTTCTGCAAGAACACACACACACACACAGACACACACACAGACACACACACAACCACACATACTTGTAATCATGGCAACAAACAGGTTTTTAAACACCACAAATCCAGCCTTTCACACTGGCATCGCGACTACAACATCAGACGTTCTGCATCTGCTACAGAAACATGTCTGTGTGCAGCTTGAAGCCACTGCTGCTGAAACACGCTGATTTTCTTGCCATCTGAAGGCTGTAAAGAAGCCTCGAGTGTGATTAGAGAGGACAAGCTTCACAAAAATATACTAACTGCTTTTGAAGTGCTGCGCTGCACGAGTGTGTTTGTACGATCTGTCAGTCTGAGTCAGGTTCTCCTCGGAGACGGAAGCAGATCCAGAGGGTTAACACATGAAATCTGAGCACGATTCGTGATTAAGACTTAAATGTCAGCGCAGAACATTTCACGGCTCAGACGGATGTTTGTTCCTTATAATTGTCTGTTTTGTCCCTTCACTTCTGATTAGCTACTACCTGTCTTCTCACTATCCAGTCTGTTGTTTTCCTGCACAATCATCTAATCTTCCATGATAATAACTGTATTAAATAATACCATTAGGTTTTTTAGCTTGTTTTTGTTTTACCAAGGACACATTTGCCTGCTGGTTAATATAATCTTTTGTGTTATTTATCCAACAAAGACAATTCAAATTGTCAAAATGCGTCTGATTGCAAACACTCATTTAATATTTGAGGTGACCTTGGGTAAATGTAAATACTTTTGAAGAAATAGTTTCATGTTTCCCTGCTGGAGGATCTGCTTTTCCTGTCTGCCAGCTCATCTGAACTCTCCTGACGCTGTGAACCTCACCAGCCATCTGGTGCTCAAAAATAGGCCCAAGAAATGCAAATGCTATGTCACCTTGGTACATTAGTTAAAGGTGAAGAAAAACCGGTGGAACAAGAGCAAGATTAACGGGCAGCAGCTCACCCTCGGCACCAATAGACACCAGCTTGACCCCCTTGCTGCAGATGAAGTCTAGGGCTTTATTCACGTTGGCGATCTTGTGGAAACGCATCTTGCCTTTGTCGGGTTTGGGCAGCCTCTCCCCTGAAAGACAGAGGTAAGACATTCACTACAGCTGAACATGGATGTCAACTCTTCAAGCCAGTGTCTCAGCTGCTCTCTGGTGCAACTATCAATTTTCAGCTTTCATACTGTTGGTCTATCACATGTAACACGTATATTTCATCATCAGTGTTTCTCCTTCATTAGACACAACCAGGAAAAAGCATCATCATTGTGTGTTTGTGGTGTCACACTGTATCTTTGAAACTCTTATTTTTTTTTCAACAAGAAATAGGAAAAACCTGATTGTTTCCATTGACTCTACCAGCAAACACCAATTGTGTGCGTGTGTGTGTTGATGGGATCCACCTGATATGACCTCCAGCAGCAGCATGAGTTTGAGGCCATTTCTGAAATCCTCTTCAATGTTCTCAATCTGTGTCCCAGCCTTCCTCAAGTGGGAGTTACACCAAGCTGTGAAGGTCTGACGGAGAGACAGAGAGAGGGTTACACCGTCACCGGTCTGACCGTGTGACATTCACAGACACTGACAGCAGCCACCGAACCTCCACCTCCTATATCTATGAAACACACACACACACACACACACACACACACACACACACACAGAGCAGGGTCAAATCTGCTTAGCACGGCCCGGACTGTCCTCTTCCATTTGTGATCTTCTTATGACTCGGGCGGAGACGCACAGTGACATATCAGTCTGATGACTGACTCGACAGCCCTGAACAAGGTGGACGTGACCCCTTATTCACATTGTTGTTTAGGATAGCTCATTGATTGTGATTTTGAAAAAAATCCTCAGCAGATCAATACAAACACAGTATGACATCACAAACGTGTAGTATTCAGCCCACGAGTTGCTGACATGAGTGTGATGTTAAGAAACTGTGGGTGTATGTAGTTCTAAAGAAATCAGTAAATGAACTGATCAGGTTAATGTTTCAGTAAGTTTTGATCAGATTCTAAATCTGTCACTAAAGAATGATATCATATACCTACTAATAATATAGCGTAATCTTCTTCAATAATAAAAATGAAACATATTGAAAAAAAGCAGAATGGACTCAAACAGAGCTGCCTCACGGATTTCATTTATTTACTTGTAACACAATAATGAAAAGGCTCTAAATGGTAATTCACATTGTAATTATGTTTTGTGTTTGTGTTATGAGTCTGGAACCTCTGGTGCAAATTTTGATGTACACGTGATAATTACAAGGATGCAGAAGCCTTCAGGAAGTAAGAGAAACCGAGATATGAAACGATCTAGTTCCTGTCCAAACAAACAGTCTCACTTCTCCACAAATGAATCATAAACCTGCAACATAATCCCAGTAATAGTAATTTCCAATCAGTAATATTTATATATCATCACACAAACACAAAACATCAATCAGATACAACATTATCACCACCTGGTGGTTTTAATATAAAAATATTATAAGGTTTCTAAAAAAATTTGAATCCTATCATTACGGGTGAACCAGGCAACCAAAAGTGACATTTGGGCCTTGTTTTTTCCATTAATTACTGCAATAATCACTGTCACAAGAATTGTTTAAAATGCATTAAAACAAACTTTGCTGTGATGTGGCTGAGTAGCTGCAGACTGCTCAGTGTGGCCAAGCTGACTAAAGGAAAGTGGACACAGGAAGTCTAAAGAAACCGATCATATTTTAGACTTCCTGTTTCCTGTTTGTTTGTATGTTTCATATGTTACCTATGATCGGTTTCTCAAATAAAGGATTCTGTAGGATGCACTTAATTAAACAACTTGTTTACAACTATTTGGAATAAACATTGTAGAAAATATGACATTGGGAAATGGGATTGGTTTCTGACCTTGTGAAGACTTTGCGACTTATTTTTTAAAACAAACAAAAAATACCTAGCAGACTTACTGGTAATGAGAAAAGTATTAGTGGCCGTCTTAATGTGATCACATTTAGTGCCTGGGGTGGGTTATTCAAGTAGGATGGGTTTTTTATGACCCTCTGCATTGTTGGCACACCTGCCGTCGTGCCCCATGTTTGGCCCGTCAGCGTCGTGTCGAGCTTTCGGTAAGAGTAGACGCTGTGCTGTTAAAAAGCCAAACCTCGCGTTTCATAAACTGAGCTGCTCATTAGGTGATGCCGCTGTGTGTAATGGGCAGAATGCAGATGGTGATGGAAATGGCTCTCAGCCACTGAGTGCTTGCTTCGGCTCTGTCTGTAAAATTGCCTAATGGTGCCATCGGTGCGCGTCTGGGACAATTCAGCTGGTACCATCAGGGCATTCAATCAATCACTGAATGGCATTTTGAGAGGCTTTCATAATGTTTAGCTTCAAATGTGAGTATGGGGGGAGTTTGTGTTCTAGGGCTGCCACTGTAGAGCCAAAACTTTGCCAGGGTCTAGAGGATGTGTGGGCGTAGAAGCAGAATAAGTACATGAGCTGAATAACTAACTACAGATGATCGTGTGGGTGGAGTGACGAGAGAGAGAGACTGAGCGGAGAGACAGAGAAAGAAATGTATAAATTAGCAATGAAACAGGTTTGTGCCCAGTGACAGCATTACTGTTTCATTAGAGCGCAGTACATTAAACAATCCAGAAATGAAAATCTATACGGCCGTGACCTACACGCGGGCATATATTTACATCCATGTGGGGTTTAGTATCTGACGTCTGCACTCGAGTTTGAAGGTAGAGCTGCACGGATGGACAGGCAAGCAAAGCACCACAGACAGACAGAGGAGACAGTGACAGAGAGCTGGGGAAAAAAACGGTGGTGCATCTGGCAGAGAGCAGGGGAGGGAGGAGGAAAGCACATCAGTCACCGAGTGACAGACGAGAGAAAGTAGAGAATTAGTGTAAGGACTGATCAGTCAGCCAGAACAATCAGCGCAGTAAACTGATCAGCTGAGCAACAATTATTATCAATTAATTTTTCAAACAAAACCTGACTTTGTTGCAGTTTCTTATATAAGGATCTAATTTTTTGGTGAACGCTGACCTGAACGGATCATGTGCTGCTGCACCCTGACCGGCCACAAGCTCTCTGTAAGGGCCAAATACTCGACCATAGACCGACCATAGAGGCCTTAACCCCCCTTCCCCCCACACACACACACACACACAAACACACACACACCTCTGACCCTTTCTAGTGTGTGACGCAGAGAAAGGAGTGTGTACAAGGGCTGTGTGATATATAGTTTCACACTGTCATCACGATGTGGGGATGTGCTAAAGCCACATGCAGGCATGAGGTGTGGGAGATTCAATATGGGCTTTTTGCTCTTTGCTGCTTTCGCGTAAAGAACCGGTGAAAAACCTGGGCAACAGTTGCTGTCTGCACAGCCTCAGTCAGTTCAGGGATTTGCAGAACGGTTTCATCATACTGTACGGTTGGGCGCAGCCCCTTACTTTGAAATGTCTAAATGGGTAAAACAAACTATTTTGTCATCTACATAATATAATATGATATCCTAATATGAATCAAAGCTACTTATCAATTAATTTGTCATTGGGGGATGCAAAGTTTTGAATCGATTTAATTTTCATCATTTTGCTCTTCTACACTCTACTTCTACACTCCTTTAATTACTTTGGTTGATGAAAGGGCATATATATGTATATTGTAATAACTGAATGTTGTAAATTGTTATTATGTTTGGGGTTTAGGGTTAAATTTTTAGCCACTTACATTCCATTTACATGCCATCGTATCCCTAAATCTGAGTGTATATGAAAAAGTTGAGTAAGTAAAATAATGAGTGCCATAATTTCCATTCACAAAACTTAAATTAATTTCTCATAACATAACTATCGTACTACCTGAATGTGCTTTAAATATTATGTTTATCAAACCTTTTGCACCCAACCTTAAAGGGGCTATTCACATGATAATGAATGGCTGCAACAAATAAGTATTTTCCATAGTCTGTCATAAATAAGTAGACATTATGGAACTTTATGAAATAATTATTTGCATTCTCTTTTACAAACTTTGATAAAATATGCTCAACATCTGGGCATTCAGCTTACTACACCCGTAAGACATAACTTCATACAAAGTACATTTGTAAATCCAAAGAGGCCAAAGAGACACACACTTGTGGACAGAGCGAGGCAGCAGAGCGGAGAAGTGAGGAGCGACAGGAATGCCCAGGCCCTGGTGTAATTTGATGTAAGGGACTGGAGAGGAGAAGAGGCCGCCTGTCCAGCCAGCCGGGGTCCGAGCAGGTGCGTGTCTCCGTTGCCACGCATGACCAAATTTAGCCGGAGAGGAGACGAGAAGGTGTGTAAAGGAGGAAGGAGGTGGTAGAGGGCCAAAAGAGCAAGGAGAAGGGGAACCAGGGTGGGGGTGAGGGGTGGGGGCTAAATTAGGTAGAGGGGAAGAAAAGACTGAAAAGTGGAGAGAGGGTGGAGGAGTGCGAGAAGGAGGAGGAGGAGGTGGTGGTGGGGCTAAATCAGGTTGCTATGAGACACCACCCGACAGCTGAGAAGGCAGGATTCCTGAGGTGAACTGTAACGGAGAAAATAGGAGGAGGAGGAGCCGCGGGAGGGGGCAGGAAGGAAGGAATGGATTGAAGAAAATGACGAGATATAAAATAATAAACTTGAGAAAGTGTGGGAAAGATGAGAGCAGCGAAACCTCACCCACATCAAAGGCGAGCTGTTACACTAAACTGGTGGTAATTGAAATCAAAGATTCACTCAACCTAATAAAGCCGCAGATAAAAACCATAATCCCAAATTCATTAAATCCAAAATGCTTAACAGAGTGCAGGAGGATAAAAAAACAATTATCTGTCATACCTGTGACAGCCAGCGCTATTAACACTAGTCCTCTGCATCTGTAATGCTCTATTATCTGATCTCCTGGCGTTGTTTAAATGCCTGTGGTGGTCCACAGAATCCACTGGCATGAAGTCACCCCCCACCCGTCCACACCTGTCGGTCTGGCCTGGCTCGGCTCGGCCGGGACCCTTTTACAGGTCTTTCTTGTAAAATGAGGTCACAGTAGTCCAGCTGAAAGCCTGTCATAACTTCACCCTCCCGAGGGGAATCAGGGCTGCTGACCCTCGTCAGTACAGCTGACGCCCACACACACACACACACACACACACACACACACACACACACACACACACACACACACACACACGTCTTCCCATCTGCACAGGCTCAGAGTTCATAATAATGTCAGCTAGTTTGACTGTCCATCAGAACTGATTCCACGTCGGAGCAGCCGGGTCTCAGAGGGGAGTTCACGAGTGTCTGCACTGTTACCTCAGCAAAGCTCGGATGTAGCTCGGTTAGAGTAAAAATAATACGGAGAAAAGCTCAGTTATGCACAAAGGAGTTTTCCAAAAGGCAGTTTCCCTCCTCAATCGTCAGGCTGTCTAAAAATTGAAAGCAGTATTTGCCTTCACTATTGTCCACATGTACAAGTGAGATCCACATGTGTTATTTTAGAAGCTCAGATTAACACGTGAACTATATCTGACAACCTTTAATAGCTTGGCAGCACTGGTGACACATGTAAAACTTAATAAAGTCATCACCTGAGGTTATAGGTGAACCCTGCCTCAGTGGGATTCATGCCCAAACAAAATCCCACTGTCTGTCCTTAGAGCCTTGAATCGGATAAGGACCCTACACCACACCCCCAGACAGACAGACAGACAGACAGACACGCAACAGATGTCATGTGAACAGAGTGTACACAAAGAAAACGTCAGCCTGTTTTATCTGATTAAATTATATGTTGCTGCTTTTGTTCTATGTTCAGTGTCTATTAAATCTAAAAAATTCTAAAGTATGAAGTCATATTACCTGATATCAGAGCCATAAACTTGGATTATATTGTGCTGGCCTGTGACATTATCTCTCACCACAGGGTGTGGAGACACAAAATGGTATGTGTCTCTAACCCACCTACACTACAGACACACACACACACACACACACACACACACACACACTGAATTTATAACAGTTATGTCAAGGTTTCAAGAAACAACGAGGACAACGAGACAACTGTGTTTTAGGGAACAATGAGCTTAACCTTTAAAAAACGTGCTAATTCTGAAGAGCAAGCAGTAAAAAATTCATTATGAATTTCATGAATCCTAGGTTTTTGTACACAAGAATCCAAGAGAATCATCTTGTGAGCTCATAATGGATGAAGGCAGCACATTTTATTGCAGCTTTGAACATTAAGCCAATAACCTCATTCTATCAAGTCCAGTTAGTATAAGCAAAGATCCTGACGTCGTCTTTACGAAGCACAGAAAAATCGGAATTATTTTTCCACTTGTTATATTTTGTGCCACTTTGTGTTTGAACTCACTCTTTTAAGCGTAATTACTTCAACAGTTTAAATACATTGTATTTTAATAGTAACATAAACCGCTATTACACCGTTAGATTTGATAAATATCTAAGGTAATCTACAGCACTTGACAAGTAGATAATTTATTTTAAAAAAGTGACAGGTAAAACCTATAACAAAAAGGCACAAAGTAAGAAAGAGCCAGTTTTCATATTGTATGTGTGTCTTTTCTTAATATACAGTAAGACAGGTGTTTATGTCTCACTGCAGAGGTAAATATAGTCTTGCCTGCAAGGCTGACTCCATTTACACCTGTCCACTGCAGTTACCGTTGTCACAGCCTCACTCTCACACACACACACACACACACACACACACACACACACACACACACACGGTCACACAAACAAATCACGGCCCGCTCACATGAACTCCCAGTGTACACGATAATAGCTGCACATAAAAACGCCGTGCTCTTTGTTTACAAAGGTCAGCGTGACTGTGGAGCATGAGGACACGCACATTCAAACCTGAGAGACCCCGAGATATACTCACAGGAAAAATGCTAAACGTAGCTCCGAAAAACAAAGCTGTATTATTTTGGATACTGCCGTGACCTAATAATAACAATTACTAAAGTCACAAATCTTTATAGATTTGACAGAAAATCTGAAGGCACCGATAAAGTACCAGTCCTTTGATTGAGTGGAGGTTCCGACTGTGTGCACTCCCCCCACACACAAGCCCACCCCCCACAAAAACCTGTGGCTACCACTGTCAACAGAGCACAGGTCAGTGCACCGCCTGTACGGCTCATTTCTTTTATTGAGTTTTTAAATTAAAAAAATAATTTATTTTTATTTTATTTTTTTTTTTTTTGTATAACTGAGTTCGAATAGTTTTTAAAGTTACTACATCCAAGTTGTGCTTAAACGATAGTTTTACAAATAATTGAGCTTAACATGTTTTGTCCGTTTCGAAATTCATATTCAACATATTTTCTCTTTTACTTTAATTCACATTGCTGGCTGACATGCAGCTTCCGATAGTCAGCGTCCGCCCTGAAAGTCTGCGCAGGACGCCGTGAACTGAATGTAGCTGCCTGCCAGTGTATGAACTGTAACAAGCTGTCAGCATATAACCGAGTGGAGGAAAAGAGCATAATGTGCTCATCCGTCAGGGCTGATGGAGTGAAAATGCTCCATTGCCGAGCTCTAATCTTGAACTCTACTCCTCCCGTCAGTAAAAAAAACTAAAATAAAATCTAACATCAACTCATGCAAGGCTTGTACAAAAAGGCAGTGTCAACAATTTTCAAATATGCACGCCAGTAATTGTTCATTTTAGAAATGAAATGCGCTCAACAACTGCTGACATGGCAATTTTCTAGATTTGTTCATGTCCTGCACTTGTGTAAGTCCTCAAGCAAAACAGTTGTGACAGATTTGAACACTCACCCTTGAGCCATATCAGCTCTGAGTGGACAAACAACACTCCCATCAACACTTGTCATCTAAAAGCAAGTGCCAATAGAAAAAAAAAACAACAGCACTTATGAAAACTGGAAAGTTTGCAGTGTACGGGAGTTTTTGGACAGTTACAGCCTCCACTTGTCATGAGGACTGATGTTTGCCAGCCAAATCTGCAGAGAAGTAGATACAGAAAATATGAAATAGCGTGTTTTATGGTGGTATAGTCTCTGAAACAGGAGTCCATTTCTGTCCCCTGTCTACACTAATGTGGGCTAATAAGGCTAATTAATGGACCTGAAGGTAATTATATGCATCTAGGTAAAGAGATGTTGCCGTCTTTTTTAAGTCTATTTGTGGTTATGGAAACTCGTTATAACAATTCTCAAATCAGTAATATAAATATAATTGACTAAGGGAAATCAAAAGCACACAAGATGTAAGGTGCTGAATAATAAGAACAGCTGTTACCACAAGGGTAAAAAATAAGCCCTATACATTTGATCTGATACACGAATTTCAAAACGACATCAACCCAATCTGTGAGGTGTCAACAAAGTTATTTCTATAACCCGGAATCATCGCTTTGGTTTTTCTGTGTGACATCACTTTCTTGCGTCAGGAGTCTCTTGTAAACAATCGTCCTGAATTCCTTCACCGAGCTTCACCAGTCGATAACGTGACTGGGCTGGTCCATGGCGGAGGGAGAGGGCAGAGGACTTACAACACACGACAGGTGCAGCCGACATGAAGGAGCCACCATGTCCCCCACCCCCACCCGCTCCTGGCAGCTTTAAATACCTCCCACCCACCTCCATTTGGGAAAATGACATAAGAGCCAACTGTTGATTCCCACTGCACACACACACACACACACCACTCACAGGCTAACCTGAACTCTCCTGCCCCACGGACTCACCTCTAATCCCCCATAACATACTTCTGTGTGGAACTTCCTCCTCTGCAAATACATTTGTTGCCACACTTTTGGCTAGACAATATTTTCGATAAATAATTGCAAAGATTGTAGACCTACAGTGCATTCTGTAAAAAAAAACAATTCAAATGAAAACAATCTAATGACACTTGATTTGATTTGATTCACAGCTCAGTGACATTATTCACTTACTGTCAGTTCAAGTTTTTGATAAACTGGCGGAGACAAATTTGTCTAAAACCTTATATAAAACATAATAATTCATTTTGGGTTTTGCACTGTTGGTTAAATAAAACTAGCTACTAAAATACATAATTTTTCTCAGCAACGATTTAACAAGAAAATAACAGCTGCAGTACCACTAAAACACAAAATTGTAATAAATAGGTTATGGTGCAAAACCTTGAGCAATAAAACTGATTTACTTGTACACATGCTAATGTTCCCAGACTAATTTGAAAACACGTTCACCACATTCACTCAACTGACAGTGTGTCAAAGACTGGGCTGTCTCAAAGATGAGTCTTTTGCATCAGCATGTGGTGCCTCTGATTGGTTAGAAGAGTGACCTCACTCAAAAACATGGACAGAGAGAAATAAAAATAGTAGAAATCACATTGAAGTTTCTAATTGGGTCAAATATGTTTGTCATATATTATCATATTTAGCAAAGTGGAAAAATAAAGTGAAGTCAAACAACTTTGTGACTTCTTACTGTTCAACACCAGTCAGGTCAATGCTTTTTCATTTCAATGAAAACAGAAAGACAAATCCTCAGCTCAAAATCTTGGTCAAAACTATGGAAACATTGTTAAAGGTTCAATGTCAGTGTGTTGAACTGTCAGCCATCCAAGCCCCAACGTCACTTTTTCGTTCTTCATTTCCAGCTCCTCTCTAATAAAGATTAACAGGCTACTTTCCCAGAGACCCTGCTGACAACGGGGCCACCAACACAAGGCCTGAGTCCAAACCCGCGGATTTACGTGTGTGTTTACAGGATAAAAGGCCTAGGACACCTCCTCCAGTTAAAGTGAGTGTGTACGTGTGTTATCAACTATGTGCCAGATGCCAGTGAGATATAGTGAAGGCACGGGGGATTTCAGCTGGTGAGAGAACAGGTGGAGCCTGTGGAGAAAGACAACTGTGCTCAACCTGCAAACACAGCGGGAACAATGCTAATGTTTTAAATGTTTAAAAATATCTTTTGTACAAACACAAGGCTAATTTATGAAACGCTTAACTATGATGTCAAGCTGTATTTACACGTCAGATACTGTATCCTTTAATATACCAACGTCATCTGCAGCATTTTAGCCTGTGGACCTTTATGAAACCATCTGATTTCGATCCACAGCACATGCAAAGTTGAGTGTCACTGCGAAAGAGTGTCACTGCGAAAGAGTGTCACTGCGAAGGAGTGTCACTGCGAAAGAGTGTCACTGCGAAGGAGTGTCACTGCGCAGGAGTGTCACTGCGAAGGAGTGTCACTGCGCAGGAGTGTCACTGCGAAGGAGTGTCACTGCGCAGGAGTGTCACTGCGCAGGAGTGCTCTGAGAATTCAAACAGCTTTTGCCACATGGAAATACAGTCCTGACAATCCTGCAGCCAGGTATCCCCATTTATTTTCTGCCTGCGGCTGGTTTCCTGAACAACTCGAGGGAACGGATGGCTAACCTGGTTCAGTCAATCATTTGTTTTGACACAGCCATCTGTCTGCGTGGTCATATTAATTGCTCGGGCTCAGTGTGAGGAAACATTGTGTCCTGCTCTGCTCTATTGTGCCGCCTTACACGGTGTTCCACTGCCACAGGATTTCAGGTTGATGTGCTACCAGAATGATGCTGCCAGCCCAAAACACCAGCCAAAACTTAACAATATGCCCCTCCAGCATTATCTGTGTGTGTGTGTGTGTGTGTGTGCGCGCACATGTGCAGGTGTTCACTTTTCAGCAGCACCCGATATGCTGACAGGAATTGAAGAGCAGGAACACTGTGTCACTTTTTTCATATTTTCACATTTGCACTTTCTCTATAACAGAGTACAAGGCTTTGGTTGATATTTAACAAAAATTACACATTTATGGTGCAAAGTCAATTAAGTGGAATTATTGAGTCATTTGATGTAATTACTGTTCACGAATGATGCTGTGGTGCCTATTTTTTTATATATATATATATATGTTGTTGCTAAGTGCGTTGATGGTATCGACTCTGTGAGAGTGAGCTGTAGCTGATTTATTCTGTGCATTAATATGCAGCTGAGGCTGATAGGAAATTAGTTTTGGAGATGTGCATGTTTGGTTGTAAACACAGATACTAAACACATTATCAATCTCATGATCACACGATCTGAACCCAATTGAATAAAATCCAGCCAATAATGGATCTGATGTTTTACTTAAAATTATAAAAGTAAAACTCATGGCAGAGTTGGAAAAAACATCAGAGGATCAACAAACCGATCGTGTCTATACCTACTGTAACTAGCACAGAAAAGAAAGTATTTTCATTTGATTTACCAGCTGTACTTTTTAAAGCCTTTCTTGACATACAGTGTTGTTAAGAATTTGAATGTTTGCAGTTTACATCACAATCGTGAAATAAGTTGAGTTGAGTATTGAGTATTTGCTCATTTTCAGTTATTTTAATTTATATGGAGCATTTTTACCTGAAGTAAAATCTGCATCATTTACTTAATGCCTCAACTTCAGTAAATATTTTTTAAGTGAGTTGTTTTTTAGACAAACACTTGCACTAGTTTTCTGTTCACACACACACACACACACAAACACACCATCCTTATCTTTCATTGTTCCCTCGGAAACAGCTTTCATCCTCTTTCTTGTTACCACAAGTCAACGGATGAATTGACTGTGTGATCGATGGGGAGGGATAAAGGTGAGTGTTCGGGTTCATGGTTGGCAGCAGCAGCACGCCGAGTCTTTTGTTGTTTAATGAGTTCTGATCTCGGAGAGTGAACGACCAGGCAGATAAATTGGGGGAAGTGATTGTGGAGGATTTATGACAGTGTGGCTGGCTGAAGGAGGAGGACAGGTTGGAGGAAGGAGATGGAGGGGGAGGGTTGTACCTAATTTTAGTAGGCTTCCTCTAAATTAAAACGGCAAAACTGTGCAGGCAGATGTAGAGTCTGCTGAATCCATCTTAGAATGAACCTTGATCATGTTCATGACAGACCTACAGTATGTGAAAATCTACAATAAAATACAAATCAGCTTCCATTTAGCCAAAAAGCAAATCACTGTGGAGCTCAACTTCTGCCTTTGACAGAGAATCAAAAAAAGGGTCATTTAATGCGTTTGCCAAATTGATCTTACAACTCTGATTTCATTTTGTTATTTGTAGGCTGACCACATGTCATTCAGAGGGTCCTCAGTTCACATCCACTGAAAGCTGCTCTGTAAATCCCAGTCAGTGAAAAGCTAATAAACACCCCTCACTTTGCAGGAAGCGGCTCAGGATGTGCAGACATTTATTTTTCAAATGCATCAGACCTAATGAAACAACCTGACAGTGGCAACTCTAATAATTTCATTTTAAGTCCAAAACATAATGTAACATTTCAAAGTGGTAGATACATTTAAAGAGTATGATATTCTGCTCACATTTTGACATTTTCACAGCAGCTACCAATGTTCCTGCAGAATACTTTGTGATTGCAGCCTTTTAGGCCGTTTAAAAGTGCATAACGATATCGTCATGACCTCAGTCCTATTATAGGAGACCCATCATCTCAGCAGACATCAAAATGACGACTGCTACCACCTACCTATAAATATCCACTGCGTGCAGCGAGCAATCAGCCCTAACATTATCAGCTTGGCTTCCTTTCTGTAAAGACAGGTTTAGTGTTTAGTTTGTCTTATTACTGCAGGAAGCTGAATGACAGACATGGCGGCATTTGAATTGGGCACCATTAGGACCCGAGGTGACATTTTGCAGGTGTTCGGCCATGTATCCTGCGTGTGTCACTCAGTCACTGAGGTCACAGACTTGGCAGCTTGTGGCCTTCTGCTTCCTCATAAACAAATCTCCATTTTCAAGACCCGCGCTGAGCTTGAAGAATAATTATATCTCAAACTCGGATGGTTATTAACTTCGGACTACATCAATTTGAACAGGCTCATGTGTTGAAAACGCTTTCATTTTCAGCCTCAGTTCAGTTCCTTTGCAAAACACAAAAGTGCAGACTGTAGCTGTAATGGAAATAACACCACTGTCATCCAGGCAATTTTCTCCAAGCCTTTATTCTATTTACAGACCCACAGGATCACTCTGATCAGATCAAGATGGCTGCGCTCACAGTTCATCAATCATCATTTCTATTCCACCCAACGGATTCTGACACCGCGGCTGTATCATGTGTCCGGTTTCGACATTACAACACTCTGCAAGAAGTTGTCTGTTTTCAAAGTGCATCACACTTTTCATACAAAGTCAACAGCAAAAGTCACCATAAACACACATTCATGCCATTAAAATACAGTGTATGAAGAAAATGTCAAACACACACAAACACACACACACACTAACACTCAAGCACACACTCCTCAGCCCGTGGCCTCCCAAGGCTCCTGCACTAAAGCAGTTTATAGAAGCCTCCCTACATGGACACAGCTTCTGGAATAGCAACTGCTATTTGATCTGACGGCAGGCTCTCTCACCTCTCCACTTATGTTTGACCACTGAACACATACTCTCTGCATATATCACACAAAACAGATGCACACAGCGCTCATTACTCCCATTATTTTGATGCGATTCACCTAATGGTTCCCAACATGAAGGGCCTATTTATGTCCTACTCACTGGAATGTGACGTAAGTCTTAACACTGCAGTGAGATCACAAGAAAAGAATAATTCATCCAGTCTGTCTTTTCTCTGTGTTTTCAAAAGTCAAACAAAACCCTGAGATCAGAAATGCGTTGCTGTTCTTAGTTTAGTCTCTGTCTCTGTGAGCTCTTCTGGTCTGGTGAAAGAAAATATGATGAGAGGTCCAGAAATCACCTCCCACCGGTTCCTGCACAGATATCACATGACCCTGACAGACTCAATCACGGGAGGGAGTCTGAGATGATCTAAGATGTCACCCCCATCGCCCAGCTGCATCTTGGGATTGGTTTTCTTGTGGAAGAGCAATGACACACCAGTTCTGAAATTCTCAATAAAATTCTCTGGGCTCTTTTATTTATTTAATCAGCAGCATGAAAGTCATGTAATTTCATCTGCCAAAAGTTACTGGATGTCCACAACTCAACCAAGACAAAAGATGCAACTTATGTGCTCAATAAGGTATTTCACTATGTTCACCTTGAAGGGAACAAATTCGTCATCAACGCTAATGTGATGTAATGTGATTGACCATCAGCTTCCTGTTTAGCTCTGACCCTAAAAAAAACATTCGACATTCTTTAGTCGACCACTATGTTGAAATGGCTAAGCTACTTTTCTTTATGCTTACATTTTATCACCAGCTGCAAATCATACAAAGCAGTGCCACTGATGAGCTGGACCTCCGTGATCTCAGCAATATGTTGCTATGGGCTGTGGTCACATAAAACCATTATCAAGTGAAAAAACTGATGTTTGTAATATTAATCACCTCTTCAATAAACTCCGGCGTTTTAGCACGGCCTCACGACACATCGGGTAGGAAGGGAAATGTGTGACCCCGGCTTCTCCACTACTGCCTCAGTTATTAAAGTGCAAAATGAGATTAGATGAGAATAGATTTGATTACGCAGCACCCTTAGATAGCTCCTCGCCCACACAAAGGGGCATTAGTTGAGTGGGTAAATTACATTACTGTATATAACTTTAAAATGCTTGAAACCATCACTCTTTTGGCCACATACCCCCTGTGGAATAGAAGCGAATTGAACAAAAAAGACAAAAAAACCCTAAATATCTAAGTTTACTTTAAAAATAATTAAAGAAAGTGGAAAGATTTTCATGTGATCTGTGTTTTGTTGCTTGTGTGCAGAGGCACGAATCCATCCAGCATGACAAACACATCTCAGTCCTCTAATGAACAACCACATACATTCAGCATCACTGATGGTCTTGTTAATGCAGTGCTCTGCAAAGACCCATCAGCTGTTAAGATTCTGCTTGTGACTATCACTAGCTTTTGTAGATCTGCTTTAATGGGACCTTTCTAAGCTGTCAGTCAAGCTTCGAGAGCCCACAGCCACATCGGCTTCTCTCCACCAGGCCTGTTGGCTCAGAAACCAGCCTTTTTTTTCTTGTGAAATATTTGCTTAGAGGAAAAAAAAAGAAGAATCAACAAGTCAAGATAGGAATCTCATCACTTTGCCCTTTCATATCTCATCCTGCTAGACACACTACATAAGAAGATGCAATATCAAACACAATTTCTGCATATTTTTCCTCTGACAAGCCATGAATCATGTAGCTATCAACCTGCAAGAGCTGCTTGGTGATAAATATAACCCAATGTCGACATGTACAATTCAAACACGTGGACGGCACAACACACACCAAGCACACACTATTTCTAATGTCCAGTATCGGATTCGGCATCCCTGTGTGTTGACAAACACTTTATTACTGCGTCAAGTGGTGAGCAGCTTTTTCCACTGAAATTTCAAGGGTAGAAGAGAGAACAGGTGGTGCGAGGATTTCCTTTCATATTCACTGCATTGAAAAACGATGCACTGGCTATATTTATGGGCTGATATCAGCTCCTTAAGCTAGATTTTACATGCCGCAAAGAGCAATGGGGTACGATGACCTATTCCCATGGGAAGACTAAAGAGAGGGGGCTTGCTTGGCTGGGCAGGGTTTTTCATGGGCTCACGTTCAAAAGATTGGAAGAAACAAGAGAGTCTTTCACTGGAAATCTTCAAACAAAGGCAGAAAAATAAGACGAGGTGTGCGGTGAAAAAAAGAGGGTGAAGATGCAAAGAGAAATATTAGAAAAGGTGGTGAAAGGTGCATTAAACCTGACTGGAGAAATAAACGAACGACAGAGACGAGGGCAGGAGGGAGGGAGGAGCGGAGCAAGTTAAAAAGTATTTTTAGGAAGATGTTTATTTGTAGGTCTGAGAAACCAATCCGGGGTGTATATCTACCAGCTCTGCCATCTCCCTCTGTAACCATCTGTTCAGGTCTCTCACCCTGTCACAGCTCTGTGAGGGGGGCGAGTGGTGGGCGACAATTTGCACTGGAAGAACAATTCTGTAGATTCACCGCAAAGTGCCGACTAAACACTTCTGTCAGGATCCTGCTGTTGTTCTTCTCTGCCGTGAAACAGCACAAATGTGCACATCATGTGTGGGACTTAAGTTAGGTGCAGATCAACTAACATTCCAATTTTTTGTTATGGAACTCAAACTTTATGACAGTTTTTCTTTTTGTTTTTAAAAAAAGTTTAATAAATTAGCCAGTTAATATAAGTTAACAACTTTTGGTCTAACAAGCCAAACTCTTTCAAATGTTCGGATCTTTACTTATTGAAACCCGGTAAAAAATGTCTTCACCACTGTTTGTGCCTGTCCTGAAGGTTGATCCTTATTTTCACATTTACGCCTTTTTTTCAAAAATCCCATTTGAGACATGCAAAACATTTAATTTGCTGAACATTAAGAACACTTGGTTGACAACACATGGCAGAGAAAGTAAAAATATTCGTGAAAACCTATTTTATTTAACTAAAACACAAAATATATATTTCTTAAACATTAAGTTTTTAGTTTTGACTTTTTGCTGTCAACTGCAGACAGTAACCTCAAGATTTTGTTTATGTGCAATTATTGGCCCCATTTAATGGTGTAAAGTGTTTTTTGTTTTGTTTCTTTCCTATATAATTCTTCTGATTTATTTTATATTTAGTTTTTTTGTTGAACATATTATTGACATCTCACAGTTTTACACACACTAAAGTGAGCTACTCTAGTCACTTTCAGCAGCTATCTATGTTTGGTTTTAGATTTCTTTGTATCAAAGCGACTTCATATTTTTATGGAACCTAGATATAAGAGCTAAGTAATAATAAATACATTTTAAATTGCATGAAAAAATTTGAGAATGGTGTTTGAGTGGCAGCATTCTCACAGTCTCTAGACAACATTAATATCAAATAGTTTGATATTGATTTAAGTCATTAAAACATTCTGCTTGACACGTATTTTCAGCCTGAGCTCCTGAACTCAGTGGTTGGGGATGGTGGTGCCTTCGTGATCATCCAACATGGCGACAGTGGCGCGTCAACCAGTACAACTAACCAGCTAAGGATGGTTAGTTATGCATATTTGTGAAAAGAAAGAACATTAAGAGAAATGATAAAACTACTTTAACCTTTGCAGACATTCTTTCTGTCTCTTTTTTGTGGAGGCATTAAACACAACTGCTGGCTCGGCTACTAGGCCTGAGCTAGGCCCTCCTCTTGAGCTAGCTTAGGTTGGCTAATAATAACAGGCTACAAATGCTCATTTTTACTTTTTTTGGCTGAGAAGTGTTAACACTTCGCTAGTCAACAATCGTGTATTTCTTTTGATCGTATATTACTATTTTAAACGACACACACAAATGGCCGGGTGAAGGTGTTGTTGGGCCGCAGCTGAACTCTGCTACAGCTACGTCAGTTTTACTACTTCCCCAGACACGTAGATCCCAACTAGTAGAGCTGAAATAATTAGTTAATTACTCAATTGGTGGAAAATTAATTTGCAACAGTTTTCATTATGGATTTAAAGTCAAACTGGTGCCAGCTTCTCCAATGTAAATAGGTGTTTGGACTAAATTTACAGTTTTTAGCTGTTGCTCAGACAAATAAATAATAAATAAATAGGCTATTGATTTTTTTTACTATGCTATTAAAATAGCTGTCAGATATTTTGAAAATGGTTGTTGGTTAGTCTTACAGTGGTTCTATGATAGAATATGACATCTTCCTTCTATTGATTACTCATGTGGATGAGATAAGGAGGAGAGTTGAACTGTACTTCACTTCACTGTTCTAACAAATCAATCAAAATATGTAAAACTGATCTATCTGCAGAAATCCAGGGGATCTGGATTCCTCATTGGGAATCTGTGCTCCCCTGTGTGAAGTTCAGACTTGTAGTTGTGATTCACTTGAAATGAATTATGATGAACCCTCCTCTGCATTGTTGTATTTTAAAAACACTCTATGACGGCTTAATGTTAGAATATTATAAACATTGGTGAATTCTACAGCAATGAATCACATTTAGGCTGAGACTGAGGAGGATGGTATTATATTTAGACAGTGTTCGCAAGGCAATCAGGATAACTGAAAGGCAACACTGAGAAAGTTCCTCGGCTTAAAATATCTGCGCGCACAGCTTGTGCCAGGTGCGAGGGCAGCTAAAGCGCAGATGACCCGTTTCATCTAGGGCTGTTTCATACTTTACACAACTAGAGTAAGACCCATAATTCCGAGAACAATCTTATGTGTCATGGAAATGCATTATAAAATAAAATAAAAAAACACTTGTTGACGATATTAGGGCATGGATAAATTTGTGCGTAATTACGCATGGCGGCGCAAAATCTAGCGTGCTTTTCAAACCCACCTTTCTCTGCTGTTTCTCCCAGGCAGGGTCCAGCAGTAGGTCCCTGTCCCAGTCCTCCTCCTGGGTCATGTACGTGTCTTCATGGTGGATCGTGTAGGAGTTGCTGTATGTGATTTGGGTTTCGACAGCTGTCATCGTGGCGCCTCTGTCAGGACTTCTAAGGTCCTCCTCAACTTATACGGAAAACTATCAGCAGTAGCAAAGACGACGACGCCGTGAGAACTTCCTTGAGACGAGTGGTCTCGATTTCGAGGGACAGTTGGGGACTGCAGAGACCAGACTCCACTGGTGCGAGGTGCCTGTGCGGAGGTGGTGCTCCCACTACCAGAAGACCCTGCTGGCCGGTGCTCCTTTCCTGGTCAAAAGTGGCACACGTGACCGCACCCCAATAAGTATGCGATCCGACAGCTTGAGTATCAGGTTCTGACCCTAAAAAGGTGTGAAAGGCGGGGCCGGGTCCCGCGGGCGGGCCCAACGGGCGTGCGTGAGGTGTGGGGAGACGTCAATTACGCTCCCTCGCTCCAGAAAAGTTTTTATGGCCTGTGCAATGCACCTGTTGCTGTTAGTGACCCTCAATGACAAACCCAGACCTCTGCAGATTCAGAACCACCTCAACCAATAACAAGATCAAACTCTCAGAAACAATGACAGCAACTCTAAGCCTCCACTTTAGCCTGTTGGTAAAGGCAACGTTTCCGCTCCTCAACTAAGCCACATATATCCAAAGATGGATCAAGAAAAACTCACAGCGCTCGAACAGAATGTACAGAAATGCAACAAACATAAGAGATCCAGGCACTTGTAGGATTTAAAAAAAAGAATTTATTCATGACTTGCATGCAGATTGAAAAATGCCTCAATGCAATTTTAAGAAATATATGTTAAAAGGCATATATATGCATACACAACAATACAATATAATTTGTGTTTATATGAGAATTTGTCATTCACAGTAAAAACATGTCGATGCAAACATTTTATCTAAACATTCATTAACTAAAATCCCCATTCCCATTTAATGTTGTGCTGGAGCATATTTCCTTGAAATGAGCAGATCCAGATTGTTTTTCCTCTTGGGATGACACAATAATCTGTCACCCTTTTCTTTGGAATCTAGAATAACTTGTAGCATAATTAATACGGCATTTAAATGTAACTACACACGGCTTGGTCCAATAACCTACTTTAAGACGCTTAGCTACTGTGTGACTATTTGTGGTTACCATTAGATACATTACTGTGCTACTACAGAGCTGAGGGAATTTCATTGTAAACATGATATAAGAGTTCATAATGATGCGGATCATAAAAAAGACTCTGGTGGCATCTAAACATATACAAAGTGGGTGGACAACAATAACATCTTTGAATATAATGCAAACTAACACCGTGCAGCCTCATTCATGAATGAAACACATTTTGCTTTTTAATTAATGCAGGGATTCTATTGGACTGCATTGCATTCTGCAGGGGTTCATGTTGTGTCCACCCCCTGTGACTGAGGTAATGAATAAAGTATAATATTTCTGGTAGTATCTTTATCAAAGAGTGTGGTATTTCTGATTCTCATCTGTGCTGTAAGAGCTGTAAAAGTTATGGTCACATTAATGACATCTACTGCATCTTAATTTGCAAACTCAAAGGCAATATGGTCTAAATGGGTTGTGCTCAAACCTAACTGGAGTGGGCTCAGGTCCAGATGCACACACTTGCACATATCAAGTGATACCTGCTGCAGGAGAACAGATGTAACCTGCGGGATCCCATTAAAACAACACAATACAGAGATGTGTGCATAAAGAGCATCTGGATTACAGTTCAGCTGTCCAAACCACAGAAGGCAGGGGGAGAGTGGGAGAGGAAGTGGGGAGGAGGCTGCAGCGAGTTTTACCTGTCAGTTCAGTGTGACTGTGAATTCAGAGCAGGGAAGGGGGGGTTTAGAGCTGCGTGGCTGCATTCACCCAAGCATGTGAAGCCCAGATTTGCAAGCACCCAAAAAAGCCTTTAGTGAGGAGTTGGGAGACTGTGGAGGATGAGGTGGGCGGAAAAAAAAAAAAAAAGATCGGAACACTGCGCACCCTGATCATGGAGGCCGAGAGGGGTCAGCACTTTATCTATGCATTCTGCAGCTGCATTTTTAGCGGAACTGGCTTTCTGACATTTACAGTAATCCGATGCTGTGAAGATTGCATTTCCCTTAATCTTAGGAGCTGTAATGTGTACGTCTCAATAACAAAAACTATGACGTGTACATACAAGGCATCATTTTGGGACACAATATGGTTAATAAAATGCAGTGAATTGGCCTCAATATCATTTATGGCAAGCAATAAAAAGGGTCCTCCAAGATCAGGAAGGTGAGATTAGGGAGAAGCTTCCACTTTCAACTCACCTTATAAACAACTCATCTATTACATTTCCCTTCTTCTTCCCTTGTGTTTGACTGTTGGAGAGACAGAAAGCAATGCCCTCTTTGTCTCGACTCCATCTTGCAGCTGCCAGAGCAAATACCAGACAACTCATTTGACACATTTGAAAGCCAGTAAGTGTGGGCTGTGCGTGAGTATGAAGCTCTCTATGTCAGCGTTGGGACAATCTTAACAGGTAGGAACACATAAATGTAACTCCGAGCACATATCCAGCCAGTCCAGCTGATCCCAGTGTATGAGAAACAGAGCTGCCATACCAGAAAAGTCCTAGGAACCCTGAGATTGATGAGAATCTACAGGTCAGACTGGCCTCATACCTAGGCCTGTCTTACAGGATGTTTCTGATTGGCACACAGGCTGTGAGGGACACAAAGGTTAGAAAACTGTAAAGCCCAACAGTGGGAGATTGGTTTAACGTTTTTGATGTGTTGAAGTTAAGTTCAGTTTTTGAAAATAGGAGTTAAGATCCCTTTCAACAGCCATGTGGAGCAAACCCAGCATTCAACAGTTTTAGCAAAGCAACTTGTCCAACATGGAAGTCTCTCTCTGTGTCATGTTACTGAGTCCGGCAGCGGGCCACCACACACACAGTCCATTGGCAAGCCCAGGCCTCTACGGTAACAAAGGAGGGTGGGAAGGTTGGGTCAGGTGGGTGGTTCTGGGAAGTTGAGTCCGAGCCAGAGCCACAAACCCAGATCCAAGGTAGCGGCGGCGGTGGCGGCGGAAAAAGCGCAATGTGTGTGTGTGAACGGCGGAGAGAAGAGGCGCAAAGGGACAGTGGGGTGGGATTGAGGAGGAGGAGAGGAGGGGTAGGGAGGGAAGGGAAGGGAGGGGATTAAGGGCGGCGAATACGGCGGTGGAGAGGAGTTCACTAGCGGGCAGGGGAAGGGTAGGGGTGTGTCCACATGTGCCAAGTTTCACCAGTCAATGAAACACCAAACGAAAATGTTCAACCATCCATGCTCTCTTTTTGTTTCACGCACGCACTCACACACTTCCGGTTTTTCGCTAGCTCAGACACCAGCAGGACAGAGGGCACACTCAGTCACCTTGTATGCTGATGCGAGACACGACAGTCTTGTGGAGGGGGTCCTAGCCCAACCCCTCCCCGCCCGCCCACCAACCCCACCGAGGAGAAGCCCAAGGCTGTAGGTGAGGCACTGCCAGTGCAGCAGAGAAGGAGTTACGGAGTTGGGAGAGGGGGAGGTGGTAATGGCAGAGGAGGGAGGGGGTTTGGTCAAGGCACAGTCAAAGGAGGTGCGGCAAGTGGGGAGAGGAGAGGTCAGTGCTGTTGTTTTTGTTTTTTTTTTTCATTTACCTTGATGGTGAAGACAGAGAGAACAAGTTCCCACTGCGGTGGCGTCGCGCTAAAAGTCGTCCCCATGGCTCAAGCCGCCACGTTCACGCACGGCTGCACGTTGGCCGTTCCAGGTGGCACGGTGACCTAATTCAGTTGAGATAGTTAGTTCAGAGCTGGACTGTCGCGGGGCTTTTTTTGCGGCAAAGTTACAGTTTATCAAACATGCAGGTCTGAGAGCAGAGTGGACACAAAGACACACGTAGGGGGGAGAATTTGGTGCAGCAGGGAGAGACCAGACCAGACCACACCAGACCAGACACACACCCATCAACCCCAGGAACAGGACTGCTCCACAGATCAAAATGCACCCAAGCCATTCCATCTGTGTGCCTCTCCCCAGCTCTCAATGAGGATTTTACACTGTGTGCGTTCTCCTTCCTGCTTTAAAATTATTTGAAAACGGACCATAACAAGTCTCTCTTGCCAGAATTCAATACGGAAATGCATTTGCTCAAGCGCAAAGTGCGAGGGATTTCATAGAAATGTGGGTTTACACACAGTTTGAGAGGCTGAAGAGAGAAAGGAGCACCAACCTGCACTTACCCTGACCAATGAGAGCAAAGCTGGGCCAGCATCTACACCTGTCTCCCCCTGGGTCCCCAGTCAAAGGGTCTGTCAGTCATTTTACACAGGAGAAACAGATAGTGGAGAAAAACAACATAAACAAGAAGAAGGGGAAATGTCCAAACCCTTGCTTTCTGTACGACAGTAGTCAGCCACACATTCTTTATTATGATAAGGTTTATAGCATACATATTATCAAGAAAAAGCATGCTGATTTTTCTAAACTTTTGTCTTTTCCTTAAAAAAAGGCAAAATTAAAATACTTCTCTAAAAAATACCATCTCAAACATGGCAAACAAGACATTTCGCAAACCACATATTTCTACAAAGGATGCAACGGTACGTGTTTGTATATACAACACAGAAAGATTACACTGTGGGATGCAAAAGTCTCATAACTACTAAAAACCACAGGGGGAGAGGGGAGGGGGCAAAGAGCGAGGCAGTGAGGTGATTTCAGCGGGTATGTCTGTGTGTGCATCATCAGACGATGTCAAATGGTCAATGCAAAAAAAAGAATTTACAATTTTAAGTGATTGTAGAACCGGATGGGTGGAGTTTGCTACCTGGACAATAAAAAGTACAGGTAGTCTTCGTAGTGCTATTCCAACTATCCACACGTAGCAAATCCCACCTATAAGATATAACAACACTCAAACTAAAGCATTTTTTGTCATTGAAATGTGAAGCAGGTCTGGTATTTGGGAAAAGGGGGTAGCAACTGGAAGACACTGCCCCATGTCTCACTTCATTAGTGCTATCACTGTCATTTCTGCTTAAAACCAGAGGCTAATTATGAACCCACGAGGCTCAATTTGTGGCTTTCAAAAAAAAAAAAAAAAAAACATGATATGAAACGAATCTAACACAGGAGCATCAGTAAACGAGAACACTTGTAGCTCCGTGGACACAAAGCTCCGGAGGGCTCCTGTTACCCTCCTTTGAAATTATTAAAAAGTAATGTCAAAAGCACTTAAAATGGGAGATCCCTCCACTTAATGCACTTCACTCAATGCTTATAGGCACATATTTGAGCTTGTCACATATGATCATGATTCCTTTGTAAACTGTTCATTCAGTAGTCACACATGGGTTTTTTTCCACTAACGATCACCACAGCCCAGTTTGACTTATATTACCTACTTATAAACTACACTAAAAACAAACAAAACACAAACTATTATCTAAAAAAAGGCCTCCGAACGTGAAAGACTATTTACAAAAATAAACTTTCATTAAATCCAACTCCTCCCTAAATCGCTGACCCTGCACCTTTTCATAGAGCAAACTCATAAAGAAATCAACTGAATCCACGCTGAAATGTACTGTGAGAGGTAGGCAGCTGTAGTTAGAAAGAGAAAGAGAGTTGAAGCAGTGTCTTTCAGCAGTGTAGTTAGCGTAAAGGTAAGGGAGGGATTCCGAAAAAGGATTGAGGAAAGACCCAAACATACTTTACAGTACCTATTATGTGTGCTTTACGTTTTGTTTCTGCGAGGAGCAGACTTAGCTGCTGCGTTTGTGCGCCGCAAGGTCCGGACCCCAAACATATTCGTCCCTCTCTCATTCAGACATACTACATATACATCACATTCAAGACAAACTCCCACCCCACATGAATCAATCTTGGTTCTGTTGGACCCAATGCACTGCAGACAGTACGCAGTGTGTGTTTGTCTGGCTTCCCATCTGACTACATAACAAATTTAAACCGTTTAACATAAGGCAAAAAAGGTTTTAGGTTAGCTGCCCTAACTGATCATCTAGGCCTACAGAGGAAAACCTTTTTTTATAGAGATTTGGCCTTAGAAAAATCATAAGTTGATTGTGGAAATAAAGGCATATGAAACAACTGACTGGGTCAGTCTAATACTGGCACAAGTGTGAGACTGGCACGATAAAAAGGAAAAGAAAAGCAGAAAGAATGCCCGCACATCAGACGAGAGCCACCTTATCATGGCTGCACTGTGTGTATGCAAACAGAACCAAGGTTGGTTGATCAAGTCCCTTGCAAAGCAGGTTAAAAAACCATGGAGACCCCAGTTTTGAATCCTACCCCCCGCACTCAGAGCCCTTCTACACACACACACATACACATGAACACACACACACACACACACACACACACACACAGCTGCAGTAAGGTGATCAAGTTTGGGGTGGAGGTGGAGATGTGGGGTTGGGATTCAGGGCAAAAAGGAAGGGGTGGGGGCAGAGAATGTGTGTGACTATCGGAAGGGGGGCTCGGGTGTGTGAAGGGAGAGTTCGGGGCGGCGGAGGATGGCCTCCTTGCGCGTGGGCGGCGGCAACGGCGGCTCATACACCCTGGGCGCAGCCATGGCAGCTGCCACTGCCGCAGCGGTGGGGACCACTGGCCTGAGGGCATCCAGAGTAGCGACGGGCTGGGCGGACATCGCAGGTACAGCCGGGACTGCTGGTACGGCTGACACGGCGGGCACTCCCGGCATGCCAGGGATGGCTGTCACTGTGCTTGGAGGTGGGTAGGCATACTGGAACTGGGGGTACTGCTGCAGCTGCTGATAGTACTCTGCATAATACCTGAGGGAGGGGAAGGGAGAGGGATGGGATAAGAGAAGCACAGGAGTGTTCAGGTAGAAAGAGGGACAGCAAAGGCATTTGTGATGGCACTTAACGACACACAGAGCAGAAGAGAAAATAAAACTTGACAATCTTTGTAGATGTTTATTGGTGCTGATAACAGAATCAGAAGTCATCTCCTACCTGGCCATGGGGTCCTCTGCAGCCTCGACTGCCTCTTCTGCTGCCCGGCCTGCTGGCGTGGGGAGCAGGGGTCGACGCGGCTTAGCTCTCTGGTACATGAACGGTTTTAACACAGGATCCGGGAGCAGTGGTGCTGACCTCCGCAGGGGACTCCGGTCCCGCTCACCAGACTTTGCCACGGCCGCTGCCGCTGCCGCGGCTACCGTCTGCTGGTCAGCCACGACCTGCTGGCCTTGGGCAAAGTAATGCGCCTGCCTGGCTGCCTCAAAGATGGCTGTAGTGGGGTCCGCTGCTCCCATGCCGCTTATATGAGCATAGGCTGGTGTGGCAGCACCATAAATCGCTGGAGCTACACTGTAGGTGGGGTTCACTGCAGCTGCAGCTGTTGGCATTTCTAATCCATGAGCTGCAGCCAGATAAACAGGGGGGTTGGCCACAGCTGGGGTGTAAACTGGAGTTGTGTAGGCAGCAGCGGCTGCAGCAGCAGCAGCCGCTGGACTTGCGGCCACCTGGCCATAGATGTTGGGGGCCATTGAGCTGTACATTTGTGTGGCACCTGATGTGAGAGCTGCCTGGCTGGCCACCGTTCCGTAAAGCTGACTGGCAACGTTGGCACCATACACCTGACTGGCAAGGGCACCATAGACAGCTGGGTTCACTGGGTTTCCATCCGTGCGTGTGCCTGTAGTGATGCCAGTGAGAGCTGCATACGTGGGATCAAAGGTGGAGGTGTTATAGACTGAATTGTGCACGCTTTGTTGAACCTGCAGAGGAAGGCCGGCGGCTGCAGCTGCAGCGGCGGCGAGAACTGCTGCCTGACTCTGGTACTGCTCAAGAGAAGGCTTCCCCACAGGACATTCTCCAGCATAGTGGCCCTGTTTTCCACAGTTAACGCAGGGGATTTTCCCAGTAGGAGCCTGCTTGCTGGGCTGGACCTTGGACAGCTCTACAGAAAGTGGACGGCCCTTAAACGAGGTGCCGTGCAGGGCCTCGATGGCCTGGAGTGCATCTTCCTTATTTTCCATGTGAACGAAGGCATAGCCTGCGGAAGAGGAATGTGCGGCTGTCATCAAGCGCAGGGAGAACAATTGTTGCCAAAGGCACGTACTCACTTATTACTTCTCTTTACAACAGGGATATTGGAGGTTATCTTGTCCGGCACACTGAACTTTGCACTGGTGTCATATCATCTGATCAGACTATTTATTCATGCAGAAGCTGTGCAGGCACTCAAATCTTTTTTTCACTATTATCCAGTGCAACTACCTGGAATCACTTTCAACCAATTAAAATGTTACTCCACTCACCTTTAACTTTGTCACACTCAAGGACTTTTCCAAACGTCTGGAACAACTGCTGCAGATCTTCAGTGGTGCACATCCCACTCAGATTACCCACAAACACCTTGGTGGAGTGCAGCGGCCTTCCCCTGGACTCCTCCACCACCAAGTTCCGACCACGAAACTCCCTCCCATTCAGCTCTCGAATGGCGCGTTCTGCGGCGCCCTCGCCCTGCAGGTGGACGAAGGCAAACTGTCGCAGCACACTGCAGCTTACTACCTGGCCATAGGGTTCAAAGATGGCTGACAGCTCCTCTTGGGTGGTGTCCAACGCCAGGTTGCCCACAAAGAGCTTCACCGTGTGGCTCTTGTCCATGGCGCTGCAGAGGAAGTAAAGGAGCAATGAGGCTGACTGTCACTGAGGAGGAGGAGGAGGAGGTAATGGAGAGCTGAACAGATGGGTGAACTGCAGCAATCAGGGACATACAGTAGCAAATCCAGCTACTCAGCTCTTTTTTCCTCAGGGCTTAAAAATGAATCACAAATGACTGATGAATCAGAGGCTGAGCACAAAAATGACTTGTGTAAGATGTGCTGCTTTAAAAAGCCAAGCTATGAAGACTATACAGCTGTACTAAGAAAACTAAGAGTGCAGAGATAAAGCCACTGAAAGAAAGGAATAAAATAATGTGATTATCTGCGGCTGAGATGATAAACACATTATTGGCAAGGAGCACGAATACACTTAAATAGATAAATATTCAAATTCCACAAATTAAATACCACACATTTGCCTGTGAGCCACTCAGGTCGAACTCGGATTAGGTTAAACGGAGCACGGCATCCCTGCAGGTACCAGAGACACGCACCGTGTGTGTGAATAACAGAGAAAATCTTTAAAGCACGTCGCTCTCATTTGAGTCACACTCATCTCATGATACACTTTGGCCTTTCTGTGGTGAAATGGCTGCACGGTGTTTCCTCTTTTCCTTCCTGTAAATGTACAAGTCAAACTGAAGTGTTGCACTTTAGCCAACACCTTTCCTTCTTCCTCCTCAACAACCTTTGTCGCTGGCAGTAAATCTAAGGGCAAAGTGGAACATGACACCTGAGCGTGACATTTCTATTTTTTAGTCAACACTCCTGTGAGCTGCTGCTGATTGAACTGCACTTCATATTAAATGCATGTGCTCTGCTTCATTGTTCATATGTGCATTAACTCTGGGTTCATATGAAGAATAATAACCGGAGGGGGGGTGGGGGCTGCCTTTCTGATGACGCAGCACGACGCTGAGTCAACATATTTTCACGGCTCGGATCATTTAGGAGCGAAAAAGACAAAAATTTGCGCCCACACAAGTTGGTTTGATCCCACATGAAGTGAAGCTCTCGTTTGATTATTGAGAAAAACGTGAACAACGAGGCCGGATGCTTGTCGGTTTTCGCTCCAAAGCAAAAACAAGCCACAAGACGAAAACAGGCACAGAGAAAGAGAAGGAACCATAAAATTAAAAAACAGTTTCACTTTACGCGTCGCATTAATGATAAACGCATATGATCGATCGCGATCACTGGATCCCAATAGGAGATCGATACAATGTAACAACCGACAACCGGGTTTTGCGGCGCAGGAACGAACACGGTGTAACACCGAGCGATCCGTGTGCAACGACGCGCCGCTAAACGTCCGCGTCCGCTTCAACATGCACGTCAGAAAACACGGGAACCCGGAGAGAATTAGCGAGCGTTTAGCCGTCGGAGCAGAATATCGGAGCAGAAAAGGCGATGAAACAGGAGGATCTACCATCTTACCTAGACGGTGGCGTGTTTCAAAATGGTAGCGCCTGCTTCCGTTCGAGTGTCGGGCATTCTGCTGGAGAGGCTGCAGCGGAGGGGGAGGGCGGCTGCTGCTGCTGCTGCTGCTGCTGCTGCACCCGGAGGATGCTGAATCCCCACAAAAACCCACTCACCGAATGACTCACACACTCACACACACACACGTCTGTTTGATTTATTAGAAGCAGCACCACTACTCGTCCACGATCCAGGGTTTCTGCTCCAAAGAGACAAGCAACAAGTGGCTGACTTTTAATTAAAGAGCTGATTATGCGCAGAGGAAATATGTGACACACAGGCTTAATCACAGAGGACAGTCGACGTGTGTGCTTTGAATACCAGTGTCAGACAGATTCAGTCAAGTCAAAGACATGCATGAAGAAAAATGACAAAACAGATGAAACAGTCTCTGTGTGTGTGTTTACTGGGTGCACCATGTCTGGACACTGATATCTTTGTTAAGAACCAACATAATATGCTGTGTGTGTAAAATATTATCAGATTACATTTTACTGATCAATTTCTAAAAACAGAGAATGTTGAAAATAATGTAGGCTTTCAGTGAATGAATACCAGAATCAAGGTGCTGTTAGAAACTTAATTTACATCAATAAATCAAAGAGAATTGAGTGTGTGGCCATCTGATTCATGTCCAGCGAAACTCCAGGGTATAAGAACAGCTGAGCACACAGCCCGCTGTGACTTTCACGCCCTCTTGGCCTTTCACTCTAAAAAGGAATTTGACTTTCTCTCCTGCTCTTGTTCTAATCTCTCTTTACTAGAGTCACTCACACCACCTTATGGATTTATTTGGTCCACTTATCTGGAGATCCACTGTAGGTGTTCTGACTTAGCTCAGGGTTGGCACTAACTTTTTTAGATCTTGTGTTAAAAACAACAATAACCCATGGCTGCACGTGAATGAAGTGAATCTGTGTTGCTTTGTTGTGTCTTCATGCTCAGTGTATTTCAATGCTTGTATTCATACACTTACTTCCTGGAGTGGAAACTATTTAACTTGGTTTATGACTGAGGTCATACAGTGGAGCTGTACTGGAGGGCATTATAAGAAGAGATGGTTCAAATTTCTTTCATTAAAAGCACCTCCTCTTGTAATGCTGTCCAGTATTAGTACACTAACCAATAACTAATTAGAACTTTGTAACCTTGTATTGGAGTACCTAATAAAGTGGCCAGTGAATGTACTGCCCATCTTAGTTATAACAGGCAAAACATAAAGGTCAGCATCACATCCTTTCCTTTTTAATTTATATTTATTTGTGTATTTTACCCAACCATTATTCCCTTTCACCCCCCCAAAAACCTACTTCTGTTGTTGCCACATATTCACTGCGTACAAAAACTAGTTGGGAACAGGAACAGGAGTTAGTTCAGGTAAAAGCAGCAGGATGAAAGCACTGTATTGTTTTTTACTACTGCTGTTTTAGGGGACTGGCATAATTAACTTAGACACTTTTATAGGAAGTTAAAGGGCTTTTATACCAGCTAGTACACAGGCATCTCACACCTTACAAGCATCAGGGTAGACAGTGATGAGACAGCTGTGTCCGAGGCGGCTGCTTAGACAAACATAACAACATTAACGGACATCTAGCTAATCAGAGGAGACTTTTACAAAGTCGCAGCCTGTTGTAATCTCCTTTAGTGCATTTAAAACCCTCAGAGGACACTAACTGCAGCTATAAGAGCATTTGATTTTATCACAGAGGAAATAAAGCAATTTTTTTATTTTGCAGTCTGTCCAGCTTTCTGGAGACACAGTCTCGCTACAGACCCCCTGTCGAGTTAACGTCCTTTCCATTTCTCTCCAAGGCGCTCTCTCTATTCATAGTGCCAACACCAGGTTCAGAGGTGTGCTGCTGGGGTCTCTGTGTTGGCCTTGCTTCGACCTTTCCCAGCTATTGGCCGGTCTCTCTCCTCCCATAGCGTGACCCCGTCACAGGCACAAATCTGTTTGGGATTTTGGAAGAGACCTGCAGATCGGGCAATGATCCCACAGGCCAGCCTATGAAAGACAGAAAGATGATAAAGAGCAAATTTTAAATAAAAAGGAACAATAGAAAAAAATTCATCGGAAAATCAGTCCTATGTACAAAAGAGCTCATACAGTTATTTCTGGCCCTTTCCCTTAAACAAACTATACAGATTTACAGGGAAAATTATAGGGAAACAAAGCCCCTTAAGCAAGCATCAGGCGAAGGAAACCTCTCCAGGAAAAAAGGTTCTGTTCTCCAATTACATTTTGTAAACAGTGCAAAGAATAATATTTCATCGGTACCTATCCACAGTAGTGGTTGCTAACATGCGTCTAACACTCTTGCCTCTACAGAGAGGCTGCGTTTTCTGATTTTTGCCATTCCATAAGAAATAAAACATGATGCTTCTGTAAAGACGTTTGGTATCTGCTGACTTACCTTTCCCCAGAGTTTCCAGTCTGTTTGGAGAGAGGGTGACCGCCTCGACCCAGGTCATCCTCCCCGGCATCCACTACTAGGGATCGTCCAATCACATCCCACACCTGCAGTGTAAGCAACAGTTTATCAATAAACTAGAAAATCAAAAGCTAGGTGCTGATTTGTATTGTGCATCATATTTATGCTCAGTATACCATAGTTACATGGCTTAAGTCCCAAAAATGACAATGTACGTTTTACCTTTAGCTGATGGTCTTCTAGTCGAAATGAAGCTCTGCCGTCTGGTCCAGCAACAATATTTCCCAGATCACCTACGTGCTGAACAACAATGCTGCTTTTGAGAATTATACATGATGACACTTAGTGTATAAATACCACCAAAATAATTGCTTTTCGAAAACTTTGTTGAACATTTTACACTGCTCAAAATTAGCAGCTGGGACAAATGGGAGAACTTTGGCAATCTGAGGGAGATATCATATTTCCAGATTTCCATTTGGCTTTTTTTTAAAGTTTTATTATAGAAGCAATTTTGTTTGAATTTTTTTACTCTACGTTTAGCTCCAGAATCCTCCAAGATCTAAATGTTCTGACCCACTGAATATAAAGATGTCACTGTACCCTTTCAGAGTCCTCTGGACCACCGTGCTGTCTTCCAAAGGGGTTGTAGTGCTCTCCACAGCTGTGGGAAAGAGACGCACAGTTAATTTAATTAACTACAAGGCACAACACAATTTTAGAACAACAACAGTGTAAATTAATCTGTCGATGTGTATCCACGGATCACTGTTGATAGAGGAGTAGCAAGGGGTAAAATTTCAGCTGTTCAAAGTACAGAAAATAAAAAATTGTTTCATAAACCGTGGCTGATTAATGATCAACGTTAATGGCACACCTTAGGATCTACAGCTGCCTAAAGGATACTACTATTCTCTTAACTAGTATGTTTTATGAGAGCTGGCAAACTTTCCTGTTCTATTTCAAAAACTGGACACAGTAAGATATATTGCAGAATGCCAGCCAACAGAGAGGAGAAGGGGAAAACTGCCAGCGATTAAATATGGGTACACAATGCAGCATTTCAAATATTTAAAAAACTCTGTAAATGTTTTATAGGGTAAGAATTGTATTCAACACATTTGTTAGAGCTCAAGGACACACACAACACCTTTTGGTGATTAACACTGAGTGTAAACACAATTTTTGATTGTTTACAAGAAAACTCCACAGGGCACATATTATAATTTAATTATCAAGGATAAAATGGGAATTTATGCTGATTAATTTAATTCAGTCTTGTACTTTCTGTATTTAAAACTTCCTGGCTCCAAAACACTAACACCCTCCAAACCCACCCATTGTCTCTATTACCTGAGACAGTCTTGGGTGAGGTCACCCAGGGCGTGGACATGGAGGCCATGGGGTCCAGGCTCCAGCCCATCAATGGTCCCATCGATCAGACAACGCTCCTCATTCAGCTGCAAGAAGCGCACAACACCCTGGATTGGTCCCACACCAGCCAGCATGGCCACGGCTGCACCCAGGTCTGTCGTAAACAAAACCATTCAAAACCATCCATCCAACCATTTAAACCATCCTGACGAGGTCTACAGTTTGCAGAAGGCATCGAAATTGTATCATTAGCAACTGTGAGCGGATTGTGTTTCTTACCTCATCTGAGATTTTATCTGTGATAAACTGTGAAATTAATGATAGCTGCAGGGCAGACTGTGGCAGCATGCACATAGTCTAATATGTTTGACGGGGCAAATCAGCCATAACCACAATTAAACCACGTGTGACTGTGATAAATGTACTACAGGTGTCAGGGTCAGGGGAGGAAACCAGGCACATGTATGGGCCTCTATAACCCATCTTAAAACTCCCATAAAGCAACTAAACAGTGGACTGCCAATGCTGATAAGTTAACAAGGCTACAACTATAACTGGACTTTCTGTACTTGACATGTTTAAAACATGTTTTAGTCAGTACTACAGGTACAGAGGTTTGACATCCATCATGATTCATTTCTCACCTTGCTCTGATCCTCCTATGCCTTTCAGCACAGCCCTCCGTCCAGTGCTTTCTAGAAGAGCCTGCACCTCTGCACTGGTCAGAGATGATTCCAACAACACCTCCTCTTTGCTAACATCAATTCTGATAGACTCTACTCCTGCAAACACATTAAAAATTATCATTGAATATACGATCTGACAGAGAAAAAACTTTTGAATGTCGACCAAGATGCTAAAATGTAGACGTATGCAACAAAAAGTTAAGGAGAGCAGCACCAAAACATTTGCACAATTCACTAAAACAAATTTATAGCATTAATAAAAATTCATAATGTTGGCTGAGATGAACTTTCACACCAGTGGAAGCTGGAAACTCAGAAATAAAAGAAAAAGGAAAGGAAAATAAATGCATTATGTGGAGAACATGTTTTTGCATACAGCTTTTCTGTTTGTTTTTCATTTAATTAGACTATACTGTATTTCTGTACACTATATGTATCTATAGTGCAGCCTAATAATCATATTTTTTTGTTATTAGAAATATCATTCTTGTTATTTGTTCCATTGTGCTGCTTTGTTGTCCAATTTTATTTACATATTGTGCGTATAAAAACTCTACACTGCACGTTTCCTTCTAAACAAAATTAATTAGCTGGAAGTAGAATAAAAGGACCCAGTATTACCTAAAACTGCTAATTTGGTCAATCTTTATTTTACAACTTATTTAAGTTCCATAATTTCTTAATAATTTACATAGTTCCATTCAAGGAACTATGCACTTTGGTACAAACTTCAAATAAAAGTTCAGCATCATAGTTGTCTTTAACTACCACTGATGTGTATAACTGAACACAACGTGTTCACATATGCAAATTTGCTTATTCATTTGAACATTTTGCATGTTCTGTTAACTGAACTCCCTTTTGTGTGAGCTTAGATTCTAGAAATAAGTTTTTAATTTTTGTTTTCTCTTATAACTCATACCAAATGCTTGGACAGAAATTGAACTCTTTGTTAACCACAGCTACTCCCTGGCGGAGCTTTGCCTGCTCTCTCACCTGGTTTCCCCTGCAGAGCAGCTCGGACTTTGTCTGCACAGCTGTCACATGTCATCTGCACCGCAAACTCCAGCTGCGGAAACACACATGAGCCGGACGTTGCTACAGACGGACAGGGACTAACTGCATCACGTGACCTCGCTCCGGACTCAGAGTTAAACAACAACCGGCCGTAAACGCCGCCGTCAATCCTGACAGCAGACGGTAGTTTTACGTGCACAGTCAAAACGGGGCGAAACAAAACGTTAAAGGCGGTGAAAACACTGTCAAACCTTGGTTGGCCTCTTCGACTCCATTCTGCCCCCGCACGTCGCCTGCCTGACCGATGAAAACTGAATTTAACGCACAAGTTCCCTCCAAGCGGAAACGATCCACCTGTGTCTGCAGACGGATGCCGCCATGTTTGTGAGGTCACAGTGACGTGCTGCACGTTACCGCCGCCACGTGTCTGTGATCCGCCACTGCACGTCATTTCCCCCCGGCCTGGTCGAAGAAAGAGTTAATATATAAACACTATATTTTAGAATATAATATATGGACATTTTCACTTATATTTTTATTCCACCGGCTACAATATTATACCATTATGACATTATTGTTATACCGATATATTGCACAATAAACACTATATATATATATATATGTATGTGTGTGTGTGTGTGTGTGTGTGCAATACAAATGACCCTTGGTGCAACTGAATCTGTATGTATGATTGTGTACATGTGTGATATATTTTTATATTTAGATTGTGTATATACTGTACTTTGTATATACTAGACTGTATGTACTTTATTTTTGGATTGTATATACTTTATTCTGATAATTCTTCTTTGCTGTACTCTGAATATTCCTTGCTGCTGTAACATGGGAATTTCCCTATTGTGGGACGAATAAAGGTTTATCTTATCTTATAGTACATGTTCCTGTTATGTACTGTTTTATCCTATTGTATATTCTACAGTATATTGATATTGTATAATTTAATATTTGTTAAATATTTGTTATTTGTTATTTGCTAGTTCACATGTCACTATGTAGTTTCACTTTAGACAGTATCAGACTTGTAATGGAATTATTCCATAGTTAAATATTTCTAATCATTTGTCTTTATTTTTACTTGCTCTGCACATCTGTGCGGATTTCTGTTTTTACTGCAACATCTTATTTCCCCAGGGATATCCTCTGGGGATTAATTATAGGTTATTTGACAAATAGGTCAAATAATAATTTGACAGAACTGGCAAGTGCATTTTGTGGCCACACGTCTGAAAAAATCTTCATGATATTGATGGAAAAATCTAATATTACAAAGCTGTCCTACTCTAGAAATCTTTGCTCACAATTCAACCAGAGATACTTAGTGGAAAGCTGCTGCTGCTGCATGACAAAAAAAATGTATGACAAACTGTCTCCATGACCCAATTTTAAATCTCTGTAAGCAGATTTTCATTCCATAGTAAAATGAATAGTAGTCAGTGGGCACAGTAAGGTTGTAAAAGCATGTTAAATTTAGAACATGATTATCATCAATGTAAAGTAGGTGTGTAAATGAGACACAACATGCAAAGCACCACTATGATCATGATTCAAGTGTACTACCACAAAACATTGTAAGAGAGCAGCATATGCAGAAACTGATTAAATTATGATGCATATTGATGAAACTAAACCACCATAACGGCCATAAGCAGTAATGATGATTGCTTCCATTAGTATATGGTGTACTTCAGTTTAATTTCATAAAGTGTATAGATTGTTGTTATGAAATTGATTTGTAGATTAAAGCTCTGCATTCAATATCAACAACTACAACTGAGCCGATGACCAGTTTTTTTGAAGCTAAATAGGAGAAACCAGTGTGTGCCTGTGTGTGTGTGTGTGCGTGCGTGTGTGTGTCTATACATGCCATTGTACCTCTTGGCATCTTTTTGATAGCACAGATAAGCCACGTGAGATGATGTGGTGTAAAATCTGGGTCGCAGGTCTAAATTAAAAGCTTCTAAATCAAACCACTTCCAGCTCAATTTGTGCTGATAAGGTCAGAGAGTGGCTCATATTTGCCTCCGTTCACATGCACCCATCCTACATGTGTGTTGATCCAGAAACACAGCCGCCATTACATCAAAACAACACAGAGGGGCCGATGTTTTACACAGTAGAAAGTCGAGTGGCGGCTCGGCTGGAACACAGCTCCTTCTGTGTCTGGTGGCTCATTGGCTTTGACCTTTGACCTTAGTAATATGACCACAGGCTTTGAGAGGTTTGAGCCTGTTGCACTAGGCTCAAAACCACATAAGCGCTGCCTTTTATATGAGTGCTGAGTGGACTTTTTCTCCCCGTCTCACCCACACAGTGGCGGCTAATTTATTCAGTGCATGGGAAACTATCTAAAACCCCTGCCCTTATGTTGATCCTCTGTGCTGAGCTCGCCGTTCAAAGGAGTGGAGGGAGCGAGAGAGCTGCAGTGACACCTGAGCTCAGAAGAGGCAGACTTCATTAACATACAACTATACGTACAGAAAACACACACAAGAGCGTAGAATGAAACCCAATCACAACTCAAACACTGTCTGAAGCGATCCATTGTGAGAAAAAGAGTAAGGAGCATTGGAGGAGAAAGGAGCGATGGAGGGAGGAAATAGGAAACACAAAAGGTTGAGGACAATGAGAAAAGACAGTGCAAGAAAGAAGCTGACAAAGAGGTGTGTGTGTGTGTGTGTGTGTGTGTGTTGGTAGAGGAAAGGGCTGGCAAGTGTTGACAACCTGGTTTGGAACAGTAGAGGTTTTTATCAGCACTGACCTGGAGTGTGTTACCTTTTCTTATTAAAAACTTCAAGCAGGGGAAGCAGCTCTTGTTTCAACAAGCGGTACAAGGAAGTGAAGGAAACAAAATATTATTTTTGAAGTAAGGGAGATGCAGTGTCTTATACAGTGGAGCAAAAAGCTTTGAAATTCACATGCTGTGTACTAACAAATAGCTAAAACCATAAAATCTCAAAATCGTTAAAGCAAATGTAAAATAAAACGACATGAACACAAAAAGGAAATGTTTTCTGCCTGGCTGTAGGCAATGTTAGAGCACACGATGGCGCTTTTTTGTGTGATTTTGTGTGTTTTTATTTGCCATCTGAAAGGAAACCTCTTATTACAGATATGCAGAATGAGCTAAAGTCCTGAGCCACCATTATTGTTGTCTTAGGAAGAAAACACGTTTTAGCCCTTTTCCCCTTCTGAAAAAATGCTCTCTTGGCTTCTATCTTTCCACAAAGGCCATTCCGATCAAGTATCTTTGAGCTGGGGAAGGATCAACTTGGCATCCACACGTAGCTGCCAGATGCTGAATCAGGTCCTTGCTGGACTTCTCATCAGATTTTCACAGTTTTCTTGGTCTTACATTTGTATTTATGTACAGTAAATTTTACATTTTCTGTCAAAGAGAGTTCAAGAAATGTTAACTGTGTATAGTGCATTTCTTATAATTTACATAGTTTCTAGTTGTATTCTAATGAAGACACTGGAAGTCTTTTGTCACAGTTCTGTATATTTTATACAAGATTAAAAATGGTATTCCAGAGACTTTCTCTCATTAAATTCAGATTCCAAGCAACAGGAATATATTAAGATACAACAGTTTGTCATCAGCGTTTTTTTATGACATACGTTGAAAGTCCAGATTATGTGGCCAGGTGTCAGTGTATGCAAGCTGACTAGCAGTGGTCAGGAATTGGCCCCTGGGCGACTTCACTTATGACAGCAACTCTTGTTGACGTTGAATCCATCAGAGATTCAGAGAAGATGAAAACCAACTAAACGCTGGCCAAATCACAGGTCTAACTGAGCACTGCACTCAAATCCAAGAATATGAAATGCTAGACTGGTGGCTGCAAGGAAATGCCATTTTTGTACTATAGTTGGCATAAAAACAGATTGAAAGTAGTGAGCCAACTGCTTATGGACAACAGTCTGCTTATAGCAGAAGAAGTGCTTTACTGTAGTATTTAATTACTTTCTACTTGTTTAATAATTTATGTGGCATTGTTCTCCTGTGGCACAAGATGTGCAAAACTAATCAAACACTTTCACTGACTATAAAAACATGTCATCACACATCTGAAAAACTATTTTAGAATGTCGATTTATGACCTTCAGCCAAATACAGCAACAAAACAGTTGTACAAATACACACAAATGTCCATACTTTCTGCTAAAAGTGATCATTAAAAACCCTCCTGGACTCCAAGAACTTAACTGACACCAAACAATCGTGTTTCAGGACAGACAACATGTTCATCTCAAGAATGTGATTCCTCAAATCTACAAGTTTAAGAAACAACTTCACACTGGACCTCAGTATTCAAGATCTTAATCTCTTCTGGCAGAGCACATGCAAAAGCACCTTTTAAGGACTAGTGCTTTTCCTAAAGCTCTCTAAATGGGAGAACGACAAAATCCACAGTTCTGCTTGAAAATGTTTTCAAATATGGTTCTAAAACTAATAAGACTACATAACACTACATTGGTTATCATGATTGTGACCAATATGCAATATTGAGGCCTTATAAACTTCTCAGATGAATGAATTTTTGCCCTTAAGGAAACTGTGGATTCTGTCCCCTCATTACTCACATTCTTTTGTAAGGATCCCATAAAGACCTGTATGAACATGGGGAATTGTTCCAAAGAGTGACACCTGTTTCAGTCTTCATATATACTGTAAATTCTGATTAGTTGAGCTTACTTGAAAAAAAGCATGCAAACTATTTCTACTTACAAATGGTTATTAAAGTGTAGTACACTTAAAATTTTGTTTACACAACTACAAAACAATGTTCAGTACTTCAAATCTACTTATGGTCTACTTGTAACGCAGTACGGAGTACTCAGAATTATTATTTCAAACAAAGTCATTTCAGGCTGAGTGCACTGTGGGCTGTCTTTCAAATGACACACTTATTTAAGTTGGGCCAACTGACGTGACGTTGCCCTCAACGTTCATCATCTGAGTTCCAGTCACTTAAATAACAGTTTAATTTACTTGCTTTAACCATGCGAACTCATGCCTCAACCAGTTCAAGTAAGGATTATTTGTGCAACTTATGTCATATATGACTTTTCACTTTGATCACATCATCTTCAGTCATGGCTTGTTAACCACACCCCTTTACCACATATAATACCACAATATTAGCCTAATATATAATACTAAGATAATAAGACCCCCCCCACCTGCCCAGCCCTTCAATCTTTTGTCACTTAGCTGTAATTACCCAGTGCTCAGGTCAGTGCCACATGATGTAATATGTTGTACTGCATCAACATGAAATATATTTTACTTGCAGCAATGCATTTTCGAAAATGAAGACCTCCATCTGTACTTGGAAAATATCAAACAAAAGTTCAATGTTCAGTTGCACTGGGTTTATGAATTCTAACAGGACTTTACCTAAAACCCTTACAACACCCAGCACTCGTCCTCATTCTTACAGTACCTTAACCTATGTTGTTTTGCCTTTTTGTGAAAAGCGATTTCCAGGCATAGGCTGTGTATAGGCAGATTCAAGTCCCCACAATGGGAGCAACACTTGGCAAACACCATTCTATTGGTCAGGGGTCAGTGTTTCCTCATTCCTACACTGTGCTCTAATTTTTACCACCAAACTTCTTTTCAGCAGCTTCCATAATAAACTCTAGCAATAATAAGAAGAACATATCATCTTGCTGCGCTGGACAGACAGGAACTAAATAAGCAGAATGTGCACACAAACATTATTCATTTTAGCTGAAAAAGGATTTAAAACACGAAGATGTGAATTTGCCTTTCGAGTGTACAAAACACTGCTGCATACATTTCATCGCTTGGCTCATTCCAGAGAGAATCAAAGCATTGACCCTGTCCACGCTTTACTGGCGACACCATCCCCAACCTCATGGCGCTGAATAATTCAAGTGGTTGGGCCTGTTAGTGGTGTGAGGGACCCCGCAGAGGTCAGAGTTATGCCACAGCTCAGCCAGAATCCTCTCCATGTCTGCTGATTGCACCCTGACAGCTCAAATGGAAAATGAACCCAAGCGTGTCCGGGGGATGGCGTCTAGCGGCGGAGACCCACGCCTCTGCAGAAACGCAGGGAGCAGGGGCTGTGTTTGTCCTGGTTTCACTACTTTTAAGTGTTCAGGAAAAACACAAAAGACGGGACAGTAGCATTCATTCACTGGAAATTGAGAGACATTCCATTTTTTCTTCTGTAATATTGCAGAGAAATCGTGATCCCATCTCACAAGAGGCTTTTACATCAAAGACCCCAGGATAACACTTGATTAAGCAAAACTATAATAAAATTCCTCTAAAAACAATTAAACACCTCTGGTGGAAAGCTCATATGAAAAGATTCCGTTTAGAATAATTGAACATGACTGAAAATAACAACTTGTTTCAAGCTCGCCTGATTCCTGTGTGGATGAAGTGAATGAAAGTAATCATAGACGGGGGTAATGTTGTGAATCTTAACACTCAGTGTTACTGTGGTTGTTTGCAGGAGGGATGAAAACTGGATCTTTAAAACTGGATTGCTTTTTTAAGATTAATATCTGTTTAGTAAAAAAAAACTAAATAAAAGATTTCTGACAAACAGGAAACTGGGTGGAAATTGGAAATTGACAGAAAAAAACACGTGCTCCATTTTTCAACAGAGGACCACAAAAAGCCGGAGATTAAAAAAAGGACCCGATCAATCAGAAAACACCTCCTAAAACAAACATTGTCCATTCAGCACCGAGGCGTCATGCATTATTGCTGAACCACAAATGAGCTTAAAACAATGAATGCAATGAATTCCAAAGCCAGTCGGATGTTTTAACAAGCTACGGACAAACTCTACAGCTCATCACGGAGGGGATCAATAGGAAGAGGAGACAGCATTGCCTAATCAGTCAAGTCTACTGTTCCTCCCTGGAATAATGACCCACATGGAGGAGGCGATATGCTGCAGTGTGGGTACCAAACATAATACCTCTTTAAATCATTACACCCCTGAGTCCAGGTCATTACTCAAACAATGTGTCTGTCATGACCCAGCAAGCAGCCCTGCTGGGAGGAAACACCATGCGGGACTTACTGAGGGATGCAATGCAAATATAAGATGAAAGTAGTTGGATTTAAGAGGAAATGATAGCCAGAAAGCACAAGAAGGTCACCAGCTCCAAATTGTCTTTTAAGTAGGTTACAAGTGGCTCATTAACTGTTTATTGGAAAAGAGAATGGCGCACACTAAGTACTGTGACGTCTTTTAAAACTTAATGTTAAGCAGCAGCAACTCAATACGAAGCAGACAACAAAGGGAGTCACAGTAAGTCCAGATTCAGCTGTGCCACAGAACCCTTTGAATAAAGGGTCTGAGGTGGATCTGGACTGGTCAAAAACAAAGAGGGATTTTAATCTAACGGATTAACAGCAGTCAAATAAAATGATGGAGATGCTCAGTGTTTGCAGGGGCTGAGTCGGTTAACAACATCAAGACTTTTTTTGTCTTCTACCAACAACGTTTCTTCAGTTTTATTGTGTGTGTGGTTTTCTTGGTTAATCCTGATGACCTGATAATTGGTTCAGGGGTTGACAAGACAAGCACTTCCTGAATAAATAAACGGATCTTTAACGCTTTTAGAAGATCACAGTCCAGGGAGAGCAGGCTTTAATAAATGTGGAAAACCCCAAGCTTGCAATAATCAGTGTGCTGCATAAAAACCAACAATGCTCCTTGTTAGGAAAAGGCTGGGAATAATTCATGAGGGAGGCCCCTCACTCGGGGTTCCCATAATGTGCCCCCCTGACTGCTGCGGATTTACATATGAGTCTGCCATCGAGTTCCAGTTCAAATTCAAATCCCCTTCATTGGCATCGTCAAAAAACGGCCCGAGGCTCAAGTTGTGTTCAAGCTCCCGCTCGCAAATAGTAATTCCACGCACCGCAGGGAGATTATTGGCACATATGGACGAGTTTTCCGTTGGGATTGTCCATGCGCGTTAATGCGCTCCCGTGTGTGTGTGTGTGTGTGTGTGTGTGTGAGGACCATATGTGCGTGCTGTGTGCGTGCGTGCGTGCCAAGCAGCCCGGCAGTGCGCATCCCCGCATCACACACACACCAGACAACTGGGGAGTGTGTGTGTGTGTGTGTGAGAGAGAGAGAGAGAGAGAGAGAGTGAGGGACAGGGGAGAGAGAGGGACGGTCTCCTGTTTTGCCTTCGCGGACAGACCGGCAGGACATCGGCGGCTGCGACGCCTGAACCATCACCCAACAACCGAAGGAGAGACGACGACGACGGCGACGACGAGCAGGAGGAGGAGGAGGTGCCGGAGGACCGAAGGCTTCCCCCCCCACCCCCCCCAGCAAAAGAGACACCGAGAAGCGGGAGGAGAGGACCGCGGGGGCAGGCAGCCGGCTGGCCGGGACGCGGAGCCCGTGCGGGGCGAGAGAAATCACCGCCGAGACCGGCACGTCTGTGGGATGACAAAGGTGAGTGACAGCAACATCAGCATCCCCGTCCATCCCCGTCCATCCCCGTCCATCCCTGTCCATCCCCGTCCATCCCTGTCCTACATGGCGTCTGTAATCCGCACGCCACAGTCGGGCTGGACATGCCCGATGTGCGGTGTGAAGGGAAGCGGGACTGGTGTGGCACAGGAGGGCATTTTGTTTGTCCCCCCCCACCCTCACCCACCACCATCTCCCAGCAATGTGCCGGGGACATTTACGCGCGTCACCGTCTCAATAAAAACGGATCCTCGGCTGGACGGAGGACACTTTGTCCAGCGGGGAAACGTGTCCACAGCCGACATGTGCCATTTGGAGATACGCGGCGGAGAGATTTCATTCATCACGACCCCCGAAATCTAATCTGATCTGGCCCATATTTCCCTGTGTGAGAAGATTTTTATTGCTTATGAACTGTAACAAGGCTCGTGTGTGTGTGTGTGTGTGTGTGGTGGTGGAAGAGGAGGATGAAGGATGAGGGACAATGTTGTTGTGATTGTCTCCTTGAACCTCGGGCTTGTCATGATGATTGATTCCGCCGTTTCACTCAGACTGGGAGCGTGCGGACACCTATGCAAAGAGCGAGCGCGCAAGATTATGGAGCCAACAATTAATGACAAACTATTTATATCCGGAGCTTCACTGGATGTCGTTTGCGCTAGTAACCTCAATTGCTGAATGGGTGTTCAATATTTTCCATAACGCAAATGTGATTCCTTTCCATTAGTTGATTAGTTGGTTTGTGGATGAAAGTTGGCTGAAGTTTCCTCTCTGTCCTGTTTGGTGTTAAAAACAGCAGTTTTATATTGTGTCAGCAAATCGTATTAACAGCAGATTTTGAGAGTCTGAACGTAATTTGAGAATGGAAAGAAAGAACTGCAGGAGTAAAGACGGCTACATTATTTAGTAATAATTAATAACTGGATAAATAGTCAATCTAATGTATAATCTTTGACACTGGATCAGCCCTGCCTCTTGCTCAATGCTGTGTTCGACTTCAGCCCCCCCTACAACCCCTAACAGGATGAGCCTATAGATGATGGATGGATGAATTAATCAAATCAATTACAGATGGTCATGGATAACAGTCGAGTCAAGTTTAGTCAGTTTTATTTTAATAGCCCCAAATCACAAATCTGTCCAGCACACCACACCATCTGTCCGTACACACTCAGTTTGAATTTACATCTGTTATCAACTGTAGATTTTCTGTCTATCTGCTGGTTGGACAAAGCATCACAAAGGCTTTCAGGAAACTGTACCATGGTCTTTGAATTCCTAAGAAAACAGTCAGCACACACACACACATGCACACACACACACGGACACACGAGCATAAATTATTTTCAGGTGCAGAGAAAATAAGGATAAAGTGTCAAATCTCCCGTCATATTGTTACACAAACAAGTTAATTAGAATTAGAATATTATTTGAAAGTCTACACAAACAATTATTAACTGAAAAAACAGGAGCCGCAATGAATAAAGAGGATGCGTCATGAATATAATCATAAGCATAACCTGGGAACCATAATGGTAATGCTGTTCTCCCACTCCTCACGTATGTGAGTCCATTTCTGCACCTGTCTGTCTGTCTGTCTGTCTGTCTGTCTCCTCTGCGTCTCCAGGAAGTAGGTTAGGAGAAAGGAGGAGAGGTGACTTAATAAACCTTGTGGCGCAGGCCATTTACAAGCAGAGACCTGAAAAGGTTCCCGTTTTCTGGCATGTCCACAAGAAAGGCACAAGACCAAATGATGAATGTGTGCTCTGTTTGGAGAACAGCAATGCAGGGAATAACAATGGAGGCAAATGGGGGGGTGAGGGGGTTAGAACAGTGACACACATATACGTGTAAATAGATGCTTACACACACACACACAAAGCTTCTTGAATAAAAGTCAATATGATAAAGTGTGTTGTGCTGAAGATTAACTGCATCGCTGCATTGAACCTCATCACAAGAGTCTTTTTAGACTGAGGGTGCCCTTTAAAAGCAACGCTGTGGGAAAGGAGTTTATTTATACAATATTAGAGCATGATATACGGCTCTGTGGCTGCTCGCCTTACAGTGTCCATAAAGATGGTTGCTTTCAGGCGCCGAGCCAAAAGGGCACCACTGTATACAGTTTCCCAGGTAGCGCAAAGATCCAGAGATGTTGGCATGAAACGTGACGTTCTTTGTGCATGTTGTCATTGGTTTGACTGTGGGCAGGAACATTTGACCTGTAAGTCTGAAGAGAGTCTTTCCTATTTGATTGTTGTTTGTAGGTAAATGGGTTATTAAATATGCCATTAGTTAATTAGTCTTTTCAATTAGTGTTTCCTATGAAACATTAATTATTATTTGACAATTTGTGGAATGTTTCAGACTAAATGCGTACTGTTACATTGCATCACTCTGGGGGGGATTTGTTAATAGTTGTTATATTTTTGTGATAACTCAATACTCAATAAAAGTCAGACAATTATTTAGTGAAAAAACTTGAAGCTTATAACCCTGAAACCTTTTTACTACACCTTTGACAGATGGATAGATAGATACTTTATTCATCCCAATGGGAAACTCACAATTTCCAGCAGAATCCACATCTTAAGGCACTAATGCATGCATAACATCAAAAACATAAAGGGAAGTAAATTTAAAACGTCCTATGCAAATCAGAATATTTAGGGTATATTGTGTAGAGTTTGTGGTTTGTTAGCGAGCATGACAGTGGCTGTAAAGTTTTAAATGAATCACATAAGAGCTTGAACATATGATAAACAACAGGGTTGTCTTTTTCTTCTTTTTCCACTATCTGGTGTTGACAGGAAGTAACACGTTCAAGGATCAGCAGGTCTTCCTTATCTCTATTAATTGCGGCTGTGATGGACTACGGGTCTGAGTGATTAGAGCTCTTGTGATTAAAAATGGACTTGTGGGCTTCTCAGGTCAGCACAGAGAACTGACAGACTGTGTGTTTTTTTGGGTTTTCCCCCCCAACGTGTGGATGTGAGCCCGAGCGAGATTAATGCTCCATGTTAACAAAACATCTCGATTTGACCCTGGCCAGCTTGCAACGGCACACACACACTCACACACCATTCACTTGATCCCCTGTTGGGTTAATGCTGGCCATGAGCAACCCCTTCCTGCAGAAGCACATACACACACACACACACACACTCACACACACACTGAACACTTGCAGACTTTCAGCCACCTTGATGCATTAATGCAACATGTTCTCCTCTTTGTGGTGTGAAGCGAAATAGATTTCTATCAACAGCCAAAGATGTTTGTTCCTTTACTTGTGAGGACATAAGTCCCTAGCCCCTTACACTAACCCTAACCAAAACCTAATTCTTACCCTGACCCAAAAACCCAGTCCTGACCCTCAAAAATCCCTTTAAAGTTTTAATAAAATGAACAAACAGTGAACACTTGCAAACTTTCAGCCGCATTGATGCATTAATGCAAAGGCACGTGTTCTCCTCTTTGTGGTGTGAGAATAAATAGATTTGTATTTACAGGCAAAGCTCCCATATTTAGAGGTGATACTAAAACGACTTCTTTCACTGCCGCTATCACTGATAAATATTGATCCTCTAACAGACTGCAGCTGACATCTGTACATTAGGAAAGGCTTGTTCATGAACTTTAATAGGGGAACAAGAGCTTTCGTGTTTCCAAATGCTAAAAAATGAAAGGGTTCTTCATCTTTCGAGAAAAAGGCTTTTATTGTGGTATCCACGGTTCCGTCTGTGGCCGCTGGTGCCAGATGAGGACAGATGGATGAGGCTTTTGTTTGGGCCTGGCTCCAGGGAGCTGCCCTTGGTGTGAACGTTTTCATCTACTTGTTGATGTCCCATAGTCAGATTCCAGCAGAGTCTGGATTAAAACGGTCTGGGTAGGAAGATTAGGGGGGCAAAGTCGTGTATCTGGATGCCCTGCTGTTCTGCACGAAATGCATTATTTATTATTAGTACAGAGAGCATCTCAGTTTAGTTGTTGTCATGGTCAGACACAGAACTCTGCTGCAGAGCCAGACCAGCGTTTACATACATACATACGAATAATCTGAGGAACTTTAGGTTAATGTGCTTTTCATGGTCACAGCAGTAAAACAAACAAGCAAAATAATTCTGAATATTAATGAGATCTGATAAATCAGGATAGTTAATTCATCTTCTACTGCTTTATGTTTGACTATTTGCTCATTTGTTTTAAGTGAAAAATACCGTAATATCTAAAAATATATAATAAGGAAATGGAAAGTGATAGAGAGGAGGTTGAAGTGCTTTTGTCGGCTGTGAGTAGTGCCTGTGCAGCCCAAAGAACTTCCACAAAGAAGGCAGAAATAATTACCTTCATCTAGATTTTAGCATTTTTAAAAGTGGAAATTTTGCCAGTGGAAGTCAGGCTGTTAAAATTGTGACCCAGTCATGTAATATTTTCAAGCCCTCTGTTAGTGCTGGACAATCAAACTATATCACTATGAAAAATGTTTCCACAGCAACAATGATAAACTGACCCTGAGGTTTTCAGTAAATGCATTTGTTCTGCATTTGGGTCAGTGCTGCTCACAATCATCCTATTCGGCTGCAGCAAAAGGCTGACGGAGCCAACACAGAAAAACAAAAACACGCAAGTTGTCCGAAACCTTGATTGGCAAAAACATGTAACGCAACATCAGCGATTAGAAAATCTAAAGCTGGATAAACAGCAGGGTGATATAGTGGCAAACAATGCAGGTGACCTGTGCCGACAAAGGCTGGGAAGAACAACAAATCCCTTCCACCATTTGGAAAGGCAACTTTATTAGTTCGCCTTCCCGAACTGATTGCAAAAACAAATCCGCCAGGCTCACAAATGGCACTTGTTCAAAAAACTTACATGAGCCGAATAGTCATAAATATCATATTATCATATAGATTATTGCTCATGTGACTCTTCTCTTGCATGATTGTAAATATACGTGCCCACCAATTTGTGGTTGTTCCACTTGTTTTAAAATAATCTGATTGAAGTTATTATATAACTGTTCCTATAATCAGATTATTGCTTTAGATGTGATTAGAGCAAGTTTTTGGCAGGCATGCAAGCACAGTTTCATGGTGGCTGTATTTAAATTGGTTCCTAAACTTCTACTTGTTGGTTTTTCTCTCAGTTTTTCTGCCTGAAACCTGACAGGAAGTCAGGCCGGGTATAGCCGGCATGTGTCTGTGTCCTGGTGTTCAGGATCACAGTTCCGATTGGAAAAGTTGGGCGTTTTATTTACATGGTGCTGTTCCCATGAACCCTGAGGAAACACAAACCGCCTCTGAAGAGAAAGACAAGGCTTATACTGGTCAGTCAGAAAGCCACATCAAACACAATCGTGCAGGAGAGCAAACAAAGCTGGTCAGTAAGGACATACTGTGTTGGCTATCAACTCCAGAGTCTGTAACAACGAGCCATTCGATACGTTATCTATAGAAGCAGTCGCACAAAATAATCCAGAAACCAGATACTCTGGACAGAAGATCACTTTTCAGCATCTGGTTCAGTAAAGGGCTTCATCAGGAAGCTCTGGGTTTGACGAACGGAGGACCTCACTGAATTTAAAATAGTTTTGATATGGAACGTCTTTATTGTTGTCTCATTTCTTTGGTATATTTCTTTTTGGCTCATCAAAAAGTAAAACTAGCACGAATGTTTGAGCTGAAAATCTTCAGTCTGGGCTTTCTTTTCATTGCAGTGCATCACTTACTTTCTTTTGAGTTGCCAACAAGGTTAAAGGTCAAACACTGGACATGGATTAAGTCCGGATGCCTTCGAGCTGCAGCGCTGAACAGTGCTGACAAATGTATTGCTGAAATCTTTAGTTGGATTTGACATAAATACAGACATGAGTTTGTACACGTCCTCTCTCAGGATTTGGAAAGAAAATGACAGGATTCATTTTGGGGTAAATTTGGGGCGACTTGTTCCAACAATAAAAGGATTTTACCTCCAATCCTTTGTGTTGTTTATATTGCCTGAAAAAAACATTTTGTGAAACCTGAATATACCAGAACAGTTTATTTTCCTGGATTTATTTTTTTATACTCCGGGAGGGAATATAACTGTGATCAAGGACTACGCAGACACACACACACACACACACACACAGTGAAAAATGCTTTTGCATTAGATTTTTTAAATATTTCGTTTCATGTCCTTGTTTTGCACCACAGCTTTTCCTCACAGAAATAATCTGTTTGGTCTAATAAGCGGGAGAAACTTTTTTAGCAGTGTAGAGGTGCACGAGCAGAAGAATAAAAGCCTCTGTAAAGTGCTTACTGTGTTTCATCCGGAGTTGCACAAACCCTGTCCCTGTCATTAGAGGAGGACGCAGGACCCTCGGGGGCATGTTTTCAGTGTGCGTGCTTGTCTGGCATATGTACCTGTGTGAATGTTTGTAGATATTATTGTGAGTTTATGAGGTCAGCCATGTGCTTTATTTATTTATACGTTATTTATTCACTGCCTGCATGTCTGTATACTGTGTGTGTGTGTGTCAGGTGCAGAGGGTGTTCTCCCCTGGGGGTCTTGGTGTGGCACCCTAATTAATCAGTTTTCTGGCCAGAGGGTCTACAAGGCCTTGTTGCATCTACAGTCTCGCAGAGCAGAACACACACTCACATCTGTACTTCTGCGGGACTTTTGTGGACCCATCCAGAAGAATTACAAAGAATTATCATGTTCAAACACCTTGGGTCTAGTTTAGTGTTGGCCATAATTTATGTTGGTAATAAGCAATAATTAGTGTGTTGATTGCTCCAGATGTACAGATGTAAACAAATCTGCATGTTAGCTCAACTTGAAGTCAAAATGTAAAATAATTAAATTTTTATGTTATGAACTTGTATCACTTTTAACAAGCTGACATGTAGTATATAATAAATATATTTATTTTAATGTATGGTATTTAACATAACTGTGTGGTGAAGGACTATTACACACAATTTGGAAGGACTGACTTTTGGCTTTTGAGCTTAAATGCTTAGTCGATTAGTCAGTTAGTAATCTGCAAATATTGGCTCCAAGCCTTTAAAATGTGCAGATTTGCTGCTTCTGTCTGTTTATGTTACTGTAAACCGAATAATCCTGACTTTGGACCATAGGTCAGACCGAAACGAGACATTTGAAGATGTTACCTTGGACAGTTGTGACATTTTGTGGCATTTATCACAGGTTTTTGGCATTTGATAATTCATATAAAAATGCATTTTTTTACAACCTGTCTGATCTTGTGATAATACATTTCATGCTCCAGACCTGTTTGCAGATAGATCACATACCTCAGTACCAAATGTAATTGCAGCATTTCATCAGTGTAGCCAAAATCTGCCCAGTTCCCAAAAGTATTTTAATTTCTGAGGTGAAAATTCGCTGGTCTCTCAAAAAGACAGAAGGTCAAGAGGATAGAGACTCTAAATAAACAGGTATGGCACAGAAACTCTGTAATCACAGGTGTGCAAGCAATCAGATATACAAATTAGCATATGCACACATTTACAGTACACACAAACACACACGGACATTCACAGATACACACTTTCCTATTGTTAGGCACTGATGCACACAGACACACAAATGAATTACCTAAATCATACACAATTTCTCCTTTCTTTGACTTTTCCTGCAGCGCACATTAGCGTCAGCGCAGTCGGCCAACTGCAGATACGTTTGGCTGTTTGCTTGAGATGCTGTGTGAAATCTGATTGCAGTCGTACGCAGCTTCCCTCAGCGGCAGGAGGATGATCACCGTTACTGCCGCCTCACCTGCCCCGTCTGGCTGCCCTTCCGTCCGACGTTCCCTTTCCCCTCTGTGGGTTTCTCTAGTGTAGTGGTTGTGGTTGGATAGACTCTCCTGTAGCTGGAAGGTCTCCTGTTTGATCCCAGCAGAAGCCAACGTGTGCTCTGCTCAGTTGCTGTGTGTGAAGGACAAACATTTTAAAGCAAAAGTGCACAGAGGCCACTTTTTGTCAGCTGGTGTTTAACTTTCATATTTCTGTGAATATTGGTTTTCCAGCGTAACTACTATTTTAGTATAAAACATCCAGTTGTCACCAGATTAGGAGCATTAAAGACAACTGTGCACTGATGTAAAAGACAGAGAAATCCGATATGGTAGAGGTGGACAGGTGTTCACAGAAAGCCAATACCCAAGTAAAAGTGATCAACGATAGGTAAGGACCAGATTTAGTTCAAGTGCAAGTACTCCTTTATAGAAGTTATTTCTCAGGGCATCAATTAGATCACAAAATATTTTTAAAAACCTGATGCTGTATTAAAGTAAAGGTACTCATTATACAGAACAGCTATTACTGGATTAAAATTATAGCTGCATTAATGGGATGACCCTAACGCTACACTAGTAATCTCAAATTTGTACAGATGATAATACCAGTATCTTTGAAAAACCACAACCCCCGTAGACCAGGTTCCAGTGTAGTCATAAGGTTCTCAGCCCTGTCCCCCAAGACCCACAGGTCTCTTTCTATTGTTGTGTGGAATCAGGAAAATTTTCATTTTACCTTATTTTATGTGACATTTGAGTCACATGCGGCATTTTGTTCCACTCGTCCTTAAATAGTAAATCAGCTTTTACATTTCTGTCTGAAATCACAGCTGTTGATGATTTTAACTGCTGCAAAATAAACATCATTAGTTTTTAATGACACTAATGTGCAAGTTGGTTAGAAACACTCTCTGTCTTAAATGACATTTCACGGTGGAGAGCCCGGTACCTTTATCCTGAGACAGGAGCCTACCCCTGCCACACTGCTTCGACGTGGACGCATCGTCCTCCTTTTGTCCCCCGCCGCCTCTGCTGTTTCTGCAACTTGCCTCTATTATTTCAACAACCGTCTGTCCACATATTTTCTCTGAGCTCAACACACTGTCTGTTTGTCTCTCATCTGTGTGATCACTTGGCTGCCAAATATCTGTTTCCCCACCTGCTCCGCTCCTTCCATCACTGTCTCGTCACATCTCCAGTGACGCTTTGATGGTTTAAAACATCACCTCCAAAATAACTAAGTCGAAGCAAGTACTCACAAATACTTGACTTATTTTCTAACTTGTTCTCTGCGTTCTCACCTCCCTCCTTGTTCTACACAGACGTTTCACCACAGGCAGTTTTGCCATCTGCTTTTGACATTTTTAGAACGAGAGGAACTTGTGAGAACAGCGTGTTTATTGTTCCACTGTGGTTAATAATTCAGACTCTGGCCAGATATCTGGAGTCATCGCCCTGCACAAAGCAGGGCCGACACTGACACCGAAGAGAACCTGGAATTTGGAAAACCTTTGGATATTATCCTGGACTGGTCCAAGCAACATTTGCAGCTTATGCTAAAATTAGACCTTATTGACAGTCCAACATGAGGTGCCACACTGTGCATATAGTTTCAATCAAGTAAAATTTTTTTTACAAGCAATGAGCAAATTAAATAATTTCTACAACTTTATTCTGTGCATGCTCTTTCCCAATGATAACTAACCCTAAACAAAATATTTCTTAATTATGCTAAAGTTTTTAAAAACTGCTTTTACATGTAGCAGAAAACACCCAGTAAGTGTTATTAACCGCTGCGTTCCATTGGTTCAGATGGAAGCAACCTGGCAAGACGGAGCAGTAAATAACAACATGGCAGATTAATCTGTCGGCTTCTGACATGTTTATGGCCACGGTTTTCTGCCTTCAGATATAAAGCCAAAAAAAGATTTATCCCGTTATGACTTCAATATAAATATTTTAAATTAATTTAATTTTTTCCAAGCTGGTCAGGCATGTTGGTTAAAGTGATTTAACCAAATTAAATGAAACTTTTAAAACTATGAAACCTTTGACTAATGTTTCCTGCCAGCCCTCAGTGAAACGTCCCTATTTGTCCTGTCTCATCACAAGTGGAAATCCTCTCTGCCTCCTCCGTCCACAAGTTGCATTGAAACATCAGCCAGTAATATGGCTTATTTCCTTTTTAATTTCTCAATTATCACAGCAGAAGCAACCAATATTAACCAGAGACCTTTCTTCTATTAGTGCAATAAATTGGGTGAATCTCTTGCTCCAGCAATAATCAACAAAGTAGACATCCAATTAAGCCCATCTGACCCTGTCATAATTGGATATGAATGAGGACGGCGCCTTCTCAAGTGCGGTTTAATTGCTTGCAGGGATTTTTACTATCGGAGCGATGTTCTATTGATCTGGTGTGTATTGATCTTGCTTATTGCTGTTTGCATGGAGGCTTATCGGCTCATTAGCTTATGTTATGTTTCTGAATGCAGAAGTGTGGTTGTAAAGCCCGCACGGGTTAGAGTTCAGCATCAGTGGTTACGGCGTGCTCTTTTCTGCCTTCGCCCTGCGGTTTTTAGCTGTTAACTGTTTTCCACAAAAAAGCACAAACCACAAATGCAATCAGTTTTACATTGTAATTAAACTCGTAAGTGTGACACCAGTGGTTTCTGCTGCAGTTTTATTGGTTTCATTCAGCCTGTTAACCTTCTCATTTATCGTTGTCAAGCCTGAATAAATCTGCAGGCACCTGTTTTAACCTCTCAGGTGTGAATATCTTAGCCTTATGTAATAGACACACAAAGTCGTTTAAAGAAGCACGTGCACAAATCTAGGAGGAAGCCTTCGCGTTGTAAACCGTTTAAGATGTGTTTTATGTCACTGCTGCTATTTATTTAAAGTTTAATAGTGCATGAGCAGGACTCACACTCACAAATAAATGTTACACACACAGTGTAAATACGTCTCCTGTGCAACAACAGACATTTATGTTTCTATCAAGTACAAATAGTAAATGATGACTATAATATTTTGGCCAATTATTTCCTTACCTTCCTTATGCTCAGGTTCAATTGAAAACCCTATGGCAGAAATAATAGTCTGACATTATAGTGAAACTGTACAGCAGAGGGACGAAAGACATTTAACATTTTAAAATGTGTTATAAATACTTTTGTTACTGATGAATCGCCAGTACAGATGTGTCGACAGATGTCACGACTTATCCAAAGAGTCCCATTGAGGATGCCTATGCACAGGGACTCAGACTTCTGTGCTGCTGTTGGGATCAATGTCTCAAGAAAAATCTATGATGCATTTACACATTAAAGTCTTTAACAGTATGATGAGGTCTAATGATTTGCAACATATCTGCTTTTCTGTTGAAATTTTGTGTAAAATGCTTTTTGATTAATGAAGAAAAGCAGCCACTAACAGCCTCATATGCCTCTACATTTTATTCACATTCTTTAGCTTCTTTTCTTTCACATTAAGCACCTAAGGCCGCTCTCTCTGTCCACCTCAGCAGCATCTGCAAGTTGCTCATGAAAGCCAACAAGCTTATTTGACACGCTTGAAAATATTCTTCTGTGGTGCTGCAGAGTCTTTATAGTTCCTTCACTCTTCAGTCCCAAAAGCGTCGCTGCCTAATTGCAGCATCCGGCTCCTTTAGTTTTCTGCTTTGGTGCTGGCGGAATCAAAGCTCTCCAGGTTGACATGTTCCCGGGGAGGGGGCGTGTGAGACAAGGGGTTAATTCTGAAAATACGCAGGAACTCTGAGAGATCCTTGCACGTTTAGATGCATAAGTCGTGCGTTTGTCATGCTGATGAAGTGGACCTGCTCTTTTATCTTTAACGAGAAGGAAAGAAAAAGCCCTAAGTGGCACACTGCAGAGGAATGATGTGTCATCTAATAAACCCAGGAACACAAAGTGGGCTGTGGTCCAAATGAACCCGCTGGGTCACTCTACTCCCCCAGCTCAGCTCTAGTAATTGGCGCCAAGCTTGTGCACAAAGCAGTGGCAGAGGGGGCTTTGTGAAAACCCCACAATTGCATTTTTGTAATGACAACAAAAGCAAAGTGTGTAGGACAAACCGGCTAATGTGAACTCTGCAGGTCAGACAAGTCACACTGACAAGAAGCTGTGATTCTTGACTGGTGAAGGTGCTTTAGGGAATTGCCTTGAACATCAAATTAATTTGGCACAGAGGAGTCTGCATCTTATGTAAATGAACAGCTGAGTTGCAAAAGCACATTCAGTTCCCTGAGCAGAATATGAATGCAGATAAATAAAGAGGAGGGAGTGATATTTTGAGGGTGTGCTTCCTCCTGTACACATACACACAGAAACACACACGTCCCCTGCAACATTGTTATAGAGTGTTTATGATCCAAATTGCTTTTTTATTTTTCGGTGCCAATTGAGGCGTTCTGTTGTAGTTCGCATGAGCGACTATATCTAATGGCCTGCAAGAATAAGTAGAGACTTTTTGATTTTTTCATTTCTGGTCAGAGTGTGGGGGAAATTGAAGTGGTCGACTCGTTGTTTAAAAATGATGTGGTGGTGTTTCAAAGGTACTTCAAGACAAAATGGATTTTCTCTTGTGGAAAACGATGCCTTCGTTGTTTCAACTGTAAAATAATTCACATTTTGAAGGTTTTAACCATACTAGCTGTATCTAATCATCTGTTGCATGGATGCAGAGTCTCCAAAAACTTCTGACTGCTTTGTTTAATATTTGAAAATAAATTATGTGTGGATCTGAAAGGCTAAAAGGAAAAACGTGCCATTTTAGAGACAACCACAATTCAGTGGCTACATGTTGGCGAATGGTGCCCATTTTCAGACAATCCATCCTGGAATACATTCACGTTGTTGCACTCGGATAGAAATAGCTGTGGTGCGAATGAAACAGACCCACAGTCACCCCGATTCTGACGTGGGAAAAGGTGTGAGCGGAACGGTTTCCAAAGCTATCGACCACCTGACAAGCACTTCTGATGAAGGCACACTGGCAGCTTCATGTTTGTTAAGAAATATTCAGGTGACTTTCTTTCCTTCTGTCTTATTATTAAGACATGATTTCATGGCAGAACACAACACACCCCAGCGTGAAGATGAAGCTGTAGATGATGTGGCGTGTGTTTTATGGAGACGTGCTTGTCATTTGACTTCGCCGAAGGGAACATTGTCTTGCTGATGTTTTCTGTCTCTCCCTCGTGTTCTCTCCCTGGATTTGCTTAAGGCGCTTGCCCGTAAGAAATAATCTAAAAGGCTTTCATCAATAAGTAGACAAAGCTCTATGTAATCATTTTGATTCAAATCTATTTTGCCTAAATCAGGACTCTCACATGTATGGGACCACACCGCACTCGGCCTGATGTTGATTCCGACCACTCAATCAGTCTCAAGCCTCTTTCATTTTCTCCTTCCATGTTCGCTTGTTGTCTGTTCATCCGATCTCTCCTTTTTTTTTTTCCTCGCCGCTTCTGTTCTCTGCCTCCTGCACTTGCCCCCATTTTCTCCCCGTGCTCTCCCGCTCACTGCCGTTCTCTCATCACTCTCTCAGGGGGGTCATTTAGGGTGAGATAAAGCCTGTATCTGTGGGTCCACAGGAATCTAACCCGAAGACAAGTAATGATGCAGACACACTCCCGGGTGCACTCACGCACAAACATACAGTAAACACATGCAGCTGTGTACACACATTAACATATGTGTTTCAGTAAAGACATGAAGTCAGTCTCTTTTCTGCAGATCTCTAAGAGGTCCAGGAACAGGGTGGGGCAGATGCTTAAAAAGCACCATAGGGACTTTAGGCAGAGAGCCCTGACTGTCTTTATTGTAAGGATAAAGGGTTGGAGGGTGGACTGATGGAGAGAGGAAAAGCCCGGTGCACATGAAGAGGCGGAGTGGCAGGGTTAGTCATTGAGGTGCAATCGAGATTAAAATAACGAGGGTCGGAGGGACATTGTGGGAAGAGAGAGAGATAACAGAAAATGTTTTTGCACAGATGCGGACAGAAGCTGCAATCTTTCTCTGCTCAAGGCTCGTGAAAAATGAATGTGTTTCACGAAACAGCACATTGTTCATCTCGTACTGAGCAACAGCCTCCAAGTGCACAAGTCGTAAACATCAGGCGTAAAGTCAAGTTACGTCTGCTGTTGTAAATAAAGGATGTGAGTATGGAATATTGATTGGGAGATCAAATACAGTCCACAAAGTCCAGACTGAGCTGTATCAGAAGATTGAAGTCTTAGCAGATGCTACAGCGCAGCTATTTATAAGGAAATTTCACAAATCACAGGAAAGTTATCACCATCATTTTATCCCAAAAGTGGAGACAAGTTCACATTTTGCCTGATCACACTGCCCATTCTGACACTGAGACTTTTATGAACACGCTGAAGTGTTCAAGCTGACAAAGTAAAGGTGGATTATATTAAAAAAAGCAAAAGACATTTTCTGACAAAGAGTCAGAGTTCACATTACCAAGGACTTCTTCTAAAAAGTTTAGAGAGAAGCTGTTGACTCACACAGATAACAAATCTTAGAACCTATTTCTTTCTTTAAAAAGCAATTAATTTGGCAGCACATGGGGACAACAACCAAAATCATCGCAGTGCTGGGGTGATGAAAGAAGTAAGTAATTACCAGAGCAGCCATTCACTTTAATAAAAACACAACTATGGAAAAAAATGTCAAGCCTCATATCTCATCAGGATGTAGAGATAAAGCCTCCCTGGGAAATGAATGGATTTCTTACAATGCTCCGAACAGCATTTGAGGATTTCTTAGATCCCAGGCTTTTAATTCACCCTCGTCGACAGATCCTTCATGATTTATACAGTAGCTCTGTAAAAAGCGTCTCAGCATTCGCCCTTCAAATCCTCAAATCATTAAATAAAATGATGCCTGTGGTCTTAAACAGCTGCACATGTCAAAGCCAATACAAATTTTAGTTTGGGGCTGCAGCTGTTTCCAACAGGTTCAGTAGCTGTCGTTTCTTTTTTTTTCCCGGCAAGGTCGACTAAAGAAATTCTACACCTTGAAAACAAAGTTAAGCCCGAGTCGCTGCACTTTGTAAACATTAATAATAAGACGTGATACCTATTGATCCCACAGGGCAGATTGCCCGGCTGCACTGTGAGGTCAGAACTCAGGGTCAGCAGCCCCTGAGCCGGGATGGATTCAAGGTGCTCGAGCTCCTTCACGGGGGATTTCAAACTCACTCCTAGTATTTTATTTTTCCAGGTATTGATGTTTGTCTGTTTACCTAGAGTAGAGGTGAATGTATAATCTCTACTGCTTTAAAAATTGACATCATAAAAACACTCCCTGCTGCTTTGGATAACCCATAAACCAAACCGCTCGCAGTTTGTATGAGGGTCGTTTCAGAGGAAGGTACATTCAGTGGAAACTCTTTACAGGGTTTTCTGCAGATCAACTAGTATATCTGGCAACACACCTCCAGGAAAACAGGGGCAGACGTGACCTTGATTGTCTATCAGCTCATGAAACTGTTAATAATAATATAAAATATTAAAATAACTAAAGTAATAATCCAGAGGTGGACATTCATGTGGGTTTTACTTTATGTGGTTGACCAGCAGCAATAGGTCGTAGTAATTTGTGCGAACTGACCCTTTAACCTGTACTCATCCCTCCTCACTCACTGTCACCACCACTGGGAAAAGAGCTGGAATTTATTACGTTTTATAAAAAAATTTCTTTGGCTATGTTAGCTTACACAGCCATAATATCACTCGCCTGCTAGCAAATTATCATTTTCCACATTACTGTTGAAGGGCAGTGCTAATGCTAATGAATCCCCCAGGTCTGTGTGTGTGTGTGTGTGTGTGTGTGTCTGCTCACATTTGTGGAACGTACTTTGGGTTTTGCCCTTGATTTCCCACAGCAGCAGTCATCCTGTTACTGATAGCGGGAGCACGGGTCGTCTCCCCAGCGGCTGCGTCTTGAACAGCTGTGTGGGTGTTTGTGGGACGGACGGAGGGATGCACGTTGACATATGTTCATGGGCTATCGACTGTTGTTGCGCGGTATGTGCCAGGCGCCGTGAACCACAGTCTAAAACGTGTGTTTTTTCTGAAACCTTAATCGTTTGAGGGTTGAATGTCCCGGGGAGGGGGGGGGGGGGTCAAAGGTCAACATATGAGCTCAGTACAGATGACAAGATCATGGAGTGAAGCAGCTGCTGTTGCCCCAGAGAACTGAGAATGAAGCTACCTTCATATGCTCATTAGGCTTTAGTGTGTGTGTGTGTGTGTGTGTGTGTGTGTGTGTGTGTTTGTGTGCGCACGCCTGGGGAAAAGTGTGTGCGGTGTGAGTGCCAATGCAAATGTATGAGGACTTGTTATTTCTGTTCCTGTATAATGTGGTGCTTGTGGGTTTTGCCTTTCTTGTGTGTTGTGTTGTGTTTTTGTGAGTCTTTGAATTGCAGTTCTCTATTGTGCTGTGTCACTGTTGTACTGTTTGGCAAGACGGGCACCGCGGAACTCTGTCTCCTAAAATGATGTTCCTATGCAACGACACTACAAACGTAATTGTTTTTGTGGGGAATGCAATCAGCGCATGATTATGTTCTGATGCAACATATTTCTGGAATGAACCAAATGCCACGTTTATTACCGTGAGTTCAAACCAAACACAACACAAAACTCGTTGAAAACTTCTTCTGTTTGTTTTCATTGACATTTTGGAGATAACACATTTTCACACAGCAGCAGCAGCAGCAGCAGCAGAGAAAAAGGCCTCTGGGAGGAATGAAGGCAAACTGACAAAAGTATGGAAGAGCGGGGAGGAGGAGAAATGCCGGGAAGAGAGGGGAGATAAAGTCAGAATCACCTGCGGGGAGAGTTTAAGAGAAATGTGGGAATCATTCTTTGAGACACCTCAGACTAAAAATCACACAGCGTTTGTGAGAATCCACACAGACCAGCAAAGACTGTCACACAGTCGCAGAGAAACATCCACTGGTCACATGGATCAAGTTCAGGGATCCTGATCAAGTTCATGTGAAAGTGATAATTAAAAAGGATTTATGTCTGTTGCTTAGTGTCATGCATGCTTTTATTGTCAATAACAGGTTGTGTCTTATAGCAAAGACAAACAACTGGCATTGCACTGAAGTAATATTTAATTACATTTTTATTACAAATCCCACACAATAAAACTAATCTAGGTAGTTTAAAATATATTTAAATTAAATCTGAACAAATACTAATTATATTTCACTACGTTTTTGTTAAAAAACAAAACAACCAAGTCCAATGAGTACGTTTTAAGTTCTAAAAATGAAACACACAACACTTTAATGAATGTAAACTAATAGATCCTCTTTAGTTTTAATCACCTTCCACTTTTAGCCAATTCACAACATACGTTAGATGAACCGCAGCATTTAGGTTTGTGTCAAATATCTAACAGCAGAAATCCACATCTGTTAACATGCTTTTTAATGATCTATATTATTAGTGGGGCAGTGGCAGTAGCTGTGGGTAACCAACCGTTTGAGCTCTTGTTTGGCCACATTCTACCCATTTAGTTTTTCCATTGTGTTCCAACAGTATAGCGGTTATACGTTTGAGGGGCGTGGGTTTGAAACCCAACCTGAAGAATGTACGACATTCACCAAGGTGCTGAGAAAACATGCAAGTTTTTTCATTGTGAGCAATGACCTTGTCCAAGACAAGGTGAGACTTAATGTATCTATGATCCAAATGAGACGATGAGGAGGGACGAGACTGAAAGGTTTATTAAACAAAAATCACTCCAATAGGAGGCAAATATTGTTTTTATGTTGCTCAGACTAACGTGCACCACAATTGTTGAAAAACTTGTGAATGTAGAAGGAAATTAGGTAAAATATATATTAAGTAAATTCTTTTCCCCCACATATTTGGAAAACAAAAACTAATTTTAATATAAATATTAGGTATCTATAAATATTTTATGTTTACTAAATATAATGATTACATCAACTCATAAATTTAATTTTATTGATGACTTAATATTGGCCTGGTTTGTGAGTAAATTTCACTTAAACTTATTTAACAAATTTACTCAGACTTTTATTTCTTTGATAGTATCATGTTCCCCTTTTGCTGTCACTATTATTTTAGTGTAAAAGATGATCACATTTCATAAACGTTAAACTGGGTTATCCTGGAGTTAGGGATGAAGATTGAATGCGATGTTTACAGTTTGAGCCATTTTAATGGTAAAGTTTAACATTAACCTCTAAAATAAAGCCGCCTCAACACCCACCACCACACATCCATCTATTACCGTAATTGCTTCTCCTGCTCAGGGTCCCAGGGGGCTCGAGGCTGTAGCAGCTCTCCTGAGAGGTGGGATACAACCTGGACAGGTCCCTAGTCTGTCTCAGGGCCAACAAAGAGAGACACACACAGACAGACAGACAGACAGCCATTCATGTTCACATCTACAGGCAGTTTTTGCCCGTTATGATTGTCTAACTGTGGGAGGAAAAACATCCTACGCAAGAAATGCAGAAAGGCCTGGAGCTGGCAGATGGATTTGAACTGGGGGCCTTCTAGCCATCATGCTGCCCAGCCAAACACATTATTTTGTGATTCTGAGATAAATAAACCTCCGTTTTACATTTACTAAAATGATTTAGAAAATGTCTCTGAAACAAAACAAAATGTACATTCACTGATCAGTCATCAGATCTTACGTAATCTCAGAATTCATCATAATCGGTAGGAGCATTATAAATACGGTGCTGGTCAGCGCTGGCCTTAATCTTACAACAGGTGCTTCTGCTCAGGTTTAATCTCTTTCCTAACAATTCGTGTGCATCCACAAAAACAGGCTGAACTAGTTTTAATCAGGAGAGACACAAAAGAAGGAAATTGAAAGTGTTTTCATCTAATAGTGAGAGAATGAGAAGACACAGGAATTTGACTTTGCCAGTTTTAGCTCAGTGTATAAAGGGGATTTTAGGTCATGAGGAGAATAGTTACTCCTCCCTGGAGTCTAGACACTGGTGGTGGTGAGTCGGTGATGAAGGAGGCGTAGGATTTCCGGACAAGACTGTCGAGAAGGCTAAGGCCCTGACATGGTGAACTAAGCCTGGGATGGAGATGGTACCAGATTATGGTGGTGGAGGGATCTGATGAAGATGAGGAAGATCAGGAGACGATTAAGACAGTGATGAAGACCCATGAGTGCTGATCTAATGAGCAGTTGGAGGAAGACATGGAAAGAAAGGAAAGAGGACAAAATGTGGTGGAGCAGAGATGGTTTTACCTTTTTGGTAATACAGTAAAATCCGTAACAAAACTCATCTCTGTGTGGATTAACTCTCACTTAATCACAAAATCAATACACAATACATTTTTTCCATCTACCCCCCTTTTTAAAAACCATTTTCTGCTCAGAGACAGATCCAGTTTCCTCTCACAGTGCTTTCATGTCTGCAGCGATCGTTGGAGAAACCTAATCAGACCTGTTTAATTAAAGAGGCCGGAGTGTTGGTTCAGCAGGAGGAGGAGGAGGAGGAGGAGGTGAAGTGTGGAGAAGGTGGCAGCACACAAGGCTGGATGGAGGGGACAGGTCCAGTCCGTCTCCTGAAATCCTTTTCTTATTACCTCTGCGTGACACACGATCCACCTCCATCTCCTCACACACACACACACACACACACACACACACGCACAAACACTCAGGGCTATGAAGCAGCTCCTCTTACCACAAGAACCAGTCCCTGGATCCCTGCTGCATGAATTCATTGTGCTAAAGTTGGTGCATCAGGGCCCACTATCAGCTACAGGCTACTGCAGACCACCGTTCTCTTAATGAGCGTGGCTCGCCCGCATGTACCTGCACTCCACTTCATTAATACTTCATTCAAACTGGGTATTACACTGACATTTTCTTATGCAAATGGGACCTAACCTTGAGTGGACCAAGCCAGTCTAACTAATTGTAATTGACCAGCCTGGAAAGCTGACATTTCTTAGTGAAGCCAAGAAAAGTTCATCCCGTTCCACCTCATGCAAGTGTGAAAGAGTAAACCAGTTTAATTACAATCGGAGGCTTTTTTTTTTTAAATATCATGTCTAGGTTGTAATGACATTTTAGTATATTTTATAATATTAATATGTTGTCAATATGTGAGCAAACTGCTAATGTAAAGGTCAAGTTTCGGGGGCTGTTGGTAAACACAGACATTATTAAACAAAGGTGTGAAAAATATTTGAGTTGTAGACTGTTGGATCAGACTAAACCAAGCCATGCCAACAAAAACTATGATTAATAAAATGAGGGAAAAACTACTTTTGAAAACAACAAGCAACAATATCAAAAAGGGTAACATTTGACCTGTTACACTACCAACCTTGTCATCCCCTGTTAGGTTCATAAGGTGAACACAGAAGTCACTGGAAGCTGGAAATTTAACAAAGATGATACTGATTTTAAATATTATTATTATTATTATTATTATCAATATTATTATTGATATATATGAGACGTAAGGTGCATAGTGGTCTACTGGAAATCCACAGTATGAGCTGATATGAAAGAAATACCTGCTTTTTCAGTCCTTTGTTACATTTTAAAAATATTCTGGGTGAGAATAATTTCAAGATGCATTTAACTTCTAAGAAGAAGAACAAAGTGAAACAGAAATGTTCTTTTTGGCTAAAATTAATTACAAGCAAACCTCCGACGTTCACTTTAGGCTGAACGTACCTTTTAACACATGTGGTGATAAAGCTGCCAGGGTGAAATGTTTTCGCAGCATGTCCTGGCGGCGACTTGCGTCTCCTCCTGTGGGTGTTAGGTGAGTGACAGTAAGGAGAGGATGATGTGACGAGGGCACAGATATGAAAATGCTCGACCCGGGCACAGCGAAGAAGAAATAAAACAGAAAGTGTGGCAGAACCGCATTAAGATGTCATGTTTAATGTGATGGATTATCTAGCTCAGGCAATTTTCAAGTCACTGGAGGTTGTTTTTCATTCTGTACAAGATATAATGGCAGCAAATGGCTTCTTCTGAAGGGAAAAGGCTCAGACTGTGTTCACACAAAACAGGAACAATGTAAAGGAGAAAGGAAACATGTTCAAAAAATAGAACATTTTATTTATTAAAGAGTACAAAGGAACCTTTCCCCAACCCTAAAGGTGCAGTGAGCACATGCCTCTGCTAAGATTCTTCTCTCAAAGCCTCTATGTAATTGCATGTAACACATAAAAGCACATATAAAAGCTTGCCGGGTGATGTATTTCACACTCCCGTATTAGTTTGAAATATGACGGACATTTGATCGAGCTGCCTTGTCTCGGCACCTTTCCATTTTTCCTTTTGTCCCTGAGTTATGCGTATGGTACAAGTTAGTAAATTACCATACAAGCCATTAGCTGCTCACCAGGAAAGAGCTGATTTATACTTGAAGTGATTCTTTTATTCGTTTCTATTTAAAAGGCAGAAAAGCCAGACAGCATCTGGTTTCAGCTTCTCCAATGTAAGAACTGTTTGAAAATTGTGATGGAGATTTTTCACAATCTGCTGTAGTTATAGACACCAAAACTATCTGAAGATCATCAGCAGATACATTAATAATCACCATAATAATAATGCTGAGGTGCAGGCCAGTGCAGCTGCAGAGGCTTTGCTTGTGTGGCTTCTTTGAAGGAAAACCTAATGCACGGGTCAGCTGTAGACTACAGATTTGGGTTTGAATAAGTCCCAGAATGGCTGAGTACATTGGAGTTATGAATAAGTAATGACCTTCCTTCCCACAACATCTGTCAAGGTGCCCTGAAGCAAGGCACTTAATGACTCTGGTTGTACTGGAAAGCTAGGAAAGTCTGCAGCTGAGTGCGAAGTTAAAGTTGGGAAAAGTGGTGCCAACCTAGAGCAAACACAAAACTACAAGAAAAAGGGGAGAAATACAAAAAATAACTAGAACGCTGCATTTCCTGAAGAAAATGCGTGTGATTGCTGAAAGCTAAGCTGCTGCAAAAAGCTGCTACAAAACTGTTATAGTAAGGCTGAGATTGGAAGCCTGAAGATTTAAAACATTCAATAATTTTTAATAAAAACAGCAAAAACATTTATCACAAGTTTTCAATCTGCACAGTTTTACAACCCTTAAAAATATTTGAGTAACGCTGAAGTTGGAAGCCCTGAACAATTTAGAAATAAAATAGAGCTTTTGGTGCCTTTGATGTTTGAAATCATGAAGGACAATTAGCCTCAGCACAGAAATGAATGAATGAAAGACATCAAAAGCTTGCATAGAGTTGAATTCAAAATAAAAATTAATTTAAAATATTTAAATAAATTATTCTGCATTAGCTATCAGCACACAAATCAAAAGGCACCATCTCCAAACCATTTTTAACAGCATAGTTGGAACGGTGTTTTTAGCTGTGAGCGTTCTAGCGTTTGGGACTAGAAGCGGCTCGTAAAAGGTACGGAAGAGCCCAGAATAATAATAACAATAAAATTATTAACTAAAATTATATTATAAAATGTAAGTAATAATAATGGGATGGCTTGCAGCAATCAGTAATCATAACAAATACTGGAAACAACACTAATGACTGAAGGTGTTGCTAATGTCAGTAGAGGTTGCTAATAGAAAGAGAAGGAGATGGATATCAATACAATGGGAATACAGAAGAATCAAAGAACAGTTTCTGGGCCAACGTAACGGCAGATGAAAGGATGGACTGGGGCAGAGTGCAGATAAGAGTTGAAGGTCGAATTTGACCTGAAAGTGTTGAAGACTCTTTTTACTCTTACGACTCAACTGGAAGAAGAGTGAGAAGCTTCATCACTGCGATCAACCAGAGGTGTGTCACGGCTGCTGCGCTCATTCTGTAACGTCCGTGTAGGTCCACAATTTTAATGGCAATGATATAATGTTAGATTGTATTTTTCCTTGTCATTTTCTCTTTGTAAGGTTGTCAACCGGTTTCTTCTGAGGAAAAGGCAGACGAAACTGAGTTACTCCTGCATCTGCCGTGGGTGGCTTGTGCTTTTTTTTAAGTTTGGGCAGTTGATGAAGAAAAAAAGCTAGAAAACTTGACACATGACGCACAGAAAAAGCACAATGCTCAAACGAAAAAGTTTTTAAAGGCAAAACGACAAAACCCAGTTCCAGTCATGAGTTGGACTGAGCATTAAGGAACGTATCAAACCGTGTGTTTTTAATAAACTGTGTGTTTTTAATAATCCGTACATCAATGACTGTCAGAGCATCAGTGCTTGTTTACCATCCGAGTAGGATTAATGCTTTTTGTGCATTTGTGTGTGTGTCTTCTTGTGTGTTTATGCACATTCTGAGCACAGTCCCAGCTGTTCAAGAGCTTCAGAAATGAAAAAAAAGTCAGAATGTATTTCAGTATTCACATTTCTCTCTTAATCTTCTGCAGCTCGGCATAAGGTCAGCTGTCAGTCTGACTGCTTACTAATATGTTAAACCTTCTCTTAATATATTAAATCTTTTCCTAAACTTAGTTAGTTTTTGCCACCACAGTTTCTTAATTTGCACATAAATTTGGTTTTATTCCTATTTATGTGTTTAGCATTTTAAATAGAGGAGTGGAGACACTTTATGACTATGATTTTGAACAAAATGATGAGTCAAATGACCAAAACATAAACGTTTGCTGCAGCCTTACACTTTACTTTAAATTGAAAGGAGATCAGGTGGATCTAAATAAACATATCAGCGAGTATTGTTGAATTTTACTTCTGTACTAAAATTCATATATACTCGTCATGCTTAAAACTGACGCACTCAGGCTCTTCTGCTATGATTTCAATAAAATCATCTACCAAACGTTACACAATTTAAAACTCAACCGTTTCGAGTGGCAGGATGCTTGTCCGTTGGCGTGTCTGTGGATGATAAAAGAACAGTTTAATCAAGGAGAGAGACGTCGGCCATTGTCATGCAAGTGAGATGCCGGCGAGAGAGTCTTGGCCTCTTTCCCAGGTTCCATCGCTGTCGTAGCGTTTCAGCGGCGTGGGTCAAGTGACACGGAGCGCTCTCACTGTCAAGCGCTGTTTGTTTTTCACATATGCACGTCCCTCATTACTGACGGGGCCTAATGTACGGGGCCATCTGCCCAGGGTTGGAGCCAAGAGATTATAAAAGGGTGTAACAGGGACTGTGACTCTTACAGCTGTGCAAGGTGATGAAGGTATCACTCATCGCATTATTACAGAGCCACAAAAGCCGAGCCACACTACACTCTCCCGCTAATGGATCCCAGCAATTATTTGCAAAATAAATCTCTCTCACCGTGTCCGTCGCATTCTCTCGCGTCCCTTTTCTCTCTGTCCTTTCGCTTCTCACTTCTGCCTCCATTCATCTTTTCCACCTCTGAACCTCCCTCTCATTTTCCCTTCTCCTTCCCGAATTCCCCGTTGCCCATTTTCACCTCGGCTCTCCCTCCACCTCATCCTCATTTGTGCTTTCTCATTACACTTCCACCTGCCCTCGTTCTCGTGCTTCCCCTCTCCGTGTGCTTATTCACCCCACTCTCAATCTGCTGCTCTGCCTCCCACAGTCCCAGTGAAGCGAAGGAAGATGTCGCAGAAGAAGATATTCCTGGTCTTCGTCGCCATCAGTACTGTCAGTCTCCTGCTGCACCATGGAGGCCACTTGAGCTGGTGAGTGATTGAAACGTGCCCACGCACATGCAAACACACTGTTACTCATGATATATACCCTCTGTCTCTCTATAGGCCCAGATGGTGCTAATTATGTTGAGAAATCCGACCACCGAAGTCTTTTTCCTTTAAAGCCAAATTAATCGAGCGACTGTCTCGTTATAACACTCAGACATGGAAAGTTGATGCGCAGCCAAGTTAGTTGACCAATTATAAAAGTAAAAGGACTGTAGAGTTCCAACAGCTCTGTAATCTGTTCTCATATTCTCTTTTAATCCCAGCGTGTTGCTCATGCTACATTTTTCTACTCCCCTCTTTGCTCTCTTCACGTTTTTCTCTTCTCTTTGTCTTTCCACATTTTCCATAGAGCTTCCACAGCTTTTTTTTATGTTCAGTCTGCAGCCACGCTTTAATACTGCAGAGCAGTCATTGTGTATGCCATCCGTGCTGCACATAATTGGTCTTTTCTGTGATTTCATAGTTGTCTCATTTTCCATGGTGTATCATAAATATTCATCTTTGGCTAATGCTCCGGATGCATAATATCTCATCTTACTGGGACAGAAGAGATTCAAAGAATTAAATTTATGTTACTCACCAACTTAAAATATTCTGATTACTACACATTTGAAATGTGACTCGTGTCTGTCACCACCAGGTTGGAACGTACTGCTGAAATGATTATTATGATGCAAATAATATTTATTATTTTTTAGCAGCATATACATCAAAGAAAAGAGTGTAAATCACAAACTTTATTAAAATCTAACTAATGTTGTGTGCCAGACAAAACTGGTCTTAGCCTTATCCCTCAATGATTCCACTGAGGGTCGATACACTATAATACTGGTGTGTCACAGCCATAGTGCTGCTCTACAAACTATGCAGACACATCTGTTACCATCTGCTCGTGACATTTGCTTCATCTTACTCTGGCATTTGTCGCCCCACTTCCTTTGTCTCCTGTCATGTATATCGGCACTATACTGTTGCTGTGTGCTGCGTCTGTTCAAATGCACATTTCCACCCCCGTCTTTATCTGTTCATCGAGGTTATTCCCCATTTTTTAAAGAGGTGCAAATAAATTACTGGATTTGTTTTGTTCTTCTCCAGGACCATGGAGGCCTTCCACCTTGGTTGTCCTGTCCCTCGTTCTCACCCCGCCCCAGGCTTGAAACCTAAGCATACCAATGTGGCCTTCCTTAAGACCCACAAAACAGCCAGCAGCACCATGCAGAACCTGCTCTTCCGCTTTGCAGAGCGCAACAACCTGACTGTGGCGTTGCCTGTGCAGGCCTGCAGCCACCAGTTCTGCTACCCGCGCTCATTCACATCTCACTTCGTCCATCCGCACACGCTGCCACCCAACATCATCACCAGCCACATGCGCTTCAACAAGGCGGAGCTGCAGCGCCTGATGCCAAATGACACCATCTACGTCACAATACTGCGGGAGCCCAGCTCCATGTTTGAGTCCCTGTTCAGTTACTACAACCAGTACTGCCAGAGCTTCAAGAGGGTCCCCAACGGCTCGCTGGAGGCTTTCCTCGTGGAGCCCTGGAGGTACTACCGGCCAGACGAAAAGGACTCCATGTACGCACGCAACACCCTGACCTTCGACTTGGGTGGAGACAAGGATCGCCCAGCAACAGATGTTGCATATGCACGGCTCTTTGTGGCAGAGGTAGAGAGAGTTTTTTCACTGGTAATGATTGCTGAATACTTTGACGAGTCGCTGGTTCTCCTCCGCCATCTCCTCTCCTGGGATTTGGATGACATTCTTTACGTTAAACTCAACATGCGGACACCAGGCTCCAAGCGAAGCCTGACACCAGGCCTTCCGGCAAAGATCCGTGCGTGGAATTCTTTAGATGCACGTCTCTATGACCACTTCAACGCCTCGCTGTGGCGCCAGTTGTCTGCCCTGGGTCCGGCCTGCGTAGCCAGGGAGGTACGACTCCTTCGGCAAGCCCAGGAGAGGCTAATGAGACGCTGCTTCGGTGGGCGGATGCCGCTCCTCCGCTCAGCTGCACAGATAAAAAACAAGGATCTTCGACCATGGCAGCCTAGTGACAAAGTGGATATTGTGGGCTACGACCTTCCGATAAATCTTAGCCACGGGTTTTTGAGCCCGGCCCAGGAGCTCTGCCTCAAGCTCATCATGCCAGAGGTCCAGTACACACGGGTTCTCCTGCGTTCCCAGTCGCTGCGCTACCGTCGAGGCTTCCAGCTCCGACCACCGCAGCAGTCACATCCCCTCCAGCAGCCTGTACGCTCACTTCCACCTCGACATCCTCAAGTGCATCACAATCAACCACTGCATGCAGTCCCAGGTCCTGCCTCAGGAACAGGTTCCACCTCCACCTCAAAGCCTGCTGCAGAAAAGCAAGGCCAGATAGCAAAGCTAGATTCCAAATCCTCACAGACCCACACATCATAGAGTGGAAAATAAACACTGGAAATTAATGTGAGAGCGTATCAATCCATCCTGACCCATGAGACAACATTGGTCAGATAGCGAGGGTTTTAAAATGTGTCTTTGGGAAATGCGTGTGTTGTTCCAGAAACAAAGTATCTCCCGTCCCTCCCAAACAGACTTGGTGATAAAAAAAATTATTTAGGAACAAAGCGGGAAACGACTTATCTGGACTTGAGTTTGAATCTCTCCCCTCACTGGTCTGTGAGAGAGTGTTTGCAGACACAATGGGGGGAGAAATCGACACTCGAACCCTGCTCTGTTGCACGCCTTTGCGCGCCTGACAACAGCGGATGGGAGAGGGTTTTAGGTGAAAGTGGCTCTTTGAAGCAAAATCTGTTATGTGCAACCAAGACTCAATAGGGAAGTGGCGATATCGGGCCTATTGTGAGTCACAGAGTGGGCTTTGTGTGTGTCATACTGGTAAAGTATCATGTTACTGGCTTTCACTCCGTGTTTCTTGAGCTCTTTTACCCTCTCTCCCTAACATATGCCACTTAAAGTCCTTGAGACAGACATAATGACATAAAAGGATCAACTGTCAGGACTGCAAAGAGTCTCCTAAGAGGCCAGGCAGACATTGAGATCACCATACCATTAATATTACAGCACAATTAACAACTCTCCTCCTCTTCTTCTCTTACAAACTCCCAAGACCTAAAGCAACGATGTGTGTGTGTGTGTGTATTATGGGGGTGGTGGGGGCTTAAAAAGCTAGAAAGGCAGAGAAAGACAGAGACTTTATTCAGAGAGTTGCCTTCACATTTTAATTCTACAAACTCAATTTGGCCCCTCATTATTGCTACGACTCACAGAGAAACACACAAAAGCCTCCGTCCTCCCGTCCCCGCTGCGACCCTCCACTCAGACTCTCCCTTCACAGAGCAGCCACAACATCCTGCCCTCCTCACCCCTCTGATTGCAGCGTCCACCAGCCGAGACCACGTCCCACGTCGCTGCCATTGAAGACCCAAGTTCTTGGATGTGAGGTTCTATTTTTAACCTTGGACATTATTGCAATAAGATCTTCACACCTACACGACGTTCTCTATGAAAGGCGTGGATTTAATAACCCACCAGCAACCGTGTCACCCAGCACACGCTGGCACAAACCCTAAAGTGAAACAATTTACCAGGACAAAGACTTGAAGGCTGTGATTCACAGTGTGTGAATATTTATTCGTCTCTTCTCACAACCCCCCTGCGGCTCACCTCCGGGTTACCAGGCCGCACATTTTCATTAAGGACATGCTGGACCACGGAAAGCCTGCTCATTGTGAATCGGAAATGGGACGAAGCGAGACCGATGACACGTAGGATGCCTAGACTTTGCGAGGCTTGTGGGCCTGCTGGTTTGGCTGTGAATTGAAAATGTCATCACTTATCTCAGCTGTGATCCGTTTCTGATGCGTTCTGCTCATATTTAACGTGTCATTCATGTTCTTTGATTTCTCCAGTGGTCAGCAGGGTACTGCTAAGTAATTGTGGGGCAGAGGAAGGACGTCTGTGTGCATATGTACGTGTGTGTAAGTGTGTGTGTGTGTGTGTGTGAGTGACTATCTTCATGTTGTATTTTTTTCCATGGCCAGTCAAGTTGGCATGGCAACAAAGGTAAGTGTGTTAGATTTATTAAAACTATGTATTATTTATTATCTGGGCTTGAAGAGTCCCGTTACTGTATTTTTAACTATTTCTCATGAATCACTGGATAAAGACTTTGCCATCAAGTGTGTGGACCATCATAAGGTCCACACACCACTTCAGGCACCACAGATGGAGGAAGGCATGTGGCAGTGGTTTAAAATATTCATTCTATACATGTTATGCATAATGCAACACTACAAAGACCACTTCTGAAAACCGCACATTGAAACAAGTGTTGTCGCTTTAAAATGAATCTTTCATTCAGCAGTGCTTAAGTGCCCAACCACAGGATGCTTTTGTGGTTGGAGTCTGTCGCACCGTAGGTTACGGTAATGAAAAACACAAACCGCTGCTGCTCCGACAGGAATAGGAAGTGGAGCAGGTGGGGAACAGACAGATGATGTGGTGGTTCTGTGAAATGGCTGCGAAGGTTTAAATTCAGACTGTGCTGAACTGAGCTTACTGGGGAATCTCAGCGTTGACAGTGAGATGTATTTATTCAAGGACATTTAAAATGTGATGACGTGTAATATTTTATTAAGTTATATATCCTGAAGAAAACAAAGACACTTTAAAAGATAAAGCTTGTGTTTCTAAGTATTTTCCTTTTTTGTATTGTCAAGAAATCCAAAAACTAACAATGTGTAAGTCTGTCTGCCAACTCCACTGTGTCTGTGGCACTCAAGAGACTCCTACTGAGCACATAAATCTTCAAAAACAAGTCGCAAATATACACTTTCATAACAATAAAAAACTCAGTAACCTCCTAAAACGGGACTATTTCCTGCTGTGAATAAACATACAGTACATTTATTGTACTTGTAAAGCAAAGTATTTCCACTAGCTGGGTGGTTTATATGGGATCAACATCAAATCAAACGACCGTGTACAGGCCAAGAGTGTGTCTCTTCAGGTCAATACTACCACAAAATGAAAGAAATATAAATTCAAATGTGAATTGTGATTAACCCTACGCAGTTTTCATCCGCGTCCTAATTTTACTTCATTCCGATCATGTAATTAGAAAATTTGAACACAATACGACACAACTTTCTCATATGCCACCACAGCCATAGCCGGACACACAGGGTAGAGCCACGTGTGACACTGGCTGATGCTTCAAACAAAACCTGTATAGTTGTGTTACATTTTCATAAAATGTGTTTTTCATGTATTTTTTTCAATGATTGTTTTATAATGTCGTATTTATTTATTTTTCAAAAGCAAACTTGATTAATCGTCTTTCACCCGATGTTTACTGAGCATAGTTACGATGTTTTCAACTGCCGTCTGTTCTCATATATACTGTATACAGTAATAAACTGCTCACATGCATCCTGAGGTAGACAAATAGACTAAATCAAAACAGTATTTGCAAATACTTTTTCTCATACGTCTGACTGGAAGCCAGCTGAAGAAAATGTCTTTATTTCCCCTCTACTGTTCATTTATGATCCATTTTCCCTGGCTGCGAGTTTCTCTAAGTGCTCTTTTGATTGTACGAGTCGTTCGCCCGGCTCTTCTGCTTCTTGTGTGAGACTAAGTAATGGTCATGCTGTCATGTCTAAAGCGTTGGCTATTCTTTTTTGAAAATGCCAGATGGGCTATAAAAACATTACACTAAAATCCTCACATTGGCTCTCCATTCTTCTCTTTTAAAGTTATATTGCAAAGATTTTGTTTTTTTTAGTTTTACTATTTAATAAAACTGGACTTCTTTCTTATGGTGTCGGCAGTTTTTGGGGGTCTGTGCTGATCCCTTACGTTGCAGGGAAGTAATAAGAAACTTTTCCTCATCGCTGGGTGAAAACAATACACGTAGGTCTCTGGCCACATTTTCCTCAATTAATTATTTCCATCCTCTGTTATGAACTTATCTGTGAACTGAGAAGAATGGGGCTTTTCTCTTTCTCTCTCTTTTTATTTTCAGTTTTGATTTTTTCAGATGGAGTGGGAGAGTTTGGGTGGGTGACTGGGGCTCAAAACAAATGGCTAGCGACAATCACAGCTAGGGGCCCCAAAGCTTTGTTATGATGGATGGTAATGAATAAAGTTTGAATGATTTCAATTCATCTGTGACTGAACTTGTCTTTGTTTTTCCAATTTCTCTCTTCAATGCAGATGTATTCAGATATGCACTGACTTGAATTATTCAGAATATTAGTGCAATGTACACACACACACACACACTTCATCAGCAGCAAGGCATAACACACAACGACAGTTGCTCAATTAAGATTCTGATGCTAAATGGCTCCTATTTCCCCGAAGACCCAAACCAGACATTTCAGGCTGCAATCAGTCGTGTGAGATTACCTCCATGCAGCACGCCCGTGTAAATGAATGAACAAATTGCTTTTCAGCGGGACAAAAACAAAATGCTAAGCAGTGTGTTTGATATGACTGTGATTGAAGCAATCACGTTGCTGTGTCCGCTCTGGCTCTCTGTCATTATGACCTGCTGTTGCCATGGCGGCGCCTGCTGTGAGGCCGCCCTCCAGACTGCCTGTCTCGGCACCTTTTTGTCTTCTCGCATCTTTATAGCATTTCTCTGCTCAGATCTCATCTTTCATACAACTTTGATTAATCATGTGCCTCATTATCGTAATTGCTGTAATGTCATCATAATAGTAGAATGACCGCATGATGGAGGCAGACAACATGTCAGGTTGTTAACAAACAAGATTCATTTACCTTCTTTCTTTTTTCTTGGGTCCAATTGATGATGTTATAGGCATGACAGCGTCAATGCCTCTAAAATATCTCTGCCTAAACTGTTTTACTATCATCACATCCCCTTCAGGTGCCGCTCCCCTAACTTTTCCTCTAGTGCCATCATCAGGGCAAATGTTGTTCTGTTTAGCCGTGTAGAGCTAATAACATTCCTGTCGACCTCAGCTGAGCTTTACTTTGTGATTTGTACTAATTAGCAAACGTTTGCACGCCAACACACCAAACTGCATTGGTCATAATAGTACACACAATAGCATGTGGGTGTAATGATCATTGAAGAGAAGTTAATTGTAAAACCTCACAAAGCCACCAGCTCTGATGTAGGTACCTGACAGGGATAAGACCTAAAGCAACGATGTGTGTGTGAGACAAGGCCGCGTGCAACATAGAGCGCTTAACAGACGCAAAGCACAGTGTGGTCATGAGCTGTGGGCAGGATAATATAATTCAATATGTATGTAAAACACACAGAAACATGAGAAAAAATGTTCTAAAGTCGCACTATGTTGTATGAGTATGTTGCATGTTGCTGTTTTAATATAAACCCCATTTCCAAGAAATCCTTTCGGTCATGTGAATAGTGCAAAGACATCAGATCAGATGTTGAAACTGCAGCCTGTTCACATTTTAGGACATTTGTGCCCTTTTACTGCTGAGCCATGTTGTTATCATGTCTTCCCTGACAAAGATCCTGGCAGACAGGAGCGTTTTTGCGGTGACCCACTCTGAGCGCATTCATGCAGCCCCACACTGTCGCATGCTTTGAACTGTGTTCTGATAACGAGTCAGACGGTCTGTTTTGTCTTCAGCGTGGAGAGAAGTCATCAGACTACAGCACATCCACTGTCGACTGGACCTCTTTCTTCTTGGTTAGAAAGGTTTCGATACTTATCCAAGCGGCTTCTTCAGTCTGAATAGAAGTGGCCATTGTTCCACTCAGTTGACATGATTCAGTCTTTGGAAAACCAAACCTGGATGACTGAGAATCTTTAACAAGCTACAAAACAGTCTTCCACTTTTAAAAGTGATCTCAGAGAAGACTACAGCTTTTTGAGAATCTTCTGTTCTTTTACCTTTAGTTTGTGGATACAGAGACACACTCAGTTCACTGTCCGTGGTTTTCTGAGGCGTTCCTGAACTCATGCATTAACTTCCACCGTAAAGTGCCGTTTTTTTAATGCAGCACCAACCGAGGGCCTGAAGATCACAGCTAATCAATATTGGTTTTTGGCCATTGCATGCACAGATTTCTCTGAATACATGTTTTGTGGTGTGAACACTTGCTGCTGCTATTCATTCTCATACATTGATTATATAAATGTGAGAGCAAAAGTAAACCTACACAGAAAACAGCTAAGAAAATATCATAGAGAACAAAACGATTAGTTATTCAAGATATCATGCTACAGATATTCACAATATCACATTAAACTCCCCAATAACACACTCACACACACACACCATCCACTCAAATGCATTAAATCTCTTGTTAATGTATAAATAGGCTTTTACATATGCACACAAGAGCCTCTCAGGCAGTAACAAACACATTCCCTCCTGACACAAAACCAAAATGAGACCTCAAACACTAACAATGCACCAAGCACACAGAGGAATAGCCACTGAGGGAAATTCAAAGCCAGGCACTCCATTAATTCCATAATCATGTATTTATGTGTTGTGCACATGCTGCTCTGTATAGCAATGTATGGGATTATTTCTTTGAAAGTGGAACACTGGCTAAATTGCAGGCAGTGAATTGCCTCAGCTTAAGCACAAAGCTCAAGTGCTTTGCTTTGATTGTGCTATGATTGGGGCTAAAATGGCACCTATCCATCAAGAAGGAGAATGTGCATTTCCCACGTTAATGTATTCCATCTTCACTGCTCAGTATGCTGTAATCACAGACAAAACCATAGAACTGAGGTTTAATATGTATAAACTTAGACAACACACTCCAACAATAGTGACAGAGTGAACTGACAAAACTCTCTTTTAAATTTTCAATATTATTTCTTATATTATTGAAATATTCTGGGTATTGGGAGTGACCTATCCTTTCACCTTATCACATTCTCTATCTTGCTCCTGACCCAAGAGACGCTTGAAGTTTTCACTTTGCAACAATTTGATGTGATTGAACATAAAAATCACTTTGTGTTACAGTTTTGCTGTTTGTCATACAAGTCTCTTCATAATCCTCTGTCCTTTCATAATACTTTTTTTTTTAAAATTATTTCTGCTTCCCTCGTTTTATGCACTGCCTTAACATTTCAGCTTTAACACCAGCAGGAAGATGCCTGCAGCTCTCCAGCTCTTTTGTCAGGCTGTGTTGGCGGCGGGTGTTGCAGACTAAATGCAGTCCAGCTTTGTGAGTCACAGAGAGCAAGGAGGCACAGTGGCACAGAGGTTTCCATGTATTTTTGCCTTCTGTGAGTCACAGAGTGCTGGAACAATGCGGCAGCGCAGGAGGCTGGCTGGGTGGGCCGTTAGAGCAGCTTATCCCTGATAATGTGCGCTCATCCCCTCGCTGAATAACTGCTCTGCTTCCTTCAGTGATTCCACTGACACGGAATCTGCCGTTTGTTCTCCTTCCACTCTCTCCTGTACAGAAGCCACATTTATAGTTTTACATGTGTTTATCTGAGGCAGAAATTATTTAATTGAGTGAGATAAACCTCATCTGGTCAAGCCAAAGAGGCAAAGGCAAAAGACAGCAGCGAAACTTCTCAAGTGCTAATTATTAAAGTGGAGTCCAGCAGTCAAACTAGTAGACAGCTGTAGGGTACAGAGGAATATTATATTCATAATTAATAACCTCTGGCTACACGCTGTAATTATGTTTCACTGTCTGTTATGAAACACGGAAATTCAGATTATTGTTAACCACAGAACCTGTCTGAGTTTATGTTATTTATTATTTATTATTCTTCTTATTATCATTGTACTTACATCTCATAAAACACAAACACTTCTTTGATAGCACTTTGCTCTAATGATTTCTTCTTGATTTGGATTTTTTGCTGCCTTGTACCTCACTTCCCTTTCGATAAAAGCGTCTGCCAAATGACTAAATGTAAATGTAAATGTATTAAATTTGAACCCATGATTAAAACCATTTTTAATAATGGATTTAGCTTTATTTCTTCCATACAATATTAAACCTGGTTCAGTTGCTGCATTGTCTTACTAAAGGTTTTAAAATTAAAGAAAAATGATTTAGCATTTTTGTGATCTTTCTTCGTTCTGATGTCTTCACCTCATATCTGCCCTTTTTTCAATTTTATGATTTTTAACACCCTGAACCTAAAAATTGTGTTTCTCTACATGTACTACATATGATAATATGGTAACATAAAGTTGAATATTTAAATTCAATTCAACTTTATTTATATAGCGCCAACTTACAACAAGGTCATCTCAAGGCACTTTACATACCGTAATAAAGTCGAGACTATACAAACATTTCAAGAAAACCCAACAAATCCCCCGTGAGCAGCTATAGGCAACAGTGGAGAGGAAAAACTCCCTTCAACGGAAGAAACCTCCAGCAGAACCAGGCTCAGGGTGGACGGACATCTGCCTTGACCGGTTGGGGTGAGTGGGTAATATGTGATCATAGTATTTGCGATTAGCCTGGTTGTCCATTTGGAGTGGACTTCTGTCTCCCATGATCACGTGCAGCAGACAACAGAATCGGACTGTGATTGGATTTTAGCAGACAGATGGACAGTCATCATCGACTGACCTTATTTTTTTAGTCAATCTCGTCCGAACTAGCCAGTAAAGGGTGTGATTCCTTTGACAGACCTAATGAGACCCAGCCCCTGCCTCTCTATGCAGTGATTGTGATGTGGAGGCATGCCTGAGGGAGGAGGAGAGGGGCGAAATCCGCTCTGCATAAACATGAAACACACACACACACACACACACACACACACACACAAGCATCACAGGAAAACACGGCTCCTGGCATGAGTGTGCCTTGACTCACTAAGTGACACGTACAGACGTGCACATTCACAAATGCATTAATTAAACATCACATGGAGGTCTGTGGGAGATGGCTACCTTCAAAGCTGTGTATGGATGCAAATGAGGAGGACAGGCTGCAAACAAAAAAACAGAGGCACACAGAGAGACAGCACACTGATGGTTTACCCTTTATTATGCTCTGGAAATTTTGTCTGGGGTGAGACTACAACCATCGTCTAGGAACATATGGGCAACTCTCAGTCTTGGTCAATCAACAAGAATCAAGGCCACATCAAGCACTTTATGAGAAATCTGTGAAATCCTGAACTATTTTTTGTTAAAACTTCAGACTTTGTGTCCTTTGCCTTAGTTTGGGTATAGTTAAGATCATGGTTGTGGCGAACACCAAAACATTCGTTATCACAGGTGATACTGGACACTGGACATAAATTAGGAGCTGCTGAATCCTGCCGTGTGACTAAAATTCCTCGGGAATAAGGCTGCAAAAAGCCCCATTTACTATTACACCCGCAACAGCATCCATTTATTTTGTGGTGCCAGAGTCAGCAACGTAACGCAGGTGTGGATGTGCACTAGAATCCCTCAGAGCCTGAACTGGAGAAGAGGGAACAACAGTTTTCTTTCATTTCCGGGATCTTTCCAGCGTCTTTAAGCTAAAGTCCAACCTCCTGTATTTGAATCACTTGTACCTGCTTGTATCTGAAAGGCAACTATCATTTGAAAGACAGACAGACGATTCCTGGTTCCTAGTGGAAGAACACGGTGGTGGAGCGGTTAATGCTGTCGCCCTGGTTCAAATCCCAGCTGCCTGTGGATAAAAACTAATAATTCTGCTTATGCCAAAAAAAATTAGTTTGGTTTTCAGACCTTAGCTACAAACTTTAATTAACCAGATGTTGTAGTTACCAAACAGTTTTCACCTTGAAAGTCTTGGTGAAGAGCCAGGGTATGAGCAGCAATGTGAATGTGTGAAGAAAAGCAGTTTGATGATCTCAGCTCAAATTTGGGCCAGCAACTATGTTGTGTTAAAGACGCTTTCATGTTTCTGAGCTGTACTATAAAAGGGATGAAACTGAAGCATAAAGAAGAGGAGGAAGAGTGTGCTGTCAAGTAGGCTTGAACCCGGTGCTAATTACTCATTGCACAGTAAGCAAACACATCCTCTCTTTAAACTCGTTTCACACACATTTGCATTCCCAGGTTCACACGCTGACATGCATGAAAACGCAATAAAATAATGGGCTCGCGGTGCAGAAATGCACATTAAAAACACACATATAAGTCTGGTGTTTAACAGACGGCAGCGGCTCCGAGCACCTGCGCTGACCCGAAGGCTCCACCTGCGGCCCTGTTGTTTACCGGGACTCCCATGGCCGCGGTTCAAAGCCGGCCTCACGCGGCCCTCCGCAGTGCAGCGCTCTCTGACCCCGAGCCCACACAGGAGCCGGGATCTGAAATAAAGCAAACACCACGGTGCAGAGCGGAGCTCGCTGCATATGCAAGAGACATGGAAGAGCGGAAACCTCCGAAGGAAGCGCGCCTTTCTGCTCTCGGTTATTTCTGTTTGGAGAAACGTGTGTGTGTGTGTGTGTTGGAGACTTGAAGCTGTGCAGGATCCTCTTCATACTGATGAAGGCGGTGAATCTATATGACGACTTGAAAGCGGCGAACAAAGTTAGTGTGTTTTTCTGTGTATTTGTGAAGACACAGGCTGCACAGAATCGTTTCTCCGCCACGTTCCAATTCGACGCATGGCGCGACCGAGGCAGTGTGTGTTTTCTTTCTTCTCACCCGTGGGGACGTTCACGATGCATTCACGTGTTTCTCGTGAGTTTTCAGGCTTTGCGCCGTTATTATTGGCGATTGTGGAAACGCCTCCGTCAACATTCATTAGCTCCAAAAATCAAGAAAGAAAACAAGACCACAGCACTGAACCGAGTGTGTAGGTGTGCGGAGCTACAAAGAGCATAGGAAATGGCACAGACCGAAGTTAGGAAGACAACTTTTCTTCTTCAGTCGACTAAAGCCCATCACAAAGACACTGTAATCCCACAGTGTTACTTTGTAAGCTAATACTGTGAAAATCAAGTCTGTCTGTGGCACTAAATTGGATTCATTTTCTATGAGTTTTTGGCTAATTAAGGGCTTTTTTTAAAGCGAAGCAAAGGCTGACTGAGCTTTAGTTTCAAGCTGCTCTGCTCTTGACTTTTTAGCAGGGAAATTCGGTAATGAGTCAGGCAACACCAAGAAAGAAATTTCAAGGGATTCCTGCTGTGTCTAAAACTTTTTCTTTTCGGCAACTCGCAGGCTAACAACACTGGAAGCGAACCACAGACAAAGATGTGTTTTCTCCTCATTATGTATGTCAGCAGGTAATTTCGGTTGTTACGTAACGGGAAACCTGCTCTGTGCGGAGTTAAACGTTATCTTTGATAAACCTGTAGCAATAAGCGTGGAACAAATCATCTTTCTTAACGAGCGCAGTCAGTTTAATGGTTTTTAATTATTCATTTGTAGCACACATCTGACCAATCCATGCCTGACTGAAATCATAATTCTCATCACCTTTCGTGTGGGGAAACACAGCTTTCAGTCTTTGGCTTCAATGCTGAAGCAACTGGGTTCAAATGTCTCAACAACAAGTTAATTAAGCATTGGGAAATTTTCTACAGGAACTCATAATCCACAGAGGATGAATCGTGTTAACTTTGGAGATGACCCGTGTTTTAATGATGGTGTGATCTGTGTGTACGTTGTGCTTTGCCTCGCAGAAGACGTTTGGTTTGTCTTCACTTTTTTTTTGCTGTAATAGTGTAATAAGAAAGAGACTCCAGGCAGTGTGAGCGAGATGACAGGGCCTGTCTCGCTTTTCATTAAACCTCACACAGACCTGTCTTCACCCACAGATAAAAGAGCAGGAGCGCGAGACAGGAGGATAATTGGAGCAGCGGCATATGCAAATATTTAGCCATTTAGAGGTTTCAAGGATGTCTGTGTGTGTGTGTGTGTGTGTATGCGGAAGTGGTGGGTGGTAGATTTGTAAGAATGTGTGTGTGTGTGTCTTTAACAGAGTGTGTTTTAATGTGTCTGGAAGTTTGTGTGTGTGTGTGTGTGTGTTCTCCCCAAGCGGCTGATGTCACTCAGTAGCCGAGCAGAGGAGCGTCTCTGGTTTCCTGGGCTCACAAAGAAAATAACGGCCACTCTGTTGCAGCACTCCATTCTCCCAGCAGCCTGCAAAGACCCGGTGGGCCTTCCAGGGGACCCCTTACCTCGCTCATAATCAGTCTCCCTTTCTCTCTGCCTTTCTGTCTCCGGCTCCCACACACAATTTCATTTTCTGTCTCATTCTTCTTCTCCATGCTGTTGTTCTTCTTTCACACACCCACTCTCTAATCTCTCTTCGGTGCTCTGGTCTTCACTGGCAGGATTTCACTCCCGTTGCTCGATTCAAAGCGATTAAAAAGCACAATGTTGGCAAAAGAAAATCCTCAAAGGACACAGACAGTAAAGATCAAAGTGTAAATACATCCCTTTTTTGCTCACACCATTTTTCTGACACATCTGACTTTGACAAAACACAGGTGAATTATGCATCTCACCTCAGTGTTTTTAAATTTATAATTCATACTGGGTTTCAAAACAAGAGCTCACTGGCTTTCTGATGCCTTCTTTCAGTTAGAATCCTCCTCTCGCATTCCATTTTACTTCCTGAACTCATCACAACAAACTTTGTAAAAACTTTTTCACTGAAAAATACATTGGTTTATATTAATATTAACTTTGATTTAAATTCCCCGGGCATCTAAAGGTCAGTTCCTGCTGGAAGAGACTCGTCACTGAAGTTTACAGTCGGCAGCTATGTGATACAGACTCAGGGGCTGAGACTCAGACATTTATCCGAAGACTTGTTTAACTTTGGGGCTGTTATTAATACTTCCTGTAACGTAAGACGACAACATGAGATTAGGAACATTTTTCAACTAACGCGATCTTTACACTTTTCGAGTGCAGGCATCATTCTCTTATTTTCTCATTTGGGTATTCTTATCTATCATGTCCCAAAGAGCAAGAGCATGAAACCTGAGCCTCGGGTAAAAACGCTTTGGTTATTGGGTTATTGAGCAGAGGGACAGAGAGCCGGTGGTGGGGAGGGGGGTTTGGTGAAGCTCGGCTCTCAACTGCCCACCCTGACACTCGAAAGAGGGAGGCACAGATTAAAAAACGAATGAATGGTTACAGGAGAGGAAAGGAGGGGTCGTTCACATTAAAGAAGTATTCTGTGCTTCTGCACACACACACAAACCCTCCTCCACCTAAAAGACAGCTTTCAGAATTGGATTACCAGTTCTGAATGGGGCCAGTTCCCCTCCACTGGGTTCTGTCTCCAACCCCTGCTGGAATTAGTGGTCCAGACACACACACACACACACACAGAGAGAGAGAGAGAGAGAGAGAGAGAGAGAGAGGCCAGTTCTCCTTAATTGGTGGGCTGTGTGCCCTCATTACTATTCCAAATTTATGCATGTGCGGCTATTGTCTGTCCTAAAAGACTTTGTCTTTGAATCCCCATTGAAAATGTGCATTATGATTTGTGTGTGTGTGTGTGTGTGTGTGTGTGCATCTTACTATTACTCATGTTGTGGGGACATAAATCTGTTTAGTCCTAGGGGGATTCTCCCATTTCTTAATACAAAAAAGAAAAGGCTCAAGTAAGAAGATTTTGCAAATCCTGACTAAGGTTAGTTTATGGGAATAGGACGTTAGAAAAGTGATGGGGAAAACCAACTGTGTGTTCTTCATACTGGACACTTACATAAAAAAAAAACACCCATCTCATTTAGCTTTTATGTACCTGGCCACCTAATGTGTTGGCAGCCTTTCAACAGATATAAAATAATAATAGTTGAGAAGAGCTGTACAATACTACACTCTGTCTTTCCATAACACTGCAGAACGATGCAAAAGTATAAAGAATTGTACAGTACATTCACAGATGATGTACAGTTCTATTACTATTACATAATGCATTGATTTTAGCACAAAAACTAAAGGCTTGTGGTTGGTTTAGGCACAAAAACGAGATGTTTAGGTTCATGGAAAGCTCGTTGGGTTAGTTAAAATACAAGAAGGACAATCTCTCAATATATACTGTATGTTCTATGACTCATAACTCTTCCCTTGTGTGTATGCATTCATGCACATGTCAGTCCTCCAGGCCTCTCTCATAGTTAACAGATTAATTTGGCAGTGGTGGAGGAGGGATTAGTCATCCAGAGGTGTGACTGTAACACCTGCCATCCCTCAGTTTGCACATCCCTCGCTTCACCACCTATTTCACCCCTTCAATAAATAATATTTCACCATATTTCTTCCTGCTTCTCTTGTCTTCACACACACACAGTCATCAGAGCCCCACCACTTTCACACTCTCACTCGCTTTCTTCCTCTGTCTGCGTCTCTGTCTGAAAGGTTTTCTATAAGTTGACCTGATGGTGCTTATGTAATATACAGTATGTAAGAGCCTGTGGTGACACAGACAAAGAGGGAAAGAGTGAAGGAGGCACAGTAATTGAGCACAGAAGCACAGGGGGACACTTTTTTCCGCCGTGTGGTGTTAAAGTGGATTATTTTTATATCATTGCCTGTTTCTCCTGCTTGTGATGAGGACTAAAATGTGACAACTCTTTAAAAACGTGTTTTCTTCTCTCTCTATTCAATCGCTGTATGATTTACTCTACGTGCACCGAGCTTATAAATGACATAATTGTTATTTTAAATAACACAAATGATAATATGTTAAAATGAGAACATATAGTGTGCAGTGGATGTGTGGTGATCGTGCAGTGTTGAATATCCTCATCAACTTCATCGTGTTCTGAGACACCAAAAGAGTAAAATGTGAATGTCAGTGGTCATTTTACTGTTGGGGAACAGATGGGGGAGTCACTGACAAGCCGCCAGAGAACTACCAGTTCCTCTACTCCCCTGAATGTGACACACTTTGTCGTTTTTTTCTTTGCCCAGTCACAATCATCCCGAGTCCCTTCACTTTGGCATGCCTGGTCACACGCCTCCCCTGCCCAACTGAAACTTTTCAGGTAATCAGGCCACTTTTTTTTTTTAACTCCCCACCGGCCCATCTGTCAGGTTGTCAGCACAAATGATCTCAGAAGCTCTCCACTGTTTTATGTGAGTTTTCACTATTCGTTTCTCGTTGCATTTACCCTGAGCTCCTTATCATTGTTTGCTGGTTCGGCTGTGCTCACTGTTGAAACTGGTTAGTCATTCACTCCTCACTAATCTTGCCACCGACTTTACCAACGTACTGTTTGTCCTCACCTGCTCAGTTCACCTGCTGCTTCCTGAACCATTAGACTAATGCGAGCGCGATACTGACCACGCTACCCTCCTGCTTGCCAAGCTATTCAGCATTTACAAACCTACTGCCACTTACTTCTCATGCTGTATCCATCCATCAACCCATTATCTGTACTGGTTCATCCTGTTCAGGGGTCACATGGGGCTGGAATCTATCCCAGCGAAAGCCGGGATACACGCCGAGCAGGTCTCCAGTCCACCTCAGGGCCAACAAAGAGAAATAACCACTCACACACGGGCGATTTGGAGCCACCAAGTCAAACCCAACATGCATGTCGTAGGACTGAATGAGGAAACTGGCTGAAACCAAAGGCTGCAGCTAGTTGGGATTTCAACTGGGGACCTTCAGCTGTACAGACATGAGCTTTCAAGCATCTTTCGGCTTGTTTTGGATTTATGACGCGGAGCTTCACTTTCACTGTCTTCCTCCACACGCTCAAAAATCAGAAAGAAACTGTGTTCAGAAAAGATTTAAGTCTTTAATGTATGTAAAGGAGGTGACTGGATCATAGTGAAAAAATTAAGGAATGAACCCAAGAAAACAACAAAACAGAATAAATATTGTTGTTGGTGACTGAACCCCAAGAGGCCGCTTATCAGGAGGATCTTTAAAAATTACAAAACTAATGTTGTTTGTGCATCGAGTTCAAGCCAAGACTGAAAATATTCTTTGTAAGACAACAAATCCTGAAAAAAGATATTTTCAGAGATCACCTTTAGCTCTGAAATGAATTTTTTTATATGTATGACATTTACACCTTCAGACTAAAATAAATACTGGTTAAAGAACACAGCTAATGAAACAGAATTATAAATGCCTGCACTCATGTTGTACCTGTGCAAAAAAATGAAAACCAGATACAAAGCTTTGTGTTTATTTGTCTCATCAGTTGTCTCTCTTTTTTACCATCCATGCAGCAATTCAATACGCTGTTTATTGCATGTCTAGATTGTGTAGCTGTGACTGGCTCCTTTCTTTACAAATGTGATTTCTGTTTGACGTTTAATTTACTTTAAGCAAATTCAGCCAGTGTTTTCAACTTAAAGCATGAAATGAATTGTGTGTGAACACTGACTCTAGTCATTTTAAAAGGGAGTGAAGATAAGTAAATTGAATCCCTTTCATTCTTGACAGCTTGTCTATAGACTGGGCACATTCTCGGTACGTTACTGTCAGGCTCACTTTGATGGACAGCAGTTCTGACACTGTCACAGATTTTCAGGTACGGCGAGTTTGTTCCGTGTGATTTCACTTCAGTCTCAGTGTTTCAGATGCAGCGAAACTCTGCGATGACGGTGAAGTGAGAGAGGCGACAGCAGGAGATCTGGAGACGTCAGCTCGCCGAACAGATGTTGGTGTCAAAACATTTTTATGAAGTGTCTGTTCCAGTGGATGGGCTCTGATCTGGGAGTTCTCGCTGTCCCTTTCTACTTGTTCTCCTTCTGCCTCTCTTCAACGCACACATACTACGCACACACAGAACAGACACTGTCGTTATGCAGGCTGGCGTCACCCTGCTGCACGTTAGATTACTGCACGTTGCTGCCTACTGGCATTTAAATTGCACTAAACTTCTAATTACGTGCAGTGAAAATAATCATAACCATTTTTCATGCCAAAAACATAAATGTGTTCTTTTTCTTTTCTCCTAAAACAGCAGAGCGGCCTCTGAAACATCGTTTAGACCATCTGAAAGCGTCTGTCTGCTTCCTATTATTTATCATTGTTACCTGGAGGCTGCTAAACACACATGGATGAAACTTTAACTGGCAACTGTGAAGAAAACAATGAGAAGCAAAACAAATTTCGAAAAAGTAATTGCAGGCGATAATAGCATTTTTATCTACTGGTAGACAAATAGAAATGTTTGTGTTTTCAAAGCACAAGCATTTTTTTTTTATTCTCAGGAACTTTCCTGACAGATTTTCGGTTTGTTCATGTATAATTGATTCACATTGAAGTTCAGAAAAAAGACACTAGACAAACTATTGTAGTACAACAATGCTGTTGCACCTTAGTTTTGTTGTACTTGAAAAACTGGCGACAGGTGCAAATTCAAACACAGCAGTGAGATCTGCACACTGCGATAAAAATCATGGAGGTACAAGGATCCTCTTCAAATATTCATGTCCAAACTCAGCACACAGTGCAGCACATCGGGAAAGAATATAACAAATAATCTCTGAGGACGTCGTTTCAGTGTCACTTAATCTTCATCATTGTCCAAGTTCTTTGTTACTCATAATTTACAACGCTACACAACAGTGATTTGTTATGACCGATGGGCCCCGCTGACTTCTTGGGCCCCTGAGCTTGTGCCTAACAGGCCTGCTCAATATTTCATCCATAATTATCATGTTTTTCCACTCTGGATGTTCTTTTACACTCTACCAGTCAATCAGGTCAAATTCCTTGTACGTCCCGCTGATTTGGCAAACACCCCGAGTTCTCTGTCTGAGCAGCAGTCGCACGCTGCTTTCTGACCAGACTGGAGAATAACTAATCAGTGTTTTCACATTTCAATCACTGGAAGTCTTCCAGCGCCTTCCACTCCAGTGTAAACTACCGTTTTCCTGCATCTAGCTTGTCGGCCTCTGCAGCGGTATCAGACCAAAGACTCCCAACTCTCCCCGTCAGCTTCTGAGCTTCTGAGCATCTGAGTCCAAGAGGTGTCAACGAGGTGTCAGCTCGGCTGCAGCAGCGAGTCGTGCGATGGAGGATTGATCTGTGGTGAGGGGAGAAAACAGACAGACAGAGAAGAATAACAGTGTGTGGGGGGCAGAGAAGACGAAGTCTGCTTCTCTGCCGGTTGTCACGTGCTGCTCAGCCTCAGGCTGGATGGGAAATATGCATGTGAGAGACATGTGGCTTTGTCTGTGTGGTGATACAGTCTCACAGTCTGACTTTTTTCATTCTGCAGGATTCATCAAAATGTTCAAAGAGGGTTTTGAGTGATGCCGCTGTGCCGGATTTCTTTTCTAGTTGGTTTAAAAGCTGATTATTAGTTTTTCCCTCCTTAAAAACTTAAATAATAACACAAAAATAAAGTAGAGTTTATCAGTTTAAACTGTCTTAGCTCATCAAGCTCTTGAAGAAACGTGTTAATGCACGTGAAGGGAAGCTTCATCATTGTGGTTAGTCATGGGGTGTCACTCTCTAACTTTGACTGCTACGCTCATTCTGTTCACTAACTGTTCCTGTAACTTTAGTGAAAGCCCATAATTTTGATGGCAATAATATGATTTTAAGTTGCATTTTTCCTTTTCGGTTTCTCTTTGTAAGGTTGTCAACCTGTTTCTTCTGTTTCAACCTGTTTCAACTGTTACTGAAGAAAGCATCATAATATAAGGAAAATCTGATGAAATTGATTTATTCCTGCCTCTCCCGTGGTTGGCTTGTGTGCGAAACAGCCTGGCCACACAGAGATAAATAGGTTTTTGAGCAAGGCTCGACCTTCTGACTGATCAGAGGATTTTAATGATTTCTGCTTGATCGGTATTTATGGCTTCTAGTTAATTGTAATATAATAATGATGAATACATGGGGGCAGTGCAGAGTGTGGCGGAGCATAAAGAGCAAATGTAAACCTCAGAGCCGGGAGAGGGCGATGTGGTGGGCAGACGGAATGGATTCGGAGAGTTACGTTAACTGTAGCTTAAGTTGTCCAAAGTGTTTCTCAGAAAACACGAACAACGGACTTCTGATGTTTTAAAGACAAAAAACACCTCTTCAAAAAAAAAGATGCATTCAGATTTTTCAATCGATTTTGAACATTAAATTCTGTTCGGCAGCTGTTCGGAAGCACAACTGCCGATGTGGAGAAAGTTATGTGAAGTATTCTGTGGCTCCAGAGATCCCTGCACCTTCCACCACTGCTTCATCTTTTAAAGGTAGACATTAAAGAGAGATGACTATACTCTCTCACACGCGCGTCTCTCTGTCTCCCATCCATCATCCTACCTTCCTTCAGAGCTCTTGAGTTGACACAGAGACGTCTGAACAGCAACGCAGCCGCCCGTCCCCACGGCTGGCCCGCGGCATATGATATGAGCCCAGACGCAGATTCGGAGTTTAACATGATGACATTTCATAAACACATGCAGTTGTGAGGACACTCATAATGCATATCCCAACCAAATGCTCCAACCTTAACCCAAATCCTATCATCCAAACATGAAACATATGCACACACACACACGCACGGTGACAGTATCTGATACAAACAGTGTCCATGTCCCTGCACATTTTTCTCTTAGTGAGTCAGAGATTTTGCACAGCACTGAAACCACAACACATCACTTCCATTTTAGTTCACACTCTGAAGGGCTGTGGGCATCATGGATGTGTGTGTGTGTGTGTGTGTGTGTGTGTGTGTGTGTGCAGAGAGAGAGAGCAAAAGGGCGAAAAGGAAAGAGAGATAAGTCATGTCTGTTTGTGTTCAATTAAATTAGCATTAGCTGGACACACAGTGGATGTAGAAACTGGCCCACAGTGATCTGGCATGTGAAAGATGCTGGAGAGAGGAAGCTGTCCCAACATGGCAACCGCCCAGCAACAAAACACTCAGGGCCACGCAACATCTGAAGCAGAGTTTTCCCCCTGAAGATGTTTATCAGGCCGCAGCTCGAGAAAGTGGTACAATAAAAAAACAACCTTGGAATGATTCTGTTTGTTGTGCCAATTTGGTCAGATTGAGTTTTTCATATGAAGCAGGAACGGCAAATGCGGTTCTGAATGAGTTTTTGAAGCTCAGTTCTGTGCATGATAAATTGTATATGGAAATATATTAGTTTTGCAGTTTGTATTATAATTTCTCTTTATGCACACAAGGCTGTAATTTTCAATCCATAATTGACATTTTAGCCTCCGAGTACAGACATTATTACCAGGCTGGAGACAGTGAGGTCACACCTGAATTTAAACCATGTTAGCAGTAAGATATGCAACTTCTAGATGGATTGACAAAACTTTTGTGGTTACTTAATTATGTTTTTACTTATCCAGTACAAAATCCTGCAACATTTTCTTACAGTGAATTGTGATCATTCACCATCATCGGGTCACAATGAAAACTTGTTTATGACCAAACTCCTCCCAAACTGTATCATCTTTGTGTTAGCACAGCAAACTGAGATGATGAATCTTATTCTTACTGAACTTGCATGCAATTATTAACCAGTCTCCAAAAACCAAACTCACCTTTTTTTTCTGCCTGAAACACAAGTTTGACCCTGCAAAGATTTACCGCACAGCTCTAAATCTGAACACTGTCCCAAGTAGCAGGTTCTCAGCAGCATGTGAGGTCACAAAAACAGGTCAGAAAAACAAGCTGACATTAATAATAGAATTTTAAACCTATAGGTATTTGATTCTGATGGATTGACCAGATTGGAACTGCTTCTCATTTCCCATCTTTACTCTTAACTGTTGCTGCAATGTAACAGGGCATCAGTTATTAATATTGTGAAACCTTGTGAACATATAATTCATCAGAATAAACAATTACACACAATTTTAAGATTTAGATTTTTGATATTTCTAAGATTTTGACCCAAGGATAAAAAACAAAGAGCAGAAATCCAACACCACCTGCACTAAAATTCTAAACATACAAACATTAAACCCGTTCAGTCATTCATCTCAGACGTCATTTTGTCCCTGTCATTGTCACCATTTTTCAGAATTTCACAGTTGCACTAATCACACGTAAGAATGAGTCCGCAGAGGCATTAATATGACAAGAAAACAAGTCAGACTGGGAGAAAGAAGAAAACAAACCTAATTAGATTAAAGAGTGGAATGAATGTGGCTATAAGATGCATGGCAGAAGCCCAGCTAATTATGATCCAGTGCCAGACACCAAACAACATCTGGAGCTGGCAGAGCACCAACAAGCTCTGAAAACAGAAAACTGTGCGTTAAGAGGCACATCACCATTTTGTTTGATTAGAAATGCGGTTAAGCGGCATAAAAAATCCAGTCTCAATGGCACTAAATCTATAAGGCCAAACGTGTACGGACAACCAAACATTACACATATGACTTTTTTGAACATCTTAATCTACATCCCTGCATTAATTCACAGCTACAACAGTGTCCTGCAAAGCTCCTGTTGAGTAAGACCTGGCTCACAGTCAGTGTTCAGGCCTCTGTGCAGTCAAGTCTCTTAATTACTAAAATCCATCTTAAAGTCAACTCAGGCAGATTTTCAACGCAGAATTCAAATTCAGATGTGAAGGAACGAGACGCAGTTACACATGGAACAGGGAACGATTCCAGGCCCAAATCTAAAGGCTTCAGCAGGTGATGTTTCCTGTTTAATTGGGTTTATTCCATATTAGTTTAGTTTTTGTTTTAATTGGGCTCTATTTAAACACTATGGCGATGTGTTTTCTATCACCTTGTGTTTCTTCTGTTAATTCCTCCAGTGCTTGATGCGTAGCACTTTGTATTTCCTTGATGTTGAGCTACCACACAAATAAGCAGGCCTTGCTTTGCTGTGCTTTGCCTGGGGTGCAGCTCACATCAAGAGGCGAGTTGTTGATCCCCCTAATGGTCTAGTCTAGACATGGAGCCAACACGTTTATGTCGAAAGACTTCAGAAAGATTTGACAGTTTAAGGTGGGGCAGGAAAAGGAGCCAGAACACTGAGTGATTTAAAACAGTGAGTTTTTAAAATTTGTTCTTTACAGAATTAGAAGCCAAGAAAGTTGGTGATGTTTTTCCAACATCAGACTAAGAAAACTGTCTCTCTGGACACGTTGTCATGTTTAAACAGAGTTCTCCAAACTGCCGCAGCAACACTTGAACTTGATCGGTTGTTTAAAATACAATTGTATACTTTAACATAAAAAATTAGCTTTAAAATATATTATGTTGTATGTAATGAAATACAAAGACTTATTAAATTACTTATAGAACGTAGTACAAAAATAAACCAGACTGGATCAGGTCGATATATTCACGCACCTTCTGTCCAGCTGCAGGTTTACTTCAGCTAACACACAATCACAGCACTGTTTAATCCACATCCATGGCATAAGACCGAAAACCAATATTCTTAACTTGTCATAAGGTGAAGCACAGGTGCAATGATGGGATTCAATATTAGTTTTATTATTTGCAAAATGTCAAAATGGGTTCTGTGCAAAAAGGCCCGGTTTAATAACTGACAATTACACAATGACCTCCGATCTACAAAGGCAGCGTCAGGTTTTATGAGACAACAAGCTGAGAATAGAGATTCAGGGTTGTTCTCGTGCACGTGTGTCGTAAATGGTTAAAGGTCTTTATGTTTTTATTTCTTTGAGTGATGACAAACTATGAATACAGTTTAAACAGATGAACACACAAGTGCTTCAGTTCTCCAAATCCCCCTGATGCGTTTGGGCCTGAAGGAGAAACGGAAACGCGGCCTGTGGCGCCCTCCAGCGAGCGGACGCAGAACCACTTCCGCACCTGTGGAAAAGGGGAAAGTGAATGCAGCAAACCAGAAATAGCTCAGCAAAAAAACGCGCCCTGTGCGTCAAAGTCCAGTTCCGGTTTTATGACGCGTCTCACAGCTTTACCATGGTCACAGTGTCAGAGGACTGTAAGATTTCTGATTAATGTGCCTCACCAGAAATGATTCCATTTGCATTTTAATATCCCTTTCTGTATTTCAGCTGGTGGAGCATATTTGGACAAAATCACGATCAAGTGTTTTTAGTGGATTTAAAAAGATTTTGGAGGGCTTTGGTAATATTTTATGGTCTCTTTATAATATTTAGACGGTTTAGTAGGATGTCATGCTGCGTTTTTTCATTCCATTATTGCGGTTTAAGATTAGTTTTTTTAACCATCCTTGTCTTCATTTGGTTTTGCAGCTCTGTCACCAGCCTGTGTAAAATTAATTTTAATGACATCACTGCTTAAAGTTTTGTGGAGACATTTCCACATGGTTCTGTCATTTTAAATATTACTATATAATCACGCCTCTCACAATATTCCTTAATGTCTCTAGTGGTCTCACAGACTCATGTCAGATTTTTGCAGTGGCATAATGTAATTTAGTTTGGGTGTGTGTGTGTGTGTGTGTGTGTGTGTCAGAGTCAGGGAGGGGAGGGGGCACACACACAGTGTCTCTGCTGTGACTGTGTATCACTTCAGATGCTCAGACAGAATTAAAAATGCGCTCCTCCGCCTTGTCACCAGTGTTGTGCGCATTTCCTTGACGAGCCCGTGTTCCCACAGCATGGTGCTCGGACTCACAGGCTCGGTTCCGTCTTCAGTCACAACCATCCAACTCTCCCGGACGCCTAATTAGAACGCAGAGCACGCACAGCGCCACGCAGCACCTGCTCCCACCTTCACAGAGAAGGTAAGTTCTTTTTCAGCCACACTTTGCTTGTCATGCTTTAAAAAAAATAATAAATAGATTCCATGAAGTTAAAAAAAGACATTTTGCAGCGGGAGGCTCCTGGAGAGTTGGCACACGCGTTCTGGCTGCAGGATCCGGTGTCGGTATTAATATTCTCTCCTCCCTTTGAAGGTGTCTTTCTTTTTTCAAGTTCAAAGCGCGTTGGCGTTTGTTGTTTAACGTCGTTTCCGGTCAGCAGGGGACGTCTTGGTAAACAATGCTGCTCAGTGATTCATGCATATGTGTCCCATCGACAGCCGAGCTGCGCCAATTAATCAATTAGGGATCAGGACAGTGATACATGTGCGCTATGACGCACGGCACGCAGGCTGTCCAAGGGCGCAGTCAAGTAGGTGTGTGTGTTGTAAGTTTCCGTTTTTCATCAGATGTTTCCAGATTGTCTCGCACAAGCGTTTGTGGCACCAAATGTAGGTGTTCCTATAAAAAAAAAAAAAATCCTAATTATTACCACAGGTTTCATGCGCTCAGGTTGTCAGAGGAGTGCTCGCTCTCGCCTGCTGTGTGGACTGACAGCTTCTGAAAACATCTGAGTGCTGTTCTCTCAGCTTTTGTCTCCAGAGAGAACAAAAGCCTCAAAAGTTAGAGCCTTTTATATGCACAAGGAGAAGTGCAGTTTGCTTTTCCTGCAGCCTGATGTTTCCACCTAATCAAATCCAGCGGCCGTGAGAGATCATTCAGATCGCTCCAAATCTGCTTTTTCACAGCTGTAAAGATGAGCGGATGCCATTTTTTTCCACCTGTGTTTTGCTTGAGCTGCACCATTATGAGCCAGAACTGTGTTCAATTAGCCACTCAGACTTTTATTTTTAAATATCTTGATCTCTTGTCTCCCCTCAGAGGGCAAAGTGAATGTAATCTCACACCATTGGACTGTTACATAACTTTAAAACTGAAGTGCCATCCTGCCTGCATGCGTAGGAGTGGATGTGATGTTCCCACTTCCTTGCTGTTGTTTTGCTCGTTAGTTCTGAGAGGCACATTACTGTAAGTGGCGTTTTGTGACTTTACGTGACTGCTGATTTTGGGGTGTTTTTCTTTATGCAGATCAGGCCCCGAGCCTGCGGGTCCGCGCTGTGATTATGCAGCCTACCTACATGAAGTCTGTGATTGTTGAGTGTGCAGTGACATGTTCATTTTGATGGTGGCGTGACCAAATGTGTGTGTGTGTGTATATATATTTATGTGTGTGTAGGGGGGCTGCATTCTGCCCCTGTGTTGTGTAGGAGGAGTGCGATCGCAGAGTGCCCGAGCATGACGCTCAGAGCTGTTGGACAGAGTTCAGTCCTTTGCTGAGCAGTCTGTCCTTGGTGCTGGAAGTGGTGCACAGACAGACACTTTACAGTAACCTGACTCATGTATATGGCAGGCTTCCCCCATCGCTGCTCAGGAATTATGTCATCATCATGCAACACGGCGCACCAACCGAATCTGAGTTTCATTCCCGAAGCAAGTGCCCACCATTTTGAAAGATCTGGCAGATCCTCAGATATATTGATGGCTGGCATACAAGAAAAGCTCATTAAGTGTTCCATTTAGCTGCTGGCATCTTCGCGATGTGATTAAGTTCAAGCGAAATAAAAAAAAGCCAACTCTCAGAATTGCCTCCCATCTCACTTTTCGGTTGAGTAAATCACAAAGTGAGCAGGTGTCTTCAAAGTCAAAGTTCACCTACTGTCAAACTGACGATTACAGGAGATGAACATACTGTGGTTCTGTCTGTGATTTTTCTGCAGCGTATTTTCATCTGTTTCCTAGCAAACCTTATCCATAAAAGACCAACGAGCTTCGTGTCACTGCTTAACTGCTCTGAATCAGAAAAACACACACCTGCTTGCTCTAACCCAACACACCTGAGCTTTGCTTGGACTGACTCCGTGATTGGAGTCAGTTTTCTTGTCTGAAAAGCTTCGATTTTTATTGGGAATAAAACAGTGAAGAAGAACAGGTTGACATCCTCCCTCATCAGCCGCTTCACAGAAAACAGTATTAATGCAGGCTTTTGTCCTCTTGTGGTCACTCTAACACAATGTGAAAATGGAGGATGAAAGCGATTCCCCATTGTCATTAGGACTCCACTCTTCAGATTATTATAAGACTGTGGAAAGCCCCGAGAGAGATCATCGTGTTTTCCTTTCTGACAGAAAACATCTGTATTAAAAAACAATTATAATCCCCTCACCCAATAAGGTAATAAATTCAAGCCTGAAATTTGGGAAAATAACACAAAGCTTGGATATCTGTGCTGCCCCTAAATTTATAAAATATCTACTCAAGGTTTCCAAAAGCAGCAGTAAATCTAAAGCAGCAGTAATTTTTTTAAACGTAAAAGTCACATCTCCTTGGTTAAAACCCCTGACATTACCTAACAGCCCTTTACAAAAATAACATTTTGTGCAGTATGAAGTACTTTTCATGCTGGTCTGTCATTAGTCACACTGAATCACACAGTCATCCAGAGGCCAAAACACCCATGAAAGACTAAAAACTTTTTAAGTGCAAATGCAAATTTCTCAAATGTAATTTGCAAGAGGCAACTGTAACTGGAAAAGGACAGTAAATATATATATATATTTATATATATATTTCCCTCTTAGTAATCAAGCTGGTATTCAACATGTTAATTAAAACAAGGTGAAATACTGAACCTTTCTTTCAGGGAAAATAATAGACTAATTTAATAGTTCAACATCAGTTTGTTAGTTTTGTGTAATATTAAATCTAACTCAGGGTGACTGATCATGACAAACAAAGCTCACTTAACCCAACATATTAAGTTGAACTTAAATATTTAGTCACATGGACAGTTATTCCATATATAGTCTTTCTTTTAAATTTAATAAAGAATCAGTTCTTCATGTTGACTTGAAGAACTTCTAGCTGCAGCTGCTGACGTCATTTTGTACCAAAAAGCAGCACAACACTCTACATGACGTCTGGCGAACTAAATTCAGTCCTAACCTTTATTACGGTTGCCATCATTTGTTAAAAATAAACGATGTAATGTAAATGAGTTTCTACACTTTAGCAGCAGTGGCTCCCTGCACCCTGCTGGATCAATAGATGGGACATCAGGCTGGGACGCAGACGTCCCCCAGCTCCAATACCAGCGAATGCACCAGGTTTGCCCTCCGCCAGGGGGATTGAACGTAGAGAAAGAATTTCATTGCAGTAGCATGTATGTCCACTCAGTCAGTTTGTATGTGTGTGTTTTGTGACTCTTGTGTTTTTTCATGTCTTTTTGTGTTTTTCATGTCTTTTTGTCGTCCTTTTGGGTCTTTTACCTGAGTTATTTCAAATCCGTCATTTGAGATCGCATGTTCTCCCCAGGCTTGTTTTTCCTCCAGTTTCCTTCCACAGTCCACAGACATTTAACTGGGGACTCTAAAGTGTCCATCAGTGTGAATGTGAGTGTGAACGGTTGTCTGTCCATGTGTCTCTCTGTGGCCCTGAGATAGACTGGTGACCTGTTCAGGTTGCACCCCACCTCTCACCCAGTACTGTGCATCCAAATATGAATACTTCATCCAAGCCTGTATGAAGCTTTAATTTACCTTATGGTATTCGTGTCTGCATCAGTGAGACTCACCGCGGTGCTGAGCGAAATGTCATTTTCTAACACAAAGTGTGAGTATTTAAAAAATAACTTTTACTCTTTTTTTCTTTTGCATAAATCTGTTTCAGTGACTGTAAAACTTGATTATTATTTTTTGTGAGGAACAAAACATGTCACCAAGTGCAGAGGTGTAACTCACTGATGTTTTTTAAATCGCGCTCAGTGGCGTAGAAAAAAAGCTCAAACAGGTTCATGATTCACAGACATTATAGTCAGTAGATGTTATTCACCGTTTGCACACTGAAGATGAAAATTTAATTACACAATAATGACAAACACAATGCATAGACTGTGACTTAGTGAATCCAAAATTTGACTAATTTCATTTTTACCATGGTTATTTAAATAAAGACTTGGCCTATGCAGTGACAAAATGTTGCTATAATTACTATGTCAGTCTTGTTCAGCACATGCAAATGTTCTTTCATTATCAAAAGCAAACAAAAAGGTCAACAGAGTCTTGAAAAACTCTTTAGTAAAGTAATAAAAATGTATAATAGTGTAATAGTTTGCAGTTCAGTGATGATAAAATTAAAGTGAACTTATTAAATTTGATTTCTGATTAAACACCACCCGAACTCTACATTATTTCTCCAATCCTACAAAACCAAAACAAAACATTCCATAAAGGATTTTGTTTGTAGGGTGTCAATTCAATGTTTAGTTAATAGTCACAGCACATAAAATGATCAGGGAAGGCCACTGTGGGCCACTTAAGGAGAATTATGAGACAGTTCAAGCAATATGATGCATAATCTGTGACTTGTCATTGTTCCTTTTACACACACACTCAAACACACGCACACACACACACACGCACGCATATCACTGGTCTGACAACTATTTGTGATAATGCCCCTTCTGAATCACTGCACCAGTTAACCGATATGCTTCTAAATTTATGAATATTCACAGTTATGCTAACAGTCCTTCTTCTCTCCTACAGCCCAAGTGTTGCTTCTGACTCATACTAATGCCTTTGTGCAACTTTGTCACACACACACACACACACACACACATGCATTACCACACGGCTCTAACTTCCTTGTCGATGGCCTCTGGTAGCATCACTACGGCATTTTTGCGGCAGGCATTAAAACAGACACCTGTCATCAGTCAGCAGGCCCTCATGCCCACTGTTGCCCCCTGCGGATACTTATAGCCCACTGCAATTATGTTGTTCCATTAGTCATCCTACGCATGCAGTGATGGGGTGCTGGCTATACTTAGCCAGCATCATGGTCACTCTTGTGCAAATGAGAGATTTTACATACTGATGCTCGTGGTTGGTGTCAAACATGATGAACAGAGATGAATAATAGGAACTCGGTTGTTGTTTTGACTTGTGGTTTTTAGAAAGTTTGCAGTCCGGTCATGACAAAACAACCTCGACCTGTTAGTATGTCCGTTTCATTTTCCGTGTTTGTTACGTTGGAGAAACTTGTTTTAGAAAGTTAAACCTGTCAAACTGGAAAAACACATTAAATGCTGCACAATTTTCAACTAGCTCAACATTTTGGGAAGGATCTTTGATTTGAGTTTATTGTAAGAAGCTGCACATTAGATGTTGTACAACTTCTTAAACTACATCTTGTCCATCTGCCCAGTGCAACACATCTGCTGGTTGCCTAGTAACCATACATCTGCAAATACACCTCATAAAGCACCTGCATTCATTGGTTATTAAAATACCCTGTTCTATCACAATTTGTCATTTTACCTAAATCTAAATTTATATACTAGAAAGAATAGAAAAATAGAAAAGTTTAAATGCATATTTTAAGAAAAAGTGGACGTGGTCAAGTTAATTGTTTTACTCTGCTTTCAGTCTTTCTACTAAGATCCTACTGTTGGATTCTGTACATTAATGCAGACATGTTATGTTAGACAACACTTTGAAATTCCCCAGAATAGTCATGGTATTCAAAGATATTATGTAAACATTTTAGCAATTTACATAATTCATATGTAAGTGTAAAATACTTTACTCTGATGAAAGAAACAAAAGTCAGAATTAAAGGTTGTGCTTTTTCGTAAAATATTTTTATATTAGTAGTTTACACTCTTGCAGTTTGACAATGGAAACGTTTTGTGTTCTGTTAGTATATATTCAATTGGTAATTAATATGATAATAATAAAAAGGCTAGCCATAAAACAGGCTAATATTGAATTTGGAGCCTAGTCCCAGCCCAGGCATCCACCTCTGACACTGTTTCATGGGAAGCTACCTCAGCTTTTGAAATAATTTAGTTATGAAATGGCTCCAACAGCTACAACCGTAGGTAATATTACTTAGAATTTTGTTTACTTTAAAATGGTTTAGCAGCTTAGCTTGAATTTGATTTTCAAGTTTGCTGTGTTTTTTGTTCATGATCATGTTCCCACTGCTACATTATTAGTGTTGCATTTCAATTCTTTATTGAATATGGTTCAAAGTTTTCCTCAGAAAATGTTCAGCAAACTGGGTTTGACTTTTGCTCATAGTCTCTCTTTCTTATTGTGCAAACATTTTTATGATACATCATCCAAAAAAACTTCTTATATCCACTTCTTATTGATTATATCTTCATTGAAATTCTATCTAGATGTGAGTTCTCAAAAATGTTAGACAATCTAAAAAAATCATAATATAATGATTCCTTCTATACATATCTTACAAAGTTAACCATTTGTTGGTCTCGACTCACCTAAGTGTCTGCAAATCTTTTACAGGCCTAAGGACTTGTTGCTATGACAGCAGCTCTAGAGACATTTCAAACCAGATTTGAAAAAACAAAACACTCAGACTCCTGTCAAATCATCAGCATTAAAATCTGGATAACTTTGCTGTCCACATACAAAGCATGGGACTTCAGGAGCTGATGTAAATCTCAGCTTGTCTCTGGAGGTGGTACTATGTCAATAACTTACCTGTATTCATGGCAGAAGGAGGGTGGGGTTTGAGGCTTGTTGTCCATTAATGATTGATGGCAAACACAACATACATCACAAACCATCTTTTTACTTTCCAGTTTCCATTTAACCTCTGTACATGTAGGACAGCGGCAAAGCACACCTGACCACAGTTTTGGGTAAGGGATTCTCCATGTCACAGGTTGTGGTTCCTCTAGTGGAAATGCATTATTTGGCTTTTTATAGTTGAAAAATGTAAAACAAAAAAAAAAAAGGCATGATTGCCATAGTTGGAGGCTCTCTATACGCAATGCTGGAAAATGTTCAGCCTGTTGGAGTGCACCTGTCATGGCTGAAAATGCATAAGCATTTTTTTCAGCTGTTAATTTGACCACCAAGTTTCTGCAGAAGCCCAACCATCTTTGCTGTAGTTCAAAAAACATTTCAGTTGCCTGTTGCCTCTGCGGAGCGACAGTTTGCAGAAAGTTAGACTCCAGTCTTGACAGTGTGCATGGACACTTTATTTTGGGACTGGACTGCAAAAGTTTTAGTTAAGTCTGAGTTTGCTTCGCCCATTTATTTGTTTTATTCTTCATCTGTATCATAGTGACAGTTTGATTGAATATGATTTATTTCCTTAAGCCTTGAATATGATTTATTTGTGTAAATATTGATTCAACATAATTAGGTTGCAGATGTCTGAACTTGATGCAAAAAGTTAAGTGTTGAGTGCAAATATTTTACCTAGGAAGACTGTTGGATTGTTGGAGATGAATAGTACAGTTAACATGCATAAATTACAGTTTTGACACTATATCAAAGTTGAGAGAAAAGTAACAACGTGTGGATGACAGCATAGTGTGGAGGTGCAAGAGCTGTGAAAATTACTGAGAGGAAAAGATAAGGACATTAATTGGGTGCATACATCTTAAAGCTGCAATATGCAACGTCTGGGAATGAATCTGTCTTCAGTGTCGCGGCCCCATTAACAGACTGACCTCATAGATGAAATAATTAGTAGCTGTCAGAGTGAACAACAGGGGAGGTAAGGAACCTCACTGAAGTCTGACTTAAGGAAATCATTATTATTTTAGGTTATGAGTCTAAGGGACAGTGGTGAATGTGACAGTAGCGTGAGACTCCAAACTCCCAGGATGTTGGACACTGTGTCAAAGACCATGGAGTTCAACAACAGGTCACTCTGGTTTGTGCTACTCCATGAAATGTAGCAGGTGGTGCAAAGGGATTTGCCTTCTCTTATTGGTTATCAGTGTGAGCCTCAGTCAAAAAACTCCAGATGCGGGTATCTCCGCAGCGTCAGTGCTGCTCTGTGAGTCTGTGTCACAGGAGGCTTCCACCGCACCTCTGCACATCAAGGTGAGTTGCACCGAAACAAATATTTTTGAAATGTCGCATAGTGTAGCTTTAATGTGTGAATATACAGCGACGGGATGTATGTGCTTGTCTGGCTGTTTATCAACTCTCCAGATGGAAATATCATATGTAGGATGTGACAGTGAGTAAAGTGCACAACATCGCTGTCTGTTTGCAGTCTCACTATCATTACATGTTTATTGGCTGGAGGTTACAAACGTATCCTGAGAGTTGTGAAGACTCGCTGTTGCACCCTGGATGATGAGGCAGCGGCTGAAGATGGTCTGTAGCTGCAGCAGCTTGGTGTCGAGGGGGTGGAAATGTTGTCAAGGATTCAGTTTCCTCCTCATCCTCCCTCAGCTGCTGTCTCTGGAGTCCCAGTAACTGTCTCTTGACTTATTTTACGGTTTGTGTTGTTTTTCTGTTTCCAGTGGAATAACTGGCAAAATGCTGTGTGCAGTGCACTGCAGCACAGATGATTTATCTCAGAGATTTTTCCATTTCAGAAACATCAGCAGCATTTTAAACCTCATTATTTTGGACAAATGATCTGTATTATCTTAGAAGAGGCAGAAATTTCTCCCCTGACAGTTTCCTCAAGAGACCACAATGCTCGGCAGCTGGAAGACGTGTTAGTGTAAAGGACAGTTTTTATTCACCGGAACCTTGTGCTCTTGTGCTCTACTACCTCGATCAGTATGGTTATATCCACCCATGTAAAAAACCTCAACAGAAACCAAGCTCACATTCATTCTCCCGAAGGTGATGTGAAGCATTGTGGGAAATCGCTAATTGAATTAGAATGTGGAGAGACGCGCTGTGGCAAAGTAAGACTAATCGCTGCACCTATTGGAATATACTCACCTTTACAAATTGCTCAAAAGAACTATTTTATAGTTTTCTCTCACATCATGGGTATTTTTGTGCTGCTGCTGACCATTTTCCAAGCAATTCTATTTATCGTATGAAAATCAAATCATAAGTCTTACTTTGCAGTACAAATTTCAGTAGAGTTTCTCCTGTTGATGTTGATGATTGATTTTTGATGTTTGAATATATGATAGTGAGTAAACGAGCCCCTGATGGAAAGTCAACTTTGGTTGTGTCTTCTTTTTTTTAAAGATTAAATATTGGAAGATGGTTTTGTGGAATGACGTGCGTGGTTTACGGTGGTTTCTTGCTCTGCTTGAACCAGCCTCCTCTTCCTCTGGTTACCTGATGCATAACATGACAAAGCTGTCATCAGGAGCAACATCTGGACGTGGAACAATAACTCGGACGAGGGTGAAACTATTGATCCCTTGGGGGCGCCGCTGGGCTTCTGTGCAGCCTGACCGGGCGCTGCTCTGGAGGCGGACAAACTGTGTCCTGCGAATCTGGACAGCATGACGTTGTCCATCTGCATCAGGCTGAGCAGCTGCTCATTGTCAGTGATTTCTGCCATCCTACACTGTTCTCTGACTCTGTCCTTTTGTTATTTTTCGATTCACTTACATTTATAATAACTGACGTAACTTGCCTCCACTATTAAAAACCATCTGTTTTGAGTCCCACCTAACAAAAGACATATCTTGTTAGCACATACATGCTGTTGTGGCTTGATGACTGACAGTTGGTGATGTAATCCACGTTTGTCAAATATGCAAAATCAGTGGGTTTATATCTACAAAACTGGCAAGAGGAAAATGGAGATCAACTCTGATACCTAAAGCACCTGCTCTGGTTTGTTAGATCTGTTAGAATCTGCCTTTTTGCAAGTGTTTGAGTCACTCCATCGCTCCATCGTCACTCGCTCAGCCAGCATCGGTCACTCCGTCTGTCCAGTGCTGCGGTTATGCTCAGATCTCCGTCCAAATCTTTTCTGGAAAAAGGTGTAAACTAGTCAGGTTTTCTCTTGTCAGTCAGTTAACATTTGCACAGGAAAACCTGTTGGTGCATCTCCGAAATACTCTCATTAACAACCTGCTGATTTATAAGCGTGCACTCCACTTCCTAACTCTACAGATCCAATCTCTCTTTGTGGAAGTATGAACACATTTTAGTTTTTTTTAGAGAAGTCGACTGTCCTCTTCACTTTCCCATAGATGTCCCTAGGATGCTCACTACCCCTTCCCTCGCTCTCCTCCCTCTCTTCAAGCCCCCTTACTTAAATCTTGCTCCAAATATCCTAATCTTCTCCTGTTACGTGCTCAGTGCATTCAGCAGCATCCGAATTTCTGGTCCTTCCTGCTACATCCTGTCTACTGCTGCTGCCCTCAGGTGCAAAAACACCTCGTTAGACATACACTGTACACAATTATCATCTTATTACATTTTCAGTCTGCCAGCTGGAACCCGAGCGCTGCAGGCCCACTGAAGTTATAGTTTCCTTGCCCAGCTTTAATTTCCAGTCCTGGCTTTTCTCTTCTTTTCTCATCGTTTCATCTTTTTTCTTTCTCCTCTTTCTCCCTCTCTCTCTCTCTGTGTGTGTGTCTCTTTTTCTGAGGGAATTACATAAGTCTTTCTGTGTGTGGGCAGCATTGCATTTTATGTAAGGCGAACCTGGAAATGGCTAGTGAAACACTTAGGTCTTGTGCTCTGAGTGTTTTTTCTCTGTATCTCTCTCCTTTCGTGTCTTATGGCTTGTGTGGTTGGGTCATCGGACTGTGGACGTGCGTGGTGGTTAGCTGCTGATATACAGTGAGGTGACTCTGCAGCCCTGCTCTCACACACACACAGCTCATTTTTTTTAAAGCAAACCTTGAAATACGAAGCATTTGACCCTTAACACACGTTTGACACCCAACTTAAAGACACCGAGTCCTGTTGACCCGAGGTGCTTGTGTGAAGTGTGTGTGTTTTGACGTTGGGAATATCTGAGGTGTACAGTATCAGTTTCTGCTCTATTCAATATAATCATGCTCCAATCTGTCTGTTCTCACACAGCACATGCAGTTTACAAAAATAACAGTAGCAGATTTACCACTTAATACATTCAGAGTAACAAACAAAATGTCAGCCACAGTTTTTTTTTTTTTTGCAGTAACTGTCAGTAGCTGATTTTATCAGTTGTACTTAACTTGTGAAAGCTCATGCTAACACAAACAAATCTAGGCTTAAAAACATTTGAAATAAAGAGTTCATAATACCAAAAGTATCATTTCAAAACGGTACATATATGCTCAAATTATGTGTATATATATATATATATATATATATGTAATCATTATATATTATAATACTTTATAATACAAAATGTTAGCACAGTCTTCAATCAGTTATGAACATGCTGGAAATACATAAACATGGTCTAATTATTATACCCCTATATTTTAAGTAATAACATGAAATTTAGCTAAAGATCATTCAGATGATTAGAGACAAATTTGGAAAAGCAACGCACTGATTACATCCCTTCTTTTTATGTTTCACTTATACTTTGAGGATGAGGAGCAATTAAAGTCTTATAGCTCTCATCACAAACTTTTGACTGTTATATAACACTGACTCCCTCCTTTGATTGATATCTCCAGTACTTGAGTTCTAACCCCTCTAATGGTATTTATCATCTATTAATGGTCCTACAGAGTGCAGATTGGCACATTGATGACTGGTTTTGCCAAGAGGAGGGAAGACTTATGTAAAAGGTGGCAAGAGGTGATGGAAAAAGTGAAAAATTCAAATGTGTTACTGAATGAAAATAATATTCATAATTTCCCTTAATACCACAGAAACAGATTTCAACATCTGATTTCAGAGCAGCACAGTCATAGCTCAGAAATTAACTTTACTGCTCTGATGTGCGGGAGAAAGTGACTAAAATAAGACTGAATATTAATGGTTTCTTTTTTTCAGAAAAAGTAAAGTTACATAAAAAAAGCTGCCTAGAAATAAATCACCTCTGCACCTCTTTGTGTGTGTGTGTGTGTGTGTGTGTGTGTGTGTGTGTGCATGTGTGTGTGTGTGTTTGCATGCTCATGCATGCATGCACATCTCCAACCTGTCAGAGAAAGGGTGTTTCACTGAGTGGGAATGCCTGGTAGGATGTGTAGGCCCAGGTTGTCATAGCAACCATCTGCTGCTACGCTTGCAAGCGTTCACTGGCAGCCCACACAGTGACATCCAGCACCAATCCAATATGAAAGAGAGAGAGGGAGAGAGAAAGAAAGAAAGAAAGTAAATCTGCGATTGAATGTTAACGTTAAAGGGACCAAAATAAAGAAATCACACAAGTCCAACTGATTGATGTTGTTGTGTTCATCTAAAAAGGTGTGTTTCTGCAGAAAGTGTAAACGCAGACACGTTGATTCTGTAGAAATATGTTGAGTTACAGAGAAAACAGAAGGAGGAGAGGTGTACAGCACTCAACACTTTTTATAGAACCAACAGACGGATGTAAAGCTGCTTTAAAATGTTTGGAAACTTTGAACTGAAGTTTGAACATTAGTTTAGAGGAAAAAAAACTGCTAAATTGCTAAAATGAGAATAAATGAAAGTATAAATTCAAATTCAGCTGTGAGTCTTTGCTCGATCCTTTTGAGATCTGTTTGAGGATTTTATGCCTGTGATCAAGGCTGTATTACCAACTGGGCAATACGGGCCAACGATGCCCCATGTTGCTTGCTGTCTGGCAATGGGTTTTTGGTAATTCTGTCACTTGCAAACATAATCGGGAATTTGCATGACCAAATTCTCAGCCAAGAACAGTCTGTTTTCTAGAGAAGTGCATTATATCAGATAGTTTTGTTTAGTTTACACTGTGCTCACACAGGAACGATCCTGTTACCACAGACTAAAACAAGGACAGGATTATCACAAAAAGCTTAATAAGAACTATTCTGTGGGGAAAAAAGCTCGCGGAAAGAGTTTGAAAGCTGCGTTAAACCCAGTTTTCTCCAATTAAATCTGCGTTTCAGATGCAGGAGGTGGGCAGTTCCCAGCGAGGCTCACAGCGTGTCTTCAGCGTCCTGGATCGTCTGCTGCTCACACATCCCGTGTGGCTGCAGCTGTCACTCAATCAGGACTCTGCCCTCTACATCCTTCTGAGGGAGCCTGTTGGGGTGAGTCGCATTAATAACATCACTCAACTAAGTGACTTAATGTACCACCTTTACTTTTAACAAAAGGTAAAGCAATGGAGAATCTGCTCACATTCATCATGAATGTGAAGTTTTGTCACAACATGTCAGCTGTTGGGGGATGGGGGCGCCATCTTGTGAGGTACAGTACTTTTGTAGAGTTATTTAAATGATTCAGACACATGGACATGGGGCAAAGGGACGTTTGCACTCCTCTACTCACCTGCTATCACAGCAGCAATGACCTAATGTGGCAGCTCCCTTCAGAATCATGACAGAGAGTCCAAATACTGACTCTAACTCACAAACTGGAAGGCATGAAAATAAAAATCTGACACATCAACCTCCACAACATCCTTCACTCCTATTAAACCTGCTTGTTTTGGTTCTAGTTTGACTAGTACATGTAAATGAATGCCAAGATTTAAACCTTAAAGGGCGACTTCACAAATGTTCAGCGTGCTTTCTATGGCTTAAGTTTAGGGTTTGAATGAGCTCATCAATCTGACTTGATTGTATTAAAATATCTGAAAAACACCTCCAGATGACATCACTTGGAGGAATTATATGGTCTCATCGCTCATACTATGGAGTGTGTACTCCTGGTCAACCTGCTTTTCCGGAACTCCTCCAGATGATATCACCCGGAGGGTTTTTTCATCCTTTGGAGTTCTGATGATGTCATCTGGAGGATGATGTCATCTTTGTAGCTAAAATCTGAGAAATATTTCAATATAAGGAAAGCAGAGGGAAGTACGTTTGAACCTTAAACTAAAGCCATAGAAAGCAGTGTAAAAATTGGTTGAAGGTTAAAATTGTAATACCAGTTAGCATTTTAGCAAACATTTGCTTTTTAAACTTTATATTGGTATTTTCACAACCAGGATGTTTTTCTGCAAATTCAGTCAAATTAAACAATACTGTCTTTATTCTTTACAGACCTTTTTGGTGCGTAAATGCAGCTCCAGCCAGAGGAAGGTGCTGTGTTTGAGAGTGACAGCAGACAGAAGTGCCTCCTCTGTTAAGGAGTGCTTCATCTGTGAGGAGGACTCCAGTGAGTATAAATGATAACCTCAGAAATACACACAAATATGATCTGCTCGGCCTTTGTGCTGCAGTAAATACACGTACTTGGCGAAGTAATGTGGGCCCGAGAGGAGAGAGATCCTCCAAATTATTTGCAGCTTCCTTATTCACGGTTAAATTTACATGTGTCTTCCACTGCCAACACGGTGTCAATCACATTCTGTCTCTCTCTACCCAGCGTTTGCCTTGGAGAGCTCAGCACTTACCTTCCCTGACTTGTGTCGACTGGTGGCCTTCTACTGCATCAGCAGGTATTGTATCTGCATCATCTGTGTGGACTGTTTTTCATAGTTATGGCTCCTTATTGAAATCCTAACACTACAGATATTATAAACAGGGGCACATTCATGCTTAAGCCTGACAGTGCCCCTGTGTGACGTCCACTAAGACGGTGATTGACGTAAACTCACCTGGACTTCACCTGGAGGATGAATCAACGTGGACGTGTCGCTCTACTGCTCATATTGCTGCACCTGGGCTGGAGAAACTCTTCTCACAAGAGTTGAGACTGTTATAACAGCAGAGAAATGTCCAGGACTTGTAGCCATGTAATGTACCTAATGTCATCAAGCTCTATTATTGTCAGATGTGTGCTCTGAATTATTATTATGAATATTTTTTCTTGCAGAGATGTGTTGCCGTTCCCGCTGCAGCTACCGGACGCCATTGCTAAAGCCACAACACACAGGCAGCTTGAGGCCATTTCACACATGGGACAAGGTACAGTGATTGTAGGCCTCACTCTTTTCAGCTCTAAATAAGATCAGACATTTTTCCACCTTGATTATTTTAGTCCCACTAGTCTACACATGGTTTTAAAGACGTCAGTCAGTTCACCATCTGGCATGTTTGTCTTTCATAACCACCGCACAATGATTTGTTATAACGTTTAGGACCCTCTGACTTTTTGTCAAGCATTATCAGCAAGTCATTATACTTATATATTTATGACCAAATATCAGCCACATTCAGCATCCTTGGGGTTTCTTTTTGCTCAGGACCCAGGCACAAATGTCTTTATTTCATTATAGCTGCTAAACATAGATGTGTTTAAAATGTCTTAGTAAAAAATGTAGAGAGCTGAGAGGAATCAGCTTCAAGCAAAACCGTACATGCAAAGTAGTAGAGTAGTAGAACATGAAATTAACACATGATGTGCCGTAAAGTTCTTCTCTTTTTAGGAAATGGGATTTAAACAATTAAAACATATTCACTGAGAGAAAACAAAAGTAACATATTGCAAATGTGAGTCAATAAACTAATTATATAAAGACTGCACAGTAGCACAGAGAGCGAGGTGTGACTTCATGGTGGCTAAAAATGACACAAGTAAGATGCAGTATGTGTCACCGACTGCAGCTCAAACACAACCATTATGGCTTTCCAAAATCAGTCTGCTCTAATCAACAGATTAAAAACCTGCCATCACTCGTTTTTGTGTGACGTTTTAATAAATAAAGACTGTATGTGCTGCATGTTAACATGATGTCATCAGATGGGTTGAAACTAAATCCACCTCGAGTCTTTATGCTGCATTTTACGTTTTATTCTCCTGGTTTGGATTTCAGACTTCTGGAGTTCCCCAAGTGCTTCAGACCTTCAAAATGGACCAGTGGACCCAGTGGCCTCAACCAGCAGCAGTCAGGCTAAGACTGAGGACCGATGTGCCCTGCTGACCCGAGGCAGACAAGGCAAACTCTGCTTCATCAACCCACTCTTCCTGCAACTGGAGGTTTGCAAGGTTAGTAATAATGGATGCGTTATTGTGTCTTCCTGAGACCATCTGATGGTAAAGACTCTGTCCTGGTCAAAAAGAATAATGAAAAAAACATTTGACCTGTGTTTTTAAACTTCAAAATAACAGTAATTCCAACGCCTTTTTTCACACCCGCATGCATAACCAGGCCTGAAAGCCAGGCTTCAAGACTTTTAACACTGCGGCTCTTCACGTTGCACTTCACATCATCACCTTTGAAAACGAACTGTTTAGAGAGTCAGCGGCTCTTTCAAGGTGAAGCATTGAATCCGCTTTCACTTTTCTACAGCAGCCACAACTCACAAACCACAGTGCCTCCAATAAACGGCACCGCTTCAAGCGCAGCATGCGGCTCCGGCTCTCGGAGTCCTCCATGAACCTGTCGCTGGAGGGCGGCGGTTCGTACTCCCCTCCTTCGTCGGTGGAGCAGCCCGGTGGGTCAGAGAGGCTGCAGAAGGATGGCGCCAACACGCAGAGGAGAGTTCATGCCGGGGCGGGGGTCCTGAGGAGAACCCCTGCTGTGTCACCAGGCTCTGCAGAAGAAGAGGACATGATGTCTGTCTATGTGCCACAAGTAATCAGTCAACACAGCATTTCCATTTAGTCACTGTCCTCTGGTTCAATAAGCAGGAAGCAGCTGGGTTTTTTAGTAACGTTTGGGTCTTCTCTCATATTGTTGTTCATTTATTCACAATAATTGTGCATTTACCAGAAAAATGATCCCACTGTAAAATGATCACTGCTTTTTTGCTCAAGACATGTGACAAGGTGGAGGAGCCTCCAAAGCCCCAGCAGTCAGCCCAAGCAGAGGAACCAGGCATCGAGGTGGCGGTTCTGGCCCTGGATCGTCGTCCGGCTCCATCCCTGGCCGAGCTCGACAGCAGCAGCTCCTTCAGCAGCATGGACGAGGACAACGACTCGGATTCAGATCCAGAAAGCATGGCCCAAACCCCAATGCACAGCTACCAGCGGCCCCCGCTCATGCGCTCCCGAGGCCGCGGTGGGCTGCACCGCATGAGCGAAGCGTTTGTGTGTTTCTTTGCTCCGGACAAGCGGCTGACGCGACTGGTGGAGGAGCTGTCCAGAGACAGGCGTTCCATCTTTGGAGGCATGGTTCAAGACTTCCTCCTGGAGCAGAGGGAGGTGCTCAAATCCTTGACCTCATCTTCTTCCTCGTCATCATCTTCTTCCACATCTCGTGTGACCTCGGTGCAGCTGCTGCAGGGTCTGCGGATCTTTCTGTCCCAGGCAAAGTGCTGCTTACTGGACAGTGGAGAGCTGGAGCCGCCCATTGAAACCCTGGTGCCAGAGAATGAGAAAGGTAAACAAATGGAAACCTGGTCAGTGCTGTATTGCTGTTTTGACCGATGATCCTTTTATTTTCAGATATTCCTGTATGATGAGATGTAATAAATGTAAATGCCATTTTGCGGTTATATAAACCAAATTATTCACTATTGATTTACTTTCCATTAATTAGGCAAATACAGGCGCATTGGCACCTTTAAGCAAGTGTAAGTTAATCCTGTTGCAACACAATTATGTAATTAATAAATGTGTAATCAGGTTTTTTTTCAAGCAAATAGACAAATTACTTGTCTCATTTAATTTGTTAGAAAGTGGAAACTGAATGTGCCAATTTCTTTTGAACACTGCTCTGCTTCACAATATTCACACCTGGGAAGTGTGACTTCCAGTCTTTCACTGGTGACCACTGAGTGTCTCTGAAACAAAACACGTTTTTTGTGTATTTATTATAAATTTAATGGCTAAAGAACAATACATTTGGAGTGTCATCCTTCTTCTAATTGGGATGTATTTTATTCCATTGCTGCTCTATACACAGTTTTACGTGATTTACACTCAAATTTCCGTCGGCCTCACTGAGTAAATTGTTTAATTAAATTTCTCTGACGCTGCAGGATTACACCCTCTCAACCTGGTGGATGTCTCATGCATGCATTATTAGTTCACAACTAGGAGACGGTGGGTGTAGCAGGGGACAGGAGGAGACAGATTTTTTAGGAAAAAAAAACTGTACTATTAGAAAAAGACTGATTCAATAGACACAGTGCCAGAGGACACATGTCTATGGAAACAGACAGCCTTTCCTGATAAATGGTGGGCTGCCCAGGCTCCAGTGAAAGGCACTGTCAACACAAAGTAGTTTGCGTGGGGGGTAGAGCCTCATTCACTGGATCTCATATTGTCTCTGGTATTTAGAAAACAGCATTAGGAAAGCCCTGCCTGACACGCCTGCACTCCCATCCATCGCATTCAAAGTGTGATTCTTCTCATTATTGTAAAGACATCGCAGGGTGTTACTGTGGAAGGCTTGTAGTTAGATCTTTCTGACACAGTCCTGTGCGTAGGTTTGTCTTTTTCGGTCTCCTTTGTGTGTGGCCGAGTGCGCGTTTGTGTGTAAATGCGCGATGATGGATAGTTGCCTGGCAGTGCAAAGGCTTCAGGGGAGAGCGGTCGGCCGCTGCCTTCCTTCCTCCCTTCCTTCCTTCCTGAGCGCTGATTCTGATTTATCTCGCATTGCGTCGGTGGGAGGCATTTGCATTTTTTTCTCCCCCTCGTTTATCATAAAAAGATATCACAGTCCCACGCTCACTTGAAGAGCAGCACGATTCAGGGGAGGGTGGGAGGGAGGGATAGAAATAGGCAGGTTAGTTTGAAAATGTAATCTGTTACAGGTCTATGAGTAGTAGCTGGAAGACTCTGCTTTTTTAGGATGAGCGAGTAACGAATGAGGCTGTAATCGAATTAAATGCAAACAGTTACTCTCCAGAGCTGGTAAACGAATAAAGAGATGCTGGGAATGAGCGAAGACGAGGGTGTAAATGATTAATCGCGAGGGGGAACGATGTAGTAAGGTGGATGCAGGGGTGCTGGGGGATCATACAGCAGGGAAGCATGAGGGAGGGAGAGGAGGATATTGATGATGAGTGGAAAACAGTGTGCTCTGGAGAATTGTTACCCACTTAGTCAGGACTGCCCACTGACTGCAGGAGAATGAGTGTGTGTGCTTCCACGTGCAGGGCTACTGTATATGGCTGTGTAGCTTGGTCATTACATATTACTGTTGCCAAGCCAAAGAGAGCAGCATCTCCCCAAAAAAAAGGAGCTACGTAACATTTTGAGAAATACATCTGCATGGCTTTTTTTTTGGGGGTGAGATGATCGATAGCCGGGAGGTGATTCAAGGCTCGGAACAAGGGGAAACTGTCAGCTTGGCTCTGTCGAAAGACATCTGTATCAGCAGTTTTAAAGCTTTCTGTCATTTTTTTTTTAAACCTGTAGACCAAACTGTAAAAGTGATGCATATTGCAATTTACCTCTGTTTATTATGACAGTGGCTTAGCAGGCGAGAGGAGACTGACAGCAAGGTTGGCTTCTAACCAATTACACAGCAGTGTGTTGTAGAAATGTGATTATTTTTTCCAATAACAAGAACTGTACGGGATTACAGTTTGCAGATCAGGAGAATACCGTTAGAAATTCAACTAACCCCCTGTTTCTTCATGATTTGTGGGTCAGTTTACTGCTGTTTAATGGGTGTTTGAGGGTCATTTAGTATCAGCTTGTCATTGAAAGTCCAGGATGTGCTAATTGAGGAGGATGTGGAGGGTGAAAATAGACTTCCAATAATTACTGAGTTAACCTAAAATGACATTTAGTTGGCAAACATTAGCCTCGGGAATACTGTGTGTTCACAAGTCTCCCAGGCTTTGAGAAGGGATTTGTGAAGACATCCATGCACTCACCAAAGCAGCGTGCAAACAAGGATTATAAAGATTATTATCTGCTTATTTAAAGCCAAAAATGTAACTTTTTGAGAATCAAACTAGCTAAAGCACAAGGCTCAAAATCCGTCCATCCACAGGATCATGTGAAGCCATTTGTACACATAGACGCTTCAGAGCAGAATGTCTCTGCATTGCTGCTGCTGCTGAGTCTGTGTCATAGGAGGTGAAATCAGCACCTCTCCCCATCAGGCAAATCACTGTTGACAACATATTTGAAATATTGCATAGTGTAGCTTTAAACTCAAGGTCTTATTTAATATTTTTCCGTATGTTAAATGCAAAAGATTGACAGGGTGGGGAGGTTGAAAGACACCTTAAATCAGATTAAAACAACAAATAGTGTGGGACAGGACTTGGTAAAGTAATTGCCTTTTCTTGTAACGTACAGCCTACATTAGTTAACCTGAGACTGCTTATTAAGAAGAGGAATGAGACAGTTGCATCAGGCAGGTGAAGCGCACGAGGTAACAACCTACCACCAGCTGATCTATTTGTTGCTTCATCTTGACAAACAACAGCAGGGGATAGTGAAGTTGCCAGGTTTTGTACCACCATTCCTCTTCTCACACAATGTGCTTCACAAACTTAAGTACAGCCAGAATAATATGCACATTAACTATTTACCAGTGCCAAATGCATTTTTTTTTTCACTCAACCAATGAAATAGTTGTGAAATCCAAAAAGGCTAATACACAAACACAGCACAGGGAAACAGGAAAAGAGGGGCCTTAAAGGACAACAAATTTTTATTTCTATCAGATAATTTGGTTCTGCATGGAAAAAATATGCATGAGTTGGTGAAACCGAATGTGCTACTGTGATAATCCCACATATAAAAGAGCACAAAGTTGCCAAAAACATCTGTACAATCTGATGCAATCCAGCACGGCAGCCATGCAATAAATTATTTTTTGTACACAAACTCTCTTATTTCAGTCAAGGGTAAAATCACAATTTATTCATGCGTGCAGTGAAAAACAAATCATAAATCTGTTGCACAGCAGTGTAATTTAAGTAAGTGCTGTCACATACATGAATTGTAAAAGTATTAAAATGAACAGTTTGTCACAAAAAATCTGCTTTTCACCGACTTAAATAGTTTTTTATTTAGCTGTTTCTATGTATTAGTGTTCAGGATTTCAATGCTTCGTGTCCATGACAAGAAGTCAGGGACTATAGACACGTTTCTCTACCAATAAAAGACAAATAAATGTGTCCCAGCTGTACATAAAATGTCCAGTCTCCCAAACGGTAAAACCCCTGCCTCTGTCCGCAGACCTGGCGCTGGAGCGGGCCATGTTCTCCTGCGTGCTCAGGCCTCTGAGGTCTCACCTTGAAAAAGCCCTGCTGGCGTTGCACAACCAAGATGGCTCCAGCCAGCGTCTCACCCAGAACCTGCTCCGTCTGAAAGGGGACGTCGCCATGGAGCGGCTAGGCGTGCGGACGGGCGTCCCAGACAGTCGCGGGGTGGAGAGGGTGAAGCAGAAGCTAGTGTTGATGCAGAGGACGCACTCGCCTATTGACAAGGTGCTGCTGCTGCTCCAAGTGTGCAAGTGCGTCCACAAGGCCATGGGATCTTTACAAGGTTAGACCGATATAGTTATTTTCATAGATTTTAATGCTCTTTACAGGAAAAAATCTGTATTATTAGAAGCACTTGAAAACCTACACTAATTTGAGTCTTTGCATCCACAGAACAAAATGCTGTGAAAGGAGTGAAGGTCAATAATCTTTGCAAAGACGAATGTCATGTGACTTTATAAAGCACCACATTTCATAAATCAGTGTGAGCTGTTGCACAATCCCTCTGCTTTTTATCACAAGATCCGACTTTCTCATGTAGCAGGAAATTAAAAATTCCCTATGCCTTTGCAGTTAAATGTTTTATTGGACTTTTTTAATTTTCAGTGTCACAGTTGATGGAAATATTTTAAAACCTTTTTCCCAATTGGAATCCATAGTAAAACAAAGAAATATTCGGACCAAGTCCATCAAAAACATCCTAACACACAAATTCCCTCTCAGTGAAGAAAGAAAAGAAAAATATATTCCAAATTAATTCAGGTTAAACTGTTACCTCAAACCCAAAAGTCCTTAGACTGCCTTTGTCCTTTGCAGGACAGGAAGTGAGCTGGGATGACTTCCTGCCGTCGTTGTCTTATGTGATTGTGGAGTGTAACAGGCCTCACATCCTGATAGAGGTGGAGTACATGATGGAGCTGCTGGAGCCCTCCTGGTTGGGAGGAGAAGGTACGAACTAAACTCACCACTCGGCTCCACAAAACATCAGTCAACCAGTTGTGCCATATTTTTGTCTTTTACTGCAGTTTTTTAACAGAATTATGCTCATAACACAACAACATACTGTAAACAACTTTTATATACAATAACACAACAGGATAAAGTCTCCTGGGCCACTTGATAACAGTACAACTGATGTGAGACTCACCCTAACTGATGATGCAATGTGTCTGATGACTTGAAAAAGTAAAGAAACTTTTAAACCGACATTAAATTAAGTGACAGTTGCATTGTAATGTGATTAGAATGTCACACCCGCAGGATAGGACCCAGGGCTGATGGGTGAAAATATAGATTATTATTATTATTATTTGGGGAAGTAATAATCATATAATCATGGACTAAATTATAATCACCTCATCAGGTTGATGAATGTGTTAATGAACTCCGTTTTTGGTCTCCTCCAGTTCCTAAAGTAAATACTGTATTTGGCTCATTAACTTAAGCCTTCTCTGTAACCATGGTAACCTAAATAGTAAAATAACTGATTATAAACAGTAGGGACAGACTGAAAGACACTGTAATGCCTGGGCTCTGTGAGAATTTTCTTGCTCGGAGCGACCTCTCACATGTCACATTTGTTCCACTGTTATAAGGAAACGCTGATTCGATTGAATTATTTTGGATTATTAATTACACTCTCTCTCCATCTGAAGACCTCTCCGCCTTTTGTTTGTCTGCCAGGTGGGTACTACCTGACCAGTGTGTATGCCAGTCTGTGTCTGATCCAGAGCATGGACAGGGAGCAGCCCCTGTCGGGCTGCCTGACACCGGACGCCCAGGAGGCTCTGAAGGAGTGGAGCTGCAGACGGAGCCGAGAAGCCCAGAGACAAAAAGAGAGCCAGCAGAACCAGGTTGGTACCGCGAGCTCTGACTGTAGTAGCGCACGACGGAACCACACTATGAGTGGGTTTGTGTAGTAATCTACTGTTACACATAGATGCTCTGTGTGAAGTGCAGATAGATGTGTGGACAGTAGGAACTCCTGATTATTATGCAGTGAAATAATTCTCTGCTGGGCCATGTGAATGACATACTGTCTTTGCAAAATTGATTTGAATAACTATTTATGGTTCAAGATCATAAGAGGAGAGAAGAGGCCCAAATTAAGTGCTTACTTTTACTAAACTCATTAAAATATGGTCCACAAGCCAGTATTATTTAGTGGTTTCTAATACAATAGTTCATTTTTACAGACCAAATGAGGTCATAGTTTTGTCAAACATTCATTTTTTTTACAGTCGAAAAATTTGACAGAAACGGTAGCTAATTATCATCTACTGGAAAATTAGTTTATAAAAGTGTGAAGATTCAATCCGCTTGCCAAGGTTTTAAAAGTTTCTGAGTGTGTTCGTGGCTTTTTTTAACTTCCTGGGCCTAAATTCTAATAAAAGTAAAATAAGTTTCAAATAGACACTAACAATCACCCAACACACTTATGATTCAAGCGTTCTATGTCTTTAAAATGGCAAAAAAGACAGCAATGATAACACAAACACGGCGATAATCCATCCAAAGAGGTCAGGTCATTAAAATGGCAAAAACTGTCCTACAATGGCAGGTGGGGTTGAAATCAACAGTCATGTATTCTTTAACACAGGAGCTACTGGGAGTTGATTAAGTTTTGGAGGTCGAGACATTTTCAAACAGCGGCTCATCCCTCAGACGTCAGACGTCATACCTGGATTTCCCTGCTTTGCATGCAAACATGGTTCAAATTCATCTGAGGGGATTAGTTTTTAGACATTTTTGGAGGTAATCCGCTGATCTGGGGCTGCTGGCTTACAATGAAGCATGCACTAAAGTACACACACACGCACGCACACACACACACACACGCACGCACACACTGACTTTTACCTACACTCTCTCATTATCACTCTCCGGGCCCCAGATTGGTACAACGGTCCACCAAATGCCATGGAAAAAAGGCATTGTCATCCACAACGTTTCTGTCTCGTCACGTGGTGCCTCTCCTGGCTTCAAATAGCCGATCTAACTCACCCGGCAGCCAGATTTTCCTCTGACACAGGCGGGGATCAGTGAGCCAAGTGCTATGAAGAAGTGGGCGGTCAGATAACATGAAATTTATTGAGCTGCATCTACCCATCGAAGCAGGCAAACACAATATGCACACGGACAGCGAGGAGCTCAGTGACTCTGTAAGTTTGGATGATGGCAGACCTGTTGATTGTAATTGCTTGTGTGCTTTTCTGTTCCTTTTCCTTTATTTCTTATATTTTTTTGGCATATTTGGTCACTTGTGTGTCTGTGTTTGTATGTGTGTTGAGGAGCTAGTTGTGAGTACAGGTAGGATGGGTGATGTGTGTGTGTGTGTGTGTGTGTGTGTGTGTGGCAAAGAAGAGGATTCTCACTGGTTTCTCAAGGTGTTGGATGTTTGGTAAAAAGGATTATGTTCAGTATGTTTTCTGTGTGTGTGTGTGTTTTAAAGAGAGTTGTGAGGGCGTCTGTAGGTGGTTGAAGCTGACATTATATAATAGCTTAGGTAGAGCACAATTGCTGTTAAGTGTTTGAAGAGTGTCAATTGTTTAGACAGACTCATTAGTTCTGTGATTGTTCACTTCTTTTGGTCTCTTGGAAACATTTTATGAAAGTTTCTGTTTGAATTGAAGTACAAAGGGAAAACTTTAGCAGAACACAAAGGTAGAGGGAGTCTAATGGATTTGGTTTGATGAGTTTGGACGTGGACGTTCACTGGTGGACTAATTCTGGGAGTTTGTCAATGAAGCTGTAAGATGCAGTGGAGAAAAGAACAATTTCATAAGGATGATTTTCGCGTAGAGCTTTTGGACCTGCTGGTTGTGTGGGGGAAGCTTTTTTAGAGACTGTTTCTTTTGTAAACGTCATTTTGGCTGGTTTATTGCAGAGGATTATCACCCTGTTTGCCTGCACTGCTCTCACACCTCCTCTGGCTCTCTCCCTCTCTCCGCCCCCTCTTTTGCCCTCACTCCATAAGCCTCTTGACCTTTGTTTGCGTGAACGCAGTAGGCCTGTATTATTCACTGTTTTTTCTCACCGTCACTTCTCCTTCTCCCTCCCTCCCCCCCTGCAGAGGTGCGTTCGGATACTGTTCCAGGACGGGGAGCGGAGCGCCGTGCGGACGTTGCAGTGGAGAGCCGGGGAGACCAGCCAGGCCCTGGCGCAGCTGTGCGCCGCCACATTCGGAGTATCCGACCCACAACAATACACCCTGTACTGGCGCAGTGGCGGTGAGATGAGGGCCCTGCCGCCTCAGGCCCAGCCCCAGGATCTGGCCAGCCACAGTGAGGGAGGCCCCTCGCTCTCCTACCTGAGGACGGACCATGACTTCAGCAAGATGCGGCGGCTCACCAGAGGTGGAGCTGTGGACCTGAGCGAGTCAGTGTGTGAGGAGTGAGTGGGAGGAATGGAGGAAGGAGGGAGGAGTTGAAGAAGGAGGAGGAGGAGGAGGAGGAGATGGATGTTCGCTCTTGCTCTCTCTCTCTCTCTCTTGCTCTCTCTTGTTCTGTCTCTTTCTCTCCGGCGGTGTGTTGTGTCTCGTCGTGGGTCAGGACTTGTTGTGCAAACCTACAGCCCTTTTCCAGACTATAGGAGCAGACCTTACACGGTAATCTCTCTTCCCTAAACGGACCAACATGCAGAGCAGAACAGGAGCAACATAAGGACTGTTGCCAAAAGTTGTACTATGTACCACTCAGTGTGGCTGCTAGTGTAAAGGAGTGTGCTATTTGTGACATGGAAAAAATGTGTAATAAATGGATTATGTTGTGATTTCAAACATGAACCCAGAGTTATACTACGAAGGCATTACATCATTAAAACAGGAGGAGAATCAAAATCCAAAGACAAATTCTGTGAGACTTCTGTTGCCTGGAAACAAAATCATTTCCTTTACGCACGCAAGAGAAATTGTCCACCGAGTGATGTAACCCTTTCACAGTATAGTTCTGGGCAAAATCGGAAAGACATTTGGATGTTTTATTACTTCACTTTTTTTGTGTAAAAGTCTGCAAATGATTAGATGGAACCCCATTGTTAAAGGGTTTGGGGATGCTAAATCTTCTGTGCCCCTACAGTGTGACAAAAAGGTGTATAAGCCAAGACTTAACCTCAATACCAAAGTGATATTAAAAAACAGCTACAAAAAATAGGCAATTTTATGATGGAAGTGTTTCCTATGAGAGGAATCAGGTCCACAAGCTTAAATGAAGCTTTAAATCAGCCGTTTATTTTTAGAATCACCCACAGAGACAATTTTATTTGTACTTTTTTTGAGAGAAAGCATAGACTCTCCTCCTCGCTTGCGTATTCTATTAAGTATTTTTGGCAGGTGGAGTAATGGGCGAGTAGGAGGGAAGTGACAGAAAAGCATCAGCTCTCTGTTTTTAAACCATGCGAGAAAGAAAAGAAAAAAAAAACCACACGCAAACACATTCAAACACAGACAACGTACAACAGATTTACTGAATGACTGAATGTATCAAAGTTGTTTTTCCATGTCGGAGTTCAATCCTTTCAGAACTGCATTCATTTCACGTTTCAGTTCGCTGCTTTCAGTTCCACTGTTTCTCTTGGACGCACTGTAAAATCACTCTGCGTTACAACCCGGGCTGAGAGGACAGTCTCACCAACAAACCAGGACCTCAGGGTGACTGGTAGAATGTAAATGAAAAGTCACCAGCTTCTGGTGGCTCCTGCTGCAAGTCATCACTATCAACTGACTGTTCAATCAGTGTCACTATCAATTATCACGTTGTGTATTTAAAACTAACTTTTAATTGTTCAATTTGTTGAGTAGGTATCAAACTTAAGTATGGATTTTCGACATATCTGGAGTTTTTCAGTCGGCTCGAGAGGTTCATTTTGAGAACTATGATGTGTTTTGAACATTATAGCATGCTTTTTCATTTGACGTGAACGTTCTGCGAATGTGGCGTGTGTGTGTGTGTGCGTGTGTGTGTGCGTGCGTGCGTGTGCGTGAAGCATGTGTTCATTGTGGGAGCTCACTATTTCTTTTCAGTGTAAAAACACATAACTGTATTTTGTCAGGTAACTCAGTATCGCAATAAAAATTGCAATATCTGTTCACTATGTCGTAACATCTTGTTTTGTAATGGGATTATACATTTTGTCCATTACTGTCTTAAACATCCTGCACCACCAGAGGGCAGAGAACCATAACACCACAATTTCACTTCTTATTTCTCCCAGGTTTGTGGTTACTAATATCACTTCATCTATACCAATACATGAAAAGACAGCGTTACACATCTTTTGCACAAAGCCTGATTAACACAGATGACCGGATTTATTAAGAGGATGCCAGAAAAAGTATTTAACATTAGACAAATTAACAAGGGAAACCAATGTTGTTAACGTGCAAAATGTCATAGACCATTCATACTTGTAATTTTGTGACAATTTATTTAGAATTATATAAAAAAAATTACTCTTCCTCCAGACAAATTTAAAAAATGATTTACTATTTTTCAAACATTTCCCCTTTTCTACATCAGTCAGATGTGTTATCACTAACATGATAAGACATTATCCTCATTAGTTCTCTTATACACAAGATGTGTCCAAAGCATTTTTCAATCAGCACAATACAAATTTAGGTTTAGTCCTGTTTACAAAATGTTTTAATTCTAGTGGAACACCTAAGGAAACCTACAGATATTTTAACTTTTGTCACCTCTTTACTTTTCTTGTGAGCCTTGCCTGAGGTTAAACTGAAACCAAATATTATAGGAACAAAATACAATTTTGTTGAATACATTTTCTTTTAACTGTGTAATTGTTTTGGTTTAAAAATGTCAGTATATTGAAGCATCTCACAGTTTCTCACAGGCAGGCCAAAACCCCAAGATGAGTAATACACACAAAAACAGCAAATTATTACATCTGAGAATCTGAAAGCTCTATTGTTTCTGGATAAAACATTTAATGATTTTTCAATTATTAAATGTGCTGTAAATATTTTCTGACAAATATTAAAATAAGGAGTTGAAGAGAACCAGTTTCTGTGTAAAAGGCTGTGGTGTGATACATTTACATAAAAATATCTGATATTTTTGGAGATGTTTTCTTTATTAGTTGACATTTTATCTGACTCCACTTCCCAGCTTCTGCAGCACTCCCAGACCTTTTTCCTGGTACTCTGCCCTGCTCAGCCAGAAGGAGTCTTTGTCCTTCATGATGTTGGCCAGAACAGCGCCGCCTTGGAACACCATGTGTTTACGACTGGGAGGGTCCTCGATGCGGATCCTAAACTTCTACACAAGTGAACAGAAAAGAGGGGAGATGTCGTCAAAACACACATATATACTCTCTAAATTTATGTACACAAGTTTGTATAATTGGACGTGTATTAACGCTGCATGTTTGTGCATGACTGTTCCAGGACATTTACAACTGCAGTTCTTTTCTTCCTTTTAAAAGTCCCCCACAACAATGGAATTTTTTTTGTACATTTTGTTGAAATCTAGCAAAAACTACTTTTTAATGACTAAGGCCGATCCTTAGATCAATTTTATTAAACAAAGAACGTGAATGTATCCTACGTGTATGTATTTTGAAAAGCACATGATTGTAGAACCAAAAGCTCAAGATCAACTTATTTTTGGTCTTGATGTGTAATATGTTTAAAATCACCTGATCTCATTTTCATCAAGGTCAGGAATTATGTCCAGAAAGTGTCTAGAATAAGTGTGAACATATACAAATCCAAACAAATTACATTCTGTTGATGGAGACTCTGTGACACAGTTGAAAGATAGTGAGTAGACTTTGATTTGAGATTGTTTTGTCAAATTCAGGTAATAATATTAAAGAGGGAAAAGCTAGGATAACAGTGCTATGTAATATGTATTAAATAAATGGAAAATGTATTATGTTAACATCACGGCTTATAATACAGATTATATTAATGATATTTATGTAAAGGCATTATCGTATCAACAGTTGTATAACCTCTTATTTAACATCCTGGTGTTCCTGTGTTTAAAACGCCACTGTATCATTTGCTTACAGATAGTTTCTCAGTGTCTCCGTTCAACACTCTCTCCAGGTAGAGCTGCTTGAGCTCTCTTTCCAGTCTGGATGGAAGGCCGGGGTACATGGTGGTGCCTCCGGACAGCACTATGTGCTTATAGAAGTCTGCCCTGCACGGAAGAACAGAAGCCAACTTTTTTGTAGGTGTTTCTTTTGTGTTCATAGTTTTACAGATTTATTAAAGGCAGTGGCCACGAGGCTCACACCTGAGGTCAATGTCTGCAGCCTGGATGGTGTTAAACAGTAGCTCAGCTACTCCTGGACCCTCCACGTTGATAAGGTGGGGCTGGAAGAGGGCTTCAGGAGCCCCAAACCTCTCTCCACCCACATTCACCTGTTGCCCATCAGGAAGCTGCAAGCAAAGAAATGAGGACAGTTGGTTTTGGAGCAACTTTGGATTCTAAAGCCACCGTGTTTTGTAATTTGTTGTTTGTGTCATTGTATGAAACTGTATAATCAATATTTGGACCTAGGGCAAAGTGAACAGAATGTAATAGGACTTCTCCTCCCTAGATAGTCATCTAATACTATTTTGTTAAAATAATAATTTAATTTATGTAATATGTTTATGTCTTCTGTCATCTAAAAGTCTCTGAAGTGAGACAATTCAAAAGGTGAAACATACAGATGTGGTATATTTCTGATCAATTTCTGACAAGAAGGCAAACAAGTATTTCCCAAAAATCAAACTGTTCCATGAGGTGTTCTAGTGCTGCACTTTCCACAAATGATTCCTGGAATTTTGCAGTTTAACATACTGTGAATGACTCCACTAGGAAGGTGGTTTCTGTGGCCAGGCGTTGCTCCTGCTCAATGTTGTATCCCACATAACAGACTTTCTCCTTCAATATCCGCACAGTTTCAAAGTCAGCCGTGTGGTTGAAGGCATATCCACGCAGGAGCAGGAGCTGATGGTGAGATTTAATTAAGATTTAATGTAAATTGGGGTTTAAAATGTGTATTTTTAACAAAACATCCAGTTTTCCTTATCTCTCCCTTTATCCCTATGTCAAAAACACTGAGGGCTCACCTTAATCAGGTAGCGTGTGATGTCACGACCTGCGATATCCAGCCTACGCGTGAGGTGGGGCAAAGAAAACCCCTCGTACACTGGACAGATGTGGGTGACGCCATCCCCCGAGTCAACGACAACACCAGTAAGCAACCCTGTAGCCAAGATTAAGCATTTTATGAAACATTTGTAATATTCAGTCAATCCATCCAATGATAATGGATAGGACCTAAATTGACAGAGCATAAGCCTAGAAGTCAGACTACGACATTTTTAATCATCATACATTCATCTACTGAGTTTGAAAGCATGATCCTGAAACAGTGCTAATCTCTTACCCTGAGCGTACAGGGTGAGCACAGCCTGAATTGCCACATAGATGCCTTGAAACTGGTACTTCTCAAACATCACTTCTGCAATTTTCTCACGGTTCTTTGTTGGGTTCATGGGGGGCTCTGTCAGCAATATCTTGAAGAAGCAGAAACAGGTGTCACTGGGTTTTTCCATGCACTGTATAAATACTTTTATATTATTTTTATATACTTAAATTCTTTCAGATTGCAGCAAATGAAGACATCATTAGAACGAAAAAACATTAAATTATTACAACTAAAACCTCTCTTTTATAGGCAACTGACAAAAACTTAATGCATTCAGCATTTGGTAAAATTTGAAGACGTACCTTGCATTCTGATGGGTCTATGTTCAGGCGACTTGGACCAAAGGTGTGGTCCCACAGGTAAATCATGTCTTCCCAGCAGCGCACTATGCCATTATCCATCGGGTAGGACACCTCCAGCATGGAGCGACAATCACTTGCTTCCTCCCCCACCATGAGGTCCTGGGTAAAGAGAGGAGGAGGGCTTCAGCCATTGTGGAGGATGTAGAGAACAAATGATGTTGAGCTTTGTGTGAGGTATAGAAATGGATGTTATTCTTATTTAGAAGCATAAGTTTTTGCCTCATTTTAGTTTAATAGTGATGCAACACTACAGTTATGCTACAATTTGTGTAAAACTGCTTTGTTTCTGTTTAGATGTGGAACATATACAGTAATATGGCAACACACCACATAAAAGAAAAAGAATTGATATGAGTTTTGTGTTTGATAATTTTGAATCCTCCATGACCATAACTCAAATGCTGTCATACTGACTTCATCCATCAGGGTCAGTGACAGATGGACGTGCACGCTCATTTGTGACTAACCTCACCTTTATCTCAATGTCGCCCACTTTGGTGCTTGATCGGATGATTGGTCGACCCACCATGGCAGGAAAGATGTGGTCGGGAAAGTTGTTTCCGGCAAAGCCACATTTCACAAACTGAGAGGGGATGTGAGAATACAACACACAATGAGAATTTTTTATGTGTAAGTGAAGTTCTCAAGTTGTAAGTTGACTGAAGCTGGAGGTTTGCTTGTATAGTCCTCAATCTGTAATACGCTTTAATTGCATTTGTTACTGCAACAAATCATTTTATAAATCGGTCCCGTTCAGTTTAATCCCACACGACCTAATCTGCATTTGGTAAACTGATTTACAGTGTAGTACTGTGATGCTTTTACCAGATTATCTTTTATTTATTAGAAAACAAAACTGCACTTTCATTACATGTTTGAAAGCCTACAGAATAATGTGTTTTTCAAACACAGAGTGTTAAATATGCTGTGACATGGCCCATAAAAGTCTGTCTTGACTACACCTCACACTGCAATGTCTCAACTTGTCTTTGTGCTCAGAGACACATTCCTTAGCCCAAAGCTATGAAATACCTTCCCAGAAAGGGGTTAGTGGTTTATAGTCACTTTCTGACCACTCACACCTCATGCTGTTCTATATGATTAGATCAACATTTAAATGCCACAATACAGTATTAAAGAACCACCCCTGAGTTTTTAGTGCCTTAAATTGCTCTTCCTGCTTTTCATCCAATTGTTGCTCAGCTTGAATCGTCACAACCATTTATGGCTGTGTGTGCACATGAGAGGCAGAGTGACAAGTCCAGGCAGATGTGGAATCAGACTGCACTGCACACAGATTCACACCCTGCACTTCTTCAGATGTTTGCCCTTTAAAAGTAAAACATATTTAACACATCTGTTGCAGATTTGTCTCATAATATATGTGAAATATGTGGTTTACACTAAATGCTTTATCATATTCATATAGGTCAAAATAAAAGAATACTCTGCCAGGCTATCATATTGTACAGTGTTGACATTGTAACTTACCCCTGTCCCATTGTCACAGACCACCACTTTCCTCCCCTGGCTGTCCATCATCACACAGTAATCTCTCCTGTCAGGACAGGGCTCCCACTAACAAATAACTAACACAAGATTGTTACACATGAATTTAGCAGTGAGTCCAATTGACAGGTAAGCAGCAGGTTTTCTTGCTCCTTCGAGCGTGGGTGGGATTACTGCATGTGAGGACGCCCATTATCAGCGGCCAGGGAGGAGGGAACTGAAGTGTTCTTTTAAGAAGGAAACTGGCCGTGGTTTTTTATTTCTTGAATGAGGCAGCTACAAATCATTTTTAAACTCAACATTTCCTCTTCCTTGACTTGCAAACAAAAGAGGAACCTTTTACATTTGCATATGTTTTGCTGAAAAGGCATTTCTTTATTTACATTGTTTTATTTACATAGATAAACCTAAGAAATCTTACTCTTCATTTTTGAATGTAGTGGAAATTATAATTAACTATTATACCAAAGCACTTATTCTTGAAGATTGTAATTAGTTTTTGTGCCTGTTCTTTAATTTTAGGCTGAATGCAATGTTTTTTTATGGATGTATTATAGGAGGCTCCTAAATCAGAGAGAAAACATTATCACTATGTACAATGTCAGAAACCTCTTAGACTGATGCACTTCCTCTGAATTAATCTGTATAACTCTACATGAGTGGAATAAAGTTTATTCAAAAAACAGAACAAACATGGCGGCCGGAAGCGAAGGGTTGTCTTTTATCATAAAGCTGTAAAGCTATAAACTAACAGTATTTCGGAAAATAATTTAGGGGCCAACTCATCCTGTCAACAAAACTATTGCTTCTTTTTACTCAAAAAGACATATGACAAATCTTTTGGCTTTCATCCATTTTAAGTGAAAAAATCCAAAATCTAAGCTAACGTTCCCTTTGAAGAGCAGCAAGGTTGGTACATTCCGTTACCGGTAGAAACGATTGTCATCTTTACCATTTTACCCAGTGTCACAGAGTGATGCAAGCCAGTCAAAATTATTGTGAATACAAATACATAGATATATTTTAATTGTAAGATTGCAGTGTTCAAGAACAAGCTAACATTAGCTAAATTTAGAAGTTTTTTACAATCACATCAGAAAAAACTACAGAGAAGAAACATAAATCATTTCCACTGAGGTTAATATAGTTAATTATAATCTAAATTGAGATGTATTTAATAATTTTCTCCTTGTAGCCTAACTCCTAGTTAACATATTGGAGCATGGCTAGCAGGGGCGCCGCTAGCAGTTTTGGGCCCTATGAAATAATTTGAATTTGGGCCTTTTACCTGTCCACTGTGTCCCTCTGTCCCTTAAACTGTGAGCTCCTCTCGTCTTCCTCTTCCTCATCTGTGCTGCATCTTCTACTGATTCTCTCTTGAGCTTCATCTGCTGTTTTAAAAGCTCTTTCTACGTCCTCCCTGACAGGCTGATTGACGAGGATCCTGCATCTGACATGACATCTAAAAAACACAGAATTCATTCAGAACGTGTCTAGATCTTCTGTACTTTAGTACTCTGTTAATGTGGAAATAGAAACAATTGTCATGTTTATTTATCATTACTCGTTTTATTACATTAGTTAAGTAAGACCACGACAGAGTCATGGATTGAAGTCAGGATTTCAGTGACATACTGATGACCTGCTTCCTCAACTTGGGCAACATCATGTGGACAAGCAGGTGAGGCTGATGTTGCATCTGTATATGAGGTGAACATATAGAGACCTGATCATAAGTGAACCAACTATCATGCATGTTACTAATTTAGCCCTATTTGTAATTCTTTCATAGATACATTTTTCATATCTCATATATTACTGCTAATAATTTTATTATTAAAAAATATGGTCTCTGTGGGCCACCAAAGTTCGTGGGCTCTCGTCCTAACTTCCCCCCTAACGGCGTCTGTGATGGCAAGTTAGACAGGAAGGTGTTTCTGAGCTAAAACGAACAGGATGAACGAAGCTACTGGAATAAGAGTTAGGCCATAAAAACTGGAACTTACACAAACATCTGTACAGTTCTGCTCACAGACCATATCATCTTTATAAGATAATTTTTTCAACCAGTAGCACTTTGTCACTGAAGACATTTGGACTTCAAAACACAGGTGTAACTAGTAATTAGCTAAACTAAAAGAATGAGCAACTTATATTGTCTTAGTTAACTGGCTCAAAAATCAACCTCTCCGCACTTTATAGTGCATTTGCAATTTTGCGTGTAAAACCATTCACTTTATGGTGCACTCAAAACCCCACATTTGAATGAAAAAATTGAGTAAATGGCATGTTAATTAGTTTCTGCTAACAATCTTACAATTTAATGCTCCTTGCTTTAAAGATGTGAAAATTAACATCTCACATTAATGCAGCTGTTAGTGATGAGACCATATGACAATCAACTGACTGCTCACTACTGAGTGAACTACTTACTGTACAAGGAGTAATAAATAAGTGAATGAAGGGCACAACCTGTGCCGATCCTGCACTGACAAATTAAAGACTTTTTAAATCATTTTAATTTGGCAACAACTGTGATAAAAGGGACATGACATAACGTAATATGTCTCAAAGACTTGAATACAGCGTGTGTGTCATTACTTCCTGCTTTTGCCTTCACTCAGTCAAACTCAGCTCTGAAATGGTTCATACTGCAAGGGCACTGTCTCAAACAGTCAATTATCATATCCAAGTCTGTTTTCGTTCAATAAATACTGACATTTTTCAGTGTGGAAATGGAAGGCGTGAGTGTCTGTAAGTATGTTACTGTTGTAGCTCGGCTTTAGTTTTTGTTTGTGTTAATAAAGCTCATTAACACGTCTCTGCTACTGTAGCTGAGCAATACCTATGCACTGTAACTTTGATTTGGTGTTAAATTGTACAGTAAGTAATCATAGTCATATGACGACATAGCGTAGGCCCTGTCACAGAGCTTGGCTACGCTACAATAATACAGCTTTGACCCAGTGTAACTTTAAAAATAGTTTCATTTATTTACAGAAAACATTTACAAAATATAGTTTTCACTGAAATGCAGACATGATGGTTGTAAGACAGACAGCGAACAGTAGGCTTGTAAGTGTGTTGTTCTCAAATGAGGACACGGTCACATTTAACCTGGTCTCACCGACTCAAATGTAATAGGCACACTGAGTTAAGACCAATTTGGTGCTTTAATTTCTCTTTTCCATCTCCTCTGTTTCAGATCCTGCAATCATCTATGACCAGAGCGGCTCATCAACATTTTAGGAAAAAGCCAGTCATCCAATTTCAGCTGGTAATAAATGTTTTGTGATTTAACTACAACATGTGCAATGTTAATTCCAAAAAGTTATAGATGCAAGTTTGCAGCTTTAGCTAGTACTAACATGAGACTCAATCTTCACTGTTTCAACCCAGCCCTCCAAACACACAGCCTTTCAGCCCTTCATGGCAGTGATAGTTATCAGTTTACAATAACTAAAAATGGAACTTTAAACAAAACTATTTAAACAAAAGTCATGGTTTTTCTTTGACTGGTCAGCAGGATGAGATAAATATCTCTATACCGCCGCTGGTTGTAGGGTTGAGTAAATCTGTGTCAGAGGAGACGTCCACTGCACCTCTCCACAATAAGGTAAGTGTTGTTTATTTTAATAATATGAGAAAAATGCTGCAGACTGTAACTTTAAGACGGTGTAAACTACATCAGTCAGCTACAACACTAAAAGCACCTGTTGTCTTTATTGTTGTGGCTGATCAGTGCATAATCTATTATTGCATAGTAAAAGATTGATGCCCTTAGTTCCTTTTAAGGCAGTGTTATGTGTTAAATTGATCATATGTTTACATGCACATTATGGCCTGATTACTATGAGTAACCAAGTCATGGTAGGGCAGTTTTAAGTATTTAATAACCTGTTCATTTAGTTCTGATTTAGCATTAGTTTTAGCTTTTTCAGATTTTCAGAATGTGCAGGATGAATATGCCGTGTGATGCCAGACTGTACATTTATATTAGATCAATTAATTGCACAGTCCAGGTGTTGATTTATTGTGATGATAAGCACATTATCAATATGCATGTAAACATACAATAATAGCCTGCTCAAGACATTTCATGTTATATGTTATTTCATGTGTCTTGAGTAACTTTCATACAAATTCATTATGTGGTTTACATAAAAACTATAAAATCATCTATCCAACATGTATACTGAACTCAGTATCAAAACCTAAAATATTAATATTCACATCAACTGAAGACCATTGGCATTATTTCTATAGATACTTTGCCTGAGAGTTGAGAAACACTTGTTTGATGGAGACATACCCAGTTGTATGTCACCTGCCTATAGTGTTGAGTTATGGTCAGCAGTAAACTAATGTAACAGACGACGTCATGTGCCATGGTGCTTTTTAAGTGCATTCTGTTTTTGCATATCGTTCCATTAAATTGTCCACTCACAACCGCGGCAAAGGGCCTCAGCTTTTTCCTCCCACTGCAAACAGCTCCAGTGTGTCCACAGCCACAGACAGCTCAAGTGTCTTTAACATATGTCTGATATTGATGACACACACGCTGCTGTCAGCTCTGCAGGGAACGGGAGTCAGTCCATAAAAAGAGACCGTCTCCATCTCAAGGCTCAAACTCGCTGTCGCTGCTTACTGAGATCTCCGGAGTGGAGGCTCCCGTTCCTCTGCGCTCAGTCTCTGTGCTACAGTCGCTGGCCTCTGGGCTGCCCAGGTGAGTGGAAGTGTGGAGCAAGTGGGGTTGATGGCGATGCTCTTGAAGGGATCCGTCGGGGGAGCTCTCAGAGTGCAGGAGGGAAGGATCCTGCTGTAATCTATACCAAGGAAGAAACATGAGTGAGGCTTTAGGTCACAGAACATTTAACAGAACAGCCAATGCATCCAACCTGCACTCGAATAAGATACTATATTTTAACTTATATTTAAGTGTTCTTTCTTACTTTCCCTCATAATCTTATGTATTACACTGAAGACCATTTTAATTTAGGTCCATCAAATCTGAAATAAAATGTTATATTAGATCTTCAGACAAATATTGTATTAGGGTAATACTAAACTTTGCAGCTGTTTTTCCCAATATATATTTTATTCTTTATCCTACTTTTTCAGTTTCCCTCATGATATAGACGCATGTAATCTTTGACTTACCTGTTCTTTGCAGATGCAGCGCGGTCTCTTTGGCGTCGATTCTTAAACCAGTTGCCGACCTGTGTGGGTGTGAGCCCCAGGCTTGGGCCAAATGACGTTTCCTGGATGGGTTGGGATAGGGTCCTGAAGGTACCACTCTCTCAGCAAGCTCCGCGTTCTTTCCTGGAAAAGACACATAATATGTTACATATTTTCTTGCAAAAGTGAGGGAAACCCTTTGAAATAATGCTAAATATATGTGACCAACAACAATGTGCTTCAAATTTGATATCCTCATGCTAACCACAGTATTCTTATCACTCTCATATGCTGCTCAGTATATTCACGTTACAGGACTAACAAAGGTGTGATCAACAGTAATAGAACAATACATTATAATGTGTATAATTAAACTGGATCATGTTAAGGGGCTTATTAGTTGTTCCTCCTCAGGTTTGGAATTAAAGATCAACTGCACATATGGACAATACTTCCCCCTGCCACAAGATGGGGATCACCCACCCAGGAGGCAAAACAGTCTGCTTACTTCTAACACAGCTATCTTAAATTTTAGCTCCTTTCAAAGTTGTGGTGCTACTGTAATCTATTTTTGTATGATGTTTCATTTTATAATGCTCTGCATTATCAATTATTAGTTTGTGACAGGATGAATTGTTGGGTAAAAAGGAGAACATTGGTGGAGACTTTAACAGGAAGAGCAACTATCGTGACACTTTTTCTTTCAATGACTTTATGTTTTTTTTTTCTGACCTCACTTGTAATTTTCCATGGATGAACAAATAATTTAAAATAACTCACTGCATTATACGATACAGTATAATTAGTATAGTCACCGAGCTCCTAAACATGTCTGGAATAAATGTCTCTGAGACTCTTGTGTGGCAGCTAAATGACCCATGAAGGCAGCTTCAATATCTAAAATAGACAAATAAGACGGAAATACCTTTTAGGCAACTATTTAATGGACAAAGCTGAAATCATCTTCAGGACTTTGTCTGACATTGTTTAAAGATATGTATACAAGTGTTCAAACTTGTATCAGACCTGTGTTTCTGCTTCAGGATCCCAAGGCTGCTGAATAACCAGGCTCTGGTCACCCTGGTATTAAGAGCTTAAACTCTGGCTGCTCACATAAAACTGGTTAAAATCACCTTTGCATGAGAGCAACTGCCGACCACGTTACCAGTGAGGAAATTCAGTCCCGTATAATAAAATGCATATTATAATGTGACGCCCTGATGATAGGGCTCTACTTTCTGACAACCATGCGGGACAAATCGTGAGACACCAGCATGTGCCGTTACCTTGAAGCAGTGCGTCTTCTGCTCGCCGTCCCAGATGGTGCGGGGCAGGGGGAACTTCTTGCGGATGCGGTACTTCTCCACCGGACCCAGGGCCTCCCCCGGAGCCTCTCCGCCTCCCGGTAGTGTGCGTCCAGCCACAGGTCCTGCAGCTTGGCGTGCGACTCGCGCGTAAACCGGTGGCTCTGGAGGATCTGGTAAAGAGCCTCGAAGTTCCCCGTGGAAGGCCACCAGTGCCCGCGCTCGCATCACGGACTCGTGCCGGTTCAGCGCTTCCGCGGCGGAGCCGGGGACGGCGGCGGGGAGCGACCAGAGGAACCGGCCGAGGCGCTCGATGTCCCCGGTCTCCTCCAAGTTTTCGCACACCCGAGCGACCTGGTCTGGCGTGAACATCGGCAGGGGGAACATCTCTCCAAACGTCTCGCTCGTTCTCCGAAGAAGTTCCGACGCGTATCCAAGCGTGCGTAAAGGACCGGGCGCACGGTGCCTGTCTGGAGTTGGTGGCCGGCGAACCGACACTTGCAGCATCTATTATGTAACCGAGACCTCGGCGCAATTCGGGCAAATTCAGAGAAGTCGGTGCGCGACGGCGGCTCCAGGTTTCCAGACAAATAAAGGAAGAGGACAGAGGGTCCGCCGGTATTTATAGCGAGATACAATTAGCATCTCTGTGGCTGTTTTGAGAGGGATTACGCGGCCCGGCCATTAGCCTCTTAGCGGGGGGTGGTGTGGACGGAGGTGACTGGATGATCAGCTTGTTTGGCTGAGCCCGAACACACACGGACTGTCAGGGCGAGTCCAGCGAGCAAACAGCCGCAGCTCCGTTATTGACATGGTCGCATGTTGGGGGGAGAGGGTGTTCACACGACAGGTCCAGGTTTGCACAAGAAACAATAAAAGTATTTTAATGGACCAATTTTAACTTCAAAATCCCAACAAGTAGAAGATCAACTGCACTACACACTTAAGGGGATAAATCACTGTGCCAGTGCTCATTAAAATCAATATGTCAAAACAAAATATGGCTGCCTCGACATTTGGCCCATAAAGGACATGTTGGGACACAAAGCTGCCAGCTAATACCCCTGTAATTAAAACAGACACGGTGGCACCTATAGGTCATCCTCTGCGGCCTCATACCAGACCAGGGAATCAGGACCACAGCCCTAGACATGGATGGACGGCAGAGCAACGCAAGGACACGGAATTAATGATCTGCTTCAATCCTTCTGATCTCAGCAGCTCATTAATCAGATTTAAGACAATTTTCTTATTAATCAGGCTAAGGATCTCGTTAGCATCTGTCAACTATATTGCAAACATCTTACATTTCATTTGAACACAACTAACCTGAGATTGTAACTGTTGCAAAGCACCAGTGGACCACAATAAAGAGTTTTGTCAATATTACATTTATAACTTCACTAAAGCGAAGGCAGACATAGATTAATCCCTGGATGAATATGTAGCTTTGCATAAAGGTTGCAGTCAGGTAAAGGATGATCTGCTTTAAATTTGAGGTGAAGGGGCTTATAATCCACAAATCTGTCTAGAATATTAACCCAGCAGACATCATGGGCTGATCTACATCGGCAGCATAATAATTAGGATACTTTGGGTTTGATATGAGAGTATGTAATTTATTAGTGTTCAGGTCCCATTACATTCATGTGTTGAAGAAATTTATCCTAATCTTCAAATTATAAATAATCTGAGTAAAAAATCATTTCTGAACATAAATATGAAATAAATAATACATTGTATATATTAATAATACACTCAAGCCAATTACCATATTTGTTTCAATGAATATTCATATTCAGTTCAATTAATAAGATAAGCTCTAATGTGTAAATAAAAAAGCCATAATTGTAAAATAAATTATAATTGTACCCATATTATGTTCTTTACTGCGATTTCTATAAACTGACCTATGTCTACAAAATCTCCTTAAGTCTTTGGGTTTACTTTAAAGCTCAGGAGGAGCAAATATTTACTGTATAAATTACTTTTCAGTTAACCAAGTATCAGATTTGACACCTGTAGCACAACATGCAAGAAGCTTTCCAGCTCCGTTCAATATATAGTTCAGGGTGTAAAAAGCGTATACAATCACTTAATAAGCAGCGGACAATCATTCGATACGTGTTAGACCCTAAATCTAGATTAAAGGACCAGGTGGGACTGGTGGAAAGAAGGTTATGTGTGATGGTGTGTGTCTGTCATTAGCACAGAAGGGGAGAAATGAGCTCAGTGAAGTCACAGTCACAGTTAATCTAACCCTTCAGAGTTTCAGACACTTGTGCCACTGAATACCACACACACACACACACACACACACTCACCTTCATTACAACCCAATCTGTTTAACACTTTGAGAGCAGATTAAACAAAAATCTGCTTAAGTGCTCCCAAGCCTCCAATAGGAGGAACAATAAGGTGGTAATGGGACAGATGAAGTATGTGTTTGTAGAAGAGTGGAGGGCTCTGCAGTTGATCTGTGTAAAATTGAACATTTGGATCACTAATAATGTATTAAACCAAGTGCCAAATCCAAAAGATTTTGGTGCTTTTATCTACTTGAAATGACAATATCAACTTTCAAATATACTGTAGATTTTATGCTGGAGGTTAAATACCGTGGCTTCAGACATCTAAACTCAACAAGTTAAAAACATTAAGGATAATTAATCTGGAGACAATAAATCCTTGTAGATATATAAATGTTTTTGTCTTCTTTGATATTTAGATGATAGACTTGGCACATCGGACATGAGAGCCAAACTGGGCCGGTGCCTTTTCATCAGATTCCACATGGAAGAGACCAAAGGCATATTTGGATGCACCACTTCAATTCATAAGGCATCAATTTTGACAAGGTTACTGGTTGTTAGAGTCTAAATACGAGCACCTTTATTATAGTGTTTGTGTACAATTGGCAAACAATACTGCACAGTCAAAATCACGTTTGGCATAATTAGCTGATGCACAGATTAGACAACAGAACATAGAGCTGCTAAGGGAGCAGCAGTTGTGTCATTCATATTCAGGTAAAAAAAGGTTGCAGGAACATTTGACAGACCAAATATAACTTATTTGTCTTCAAAATGTGCTCTTTAGATTAATCTCTAAATTGGGAGATAGTGTCTGTATGTTAAACCTGAAAAACACATATGGTCAGACAAAGGCCAAGGCACTTCCTGTTGCCCGGGCTGAGTTTTAGCCTTCTGTATTGTCTGTAATCAGGATAGAAAATGGATATATTCGCTTGTGGCCAAGTGTTGACAAAGGATGATAAAACCTAGAAATCCAGATAGCATTATAAAAACTACTATATGCTTGTAGAAACAAAATTGATGTTCAATACGTACCTGAAACCGTACTTATTTTAATAATAGACTGGAGCATATGTTAAACTTGTGTGTGTGTACGCAACCCGATTGGCTGGATTCAAATGTGGTGGAACCCCACTCGGCATAATTAATTAGTGGCTTAAACAAAAGCCTCCTGCTTAAAAATTACCTGTTGATTTTGCCAGCGAGGCTGAGGGGGGCGTGCATGTGTGTGTGGAATGGGGGTATTACCACGCTGTATAAATCCACAGCAACACAATTAACAGGCAGTTGGGAGGAGAAGTATTTAGTATTATCTGCTTATCACAGTCAACTCCTATTCTCAGTAAAATGGGTTGGAAAACACACAGTAACACACACTCACACAAACACAAGTATATGCACACTAAATCCTTCTAGGCAAATGTGTAAGAGCTAATTACACACTCATTTGCAACTCAATAGCGGTATCGTCTCAGACAGGTCTACCCCCCATGTCCTCCCCTCATCTCCAGCACACTGTGTATTAGCTTTGCTTCTCATGGGGGACACTTACTTAAGACAAAGATGACTTCCCCAGCCATCTCTGTTGGGTGACAAAGGTGATGTGATTAACCTTAAAACATAGATTTTTTTTTTGTGGATAGATGTAAATACATTCCGTGTAAAGTACGGATAAAATGTATGAAGAATGTCTCACACTTAAGATCAGTGTGATTTCAAAGAAGTATTATCTTTATCAAAGTATTTGACTTTGTTTCTTGCCAGGCTTCTGAACATATAACATATCTGCTAAACTGTAAACAGGTTTTGGCTTGTACCTCTTATTATTTTGGTCTTAGTGGACACAAATAATGATTTAAGTCCTCTATAAATCTTGTATCTTTAATTTTTCCTGTGATTCGGTCCACAAAATGTCAGAAACTGTGAACAATGGAATCTTTTCCAAAGCTCAAGCCTATATATTTAAAATTCTTGGCTGTGTCTGACAGCACACTGTGTACTGAGTGGAGCATATCAGCATAAAACGGCATCACTACTTTCTGATAATTATCCCACTGTGCAATACTTCTCAACTAGTGAGAAAATATGTTCCCGTTAGTGATGAATCAATAGAACAATGGTTAGTTGTGTCTGATATCTTAACCGACTTATTGAGTGTACTAGTCTACATAAGGAGAAGTGAATGGGTAAATAGAGAGGAATTTTCAAACATGATCCTTGTTTTCCCAAATCCGCAATAGAGATACTAAAATCCATTTAATCTTGATGACCAATAATTGATCAATCGCAGATTATTTTTCTGTTATTTGACTAAATCACTGCACACAGGTTTGGAATGCGTTGGGAATCACAGCAAACTTAGCCAAAACTTTGCAAATAATGCAATTATGTACATGTAACCTCAAATAAAATCATAATTTATTATTTTAAAATATTGAATTTACTAAGTCATTGACATAGACTACTTCAGAGCTAAGGAACCACTGATGCAACCATTTGACTCCAGCATTGTTCTGTCTGAGATTACTTTAAAAATGTTAGAAATGAAATGAGAACTCCCAGTTAAGATGTTTAAATTTCTTCTTTAAACATTACAAGCCCAAACAGAGATTCTCAAAAGTCACAGATTTTGTTACATGCGACAATACACGCAATACCATTTAAAGTTGAAATCCCTTTTACATGAATTAATAAGCTTCTTTGCTTTTCATAGAGCAAAGCGAAAAGCTTTCTGGAGATTATTTCTGTAATGAGATGTTGCTTCCAGGTATCGTTCACTAGTGGATTGGGGATAACCCCCAGACAGTATCATGTTCTCTGTTTGCGGATTCAGCTTAGTACAAGCTCATGGTTAGCTGGCAAACTCTAATTTAAGCCTTTAAAAAATAGTCCCGGCAAATCACTGCCTGTACTGGATCATCTGTTTTCTTGTTTAAAGATTGTGTTCACTTTGAGCACCGAGACCTCACAGTGTGGGTACGATGATTTTAACTAACTGAACCATTTGCAAACAAAAACACTGGCAACAATTTTGGCTGTTGTCAAGTTTATTTATTATTAATATTATTATTATTTTGACTAATTGAGTGATTATTAGATTTCAGCAGTTTTCCTCTTCTCAAGCTGCAAATATCTTTTTTAACTTCAACAGAGGTAATTGTAGATTTGAAAACTAAAGAGTAAATTGAACTGGATAAAAAGTAAGAAATATTAGAAGAATTTAAATCATTTTGAGGGTTTCAGCTGCAAACACCTGACTTAATATATATAAATAATAAATAAATCCTCCTTCTTTCAGGCCACTTATTTATTGTCACTGATGGCACTACAGGTGTACTTGTGTAGTCTAATTATTATCCAAATAATAACATTTAGTTTTACAAAGCCTTTTTAATATCTGACTGGTCTGCTATTTATTATATATGTATTGGCTACGCTAGTTTCAGGAAAAAATATTTACTTTCTGTCTTAAAAAAACACAGCTGCTATAAGCAGAAGAAAGCTTTAATTGTAAATTATGAATGAATTTAACAAAAAAATAGTAAAATAAAGATTTCTTTCTGCACTGCTGTGATGAAAGAGTTTGCAAGATGATACTGATTTGAAAACCTCTGTTTTGATTTGTGTCTTCCGTCCATCATCACATGTCACAGGTGCTACTCGAGTTGTTTAGGAATCCTGAGGGATTTAAGGTGGGACTTACTCTTACCTAAGACTATAATGCTCATTAATTCCTGCTTTGGTGACTTACCTCCCCTGATCCTCTCTGATCGACCCGGCCCAGCCCAGCCCATCCTCGCCCTCTGCGCTGCTGATGCTGTTGGGGATTTGACAGAAAGACTGCTTAGCTGTGAGGCTGGAAGTGGCATTGGAAGGATGATGTATCTTTGTCACTGGGCTATAAGATAGTGCCACAGGTATCCATGTTTATGTGTAGTTATCCTGGTTATTGTACAATTATTAGTACCTACCAATCCCTAACTGAGGTGATTTCCTTAAAAGTTATGTTCAGGGACTTGAGGCATACTATGTACGAAACAGTACTTTCGATTAGCGGGGAAAAAACTTTGAGCTCTGCGTCACGAGTTCATTTATTGTATAGAAAGCACACCAGTAGCAAAATATAACTGCAGGTATGTCATGGGAAAGATAAATGAGTAGAGAATGCAGCCCCATTTGTCAAATGGAATGTTACATGTACATTTCTGCTGTCAGCAGAAACATTGTATAGGGAATGGAGACAAATAAGTCTAACAAAAAAAGAAATAAAAAAGTGTGAGTCAATTTTTCCGTTCGTCAGGGGAAACAAGTCAGTCTGTTTGCTTAAGCATTAACACTAAACATGGCTTATGGGCCAGAATTCTTGCACAAAAATGTATGGTCAATAGCAAAACTATACATAATATTTCCATTAATCCTATGGGTTTACTTAATTACTTAAATGACTGCTATTTTATAATTGTACAAAGTTTTAACTCCCAATGCAATGTAATGTTTTTCTTTTTTATGATTATAAGCTAAATATGTATTATTTTACATAAAATACAAAAAATATGTATTTTTTAGATCTTGAAAATGTAAATTTGCTAAATTTGTACCCCTAATGGATTAGATCAAGCATTTTTCCCCCCAAACCGAAAACAGCTGAAATCACAAACTTATAATAATTCATATATCAAGGCAATTATTTGTTGATTTTCTGGGCCACTTTGTTTTGGATAAAGACATGGGCCAAACTCCCCAGGTTCTTCATCCTATGTTAAACTGCTTAATAATTACATATCCATATAAATTTCAATATAATGTTAGCTACTAACAACAATATGTCTCGTTAATATGTTACAATAAAGTGTGGGACACAACAGAAAATGTTCATACAATTAGCTTCACTTTGGCATCTAGGCGCTGACATCTAAAATTTGTGCCACATTTGATTTTCATAATCAAATGCTAATGTGGCAATTGTATAATAACTGTTAATAACTGTATAATTTTTACAAGGCCACTCTCACACTGTCATTAACATTAAATATATTCTTTTTACAAGACCTTAAGCAAACACTGCAAAATAGTGAAAATGAATGCAGTCACCCTCACTACTGGCTTATATTGATTTTGTTTGAAGATCATGTTGTAAGATCCTTTGAAACCAGGACTGACTGATCAACTGTAAAGTTCAATCTGTCATACAAATCCCACTTAATCTTCTTTATTATAATTTCTTTATTGTGAATAGAAGCTAGTGTAAGTATTCAGCCAGGTTTATTGATACCAAAATATAGTAAAACTAGTTGACTTGACTCTTTAGCGCTACTTTTGATAGATGTTTTTTTAAAATTAATACAGGAAGTAAGGCAAATCCTAGCACTGCTGGGGCATAATATCACTGACATCCCTCTAATAATCTTTGAGATATTGCTGGCTCCCAGTTTGTGTTGTGCAAACATTGGGCTATTGTATCATAGCATCTATCATCTGCTACTAAATGATTGTGATGAATGAGCCTTGTATTAGTGCATCGATCGAGGCTGAATTAACTCACTGTCTGTTGCTGTGGACATCTTCAGCGTCTGTTCCTGCTGGGTTCATGTGGCAGCAGGGGTGGGAGGCTAAGAGGCGTTAGCTTGGTGAGAAGGATTACCGATATCTGTTAGGCCTCCTTTTCTTTCCCCCAGGCGGTGTCACGTCTCATTACTTCTGTCCTCCAGCCTGGATAGTCTGGATTTAGCAGGATACATTTAAAATGTGGGCAGCCAGTGCGTCCAAGAGCACCAGGTTTAAAGGCACGGTGATATGCGCGTCCTCTGCTTGAGAGGCTTTTTTAGTAAGCAGACAGGTAAACTTGTCCCATGGCTTGCACTGATGACAGCTAAGCCTTCACCTGTTTAAGTGAAACAGGAGACATGCTCAGCGTGTTGGACTGTCTAGTCTGCAAAGGCTGTCTCTGTTGCCGGGTGACAAACCGCATTTTATTAATATGTCACATAACATACACACACCACATATTTGATAATAAGAGGGGGCAGATTACAAAAGAGGAAAACATGATTAAGGATATCTTTCAAAGCCCAGGCCAAAAAAAAATTGGAAAGTTATTTATATATGGTATATTATTAAAGTTAGATTTTTGGCCTTCAAAATATATGCACAGTCTCATATGAGTGGGTTTATGTCAAACTTTGTACGACTGGCCGAAGCAGCCAAGGTTCTTGTTAGGGCGAGGAGGCGGAAAAACTCTTGACTGGCCAAGTCACTAACTTGATCTCAAACCAGTTGAACTGCATTCAACTGGATGAAGACTAAAGAGTGAGAGACCTGAGCGAAAGCAGGAACTAGAGCTAAGACCTGGGAGAGCATCCGCAGAAAAGATACATAGTCTGACAGATACATGTTTGCTGATGTTTGTGCACTTCATTGGATGCAAAACATTTTCTGCATAATATCATCAATATCATGATGATTTTTTTTCATGTGCATCAGTCCAATCACCTTTGAATCCACAAACTCTTGGCTCAGTGTAGTAAAAGGGCTGTAGTGTGTTCAACAACTTGCTACTTACTACTTTAATTTAACATTCATTTTACTATTTTAGATTGAATGAAAATGCTGTATGCTACAATCTCGATATTAATGAGACCTTTTATTTAACACATCTTTTTTTCAAACACAATATAGTGACGTTTTGCTATTTTTAAAAAAAGCAACTGAGGCACTGCTGTTGTGAGAATGTTATAATCCCTACTTTTAGACAAATGCCCAGTTTGTCTATAATCCATAGTTCAGATTTATTGTGCAGATTGATTCAGCTCATCACTCACTAATCTTCATCATTGCCCACTATAGCCCTGAATCAGGATGAAACCACAAAAGGCACCGCACAAAATGAAAACCTGTGGCACTGCCTTATGTATCCTCAGAAACCACCTAAACACCTAATGCTGGTCAGCCATCAATTCCTTTAGCACATCTTTCAAGTGTCCCAAACAAAGCAGCGTCTCTCGGGGGTCTGAGGTGGACACGCAAACACATAACTGAAAATGGCTTCTACTGTCTCTTCGAACAATTCTCTAAACCATTTGTCCTAATCACTTGGAAATCCTTTCAGTCAAGTGGCTCATTAGAAGAAGTCGCCGATGTTAAGCTGAGTGACACAAACATCCTCTATAAACTGCGGTTAAACATGCTACAGTGAACTAACTAGCCGCTCATTTGTACCCGCATGTCATTTTTTAAATTCCATGATCAGTTTGGGTCACTGGCCGCCCTCTTTGTCATCCATTCACTGACCCATACAGCGAAGCCTGTATGTGTACAGAGCCTGTTTGTTGACCCTTGCTCTCGTTGCCCTTGCCCCTCCACCCCCTACTCCCCCCCCCACAGAAGCTGTGGAGCTCTCCTGGCCTTAGCAGGGCAGCTAATCTAGATGGCGGGAGGGGAGGCCTCCCTCCTGCTAGCACACACAAGAGAGGGCAGCCCTAATTGCTCATGTCGTAAAGCTCTCTGACCCAGATAAGCCTTTGCTCCCCAAAGCTGTCGAGATAAAACCCACTTTACCTCACCAAACCTGCCTCTCCTGATCCACACGAGCCAGCCCCCCTCCCTCCCAGCATCTTCTGCGACATCATTAACACCCAGAGCAGGGGAGAAGACATTGAGCACTATCAGCTGGCAAAACCTTGTCAGGTGAACACCAACTAATTATTCTAGGAAGTGTATGCATACACTTTAATACAAATGTAGCTTGAATCTAAGAAGATAATAAGCTTGAAAAAAAGCTAACATTTTTATATGCACTAATAAAATACTGGTAAGAACTTTCTAATATGTCAGATCTTTGTACAACAATTTATGGTAGACTAACCAGAAGATCAAATATTTATTATTTACAACGTACAACATATACCCGGGGACGTAAAGCCAAAGCACAGGGTTGCGTGCTGTTGGCTCTCGTGTGCCTGGCTCATTATTCAGCCCGGTAATGCAGGCTTAGCCACAAAATGCCACAGTGTCTCGGACGGTTGTCAAGTGCTGAATGTCACACGTGCTCTACTTTCCTAACAGATGGTCGGCTCAAAGAGCAACACTTGGACAATGTTAAGGCTACGCAGACAACAGGTACTGAACAGGGGGTTTTAATTTTTGACGTCATCTGTTTAAAACTGGCTTTTGTTATTAGTTGGTCGCCCTGGTGGCAGAAGCAAAAAGTAACTCCATCGCAAACAGGTGTCTCACCAAGAACTCCTTAAAGTCCACTTTAATTACTAAAAAGGAGCTTTTAATTGGATGCCTGACTCACCCTGTAATCACCCATCACATGCTATTGGTGCAGCAATGCCTTTAAACCTCCATCTTAAGCCACGTTACACCACAGGTTAATGTAAACTGTGTCAAGTGGCCAGTGAATGATACTCCCACTGATATCGTGTTGTTGTCTTCACCTAGATTGACAGGCGACTCGAAATATGTCAAACACAGTTCAAATCAGAGAAGCGTTTTTTATGACGTGTCGTGTTTCTTGACCTTCTGTGACCTCTACTTCTCCGCTGCCTATTTAAGTGATACTTCTAGAAACACTGTCAACATTACTTGTCATTACAAATCCCTCTGGTGAAGTTAATTAATTGGATTTGTGCAAGTGCTTCAAGAGCTTTCTGATTCTGTCCAGTAGCTGGAAGAACAAACTGCCTTAAATCATAAGAACTATAAATGTATAATTATAAATATACCAATAAAGGTACAAATGAACGCCAATTATGGGTCAAAAAAGTCAAGTAGATTTAATAGAAATTCCAACAGTACAAATCAAGCATCATATTTCATGAACACAAAAGAAAAAATAAATACAAAAAAATGCATTTTCAAGTACGGAAAAGACATGGGAAATAAACCACAACATCACATCATTTCACAATGTAATTTGTTTAAATCCATCGCACTGCAAAAATAGTGAATACAATTATTTTACAGTGGTTCTAAATAAATGTTTAGTTAAAATTATTTTTTGCTACAATTTTTCTGCCTGAGGTAATTGAAACAGATTCAACAAAGTTCAGGAAAACAGTTTCACAATAAATATATCATAAACACTAAAGGTGAGGAGGGAAAAATATTTTAACCATTAACATTTAAAAATAACAAACAGTCACAATCTTCAAATGTGATTTTATGCATTTTCACTTTGTGAAGAAGTGGCAGCACAGGTGTAATACTGTTTGCACGTACCAGGAGGCAGAACAGAACAACTAGTGGTGTGGATAATTTAACATAAATACCTTTAACACAGGTTGCTTAGTGTGTGGTTATGCATATTTTGATTATGCATCATTTATTCCATTTCAGCACTAATATTTGTTATAATATAGTAGTTTCCCACAGTGTTGACAAATAGCTAGTCTTGTACAATGTGTCTGTATGATCGTCCTAGTACTTCGCTGTCCTCATGATGTGTGAGCAATCACCTCAGACAATTTGAGGCGAAAATCAGCACTCACACGGCTATTGGAAATGTGCTGACAGCTGTGGCACAGCGTAAATTCACAGTCCTCTGAGCACCAAACAACACTGGTATTGTGTAACCCCTATGTTCCCCTGTGGTGTGTATAACACTCAGTGCAGGCTACGCTACAATGTGGATTGAATGACTCTGTGAGGGCCAGGAGTGTAGGGAAATCTGTGATATTTTCATGTAAAACTGCAAATAACCTTTAAGAATAGACAAATTCAGGACATGTAACAAGGAAAAAAAATATTTAAATTCTGCAGTTTCTAGGTCAGCAGTCATGTTTATGCAAAGTAGTGTCATTACCGTGTTAACTCCTTTGTATAAAAGGTCCGATCTCATGAGATTTGTCCACTAAAGCCCATGCTCAGATATTGTTAAGGGAAATTTGATTTACTCATCAGCAGCATCTTCTCACTCTCATCTTCACTGAGAAATCATGAGCAAAATTGCTTAAAAACAGATTTCCAAGCTAGTGCAGATTCTTAAATATGTCTGTTTTTTTTAAATAATTTCTTCTTGTGTTTCTTAATCGTACTTGTTCTGTTTGTTGATATGTCGAAAATATTGATTTTTGATGTGGTCTCAGGCTTTTGGACATCACTACAGCAAGTTCGCATTTGTCACTCTAGTGTCATCTACTGGCCAAGCACAGCATTGACTGGCACAGAGTTCACAAAAACTCAAGAGTAAATTGACGATGATGGATTTGTGAAAAACGTCTGGAGCTTTACTTTTGTGAAGGTTATTTTTTTCTTTACAGTAAAAACACTAGTTTCACATTATTTTGACTTTTAAAAAGGCTGATTACATTGTTTTTGTAATTAAAATGTAAAGGAAAAATACATCCCTTGTTATGAAATGTAGAACCTTATGTTTGATTTGCTAAATTTGAAAAATTACATTAGGATTTATGCTTTATATTCAATTTCTGTCTGTTCCTTGAAAATGTAGAGAAATATTTTCTTGTGGTCCAATTGTTTTACATATTTTTCTATCTGAACAAGCTCAAAATGGTTCAGAATAGAAAATGTAAGTTTATTATTAATATCTATTTTTTAACGTTGCATTTTATTTCAAAAGACTCAACAGTTGGCTACTGCAAAAATCACTTTTTCTATTCAGTCCCAACTAGCAGGGTGCTCTCAAATCCCCAGAGAAATTTCCCTGCTGCTCGTTTTCAAAAAGACCTGAAATAAACCCAAGAGTTGGGTTAACTGAAACTCCTAATGTGCCATCATCATAAGAAATCAGAAAACGTGGGATATTTTGGGCAAGGACAGCCTGACTGGAACTAAATCAGAATCTGGTTGAAATAAGCATTTCAGCAGAATACTGATATTTTTTTTTTTAGACAGTGATACAGACAGGATCCAGAGTCCTCATCATCTTTCAGCATCGTCGAGTGGAGGATGGGTATTTGGTTTTCAGGCCCTCTTTGAAGCTGCGAAACAGAACTCGGTTGCGTTTGTTCTCCTCGTCTTTCCTGGCATGAAAATCCCCCTGGATTTTAAAGCCTCGATGCACCACAAAAGCTGAGCTCAGCACAGAGAACTTGTATCCGGCCACATGGAGCTCGCAGGCCTGCAGGGGGATGCAAAGACAGTACATAAAGGCTGACGTGTAAGTGGAAAGCGATGAAAGGGACAGAAGAACAGGTGACAGGCAGAGAAGAATGGCAAACATATTGAGTGCAGTAGGTAGGACAGGTGGAAAGAAAGACAGCAAAATGAGTAGACTGAAAGATGATAGTAGAGATGCAAGACGTCAAATTTGAAGCAGCCGAGCACAAATATGCTTACTTCTTTTAAGCCAAAATCAGTGGTTACTTTGCCTCTCAAATTGCCCAGCCCAAATTCGATTCTGTGGCATTCAAGTCAAAAGATTCATATTTGATCCCAAACTTTTGGGTAAAATGGCTCTTTACTTTTCAAACTAAAAACAAATGTTTGTCTGCTTTTATTTTATTTCAAAGATGTCAGTTGTTTAGAAGAGGATTGTGACTGAGTTTCAAGACTTTCAGTTTTACCGAAGAGAATTGATATTTTTGTAAAACATTACCTAGTACGTATTGCACTGACCTGGCTGATGCGATTGAAGCCATATTGCTTGAAGTTCTCATCATACAGGGGCACAGTGCGGGGCCCAATGTAGAAAGGCTCCCAAGGGTCCACCCAGGTGAGCGTGTACGCAATTTCGAGGCTGCCTGTCCCTCTAACATGGCTGTTAACCCACTGTGAGTAGTTTGTGGGGGCCTGACAGCGAGGACACAGCTCTTCATAAAACGGTCGCACCTCACCAACCTGATAAAGCTGAACCAGTTCGGCCTTGGTGGCAGGCATCTTCCTGGCGTGGCGAATCTCAAAAGCGGGCAACACAAATACCTCCTCACTTGCTGGCTGCTGCCTTGTGATCATGGCCAGGAACTGCTGGTGCAGGTCAGCACTTGGCATCATGTCGATGTCAATGACCAGGATGTAAGAGGACTCTGTGCCACCCCGGGCAACATTACGAAGAAGGTTGTTGGGGTAGGAGATGTTCCCACTGATGGCATAGTTCTTATATTTATCCCTGTGTGTCTCCAGTCTGGAGAACACAGAAGCACAGTCCTCAAGACCCAAAAAATGCTCATGGTCCTGTTCTGGGAAACTGGCCATCTCCCCTGAGAGGCAGACCAGGTGGAAGTCCACCAGGGCCTGGATCTGGGGGCAGAAGAAGCTGAGTGCATAGACCAGAGCTGTGGCAAACTTTACATCTTGGCCATGTGCGAATATGGCCACAGAGAGCGGATTCTGCCACCTTTCCAGCAGAGACTCCAGGTGATGCAGATTGTTAATGGTTGTGTGTGTGGCCAAAGCCAGGACATTTGAGCTGGGGTCTGATCCTGGCCTCTGATTTGTGGTGAAATCACTTTTGATCAAGTTTTTGTACACCCGGTACTGACCAGTGTTGTCAAAGATCCCACCGGTAGACAGGGAGTACCTCAGACGCTCCTTTCGAGAGTTTTTCTCGGGATGCGCATTTTTCTTGGATGCAGAGCCCCCGAACAGCTCCGAGTACCGGTACCGCTGCTGCTTACCGTGGAACTTGGACAGGAAGGACAGGTAAATGAGCTGCAGGAGCGCCACTATCAGCAGAGCACTCAGCACCACTTTGAAGGCGGAGCATTTCTTCGAGAGATGCATTCCAGAGAAGCTGCACACACGCCGAACGCTGGGAACGAAGCGGCTCCAGGCACCGGAGCAGGCTGCTGCTTGTGTCGGGGCTGTGTCGGGTCTGTGTCGGGGCAGCTAACGCTCCCTACATCGCTACCGCGCCGCTGGCTCCACAGACGGAAAGGCTGCGGATGCGGGAAATACGTGGCTGCATAGTTTGCTGCGCGGTGTCAGCGCTAACCCAGATTTTAAGACGGCGATCGACAGCACGAATAAAACGACCAAAACGACCCAGTTTGTGTGATCGCCTCCAAAAACACAGCACAGTTGTTACCATATTCTGCGCAGCTGCTGCTGCGACCGCGGCGCATGTCGATGTGTAATGACCGTAAAGCCTGGAGTAAAGGCGCCGCTAAATTAGGTCCTGAGACGCTAGTAGCTGTTAGCTTGACTTAGCTGTTAGCGGAGAAAATATTCTTTTAGCGATGGGGAATAAAGGAGCGTTTCTTAACCGAACCTTAACCAACCAACCCCGTGTTATTGTTGAAAACAACGTGATGTATAGGTTTAAAAGATTACACGTATTCCCGAAGTTTCTTATAGGACGAGGTGGCCGAGTGGTTAAGGCGATGGACTGCTAATCCATTGTGCTCTGCACGCGTGGGTTCGAATCCCATCCTCGTCGCATCTAATTTTCCTCTATAAACACGTTTTGTCTAATTAACCGTGTTCATTTGTAGTTAGTGATGCTTCTGTTTGTTGGTTTAAACTCCTTCAGACCGTTACACATACAATTATTGCCACTAATTGTATGTATTGGCAATTATACATGTTTTAATTTCATTGTGGGACGAATAAAAGGTTTATCTTCTCTCTTAACACCGTACTTCACTTGTCAAAGGATGCTGTCTTAATATCTACTGAAATGTTTTTTTTTGTGCAGATATCTTCAATTATAACATTCCCATAATAGCCACAAAGCCAAATATAGTAACAGAAACGTTTTAGGATGCATGCCTGAAATAAATTAATTACATTATCTACTTTATATTAAAACTGACATTGGGTTGGACAGTGCTTAAACATAATAATACAAATAATAGAATAATAGAAATAATTCAACTCTAATTTGATAACACTGCAGGGGTTAGCAAAGAGTAGTGCGACTTGACCTCCCTGGGGTGTTTGCAATCCACATCTAAAATATTAAAGTTACAGAGCTGATGTTTAAGACGTCACACAACAGAGGCCAATCGTGACATTGTTTAATAGACAACATTAACTTTTTCATGACTAAGACTACATACACAGCATGAGCCGAGCACATCAACTCCTTACAGGCTTTTCCTTCAGTTTAGACTATCAAGTTATTTTAACCAGCTCAAGTGTGTGCCAAAATCAAAAGTAATATAACAAGATTTAATGTGTTTTCAATTACAGGGCTTTATTTTTAGGGGTGCTCAACACAAACTGAACTCACATCAGTTTCATGAATAGAAACCAGCAGCCCAAAACAGTTTTTGAGTTGTGACCAAAATATTTCACAGAGAAAGAGTAAATCAAGCACATGGCTTCATTGTGATCCATAGTGACACAATAACTGATTGTTTGTGCTTGTGTGTTGTCAAAATGCATCTTGGACCTAATCAACCCTTTCACCCTCCACACGTTCAAGTTGTTAGTCCAAAAATTTCAGCTTACAAACTTTTATTTAAACATGATGTAACCATGTGGACTCATATTGTTTGTTCTTGGTGGTTGAAATTTAGTTTTAACATTTCATATACACACCAGCATCATGGCAACTATATCTTACATGGGAAAATAAATTCTGTAACTTGACACAAATAAAATTTACTCACACATAAATGAGCACAAGTCTAAAATTAGCATTCAGAGGTTTGGATTTAATTAGTGAATTTACAACACAGCATTTTTGCAATGAAAAAGATTCCATGAAAGGCAAATGTATGACAATCTTGAATTTTTACACACTAAGCAGAGCACTGTGTATGTCCGTTGGAGAGCACTTTAATACCAAATACATCATGTATAGCAGAAGGTTTTCCTGTAACGAATTCGGTTATGAACCTAGGTGTTTTTTTTTGTTTTTAATATTTTTCATTACTGCAGAAATTCAAGGCCCTACTGTTACTTCTATTATTACAAACTAAGACACTAAAACACCAGCAGCACTTTTGGATCCGCCTCCTTCATTGTCCCTAGAGGATGTCGCTGGCTGGCCTTGTGTCTCTCCTTCTCCCTCTCCCACCAACCGGATGTTGTAGCGCTCCCTGTACTCGGTGAGTTCCCGTCCTTTTGCCTGCATCTGTGTGTTGATGGACTCAACAATTTTGGAAATCTGTTGGTTCAAAAAAGAAAGTAAGATGAAATAAGTTTTTCTGCAATACAATATACGCTCTATTTTACTTTATGATTCCAGGACTGTAAATACATTTTTGCTAGTGACATTTAAAAATAATATTTTACGTAATATTTATTTGTCTGCCTTTTCTCATCCATTACCTGTTCTTTGTTGTTTTCCAAGGCTGGTAGAACTTCTTTAACTGTCCTCTCCACCAACACCCCTCCAACTAGACGAAAGCATTTTCTTGAAGGATCCACTTCTTTTAAGGTGTCAATCACCAAGCTGAACGGAAAAAAAAGTTATTTAAAAAACAAAATTAATTATATAAACATATCTCAAAAGAAGTACACATCTGGTCAGTGTTCTACTTAGAAAAGTTGGATATTCTTGTATTATAATTTATTCAGAAAGTGGATATACGATATTGGCCCAAATATAAAACTGTGCCAAATATAAGACAAACCCCTAATTTTTTTGCCCAAAATGTGTTTCAGAACCCACCTAAACAATGTTCAATAATATCCCTTCATGCCAAATTTATCCACTTCTAGACTTAATGGAATGTTAAACAGATGTTTCATTGCATGAGCATTACAGTCAAAAGCTCCCAACCTTGTCTCTCAAGGCCCACTGCCCTGATCATTTTTCAGCTATACCTAGCCAGTTAGGGTGCTACCTGCTGCTAGTTACCTGGATCTGATCAGCAGATACGCTTGCTAACAGCCAGTTTACCTTGACCCTAACATAACCCAGACGCAATAAAACAAAAAGGGCATTATTTTACTTTGAAATCCAACATGGAAGATGTCACACAAAGAGCGGACATAGGTTCACCAAATCAGAAGAAAAGAAAATAGCTATGAAAACACACACAATTCAGCTACTAACCTGTGCTCATTGATTTCCATTTCTAATTCTGCAGCTTTAGAAGCCATATTTCGCTGTTCCTGACGCATCCTTTGAAATGTTGCAACAACCTGGTGCACAAAAAAAAAGTCACAAACAATATAAACAATAAGATGTTTGTGGTAAGGTACATCAGTGTTAGGTAAACAATTAAATCAGTACTCTATTGCTGAGCCGATTAAAAACAATTTCATGTTTGAAAACAAATATTTGATCTGGGGATTTCTGTTATCTAGCCTGCATCTAAATGAATCAGTTGGTTTAAATTTTATGGCTAATATTCAGGCTAATTCATTCTAGTAAGGTGGGCCAGAGATTTGTCATTAGTTATAGCCATACAGTTTTTCTCTGCAAAGTTATTCCTAGGCATAACCACTGTCTTAAGATAAATAAACTGGCACAAATGCGCTAATTTTGAGATGCTTTACATTATTATACAATTATGTCCAATTTGTGGTACCATATACTGTTTTTCAAAGCAGTATATTTTTTGGCTATAGTGCTATTGAATACAAAGTTATAAACTATCCTTTAACTATCTTAATTTAGAAAACAGTTATTTGCTTAAGTAAAACATATGATCTTCGCACAAATTAACAACCTTTACTGACATACTTCAGCAACTAGATAGACGAATATAAGTATTCATCTATCTACTTATAATTATAATATAATACTTATATTATACTTATAATACGAATATTTGGCCTAAGGGGAAATTCAGTCTGAACTATTATTTACTTTACATTAATAAACACCCTCAAAATATTCTACAACACTACAACCAACAGTTTCAAAGCTAAACATAGTCAATTTATTATAAAGCAGGAAAAAATAATATTTAAATGATAAACTCATTATTTAAAAAATTATTGTGGACTAATTTCCTTAACAGTGATCAACTTGACGCATTGTTGCAGCTTTTGCTTTGCCAAAACAGTATGGAATATTGATATTAACGTTACTAATTTACTTTAGAAGATCATTTAAATATATTATCCCTTCGGGCACTTTGTTGGTAAAAAGGACTTATTGGTGCTCGGTGTTAAAAATAGCTTCTCTTGCTGTTGGGTGAAGACCAACATCATCGTTTCTTAGGACTGTGCGATTTAAGACGTTGTCACAACAACAAATCAGGGACGACGTGTTTTTAAATGTGTGTTTATCCCATCACATTCGCAGCAGAATCCACCGGAGGGATGGTGAGAACATGAACCACCACTTGGATGGATTCTGCTGTGTCGCTGTGTGAAAAGAAAGCAGAATCACAGCCGGGCGATAGCGGTGCCTGAGCTAACCTTAGCATTGGCTAGCTGGGAGTAGCATTAGCGGCTTTGGCTTCACCTGACACGGTTGAACAAACGCGATAATGACTGTGCAGAGTTAATGGGGACGACATAGAAGTGACGGCACCTGTTCGGCTGAAGGACCGGACTGTTTTCCACCAGCGCTGTTGCTGGACTTGCTACCCGTGCTGCTGCTGTTGGCTGCCATCTTGGAAGGGTGTTGCTCAGAAGGACCCCGAGCAGGACCTGCAGCGCCGCCTCGTCGTGATCGCCTGTGTAAAAAATGCATGGTATGCTGTTGCTTGTATTATATTTATAAAAACAAATGCCCCTAATTTTTTTTACTAAATCCATACATACATAAGATTTGTCAGCATTTTATTCCCTTCCTATCTCTGTGCGCACTACAACTAAATTACTCAGTCTGCTTGCAATTATGTTAACAAAAAACAACGATCTTATATTTTAGAAAAGAGCTTAAATATTCACTTAAAAAATATTTTGTCACAATACTTGCGGATTAATGCACTTCGGATAGATTCACTGCCAAATGATTTTGGCTGTGCATCCAAACCATCCAGCAAACAATGAGCTGCTTTTATGTCCTTTTAAATTGCCTCTAGGGGACAAATAAAGTGAATTGAACTGAATTGAAAATACTTTCCCCTTGAACATGAACCTCGTTTGGTAAAAACTAAAATTACAACTTTCCAGCAGGCGGAAGTAATGTATCTTTATGATGGTTTGCAGCAGGTAAAAACAGCAGAGAAGAAGAGTGGAGCACGAACACTTCCTGTTTGCTTCGGACTGAACTGAAGACAGAGCCAAACGTTAATATAACACTAACAGCGGAAGGTGACAGGCTGTGTGGTCAACCCCCAGACCAATGTTCACGATCAGGTGCATTTTGGGATCATCTGCAAAGTGTCTGACTTCTTTTCCAGTCTGCCGACACATCAGGTATGTTTGTTACTCTGACAAGGTGACATGTTTTTATTGTTAAACAGCCAGGAATGTGTGATAGAAATGAAAATGATTTTAAAAATGATTTTTATGGTGGTAAAGTTATCGTAAGTTTAAGTTATAAATTAGCTTTGTTTCACATTCCAAGTGAAGGAGGGCAAATATGTTTTATAGTTGTTAATATGATTCAAGAGATTTCATTGCCACAACTCAAAATAAATTTGCACTCGAATTTCTTCTCAAATTGAAAATATCTCTATATCCCTGTTATGGTAGTATTTTAGGAGCATCATGGTGTTTTCTACAAAGCCATGTAAATATTAATCTCATAGTAAAACTAAAGCAGTTAGCAGAAGCTGTGGTTAATGTAGCATCTTCTGTGCAATGAATAACAAACTTGTCTCGGTGCAGGATGGCCACTGTACCTCACGCAGTGGCTGCAGTTTGTCAGGTGACGTCCACTCCAGACAAAGAGGCCAACTTCTCCGCCTGTAAACAGCTTGTGCAGGAAGCCCGGGAGCGAGGAGCCAACATGGTTTTTCTGCCTGAAGGGTTTGACTATATTGGATCCAGTCGTGAGGAGACACTGTCACTGTCTGAGAGCCTGGCAGGAGAGACAGTGTCACGATACACTCAGCTTGCCAGGTGGACAAGCTATTCTCCATTGCAAGGAAATACTTTTACATTTAACAAACCTTGTTAATGGATAGGATTTTAATGATCAAGCTTTTATCCAATTAAGTAAATGTAGCTGTTTTTTAGGAGGAGGATACGAATAGTTATGCCTTGTGGGTGTTATATTATTTTAACCTCTCCTTCTTCCAGGAAGTTGGAGGTGTGGCTGTCCCTTGGAGGATTTCATGAAAGAGGACATGACTGGGAGACTGACAGACGAATCTACAACAGTCACATCATAATTAATGATAAAGGTACTGCCCATTCAGGAAGCTCTCTCGTCTTCCTTCCACTCTATAAACAAAAGGAAAGGAATTCAGACTAATTCAGAGGGCTTATGAAGTCCTTTGGTAAATGCTCCATGTTTTCAACTTGATCATTCCATTTGGTGCCCAAATGCTCTCTGACACATTGTCATCACACCCCTAGGTGACATCGTTTCAGTGTACAGGAAGTCCCATTTGTTTGACGTGGAACTGCCAGAAAAAGGTGTTTCCCTTAAGGAAAGTGCCTTCACCATCCCTGGGCCCTCTCTTATGTCTCCGGTTGAGACTCCTGTAGGCAAGGTATCATAATATGAAATAATAACCATTGTTTGCTTTTAATTTTGGGTACAACCCACTGTAACAGAAAGCATTTTTATATCCTTGCCGTAGGTGGGTTTGGGCATCTGCTATGATTTAAGATTTCCTGAATTATCACTAGCTCTGCAAAGACATGGTGCTGAGATCCTGACTTACCCATCAGCCTTCACTGTAGCAACAGGAGCTGCTCACTGGGAGGTAGGATAAATCATTAAAAAACAACTGTGTCTATTTGAATACTCAAAATAGTTATGACTGGATTACTATGTGGAATGATCCAACTAAGAATGCACTTTCAATGCATTTATTTGCAGGTGTTACTTCGTGCACGGGCAATTGAAACCCAGTGCTTCGTTCTGGCTGCAGCGCAAGTTGGTCGACACCACAACAAGCGCTCCTCATATGGCCATGCCCTGGTGGTGGACCCCTGGGGCGAAGTGCTAGGTGACTGTGGTGGGGAGAAACCAGGCGTAATGTTGGTGAAGATCGACCTAGAGAAAGTCAACAGCACCAGGAGAAACATGCCGGTCCAGCAGCACCGTAGAGATAATGGCTTTTACCAGAGTCTGGAGAAAACCTGAAACATAACTCCTCAACTCATAAAAGGACAGGCTGAAAGGAGCATAAGCTGAATACGGGGAAACAACTAAACATGATGCTGTCTTTTAGTAGAAGGTTACAGAGGGGATAAGCTACTTATGTATAATAAAAAAAATAATTTCACCTTGTAAGATGAGACACAGCACGTTGATATCGTGGACACAATAACTTACTGTAAGCGGAGGAAGGGGATTCAGTTTAAGCTTCGAATGAATAAATATCAGGAAGTTTTCAACATAGAGTAGTTGTTCTGATCTGTGAACTGAGAAGGGGGTGATTCCTCTGGTGCCTCTCTTCATTTTAAATTAAGGAAAATGAGACTTAAAGACTTATTTTCTTCTAGATGAGCGTATAAATAATGATACTCATACTGATCAGTAGGTGGTACTGTTGGGCAGGAAGAACTGGAGGTAATGGTGTGGGGGTCTGAAGTCATCCAGGTGAGGTGACCTGGAAGTTGACACCAAGCATCTTCAGTCTGAAGAAGTTACTTTGAACTAACAAGAAAGAAATCCAGTTGCCATAACTCAGTTTCCAGGCTTCACAGTGATGTGTCTGATAAAACATTTCTTTTCTGATTCATCACTGAAATGTGATATTGTAGGAAGTGTAAAAATGCACCTGTGATAATTAAAATTTTAAAAATATTGCTGTGCTGGTGTTATGTGATAATAGAATAAATTGGTTTATCTGAAAAGCGTAACTTTGAACATTTTTGTGCTTAATGGTGACAGTATTGACGGTGATGTGGGATGTGCAAAATTATAGGAGAAGGTTATAAATTTAGTATAAATTTATAAGTAATAAATTATGTTAATATTGGTTGTCCTTCTAGATTTAGTTCTTCTTTACAAGTTCTAGTGAAAGTAGATTCGACATCGTCATATTAAAAGAGCACACATTTTTGCCAAAGATAGTTATTTTTTGAAACGGTTATCAAATCAAACAAATCAAGACCAAAACAACTCGTTGTCTTTAATCTGTTGATCAGCCATGATTTGAAATCGTTTACGCAAAATAATTGATGTCATTAAGTTCATTTTCTGTACTTAATATGAGCGTTTTTTCTTTACCTTGCGTTACATTTAAGCAGAATAAAGGACAAACTTATGCCACGAGCAGAATCATATCAATGCATTAAATCTTTACTGAATGTCACCAATTTTTTTGCCCCCAAATAATTTATTATGATGATGACAACTTTTCAAAAGCAGTGCTGACGTCATATGTCGATAGAAACCGAGTTAAGACTCGCCTGACAAGTGCGCGGCCAGCAGCATTTTGTCTGCGCCAGTCTGTAAATATTTCTGTGCATGTATTTAGTTATTTTCCATTTCTCGGTGTGGGCGCATTAATAATTGATCGGGGTTTCTACTTGTTTTACTCCCGCTGACTGCGGGAGGTGGGAGCCGCCGCCGCTGGGATGGGAGACAGGAAGTGGACGTCACTGACACAGGAATGGGACTGAAAGAAGAAAACACCATCATGATGAGGAGAGTGAGTGTCACATCCAGCCGTGCAGGAAAATAAACCCTCGTCTCAACTCGGGAGAAGGATGAATTGTTGTGTCCGAGCTGGAACTGCGGCATCAGGAAGGTAAGTTAGCGTTTTCACGGCTCCTCAGCTAGCGTTAACACAGTTGCCGAGCTGAGTGTGTGTTGTGGACCGAGGACGTGTGTTCAGCTGAGGCAGAGCGTTCTACATCCAGCCGTCCGTCAGCCCATCCGCCGTCTGATCGCTGGCAGATGTCGTAAACTCACCGGCTGCTTTCGCATCTCTGCCGCTGCTCGAACAGGTGCTAGCTTAGCGTTATCCTCGGCTAGTTTGGAAGCTAGCTGGGACTCACGGCTAGCTTCTGTGCTCGTCTGAATATAATTGTTTTTTTGGGGGGGGGAAGTTGACGCGTTGGCCTCGGGGCTGCAGCTCAGACTGAAGCTGGACGAGCCGTTAGCCGCATGCAAACGCCTCCCGGGAGATGAGCCGTGGTACCTTCGCCGTTTTTAGCTCGGATGGTTGATGCAGATGTGGCGTCGGTGCACGCAGGGAGTGTGTGGGCGCTTCCCTCGCTCCGGGTTGTGCTGCTTACTAGCTGTGTCATGCATGTTTTTCATCGTTTGCATTGGAAATGAAACACTCTCCTCTTCAGAGATTCAGTCACGTAACCTCAAGTTTGGATTTTCCCAAATCAGCAGATTTTTTTTTTAGGGTGTCAAAGCGACGAGCTGACAAACTGAAGAGTAGAAAGTTTATTGCTTTTATGATTATTGTGGAATTTTTCTAGGATGGAGGTTTTGTAGTACCCTGACTTTTCCCTCTAATGTGATATTGCTTAGATAATCAGTCAAAAACTATTTAGCAACTAGTTTGATTATTAATGAAATCTTTTTAATGCAAAATATTAAAGACTGACTGGTTACAGCTTCTTTAACAGCTGTTTTCTGAAATTTGCAACTTGCCATAGTCTTATAGTTAATGTTCAGTACGCAGAAAGGGAAACAATTCTTGCATAAATGAAGCATTTTAAATATGTCATCTTGGTTTAATATATGGATCTAATATAAGATCAATGGCAGTATTTCATGCTTTTTATAGTCCTCTATATAATTTAAAACCAGTTAGTTGAAAACATTTATTTAATGTTTATTTGTGTAGGAGACAATTATATTGCATAACGCCACACATGGCCACAGCGTTTACAGCCTAAACTCATTTGCATTGGCTCAACCTAGACTCTGCAAAATAGTTGCTTGTTAATTATTAACGGAAAAAGTTTGTTGATTTTGCTGAGATTGCGAATATTATTATATTTGCTTTTTTGCTTTGCTTTGGCATGATAACAAGTTGTGAAAATGACAGTGGAGGATATTATCATGTTTGTTGGCAGTAAATGCACAATGTATTATATGTTGGTGAATAGTCTCAGTCATGTAGGTTTTGGACAGTGTATTGTACCATTTTTACATATCTAAACATATTTTTTATCATTTGTGTTCAACTATTTCCATTTATTATAAATATGTATCTACACATGTATGATAAACGTGATACTTAAAATATTCAAAAAAAGCAAAAAGAGCTCAGGAAAAATTTAAGAACTGAGCTTACGTGTGTAGATTATTGTTTTTCACAAACAACAGTCCAAAACTGATATTTCACTGATTCACTGATATTTCATAAAGCAGTGAATACATATGTTGAGCTGGGACTGGCATTTAGAGTATTAAAAACAACTGTCAGAACAGACTCTACAGAGAGAATGCAATGAACATTAAAAACACAGAATGTGTTTTTGATTATTAATCTATTCCACTTCATCTTTTCTCAAGCAGGACTGGATATGTTGAAGTATTCCTTGTCCGGTTTAAAGTAGTGTTTATATTATACATAGACTTAGTGAAAGTTTCCCTTTTATGATTTTGTTTTCACTCTGTGCAGATATGTAATTGTATATTAATGACGTATGAATTGCCAGCTGTCCAGCTGTTTACTCCTTCCCCCAAGCAATTACAGCCAGGTCATACCAAAGGCGACTGCATGCTCCTTATTAGATTAGTTTTATCAGTTCTTTTCATCAACGCTCCTGATTGTGTTATGTCTGTCTAGAGTGTTTGCTTCTGTTCTGCATTAGCTTCATTCTGAGTCCTCCTGTCATGTCATATATGACCCAGTCTCTAAGATCACATAGTTTTCTTGCTATATTGTTCATATTAAAGTAAAAGGTAGAGCGCTCTGCCTAGTGAAGACAGCAGATGTTGGTCGTCATGCTAAATCCTTGTCTTGAATTCCACTTTATATCTTTGCATTAAACATCACTCCAGACTTCCCATTGCCAGGTTGAGATGAGACCTAGAGCCTGTACCGCAAAGCAAAAGTATTAGGTTATCCAGTGACCAGCCAGAGCGAGCAAAATTTAACTCAGGATTTTGAAAGGGTTAGAAGAGCAAAAATATTATAATACACAATAAAGAACATTGTGGATATTTTTAGACTAGTAAAATCTTTTTGACCCAATAGAAACTTTTTGTTCTTGCCTTTTCATGGGTTGCTGACGTACGTTATGGGCAGATTTCCCCACATCTGTCAGCATTTAATTTCATATTATACCAAATACTTCATTCACGGTTCTGGCGATGTCACTTCTAATAACCAACTCCACCTCTTTTACTTGAACGTGCTCATTGCAAGATAGGGAAATCCAGGCTCCACGTAACCATTTGATAGCCAGCATCATGGCACCAGTTATCCAGGACCCATGTTGGTCCAGTGAAGGCAGATAACCCCAAGATAAGTTGAACTTGTTTCATAGTACAAGTCCCATCTCGTAGTTGTGTTTAAATTAACAGTAGCACATTAAGAACTTTTATTTTCTTCACTAGACTGTTCTCATATTCGAGGATGTATCCACTGCTGTCTCTTAAGTAAAATAATATTCTCAGCCTGGCGTAGGCTGGATGAAACTGATAGCTGACAAAGCCTCATTGATAGCGCAGACACATTCAAGTGCTTTTTGAATGGCTGTGTCTGTTTTTATTTTCAGTGCAGGCCATATGGAGCATGCTTTATACATTTTTCAGAATTCTATTTAGGTTAGAACTTCCAGCCTGTCTTGTTGCTTCTTTCTTTAATGTTAGTATCTACCTTTGAGAGGGCAAGATGATTTTGACTGATATTGTAAAAGTTAATTCTCATAACTACATACACACATACATCTAGAGCTGCAGTAAACAATCACCTTGCTATTGGTCAATTGATAAGTTGTGTAGCTGATTTTATATTTAGATATATAGATAATTATCTAAAATGCTCTCTCTCTGCAATTGTTGTGTTCAGATGGAAATAATAAACCTATTGACAATGAAGCTAATCGTCATCTGACAAACTGGAACCAAACTAGTCAATGTATTTTTATTTTGTAATGATCTAAAATGCTCAGTTGTTGATGGGGAAAAAGTCTTTTGCTCTATTCCTTGAGTTTTATTATTTAATTTTTTTTACCTTTATTGTACGCCTGCATAATCATATTTATTGTATGACTTAATTGCACCTATACAGTAAAAGTTTTACTATCACTTTATGCATTTACATACATTTACACACACACCGCACCGCCTTTCCATAAAGACAAGGTAGAGAGGTTTAGTAAGTACCTTTTATTCTTAGTACTTTGAAGTAGATGTTACCTTTGAGCTAAAAAAAGTGATATTAATAAATAGTTGTTTGAAAGTTAGTTGGTTACTATTTTGAGAATTGCCTAATTTTGTAAAAAACTTAAAAAGTCATCAAACACATTATGAAGAGAATATTTATTGTCAGATGGGAATTTCACAGTTTAATGGAAAGTATTACCTTTCCTTTTGTATATTTACAAATTAAATTGTAAATAGCCAAATTGTTTATTAGCCAAAATTAGTAAGAAGTTGTTGGATGTAGTGATTAACAATTCTAATTTGTTATTTGAATGTATTTATATATTAAAAGTATCCAAGTATCCAAGTAAAGATGGACAAATCCTCTTGTATATAATATATTTCAGTTAAAGCCAAAAGCCAACATTTAAACTATAAAATATCTAATATTAATCGTGAACAGAAGAATTTTTTTAATTCTGCATATTTCCATCTATGAACTGTACATATTTGTCTCATTTTCTCACAGATGACTACAGCAGCAGTCACTCAGTGTTATTGTTACAGTCTTAGCTGCTGGCTTCTGATTGGCTCCAAGTTGTTGAAGACGTCTTAATAGCAAGGAGTGAAAGTTGTTGTTATGGAGCTGCTGTAAAGTGGATGTTTTCCTACAGAATAATCCATATATTGATTGCCTGCTGCCTTTTGAAGGATATGTGTCAACTTTTTGGCCCTGTGTATGGAGGAATTGTCAGCCTGTCCGTTGGAGGGAGGACAAAATGCTGAGTCACACACCAGTAACCGTCGCCTGGGCAACACCTCCATAGTGACCAGCCGAAGGAAGATAAGGCCCCTCGCTGCTCAACTAGTTGTGTAACATCTCTGACATGGCTGAATATTCTGTTGTTATCCACCATCACACACACTCCTCCCTCTCCTCTGGTTGTACTCGTCCTCCAACACCAAAAAAAGTCTTGTCTTGTAAGGTAGCAGCCTCAGTAATCCACAGACTCTCCTTGACATAATTGCTATTTAAATTTGTATTACCGGTACAAATAACAGGGTGAAATGTGAACAAGTACACTTCAGAGTGTCATAATTATAGCGATCAAATGTCACCAGCACAAAGATAAAAGAGGAAAGATGTGAAATCTAATTAACGCATTAATTTGATAACAGATCTGACTGCCTGATAAGATAATTATACAGAGGTAATTATATATAAATATGCATTTTATATTTTTCCTCTAATTAGTGCTGGTAAGCAGGGCTGCATGACTCAGCGCTGTGGCTGTGCTGTTGTCTTAAAATCTCAGAATCACTACCACAAAAGCGTAGTTTGACTCCAAAACGTTGTGTGAGGACGCAGAATGAATTGAGAGTCCAGTCACGATGACTCCCCATTGTAATGAGAGGTCAAAATGCAATTCTAGTTCACCTAGAATCTGTGCCTCAACTTTGACTCTGTCAACAAACTAAATTGAATTTCCTGGTCGGATTTGAAGCGGCTCGAATGGAAGTCCTGTCTCGTGGTAAATCAGTGTCATTGTTGGCGCAGGGAGAGTTTGTCTTTCCTCTTTGCCTCACACTGGGGTCTGTTCCAGTGACAATGAGTGGTCTTCGGTTTCGTTGTTGGCGTTTGCAGAAGCCTTTTGTTCTCTGCCAGCCCCTATAGTCTCATTGTCACAACAATGTGTCCAAATGTATTTGGCAGAGGTGAGTGATTCACTGAGGTGAATGGCCATGCAGTAAGCAGGAAAATAAAATATCTGCATTTAAAATTGTTGCAGGACTTGTGTCTGGACATAGTTCTTTATGACTCTGTTGCAGTACAGTAACATAAAATGTTAATAATTGTATTATCATGTTCTGTTTTTTTAGTTTGAAGCTACAATTTAAAGCCTTTTTTAAAAAAATATGTATTGTGGAAATGTGCTCAAAAATAGATTTTTCTGTTGAGGTGCTCATGATGTGTCCTGTGAGACCTCCAACAGCCCTGGAGCAGAGCAGAGTCATGTGTTTCTGATGGAGTTTGAGCCTTTTTAACCAAGCAGGAGTTTTAGTGATTTAATAAGTTTTGGAATCCTCTCGTTAATTGTAACTTAATAGTGACTAAAGCAAAATTCAAAGCTTTCAGCTTTCTTTAGATTGTTGTGAGACTTTTACTCCAACTCCGTTCTCCGTCAAAATGTTTACATGCAGAACTTGATGGTTTTCAGTGAAGGTTTTCGACTCACAACAGGGATCTGAGGAAACAAAACAAAGTGAACAGCTTTGTTGTGCGGCAGTAGAGGAGATAACTGCGCAGTCGGAGCTGACCAGGCATTTTGCACTCGTGGCCGTATCTCAATCACTGATGTCAGCCCAGGTGTTTAGCCTTTTGAAAGCTGAGGGAAAACACACATACAAGCAGGGAGAAATGCCTCCAGTGACGTCTCTGATTGGGGTATGTTTGATTGTGCAATGTGTTAGGCCTTTTCAGCCCAAAGCAGCAAGTACAGCAGCAATTTTCTGCTCTGTGTGGGATAGATTTATCCTTAAAGCTGTCCGTAAAAAAATTAAAAGCAGTTGCAATAAAATCCTATTTTTTGTAAGATGCAATGTGTTGCATTACATGCAGTGTAGCCATTTGACTACCCAGCAATTTTGTCATTTCAGATGCTTTTCTCCAAAATCATTTACAAAATTCAAAATCAGAGAAAACATTGAACGTACCATGAGAATGTGTCAGTTTCCTGTGAAGTTAGTGCCAGAGTGGAGGAAGAGTTTTGCACAGGAAGTTACAAAACACTTCCCTTTTGTACAGTTTCTTTAATCCTGGGACTGAAGCTGCTGAGTGTGCAGAGTCTGGTAGTGTGTTCCAGTGTCATGGGACCACTGAGCTGAAGCTGAGTTTTGCTTGGGATCTGTTGCTGGTGAAGCAACCACCAGATCCGTTTGTTGCCAGAGCATATTGGGGCAAGAGGGATTGTAAACCTGGATGAGGGAGCTCAGGTAGGAAGACGAGAGGTTGAATCCGATGTGGTCAGTAACTGGAAACCAGTGCACAGATCTGAACAGTGGTTTGACGTGTTTCCTTTTTGGCTCATTAAAACAGACCTGGTTTTCCTGGAGGGGCTTGTTTGTGCACTCCAGTAGCTCTACTTAGCAGAGCATTATAGTAGATATGACCAGTGCCTGCATGAAGAGTTATATTCACAAAAGTAGTGTCTGATGCTTTTTTTTATGTTGTAGAGGGCAAACGTGCTTCATTTAGAGATTAGGATGTGGTCGGTAACATTTATTCGGTCATCAGTTTTGACCCCCGGACTTCTTTCAGGCCATCACGTCGATAATAATTCTGTGCTCTATAGAAGAAATGGCTGGGATACCTGAACCATGTCATATCGTCTATATGTCAAGACTTTAATGCTTTGGTGTTTTTCAGAACAACACTCACTCAACGTATTCATTTTCCACTTTACTTTCCACTAGTAATTTAAAGTTTGGTTCATCCTAACACTTACTAGATTTCACCTGTTGTTGTCAGAAACTGTCCTTTAGTCTCAAATTGTTATACACATTGAACATAGATTCTTTTTCCTTGGCATTTGATCTTTCTTTAATCCCTGCACACACTGGATATGGGCACCAAAACCGAGTTTTAAACATTTGAGAGAAATCTACTTTTTAAATTGATTGAGTTGACACCAGATTTGTTTTTTCATGGTTCCTTTCTCTTGTGGCCTTTTCTACATCTAAGTCTGCGCAGCAAAAACAAAAATATAAATTAAAAGATCAATTAGGTAATCATATTTACTCAGACTGACATGCAGGGAGCTTAGAAATGTATTAGGACCAGGTCGTTTTTCCACAGAGATACTGTAGAATATAGAGAAACCACTCAGACAAAAAAGGATTAGCCAAGATCAGTCAGGCTACAGTACCAGGACAGAGCAGATGTCTTTGTGCTGAACTATTTCTGTCTTTTTCTCTCTTTATTAAATTGTGACTCATTCTGCCTCTAGGCTGATGTTCTCTCTAAATGATGTCTGGGTACCTTTCATTTTCAGGCGTTATTAAAGTGTCATTGTGCTCGACCTGGTGAGGAGCATTTCAGGTCAAATCAGTCACCGCCTGAGTCACGTGGGATTAGATTGAGCTGCTGTGGCAGTTTCCACCTTGTCCACAGAGTGGAGCAGTCGGAGAGCTTGTGTTGATGCTTTTCTCTATGGTCTAGCAGAATTATTATCAACCACCCTGTCATTGTAGGGAGGACGACATGTGTCCTTTTAATCCGTGAGTCTATAAATACACCACCTGGTGCTGCAGCAAATACAAATGTTATATTATATTATTCTCAGCTACATATACTGTCTTTAATACAAATGGCTCAGTTGCATATTTTGAAAATAATCATCCTGATTCCCGGACTGTGCACATTTATCCTAGAGCTCATTGGATGTTCTGCACACATTGTTTTCTCACTACTGCGTTTATGTTTTACTTTATCTTGAATCTCTGTCTCCTTCAGTGGCTCCGTCATTTCTGCCAAACTGTGACACTTCTCTCTCAAGGTTACCTGCAAATGCAAACTATGTTGTTTAATGTGTGTGCAGTGTTTTATTTTTCTGTACATCTATTTGTGGAAACAAAACTGTTTAAAACATTTCACATACGGGAATTTGCCTCACAATCAATTCAATTTTACATAATATCATATTCAAATATGATAATTTCCTTAAACAACAAGCAAATAAGAAAAACCTAAACCGATGAGAGCGATGCAGGAATGTTCCAAATGTCTGTGTAGAATTAGAAGGATTCATCTCACATCTTTTCTGCTGCTACCCTCAGAAAAATGATAGATAGACCTTTCTCAATTTGTAAGTTGAGACTCACGATAAACTTGTCACCCTTTGCTTTTTATTCTAACTCACTGCTGCTCACTTCTGAATCACAGAAACAACTGATTTTACTCCAGTCTGTACTAACAGACCACTTCACCTTCAAAACTCGGTGTTCTAACCTCCTCACTACACTGTGTGCATCTTCATCACTTCCCTCCTCCCTTCCTTCCCCCGGTCCCACCCTTTTTATCATCCAGGGCACCGGCGTGTTGCTAAATGGAGTCGGAGCAGCTGTACCACAGAGGCTACTGCAGGAACAGCTACAACAGCATCGCCAGCGCCAGCAGCGACGAGGAGCTGCTGGATGGAGCTGGAGTGATCATGGACTTTCACACCACTGAGGATGACAACCTGCTGGATGGGGACGCTGCCTCCCCAGGTAGGCAGTGTGGGAAACCCTTAAATGACCAACCAATCAAGCCCGGACCAACTCTATGCTCCGGGCTTGATGAACCTGGATTCTTATTCTCCAATCTGATCCCCATTCTTTTTCTTTGAATTCCCAGTGAGCTTCTCATTAGGCCATAGTTCTGCTGTTGCTGCTTCTTCATCCAAAATAAAAATTCTCCATGTAAAGCAGAGAAATGCTTCTCTGGTTGTGACTTACCTTGCTGCTGATGGTATCTAGTGTTTGTCTGCTCAAATGTGTTGCTGTCCTGTTACCCCGTGGCTCTGCTCTCTGCTCCTTCATCTAAGGTAAATGTCAGCTTTTCGCACCTGTCGTTCAGCATCACCCCATCGACTTTCTCCCAGTTTTGCTTATTTAGTTAGTCATATTCCTTAGGAAAATGGAAACAGAATATGGCTATTCACTTTAATCTGCTCATCAAAAGTTCAACAGCTTTGGCTTGTCCCTACAGGAGTCACCACAGTGGAATGTTGATTTGGCGTGAGTTTTTACACCAGCTGCCCTTCCTGCGGCAACCTTCCCTATGTTATTTATTTTTGGGGGGCATGGCTACAGCTTGTGCATCCCAAGCCATTGCTCTACCACTGATCCACCAGACCTCCTGTAATCTGCTCATCAATATGTAAAAAATCTTTTAATCTTCTTTTATCTTCTATCATAATTTAGAAATTTGATTTCATTTAATTACATGCCACTATCTACATTTAGTACATGAAGTTGCCTCAGATGAATAAAGTTGTGAATTTAAACTAAGAAGTTCAGGTGAAGGCTAATAATTTTTCGGCATGAAAGTAAAATATTCCCAATTCTACATCCTGGCTTTTTCACAGCTTCCAGACCCATATGTTACTCTCAAAAATAGACAGACAAAAAAGTGAGGAAAGGCTTATAAATAAAACTGCTAACTTAAACCTATAAAAATATGTACTGCTGAAATTTAAGTTGTTAATTCAAACTAATGACTTACAACTTAAAAATGCCAGTTTTTTTAAGCATTTTCTAAACAACTCAATTACTAATTACCTAAATTGATGATCCCCTTTTTTCATTGTTCACTTAACTATCAGTCAGCAAATTGCTTTAGAAACACTTACAAGACTAGATTTCTTTCATTTTACCTGGTTTTATTTATTAGTCATTAGTTTTGTCATTAGTCACACGGACATGTTGCCCTGACCACATGTTTAATGCTGTAGTTTCCTGTTGACTGTGGCCTTGCTACTGCATTTTTTTTCCTCCCCTCTGTGTCGTGCAGATTTTCCTGTCAGCTCGTGATGATGTAAGGTATGTGTTAGCAACAGTTCAGAGTTGTGACACAGCCTCTGTGTTTTTTTTAAATTATAGTGTAGATGAAGGGTGGCGTACAAGTGAATAAGGTTTTCCTGCATTAGAGAAGCTATGGCCATTACTTCATTCAAGGTGAGACTGCTGGAAGGAATCTCGCCACGCTGCTTGTTTGGCTGCTGTGCAAGACAAATACAGTCATACCTGTCACTCCACTACATTCACCTGGTTCCCATTCATTCATTTGTTGGCTGGTACTATCGGGTATCCCATTAACATCTGATCTGCTGCATTTTCTTTATTCTTTCTTGACTAAGTAAATATGCTGAGAGGGACTCATTTTCTCATTTTCCTTTTTCTTTTTTCCTCTTTCACTTGCAGCTAAGGTGTCAAAGATGTCTGCAGTTAAAGGGAATGTTAAAGGGAGTCCTTTAACATTGGCATTGTGTTGGTTTAATTTCTGTAAAATCCCTTTTTGAACAGAGAATGAGCATTGATGTTAGTATTTGGCACTCAAAACATAATATTTCTGTTGAATGAACATCTATTGCCCACACAATAAAACTTAACAATTGTTGGTTTAGTAATGCATGGGCCCAGTTATTTTTTTCTCCTCTTAAATACATTTTTGAATTAACCAAAACCCCATATTGTGTGGTACATTTTACAGAATCAGTTTGTTACTTTCTAAGTTTCTAAGTTAAATTAGAAATGTTTGTTAGACAGTCGGGTCTTGACTGCAAAAGGTGAATTTGTACATGTTGTTGGAGCTTGGATGACAGCGAAAGGATCACCTGAGTTAATGGAATTTATTTTATGGGTAGTTTCTGCAGATTTTAATAGCATTAGGATATTTCATACGATATCTAGTTCTATACACTGTACTTTGGAGGTAGCAGGGGTTGTGGTATGCAGTGTGGGTTTTGAGGGATTTACTTACAATGTCTCCAGTCTCTCCTTGGTCTTTTTATTCTTTTAATCCGAAACTGAACCTTTATGCAGTCGGGCCCAATAGTCGGGCACAGTAACTCCAGGGGACTATTATCCATACCCAGACTCCACCTCCTTGTGTCATCAGTCTTAATTTATGTGCTGCACCCAGACTGTCCTGACATTCTCATGAATCAGTTTGGCTGCTAGACGGTGCAGTGTGAGCTAGTGTTTCATGAAATCTCTTCCTTGAAGTCGGTTTGCTGCTCCCTGTACTATTTTTAATGTTGAGGGTTGGGTTTGTAAAAAGCCAGCCCTCCCTTTTGCTAAGACGGCCAGTGTGAGTACAGGGCTGGCTGACTTTGTTTGCCCAATGGAGGATTTTACAGAAATTTTTTGAAAGACTTGGAAGTAAAATGGATCAACACCACAGTGGTTTGGAAACCAATGGTTCTTGAAGTGAAAAACATTTATTTGGTTTCCTATAACTTACTGGATTACAGAGACTGAAGCGGTGCTTCAGTGTCAGACTTCATGTTGTGGTTTTCCTGGTGGGCACTTGCTGAGGAGGGAGTTAATAAGTTATGGCAAACATCAGCTGTGCCACTGCCCAGCAGCAGTAGCCCTGCTAGAAGGTAAGGCTCCATGGAGGTCTCAAGGGCAACACACTGCTTTTTATGTTAGAGCAATGACAAAATCAACTTGTGTGAAGTGTCAGGCTACCATTGTTTAAGCCTGAGAACTGCAGAGCATGTAGAAGTACTCAGCTTAGTTTTATTGTTTCATATGATAACCCATCATTACACCGAATTTACAAAATATCCTCTGCATTCAAACACATTGTGTGTGATGCCATGTGGATTTTACCCAAGTACTGAACAGTGGAAGGTAGGCGGCACTGCTCTACATTAGAGCCACAAATGTCTCTCTTGTATTATGCCACAAATGCAATGAGACGTACGCGTAGCTGATGTCGTTTCACATCGTCCCTATAGAGTGAACACAGAGCAGCAACTGCTGTGTATCTGACATTTGAGCCACTTTTTCCTCTTTCCTATCTTACGGTGATCCGGTTTTATTTTTCCTTTGTATAGTGCAGGCAAGGAATCCCAGGGATTACAGTGGAATTTATTTCAAAATAATCCAACAAGGCAAATGACTCCTACAGGCATGTACATGCATAGTTTTTTTATTTATCTATAAAAAGTGATTTTATGTTGAACTGGCAAATTACAGCAGTGAAAATTTTCTTTCCACAAAAGCTGGGGAGCCTTTTATTTGTGAAATTATTTCATTATATTCATTATGTCATCTATACTCTTTGCCATAACCCCCTCTGTTTGGACCCCCCCCCCCGTTTGAAGTATGGTCTCTTCCAACTTTCAGTGAACTCCCCCTAGCAACCAAGCAGGCAGGGCTGACCGGCCTTGTGTCAACGTCTTTCTCTGTGTGTGTGTGTGTGTGTGTGTGTGTGTGTGTGTGTGTGTGTGTGTGTGTGTGTGTGTGTGTGTGTGTGTGTGTGTGTGTGTGTGTGTGTGTGTGTGAGTGTGTGTGTGATGACATCAGCTTTAGCAGAGGGAGGAGGGAGGGGGGAGGGAGAGAGGACTCTGTGCTTTCTCTCTCTCACACACACATGCGCTGTCTTGCTCACACAGCCCTGCTTGTCTTCCTCTGGTAAACATGGCAGCGACTGCAGGGACTGACACACACGCAGCCTAGTGAAGCCTAGCCTAGCTTAGCCTAGCCTCGTCTGAGCTGTCAACATGGAGGAGGAGGACGCGGCGGCCGATCCCTATTTGCCTTATGACGGGGGAGGGGACACCATCCCCCTGCAGGAGATCCCTAGGAGAGGTACGCCACATCCCCTCCTTCTTTTTCTCGCCTTCCTTCCTCGCCGATGACGGAGGCCTTCTCCTTCTCCTCCTCCTGTGCATGTAACAACATGGCAGCAGACATGATGCAGGTCGAGCAAATGTTGCCTCATCTGCAGTTGGTCAGAGTCAGGAATCTTATATGCATATACAGTGGAGACAAAAATCTACCTATGCGGCTTGTTTCACCATTCACTTCCCTGTGGATGATTAACCAGCTGTGTGTGCACGTCAGCCAGAGATAAGGAGATAAAGAAGGAGCTGATCTTGTGTGAAGGCTTGTGCTTGAGCCCTTTTGTTTTTGTGTGTGTGTGTGAAATTATTGTTTCTATGACAAATACAGGTTGCTACTCTCTCCCGTGGGGCTGGAGTTCGCCTCGAGCTGTGTGTGTTGCTTTCTTCGGATCTTGTTAGAAGTTTATGGTGAGCGAACAGAGACAAAAGGCCCCCGGTGAGTTCAGGGTCCATTCACTGCTGCTACATCCACTTTGTGCTCCAACTTCAGTCTGCAGATGTCCCTACACCAAAGCTTTTATTTCCTTACTTCCTGTGGAGGCAGGTTCTTTGTCCTTAGGTCCTCTTTAAGTTTATGGATAAATAGTCTTTTATGCAAACTCTAGTTGACCACATTTTATTTCAGACCCATCTCACTCTTTCTGTTCATGTCATGGCCACATTCAAACGGTAATTGTAATTAAGACCTCTAAGTCAGGGCGGCTCTGTTTCTTTAACTAATATGTCAAACTTGTCACATCCAAACAAACTGCAGGAAAGTCGTGTGAAAGTAGCTTGTTAGTCTATAGGTGTTTTGGTTTAATCCGTTTATTCGTCAGCACTCAGCGTGTCTCCAGTTGGTCCTCGGGCCGGCATTTGTGAACAGCAGAGCTCCTCAGGCTATAAGCAGGTTGTTGAGGTCGGTTTATGATGCCAATCACATGACGGCTCAGCAGCCTAAACCTACTCCAACTACAGCTGACCCACCGTAGCCAGCTGCATCTAACCCTTCCTGATCTGATTTACTCGACAGTAGTGGAGTGGCCCTAAGAAGGAATTCAAGGATGGTTGTTAGGATGAAGAAAACCTGGAAGCCGTGTTAAACACTGTTAGAGGAGTGGTACAACTGATGGTCAGTAAGCCTGGTTTTCGCCTTAATGCAGGCTGGATAGAATTGCAGAGTCACTGCAATAAAGCATGATGGACCTGAAACCTTGTTTTATGTCAGTGTGTCTTTTGGCTGCATGTGTGCTGAGCTCATTGAAGTTGATTCTAGCGACCTGCTCGTATGCAGTCCCCCTTCAGTTTCTGCTTTCCGTGGCTTCGCCCCTGCATGGCACCACGCTCCTGACTCAGCTCATGGCTGCCAGCAGTGCAGCATCAGTAGGAGGAGCTTTTCATTTATCTCCTCAGTCAAGTGTTCTTACCAGAAGCTGAAAATGTTCCTTTCATAAATCCGCAATGTCTCACTTGTACCCAATTATGAGTTTGAACCCCTGAAGTTGTTGCTGCAGTGTAAAGAAGCTTGTCTTTTTACAGTGACTCACTCGCAGTGAGTTGTTATTTGTCAGGGATGCACCATAAGCACATTTTTTATCTATATTTTTTCTCTCTGGTTCATATTTGAATGATAAAGTAATAAATTATACATTTGCAGTAAGTTTCTATGATGAAAGCTTCAGTTTGTTGGAATAAGAGTTGCTCATTACTTGGCACTGGCAGCAAACTTTGCAGTGGTCTCTTCATTAAATATTTTCTAGCATATTTTGTGTGCGTTTGTCTGCTGCTACAGTAATGTTTTGCAAGCATTTTTTTGGGCTTCCTACTCGGTGCATTGTGTGCGGACTTTGAATAGAATAAGGATGTCGCACAGGCGTATTCCACAAATACAGTTACATTGATAAATTAATTTGAATTTATGATTCAGTACAAAAATACACAGACATATTGTATGTTTACACTGAGGCAACAGTAACTTACAGGCTTAGTACAACAAATAGCTTTTCCTCAGTATTAAGATAAATATCTGATGCCTTATGTTAGTTATTGTAGCTCTGTATTAAGTTTTATGATTTGTGTAATACTAGGTTTTCGACCTGCTTGCTTTTAAGCAGCAAAGCTAAAAACTCTCAATTCCCCAGAAATGTGAGATAGAGCTTTGATCAGCTTTGATGATCTCTGAACACAACCACTGAACACATCCACTTCGCTTCACTAGGCACTAAATGTATGAGCAAAAGCCAACTCGCTTCCTGTACACAAAAGCATTTGGGTTATAAGTCTGTGTCACCGTATGACATTTGAATAAACAAGTTGCTTCTTCTCCCGGTGCATTAATGTGTGCCTCTGAATGTGGCAGTGATGTGGAGACACTTGTCAACCCCACAGCTGTTGATAGTTGCAAATATTTAATTTAGTCAAAGACAAGAAGCATGTGTGTGGTCAGAACAGAATTGTCTGAAAGCCACAGTGTTCAAAACAGGACTGTGAGCCATTGTCACGATTTTTGGCGACGACTAATTCAGGCCCTGGCTGGGTGCCAGATGAGGCAGCGCACCCACTGATGCGAAGTCCCACCACGATTTGTCCCAGTGTGCCAGATGGCTGGTGCACCATTGATATACAGCTGCATTCCTTCGCTTAGCGCTTTAAACGCATACAGTTGGGTGCAAAGGGTTCATCCACTTATTTGGAAATCACGAAGACAGTAAAACAGATTTTTTTTGCATAATAAAAACTGGTCAAGTGGTGTATACATTTTTTTTTTTTTAATAAAGGCGATGAAACTTTTGTACCCAACTGTGTGATGCTAATTAAATTACATTTTATTGTAATCGTCCAATAAGCATTTCTCAGTCCACAATATTGACCTGAATGTAAGACAGTCCTGATTATACTCAAAACAGTTGTCAAGGAGTGTGTAAAAACATTTTTTTAATTCTTAAATTATTTTTATTCTTTTTGTTAGATTGCTTAGTTTGTAATTCTTTTAGTAGACAAATGTGCAAGAGTTTCTGTTCTTGCAGGATGTGCTTAACTGCAGTGGATTGATGAGCGTTTTACTGGGCTTGAAAACCTTTTGTCATTCCATTCATTCTTACAACATTTTTAAAAATTGGGAATACTGTTCCCCTCCTCATAGGCTTTTTATAAACTCACTGACCATTTTCTGTTACTTTTGATGATAAAGCCACATGTGTTCTAGCCAAATGTCGTTAAATGTAACGATGATGAAAAACTCATTCTTTGTTTCACTCTTTGTTCTATTTCATTGTAAGTGGATGCAAACATTTTTCATTCTAGTCTACCTTTAAAAAATATGTATAATTGACATCTACCTACCTTTATGTCCTAATCTGACATTTTTGTACTTTTTTGTATTTTTTAAACTTTTTTAAACTTTTTTGTGTTACAGCTTGTGGCATGAATTTTTGCAAGAACCTTTCTTTTAAGTAACATTTTTGCTTGGTACATTCAACTGCTAAAAACGTTTTCCCATTACAGGCCGATGCGTGAAAATCTTGTATTTTGTGTTACTGTGGTTTAATATGTTGAGTCCAGAGAGATTGCATCTTAGTGCTTTACTAACACTAGACCTCCATGTCAGACAGCTACTCTTGTTGAGTCAACATCTGAGTCATCACAATTCCACTTCTCTTTCACCAACTCACACACACACACACACCATCAGCCCCTGGACTGTCCAGACTGTAGCTGTCACTCTGATATCAAAATGGAGAATGATATTATCATTCCTCCCCTGCCAAGCTTGACTCTGCTACTATTGCAGACTGTAGCTTACACTCTCATTTCCTCCTAATTAGAGAGTGTGTCAGTTGCTCAGATGAAGGCCTCACTTTGCCATTTTGTCCCTGCTTCTTTCAGAAATTCCCACCAAAGAGTTTTGGTTGGTTTCTGAAGGGAGTGATATGCACTAATAGGCTTCACTTTCAAAGGCTCTGTCATGTGAATTGAATAACGATGTCTTTGGGAAACAGGCTTTATCGTGCAGGTTTTATGATTTATTACAGAGCAGTAAATGATATTTGTTACATGCTTGCGTATGAATTTTCTAATGCATTGAGTTGTGAAGCTCATTTACTAGGTAGTAATAATATAGTGTAGCAGCTGTATAATGCTTGTGATAAGATGCAGATGTAGTGTGTTTTTTTGTGTAAGCAGGTCACAGATGGTCAACCACAATGAGGCTTTGTTTGAGAGTTGTGTTTCTACCCATGTTATTAATTGTGCACAGGAGATTAAAAACATAAAGGTAAATATGCTCTGTGGACTACAGTCCTGGCGTCAGTGTGTATCAGTCACATTCACACCTCTGTCTTCAGCAGTTTGAGAGTCAAAAAAATTAAAGCTTTTTTATTTGGTACAGATTACATTGGGTAGAAAAACTGCTGAAGTGTGTTGTTGACTTTGGATAACATGCGTTAAAGCATATTTGTAAAACTGCATACATACGTTCCATGTTTGGGTGACAGTTAATGAGCTCTCTTTTTCACAGAGGTCAAACTCAGCTTCATTCTTATGTTAACACACAGTAATAGTGAGCCTGTTTAAATAGTTGAATCTGATATTGCTGAACATACACAAACAGGAGAAACTAGTTGAGCTAAATTTGATATGTCACATTGAACCCAGTTATTTGAATTAGTTTACCTTAGTCACTGTTCCACAGAGCTGCAGCTAAAGAAGTCTCACATATCACTGTCATAACATGTAGGAGGATCAGCCGTTCTCACGGCTGTGAGCATCAGCGCATGGGTTATCTATAATGTATTTAACAAACTTTGTGTGACAGTAACATTTCAGTTTTTAGAAATAGTGACTGTGTATTTGAATATTTGAATCAGCTTCCTGCTTTATGACTATGTTAAATAAGGAGATAGCAAACAAATTGAATCATCATGGTTCTCATAAGCAGCTTATTCCTTCCCAGATGCTCCGGCGCAGGTGTGACTGTTTGTATAAAACCTTTCCTTGAGGTGTTTCAGCACAGTTTACACATTCAAATGTTTCTGCAGAGCTTATGAACATCTACTCCCTCGTCGTCGTTGCTCCACATGACATGATGGGCTCTAGGTCTTGCAGGGTTTTTCAAGTGTAGCTGTGTCACTGCCAGTGTCATTGTTTCTCGGCAGTGAGTGTGTGATGGGCTCTGCAGTGTTTATAACCTAAAAGGCAAACTCTCAACCTCACCCATTGCTGTCTCTCCTCCTCAGGGTCTAACTACGCCATGTCTAACGGAGGTGGGGCTGCCAGCAGCTCCACTCACCTGTTGGACTTCCTAGAGGAGCCCATCCCTGGTGTGGGGACTTACGATGACTTCCACACTATCGACTGGGTCCGCGAGAAATGCAAGGACCGCGAGAGACACAGGAAGGTGAGAACAGAGAGCGTGTCTTAAAGTAAAACCTTCACTCTGAAGGATTCCTTAAAGGCCAAACAAACATATTCACAAGTTTGACAAGTTTAGCCACACAGTTTGGTCATGTTCAAAAGTGGAATGGGCCGTCAGAGCATAGTCAGGATGTTACACACATTAAACACTGTCCACTTAAAGTCAGACACTCACATAAGTTGATTTCAGCTAATATACTGCACAGGATGTAGTTTATTAGACATTGTCTGCAGATACTGGCATGTAACAACTCCTTAATATTGTGGATGGAAATAGTCTTCAATCACCCATTCACACAAAGCAAGATTTGATCAACACTAAATCAACTGGCAAATAGTTTAAAAAAAATACACACACTGGCAAGATAGTTTAAAAAAAGTCACAAACAAAAAGCACTAGATTGTTACTGGGATCTTTCTATGTATATATCTTATTTCTCAGCCTGGATATTTTTTATAGTGACAAAATTCTTTTAAATTTTAGCCATTGGCTTTTTTTGTCTTCACCATTGGCTGGAGGCTTAGACAAAAGATAAGAGTGAACTATGATGCTCAGTGTAGAAATGTAACAACACAGAAGTCATAAATTAAACAGAATGGAAAGACACGCAGTAAACTGTTGGCCGTCTGCCCTACACCTGTCCACGTCACGATTATTCTCTCTCTGTCAACACTTTTATCCTAATATTGACACAGTTTTGCTGCCCCGCATTTTATTACTGTTTTACTGCACTTCTGGAAATGAGAACTCTGAAAAAATTTAAGTTGTTTGAAGTCTCTGTCAAACATTCTTTTTATGGCCTGGTCTTATCTGACATAAAGGAAATGATTAATAATGAATAATTCCAGTGTGTGATAACTTATTATTCAGAGTAGTTGTGAATTTTTGACATATGTACCCTATATTTATACAGTGTATTTTAGACTTTAAAGTTTATTTGTTTTATTTCCCTCTTTCTCTAGATTAACAGTAAGAAAAAAGAGTCTGCATGGGAGTTTACAAAGAGCCTGTATGATGCCTGGTCGGGGTGGCTGGTGGTGACGCTCACTGGCTTGGCCTCAGGTAACAGACATTCATAAAAACTGTACAGATACACACACACACACACACACACACACACACACACACACACACACACACATCTCCTCTGCTGTGTCTCTCACATGCTTTGCCTCAGACAGCACGCACTCAGTCTGTCCTCTAGTCTCTCTGTCCTCTGCTTTTTTTACCCACTTCTAATAAGCACACTTTCTCTGTCCACTGAGCTACAGAATCTCACCAATTATTTATGTTTCTATGACTAATAAAGAAAAGAAAACCATCAAACACTAACAAGACACTATGGGTATCATAAATTAAGCTACAGTAACTTGCTTTTGTTTGTCTAAGCCTGTGATACTCCACGAAGACCCATTGGAATTGGAAGTTTCAGACAACCCCTGAACACAAAGTTATAACCTTTATTCTGAGTGTCTGCTGTCTTTGGAGAGGATTAACATGCTAAATACAAGCGACTGGGGCAAAAAGCTTCCACATTATACCTTTAAAGATTTCATTTTGCTTTTTTTATTAGCATAGTGACTTTTAAAAGCACGAGTAGCAAGCTCACTGCCTACAAACACCTATTTATTTCTGTTCTCTACCACCTCTTTGCTATTCTTTTCCTCCTTCCTCTATTTCCTCCTGTCAGGTGCTTTGGCTGGCCTGATTGACATTGCTGCTGATTGGATGAACGACCTGAAGGAGGGCGTGTGTCTAAGCGCCATGTGGTTCAACCACGAGCAGTGCTGCTGGACATCCAATGAGACCACCTTCGCTGAGCGGGACAAGTGCCCTCAGTGGAAGAGCTGGGCTGAGCTAATACTGGGGCAGGCTGAGGTAGACTTAACACAAGTACAGGAGAAGGAAGCTTCTTTGGTGTCATCATTATTCAATTAAATATTCATTCCCTATAAGCTTTCTGAACCAATATTTCTTAAGAAAACTTAGAAAATAGTGGAATAATAGTTGTTCAAAATGTGGTTGGATCACCCTCAAAGTTAGGATGGTGGTTAGAGACTTTTTCTCATAACCTGAACGCAGCAGAAACTGCAGTGACATTGAAAGTGATTTTTGCAGTGATTTTTGGTCTCCCTCTGCAGGGTCCTGGCTCATACATCATGAACTACTTTATGTATATCTACTGGGCTTTGTCCTTCGCCTTCCTGGCTGTCTGTCTGGTGAAGGTGTTTGCTCCCTACGCCTGTGGCTCAGGAATTCCTGAGGTGAGGAAATAATTCTTTAAAAAATAAATAAATAACTATATTGTAGCTGACACTGAGTCCAGTGAACAGTCCATGCTGAGACCTCTCTTTGCAATGAATTAAAGTTCACTTCTCAGATTTCAAACCGTGAATAATTTTTCCCTGAGGGAGGTTTTGAACCTTTACTCATTTAGCAAAAGGTTTTGTCACGGAGTGTAAAATTTTTTTGCAATCTCATGGTGTCTTCAGGCTCTCTTTGCATGTCTGTGTGTTTCCTTTCGTCCTCTCCCAGAGACAGTATTTCTCTATATTAAATTTCAATTGTCTATTCTAACTCTCCATGAAAGTGGTCCAAATTTGAGAGATCCACACTGTGTGTTTCCTGTTTCCCTTTTGAAGTGTCAGTGAGTGGGCAGCAGGGAAATGTGATCATGGTGTGGAAAAACCCATTTTGAGGTGATCACTCTGAGCATTGAAGAGCTTTCCTTTGTGTTGCCATGGAAACAGGAAAGCAGCAGCTGCATGGGAAAGGGGAACTGAGCTAGTCTGGAACTTTGAATATTCTCATCTTGCACACTGCCTCAACATGTAAACCTGCTGATGTGAAAGAAAACTGATAATGATCTTGTTACACATGCCACAAGGTGAAGGGAAAGTTTTGGCAAGGCCATGGCAACAACACCCCTGTCTCTTTATGTCCATTAGAGATGACAAACAAAAACAGGAGGAAGGAAGGAATAAGGAATAAGACGGCCTCAAAGAAGCGATGAGTGGGGAATTATATACACATTATACATATATACATTATGTTTGTAACTCAGCCAAGATGTATATATATGTGTGTGTGTATTTATATATCTCAACCTCAAAGTGACAATTCATTTACAGGTTTCTAAAGCTCCTAAACTGTCAGCAACCTGGACATTTGAAATGGGAGTGCAGCAAATAGCTTTTCTGATTTTTATCTCGAACTTTAAGACGTCTCATCTGTGTTGGCTTAAAGTTTAACCAGGAAAGTTCAATGCTGACCTTAGGAATGTCTGTTTGTTTTCTTTCTCAATTGAAGTCCCAGTGTCCCCATATCTTGACATTTGTTTAAAGTCTACTCACACCTCTCCTCCCTCAGATAAAGACCATCCTGAGTGGGTTTATCATTCGAGGCTACCTAGGTAAGTGGACCCTAATGATCAAAACCATCACCCTAGTGCTGGCTGTGGCGTCTGGCCTCAGCCTGGGGAAAGAGGGCCCCCTGGTCCATGTGGCCTGCTGCTGTGGGAATATCTTCTCCTATCTCTTCCCCAAGTACAGCAAGAATGAAGCCAAGAAGCGAGAGGTGAGAGAGAAGGCATGGTGTTTATATATCGAAGCAGAGGAAAGTTTATATTTGCTTATCACCTCTCCTCTTTAATACATTACTATATTACATTACCGTATTTTCCGGACTATAAGCCGCTACTTTTTTCCGACGTTTTGAACCATGCGGCTTTTAAAGAGATGCGGCTTTTCTATCAATTTTTCTGCAGCCCTCAGATGGGCGCTGTAGATGGAAGTCAGTGCAAACAAAAAAGCGCCAGTTTTTATTCTTAGCGCATGCAACCCAAGACGCACAACAGCAAACATCAGCACTTTTACTGCCGTGTTACAGGCACCATTCAGGTTCAGGTGTATGAATAAACACTTATGTTACAAAATCTTTCTATGTAAATATCTTATTTCTCAGCCTGGATATTGGCGGCTTATAGTCCGATGCGGTTTATATGTGACAAAATATATATTTCTTTTAAATTTCAGCGGGTGCGGCTTAAATTTAGGTGGGCTCTATAGTCCAGAATTTACGGTATTACATTATATTCTAGAGCAAATGTAGTGTATTCTGACCACATTTAAAAAGTCCTGACAACAGTTGCGATGTTTATTTTGTCTTCTTAGGTTCTTTCGGCTGCCTCTGCAGCTGGGGTGTCTGTGGCTTTTGGAGCCCCAATAGGAGGAGTTCTCTTTAGCTTGGAGGAGGTACACACACTGCTTTACACACACGCATGAAGTGACCAGAAAATGTAATGTCTACGAATATATCAGGACAGTGGATTACATCTAGGTATGTAAACTTTCTTTCCGTTCTTCCAGGTGAGCTACTACTTCCCTCTCAAGACTTTATGGCGATCCTTCTTTGCCGCCCTGGTGGCGGCTTTCGTCCTGCGCTCTATCAACCCCTTCGGTAACAGCCGTCTGGTGCTGTTCTACGTGGAGTACCACACGCCATGGTACCTGTTTGAGCTGATCCCTTTCATCCTGTTGGGAGTTTTCGGAGGTCTCTGGGGCGCCTTCTTCATCCGAGCCAACATTGCCTGGTGCCGGCGGCGCAAGTCAACGCGCTTCGGCAAGTACTCGAAGTTCACAAATTTAAAATTGGAATTTCTTTTAGCCAATTTTTTAAAATAAAAGAAGAGTGCACATAACAGCTGTGATGTTGGGGTAAGTAGAGATTATCTAAATCTGTTTACAGTGTAGAAGGTTGCAGATTTGTTTTCCCCGAGCGACCTGTGTGGCCTTTCTCTGTGGAGTTGCATGTTGTCCCCATGCTTGTGTGGGTTTCATCCAGGTTCTCCAGTTTCCTCCCACAGTGCAAAGACATGTATGTTAGGTTAAATGGTGACTTTAAATTTCCTGTAAGTGTGACTGGTTGTCTGTGTTCAGGTTGTACCCCCAGACTCCAGCCCCCCCTGCAACCCTATACAGAATAGGAGGTTGCAGAGAATGCATATGTTCACAGGGCAGGAGAAAATGTAATATTTTCACCGCACTGTACGATGTCTATACCATCAGCTGTATAGTCAGAGCATTTTCATAACAGTCTAAATCACTGCTTTAATCATTCGGATGGTACGTGAAAAACTGGGCTTTGTAAATGTCATGTAAGCTTGCTGAGTCACAGGGTGGCAATAAAATTGTTACAGCAGCTTTGCTATAATCAGTCTATAACCTCTGCAGCATTGTATATCCGTGTGTGAAGTGTCAATCAGTGACAGCAGATCGATTTTATATTATTGTCTTTGTCCTTCAGTCTCATTTATTGTATTGCACTGTTTAACAGGTGACACAAAACATCTTTCCTCAAAACTGAAGCAGTCAAGATAAATATGTTAGTAGTGTCAACCAGTGTGATCCAGTGGGTCCAGTTTTTGATATCAGTTAGAGACCTGCAGTAACTAAATCTAAAGGCCTCCTAAACTCTGACATGTCTCCCTCAGGTAAGTACCCGGTGTTGGAGGTGATCCTGGTGGCGGCTATCACAGCGGTTGTTGCTTTCCCAAACCCATATACACGTCAGAACACCAGTGAGCTGATAAAGGAGCTGTTCACGGACTGTGGCCCCCTGGAATCTTCGCAGCTCTGCCAGTACCGCAGCCAGATGAATGGAAGTAAAGCCTTCACCGACAACCCCAACCGGCCGGCAGAGCCTGGCGTCTACTCTGCCATGTGGCAGCTTTGCCTGGCGCTCATCTTTAAAATCATCATGACAATATTCACATTTGGACTGAAGGTGATACTGAATGTTTTTGTCTCATAAGCCTGATATTTTACCCAACATTAATTCATTGGCACTAAAACCAGTTCCCGTCTTATCCCCAGGTACCGTCAGGCTTGTTTATCCCCAGCATGGCTATTGGGGCAATTGCAGGGCGAATTGTTGGCATTGCTGTGGAGCAGCTGGCCTATTATCACCACGACTGGTTCCTGTTCAAGGAGTGGTGTGAGGTCGGGGCCGATTGCATCACTCCAGGTCTATATGCCATGGTGGGGGCCGCAGCTTGTCTGGGTGAGTCATCAGACAGTATAGAAACATCCGAAGTAGCCGTTTGTAGGTAATAATCGTAGTTTCACTGGGTTTTAAACAAGACTTGGGCGATATTATGACCGCAGACATTTGGAGATATTGTTCATACATATTTTTCTTCAATGTTTGGTTAATGAGAACATTTCAGAGTGTGCTGTAAATCAGTAAACTGCACTGGTTTGTTTTTGCATCATTTAGGTCAGTTACCTTATTTACTTCTCTAGGTTAAAGTTTTTTAGAATTTAGATGTTGTATTATTTCTTTTTTATACCCTTACTGTCAAAATAAACCTCAGATTTATTAGAATTTGTGTCAGTGTGTCCTTATTAATGTTAATAGCAAATTTCTTTAGTGCTTTTCTTTTAATTTCTTACTGTCGTCCTCCTGTAGGTGGTGTGACCCGTATGACGGTCTCCCTGGTTGTCATTGTCTTTGAGCTGACAGGAGGCCTGGAGTACATCGTCCCTCTCATGGCTGCCGTCATGACCAGCAAATGGGTGGGTGATGCGTTTGGCCGTGAGGGAATCTACGAAGCCCACATCCGCCTGAACGGATACCCCTTCCTAGACGCTAAGGAGGAATTCACACACACCACGCTTGCCCGGGAGGTGATGAGGCCCAGGCGCAGCGACCCGCCGTTAGCAGTGCTGACACAAGACGATCTGACGGTAGAGGAGCTGCAGGGCGTTATCAACGAAACCAGTTATAATGGTTTCCCTGTGATAGTGTCCAAGGAGTCACAGAGGCTGGTGGGCTTCGCTCTGCGGAGGGACATCACTATTGCTATAGGTAACTAAGCAGAGCAGGACTGGCTGAAGCAATGATTTTTCCACATTGAAGTGCAAAACATGAGATCAGGAAGGGGCCGTGTCCAAAAAATATGTAGTGTGCACAAATAACATGCCTCAGTTGCTCATGTTTACGTGTCCCTAAGCAAACTGCTGAACCCCAATGTCTTTCTAACGTGTTACCAAGGGATACAGACAGACAAGTTTCTCAAGTATTTTCTATTTCTCTCCTTAACAGAAAATGCCAGACGCAAGCAGGAGGGCATCATGTTGAACTCTAGGGTGTACTTCACCCAGCATGCACCCACGCTGCCAGCCGACAGCCCTCGGCCCCTAAAGCTGCGCTCCATCCTTGACATGAGCCCCTTTACCGTTACCGACCACACCCCGATGGAGATAGTAGTAGACATCTTCAGAAAGCTGGGGCTGCGTCAGTGTCTGGTCACTCACAACGGGTAAGTAGGGAATAAAAGAAGATGGGCTAGAGGAAGAGAAGGTGACTTCCTTCTTCACTGTCCTTCCTTCTGGTGTTGTCATGATTGACTGATCTGAACCAACACATGTACACGCTGCCTGGTGTTGCATGGGCTCTCAGGTCCCTGGATTTCCTTGTAATCTGCATGGCCTGGTTTAACCACTGTGCTGCACCTCCTTTATCCTCCTACTCAGCAGTAACAGTCTGAGCAGCTGACACTAACTTCAACTACATAACAGGTATCATGCTGGGAGAGTCTAGTCAGGAGAAGCGGTCAGTTCGTGTCCTGAGACCGAGAAAAAAAGGTTTTTACCCCTTTTGTCACATCATTAGTTAGTCTACGTCAGGCTTCGTTCTGATCACAGCTAGTTGAAATGGATGACAAACACCTCATGATCCGTTTGGGACTCAGTGTCAGACAGTACACTCTCACCTCCTCCGACTGTGGTTCTATCATAGCGTCACCGTGTGGTGGGATGTAGGAATTACCAAACATTCGTGTTTAGTAGTGCTGGTAAAATAGTTCACTGTGCCGATGAGTCGAGAGGATCCGTGCAGCAGTGTTTGGTTTTTGTTTACATCGTTATGTTAACCTCTTTCTTTACATTTTAAGGCATAAGACTGGTGCTATGCTGTTTTTATGCTGAACCCATAAACAGATCACAAGTGCGTTAGTAAATATCCCACACACTATCTGCAGCTCATGACCAAGAACCAAATCATTCCTACTGTGTTTGTAGATTTTTGAAAATAGGTCACAAATATCTTTCCATTCGATTTTAACAGATGGGTTTCATCCAACTTTATGCAAACAGTAGGTCATGGTGTATGGTGCTGTACTGCTGTTATTGTGTAATATTATTAATGAATATTACATAGTTTTTAACAGCAGGACAGTGTGTGTAGGGGTGACCTTAAAGTATATTCAACATAAGGCAATAAAATATATATATATAATAAGAAAAGCAGAATATCACCAGCCTGTAATGGTCACATTAATCCAAAATTACATTTGATGTGACTTTCAGTTGTGTTTACATTATTTCTTAAGATGCTATAAACATGAGGTTGTTATGAGCTTCGTACAATTCATAACACACTTAAATTAGCATCAGGTTCCATAGGTTTTGTTGTTTTTGTTTTGTTTGTTTGTGATTGATTGAGTTCTGTAATTTTTAGAAACGTTTTGTTAACATTTAGTTCTGTTTATTATTTAAATATTTTAAGTTGCACCCTGTTTTGTATGTTTTGTGCTGCTGCTGTCTGTTTTCTCTCTGTCTCTGTTTGTTTTTGTTTATTTGTTGTTTCTGGGCAGTTTGCCGAGTAATGGGCGTGTGTTTCAGGATTGTGTTGGGCATCATCACAAAGAAGAATATATTAGAGCATCTGGAGGAGCTCAAGCAGCACACGGAGCCCCTGGTGACTAGCCCCGACGCTTTTTTTTTTTACACGTGACACCCCCCTCCCCACCTTTTGCACCTTTGTCTCTTTAGGCTCTGACTCTTTTAGGAGGGATGCATGAAACTTGGTGTGAAAACCTGTGACAGTTCCCGGCTAAACATTATGTCTTCCTGCTCTTTCTCTCACTGTTGGCACTCTGTTGTCCGTGGGTTGGTTTCGTTTGTGTGAATTCACCTCTAATTAAGTCATTCACCTTAGAGAAAACGTCTGTAGATAGACGTCCCCGGATCTCCATCTTCATTGGTGGTAGCATTGCACTTTTGGAGTCATTGTATAGAAAAGCTTCCGTGTGTTTTACGGGTCCTGTAATCTCGGACCTCTGTGGGAACTGTCATCCTCATCACTGTTGAGCCCCTTTCAGACATGTGCTTCATCACTCACAGTCAAGGTGCTGGTGCTGTCACATGATGCTCTTGTAATTGATTGACAGCACAAACAACAAACCTGTAGGAATATTAACTTAAAGCCTCGACATGTTGGTCGAAGTTGAACTTGATAAAAACACTTTACTTCAAGCTCACACGCCCTCATGACAGCTAAGCTGATGTATTTGTGATTGGTTTACTCTGAACTTTAATCATAATGTAAACGTCACATTTCACGGTAGTTTGAATGATGGAAAGTGAGTAATTAGCCGACACATGAATCTGGCAGCGTTGGAGAAGATGTGTCTGAAAAGGGTTCACGGGATTCCCAGATGCAGCCTTTCAGCTGTTGAACTGCATTTGTAGCAGCTGTAGCTCTGTGTAGTGCTCTGTCGGGCTGCGTCATGCTGGCTCCTTCATAAGATGTTGGTCATCTCTGGCTGGTTTTGTTTCCTGATTTATAGTAACTGCAGAGCGTAGACATGTTGGGCAGAATTCAGATTACATGCTTGGTAGTAAATGTCATTTCTCAGCATGTCTGTTATGGTTTCCCTGTCTTCCTCTCACAACAGTTAATGCTCATTATGAAAATATTCACTCATCCTCAGTTTTCTATTTTAATTAACAGCTGCTTTTTCCTCTTTTTTTTTTTTTTTTTTTTTTTTTGGTTTTGTTTTGTTTTTAAACCCCTCCCCTCTCGACCCTACCGTTTCGCCCTGGGTCTCCACAGATTGATGACATCTGACTCATCGCCTTAACAACCACTTGGCGAGTAGCTAGTCGCTTGGGAAAGCGAACCAATGTTGTTTTAATTCTTAATAGAGGGTGGTTTTTGTTACTAGAAAGGAGGAAGTTGGACGTGATCTATAGTGCTTCTCTTAATTCCCCCGTCTCCCCTCATCGTGTAGTGGTAGAGATCATTGTGGTGGAGTGACACTCTTGTGTTGATCGGTACAAGTAGTGCTGTAGTGACCTAACTAGTTCGCCTTGTGTGATAATCTTCATGAAATAGTTAGTAATGGCCTGGTTTAACCTGCCAATGTTTCCTCTAAGACAGCTGAGCCCAGTTTCATGTGAAACTTATTTATGCTTATTAAGAAATCAAGAAACTCATATGGCACCAAACTACATCCACAGCCTCATGCGACTATGGTTATATTTTATGTATTCATTATGGATTTATCAGGCTCATGAAAACAGTCAACATGCCAAGAGCACATGAATACATATACACACAGTGTAAACACTGAGCAGTGCACTAAAGCAAATCAAGGAAAAGGAAAAACTACATAAAACACACATACAGTATAAAGAACATTGCAAAAACATTTAAATGGATGGAAGTATGTCAAATGGATATTTCCATAATAAAAGTAGTGGTGTCTGTCATTTTGAAATGGCAAAAAGAGTAAAACAAATAAATATATATTTCAATAAACTTAACATTTTAAATAGCTAATTTAATATTAATTTCAAATAATTGTTTAATTATTTATGAAGGGGATGCAAACTCTCAAAATCACAAATTTAGTTTTCCTTATTTTACTTTGTACTTCATGACTTATACTTCATTATTTTTTATACACGTCTTCACCATTTTTGTTACTTCTAACAATTAAACGATTTGTACCAGCTGAATGTGCTTTATTATTATGTTATAAATTTTGCATTCCCCCTACTGTATGTACATTCAGTTTCAGTGTAAGCTAATGCATTCAGCTAGTACGTGTTCTTTTATCATCAGAAGAAACACAATTTTTCAAAAAGCATTTAAAAAAACTTGTAAAATATTAAACTTTATATCTGAGCTAAAGTTTGTGTTCCTCAGAGAACTTACATCTCTGATGAATGATCAGATGTGCAATAAATGTTAATCTGATGCAAAAACAATATTTTTTTTGCCATTTCAAATAAGAGATGCACACTTACCTAACCTGACCTTTTTATTCTGTCAATAACTGGCTAAACATTCACATAAAAGTTGTTTTCTTCATAACTTCTGAAAAAATGCATTGGCTTTCTCAAATCTGCCGTTCCAAAAATCTCTTAAAGATTTCTTCGGAATGGCTAACTTATGGAAATTTGGAGCACTACATGTCTGGGATAGCTGGACACGGCAGACAATTTTTTTCTCCTGCATTTGATAAGAACAGGGCAGATATCATAAAAATTCAGAATACATTTTTCTTCTCTTGTGTTTTTTTTCACATTTTGTAATACCAGACTTCTTTGTGGAAAGTTTTTGTTCCCGTCGGGATTTGAGCCTAAGTGATGTTAAAATATGCTAAAACCTAATCCGACATGATTTTTGTTTCCAGTTATTACCTGGAATAAAAATGTTAAACAGACTGGACTTTGCTGACTCACAGGAAACATTGCCGTCTACTTCCCTGACCCTCCATCCTAAACCTCTCCGATCTGCACCTTGCGTTCCAAGCGTCTGTGACTGTCTTCACTTGTTTCACTGGTCCGAACGTGAACAAGTAACAGATCTCAGCAGCTCTTGGTGAACCCAGGTCTGATCCGTGTGACATCCCACCAGTGTTTCATGCCTCCTGCTGCTCAGCACCTGTGGCTCAAATCCGAGCCACAAGTCCGCTCCTCCCCCCCAGACCTGGGGCGGTCTCACTGTATTTGCTTTCCAGGGTCCAAATGAAGCTAAACATCCAGCCTAACAAAATACAAACTGTCTGTTTCCTACCTGACAGTATTAGAACAAAGTGCAGTGAGACGTTTGGACCCGGCTCTGCTCTCCTCTAGCTCTGCAGCAAATGGACCGCTTCTCTTCACTGCTATCTGCTATTTTTAACATGCTCCTCTTTACCTAACCTCAGATTACATTCATGGCTGAATTCAAGAGCACAAGGACCAGAGCTTTGATATTGAATTAGTCACTTTGAGGGTTGGTCTGCAGTGGGCTCTTGAATCAGAGAGGACAGTCCTGATTAACTCGATATTTTGTAGCTTGTTTCTAAGGCAGACCCAGACTTGTATAGTTGGGTCGGACAGGTAAGACGTGTTTCAGAGGAGACTGAGGCAGGTTTGTCACAGGAGTCAGAATTTGTTCATGTTGCTGGCGTTAATTTGGTTCTTAGTTTCTCAGTTGCGGCCATCATTTCTGCTTGAAACAACCACACGAGGCTACTGTTGTTAATCTGTGGTTAAGAATCAGTGTGGTAAGACAGAGACAGTCAGATTTTAGGTAGATTAAAAACAACACAACAAAAGATTTTTTGCTCAATAACATAATTTGGAAACATTTGTTAGTGTTACCTTGTTCCTGTGCCACATTAACCACTTAAAGCAATAATAAGTTGCTTTTCCCTAATCTTGCTTTAGTTGGAATATGCTCCAAAATGTCCCCTAAAGTGCAGTGGACGTCTCCTGTGAGCAGACTTCCTAAAGAGCAATGGCTGCAGTGTAGATATATTAAAATCTTAATGTTTTTTAACAGGACTCTAATTTGTTGATTTACAGCTTCCTATTAATCTTAATTTGATAGTGACTAACCACCAAACGGCTGGGCAGATCATGGTGGAAAACAAAGCTCATGGTAGAAGAACTAGGACAGAGGAAGGGATTAAATTTAATCTGACAATGATGGTCAAAACTATAAAACTAAGAGTCGTAATAAATGAAATATTCTGTTATTCTGTTACTGCATGGCTGTTAATGTTTTCTCAAAGTTCTCAAGTTTTTAGCCAGTTCTTAATTTCTGACCTAAAGTTTATTAAATCAGTACGATATTGTAGCAGTACTGAACAGTTGTGGCTGCTGTGTGATCAGCTCCAAATAAAAACAAAAACTTTCATATGAAGAGAATTAAAAACTAAACTAAATTGGGAAAGGAATATAAACAATGTCTGTCATGACTCCTGTGACACGTGTGTGTCTTCTCTTCTCCTTTTCACGGTCACTAACTTCTCTCCTCACCCTGTTCACCACTTCCTGTCTCCCCTGTAGGATCCAGCTGCTTCTTGGACCAGTGACATGACACGGCTGAGGCAGCGTCAGAAACGACACCCGGAGTGTTTGTGGGTGCTGTTTCTGACCTGCTCTCACCCCTTTCTTTCCTTCACCTTCTGCTCTCCTCCTGCTGACTTTTGCCTCCTCAGGGACTCATGTTTTTGTTGGTTTCACGTGCTGACATTGATTTTATTGTTTATACCCAATGAAACTAAATCAAATCGAATTTAGATCACGTGCCTTTCTTTGATTTATCTTTATTCTGCTGTTTGCCAACAAAAACATGATATTTTCTTCCCCTCGCTCCAAACCACTAGCACCTCCTCATTGTTTTTTCCCCGTCTCCTCCTCTCCTGTGTCTCCCCCTGCAGGCGGCTTCTTGGTATTATCACAAAAAAAGATATCCTTCGTCACATGGCTCAAATGGCAAACCAAGATCCCGAATCCATCATGTTCAACTGATCCGCTCCTTCCAGAACGGCCGGGATGGAGGGGGAGACGACAGTGAAGAGGAGGAGGAGGAGGTGTGCCTCCTGAACGGCTCCAATCTCTGACATTTGGACCCTTTTTTCCCCATTTTAGTTTTGAGCTTTGTAGACCCTAAACCTCACAGCCTGACTCTGGCCATGAGAGGGAAAAGACATTGATTAAAGACTTTATCATCATTTTGGCTGCTGAGTACACGAGGAGGTCTCAGGTTGAAGGCACACTCAAAAGGAATGCACTTTTTACACACACACAAGAACACACACTTTTGCACTTGCAGACTCCTCAAACATGCATGCGCTCTCTCTCCCAAACACACACAACCGACTCCCTCACCTGTACAGATACACCCATTTGCACTCTTCGTGTGCCTCACCCTTGTCCTGTGTCCGCCGAGGTCATGATGGACGTCGCCTGGCTGGGGTGAAAGGTCAGAATGAACCGCCAATGTGGGACGCGATGAGGGACCTTGAGACCTCCAGGCTCTCGTTTTAAAAAAATAAATAAGTAAATATACGCAAAACTCATTCTCTTCACCTCGGCACACACACCCGTCTGTCCTCCAGAAAATACTTTACCTGTGAAATAGGTGTGTGTGTGTGTGTGTGTGTGTGTGTGTGTGTGTCCTGAACGACACTACATTCCAGCCATGTTAGCATGGAAACTGAGACGGCATTAGGTCTATTTCAGATGGCTTTATTAAGTGTGTGTGTCGGTGACTGTGTGTAAGAGAAAGGGAGGCAGAGACACAGAAGGTACTGTGCTTCATGAACAAAAGTGTTTTTCCCTTTTCAGAAGGAAAAAAGTGAAACAGTAAGACCTTTCTGAGTGTTCATTTCTGAGCCAGAATGTGTGCGTGTGTGTGTCTGTGTTCCCTGTCAACTCATGCAATGTGAAGGTCAGTCGAGGTATATGTAACGAAGACCAGTAACACAAATGTGTCCAGGTTGAGTTCTACTGTTACAGGAGACAAAAGTCGAGTTTCGTATTTCCGTACAACTTCTGATTTCTTTGAAGAATAACATCTAAGATTTTCAAACAAGAACTACATGTTGTATTGGGTTCTCCCTCAGTCTGTCAAAGGAAATAAAGTTTTACACATAGGCAAAGACACTAAAAACCTATTTTAAAGTAAATAGAGAAAAAAATAATAATTTTGTTGACCCAGTTTTTTTAAAAATCTGAAATTTGTAGCATGAGACATCTGATGAGTAATAACACTAAACAGGCTTTAAAATAACAAAATACAAAAACCTAAATCAACAAAATTAAACAAAAGCATGCTGAGATTTTCAAAAATCTAAAAGTGATTTTACATTTTTCAATAACTGCAAACCAACATTTTTTTTCAAATAGATGTCTAAACTGTTTGTTTTGTCCTGAAGTCTAAAATACAGCCATGTTCATATTAAAACTTTATTATACTTATAGAGTCCTTTGCTAAGCAGGGAACAACAAATATTCATCAGTATTGCTTTATAAATGGGTTCTTATAACCATTTAAAAGTTCAGCACTAAATTAATGGGACTTTCTGAGCCTAAACGTGATTCCAAAATGTAAGCAACAAATTCCATCCAAGATCACCAGCCAGTAAAATTCAATCTAATGCTGCGACCTCTTCAAATGCACGTAGATTTAATAAACACTGCTCAGTTTGTGACCCCTTACATGCAAACAAAATCTGTTTTTGTTTTTATATCGGGCTGCAAATATGAATGTGTAAAACAACAAAGCTTTCAATTGAACCACCTGAGACAAACATCACTAAAAGTGATGATATGGAAATGTTTGAACTGCTACACTTTCATCTGCTGATCAGGACCATGTGACATGGTCAAAAGCTCTGGGAATAGTGAGCAAGTGGACCTGTATTGGAGATTGGTTAACGTCAGTAATCGTTTAGAATTAGAATTTTGTTTTTCCTCCTTTCTTATCGATCATCTCATGAGCGCTCAGATTTGTTTTAAACTGGAGATTGACTTGTAAAGCTGAACATCTGGCTACATCTGCACACTGCTTTTACTTGCAACAGGTTTTGTTCTTGACACGTCTGCCAAGTGCCTGTCAAAGGTCTTCAGGCTTTTCACACACCTGCTCCCACTACACCTGAAGTAATGGAAAGTCAGTGAAGAGGGATAAACAGTAGCACCTTACCTGCTGAGTGGTGGCCGAAGTGTGTGTGTGTGTGTGTGTGTGTGTGTGTGTGTGTGTGTGTGTGTGGATGGTGAGTTTCATCCTGTGTACGTCTTTCTGTTGCAGTGACTGTCCTCCTGACACAGGCAGAGCATCGTGTTTGTTGCCCAGTGGTGTTGCCTAACATTGTATTTCTTACTGAGCTCGATGTTTTTTTTTTTCTTTTTTGTATTTATGGGTAGCGTCAATAGATTTGTGCATTATTATGGAGAATTTTATGTATGATTACATTGATTGTTTGACTGTACATTAAAAACAAAATATGTAAAGATTAAATTTGTTTTAAATTAAAAAAAGTTTCAGGTTGCACAGGTTGTGTTTAAGCGATTAATTTTTTCCTGAAAGAGTTTATCCACACATTTTTGTCTTTCACAAATTATAATTTCCAGGCAATTATTTTGCAAATATGCATTTAAATATTTGCAAAATAATTGCTGGGGCTAATAGGGCTTTTAACTGCATTTAATGAACTTCCTCAGCAGATGTTGCTCAGTTTGTTACTGTTTCCAAAGTACATAATTAATTCTCATGCTCAACATTTAGACTGGTGTGGATAAGAAGTCTTTAATGTGACATCATAACTGAGTAATCAACTGATGAAAAACATGTGATTCAGCTCTGGAACAAATAACTGGACCTTCAGTGGAGATTGTTTAGTCAAGCTACAGCTACATGGAGGCTCATAAATTATGTTCAAAAAGGATTTAAAAACAAAGAAATCTGGCAGCTGAATGGTTAGAGCTCGTGACTGTGTTGCACATCAGAGTCTCTTTGTTTCCTATCTCAGGCAAACCTGCAAACAAATATTAAGGCAAAGTTCAGATCATAAGGGCGAATTAAACAAAACTAAGAATCTGCCCATTTTTTTTATAGGACAATTAGTTTATTAGCAAAAAGTCCCTGACATAGAAACCGTAATCTTTACCAGCAGGCTGTATTTGCCCACCTACACATTTTCACAGTAAAGATGTCTCTTTTTCTGGACGAACTTTATTTCATTTTCCAGAAAAGGCTTCAGAAATTATTTGAAAGCTGTTAAATGTGAAAATTGATTGAAGGTCGATAGAATGTTATAAATTTCACATGGTGACCTCTTCAAATTGTGCGGCTATTAGTTTAAAATAAAAAGGTGTTTCATTTACTATTGTATATGAGAAAGCAGCAGCAAATCCTCGTGAGAATAAAACATCAACAGAACATTTATACTTTTTTTGGGTGAATTGATTATTGGAAGAAGCTGCTGATTCTGGATTTTCTAATTGATCCATTACAGTTCAAGAATGAAATAAATTAATCTGTCAGTCCATGTGTTCATATGAATATTATTTGGGACACAGGTCTTGTATAACATTATAATGTGGGACATTTAGGGTAGAGATGTCGAACGGCTCCTTCTCCTGCTCCCTTGTTCTGTTCCAACACATCCATCATTCATGGATCTGCCTGACATCGCGACACTTTGTGTTCTTCAGTAGGTTTCATTTGATACTGCCTCACTGGATGTTGAATTCACTGATTCCGAGGTCCAGTCGGTGATTTAAACTAACTGTCCTTGATAAACCAACAACTGGACCTACAGGTTAAGTTCTCCTTCTATCACGTTCAGTTCAAATCCATATATTTTGGATATTTGTCAGGGGGGTTTCCGGCCATGTCACCGTTTTTCTACCCCTTCTGTTCTCAGACAGCAGTTCCATTTCCTCCGTCACCTTTGTTCCACAACACGAGGGGACAGCATGTAACCATGGCTGCAGCTGCCACGACAAAAGCCACTCCGCACAGAAACACTGAGTGGGCTCCTCAGCTCGAGTTTAAGAGCTTGAGAGGTTTGAAGGGCTGCAGTTTTATGCTGGTGGATAATTATCAAGTAGCTGCAGTGCAGAAATGTTGGATATGTTTGAGGTTCACACATAGTGTTCAACATGACCCAAAAATACCAGTATATCATTTTCCAAGTATTCTATTTATTACATTTTCAGCAGGGGTTTTTAAAATGTAACAGATTTTGTCACACTTGGTCTCACTTAAATATGGGTAATAATTACACACTTTTGAGTTTCAGAACTAGAATCCCCACAATGTTTTATTAAAATAATTCGTGCCTTGATTTGGCTGAGAGGAAAAGCAGCCTAGAATTTTTGACACAAATTGCAGCACTCAAAACACTAAGAGTATTTCCTCAAGTACCTTATTTGCTTTTTACCTCAAGGAGCAATTTTGCTCACATCTTTACCTGCATTCGTCTTTTAAAACCTCTTATTATCCACAGAAATGTAGTAGTTTGTTGTTGTAGTAGATGATTTTATTAATTATTCTATGAAAAAGCACTTTAACTCCCCACAAATTAACTCTTAACAAACAATAATACATATACCTAAGTATCTGTGATTGTTTGAATGCTACTTTTACATACTGCAAAAACAAAAATCAATGCAGTTATTGCAGATATCTATACCCTATAAAACACATATACCATATGAAAGACAGGTGAATGAAACAACACACATTCACCAAACAACTGAAACGATGGTTTGTACACAGCACTTCCATTTTATTCCACTACAAAAAAGAGGCATCTCAAGAGCACCAGTAAAAGCAGAACAGAGTCCAGTTCTTCTCTGCCACAGACTGGACTGTTTAGCCAAGCAAAGAGGGAAAGAAGAGTGTTTTTAGTCCCAGAGAAAGATGTCGAACACCTCCACTTCACATGCAGCCAAAATGCAACTGTACTGTAAAAGCCTCTGCGGGAGCAAAACGATGCTGAGATCAGGTCAGGAGTCAAAATGAAAATCTAAAATGGCACTACGGAGGAAAAGAAGCTACTTTTATCTACAGGAGGAAGGAAGATGAAAGATTTGTTGAATACAGCTCAAACTAGCTGAGAAACTAAAGTCACACCACAATAGGTAATAATAATAATAATAATAATAATAACAATAATAATACTCTTAAAGGAAACGAACCTAACCAGAGATGTGTGTGAGACCCAATCTAGAAATGAAATTTAGCGTACACACAGAGATTTCCCTGGCTTACTTTTTGTCTGTCATAGAAATGCTATAGGCCATACAATCAGGAAATTATGACCAAACGTTTTCAGTCCAGCATGCATCTAGGCGAGCAGAACGTTGTACAATAACAGCGGATCTGCTGTAACAGTAGCTGGATGTGAATTCTTGAGCAAATGGAGGAAGCTTAGCTTTCATGGTTTGAAAGAAACTGCATGAAGAGCAGCTTGAGGCAGATTTCTACAGTCAGATAAAAACCCTAGCACTATAATAAACTACAAACTGAAAAAAAAACACAACAATCCCCAACGGCCGAAGAGTTACCACAATTCTTTAAATAATAGTCTGTGCTGTGAAAATCCCAACACAGGAAATGTCCCTTTACAATTCACTGCTTACTACATTAATATTAATGACTACACCTCTGGTGTACATTCAAGCATGAAAAGTCCAGAGTGAAACAAAATGCTCAAGTGTCTAAAAACCCTATGATTTATTCTCAGTAGATCACACCGAAAAGGTTTGAGCAGATAGTTCTGCTCAGACCAGTAAATAATAATCGGATTGTTTCTCTCCAAAATGCTAAATTAAAAATACTTCGAGGACCTTGTTTAATTGTCGTGTGAAAATGCATAGCAGGATAGCTCATGGTTTCTCCAGGGTACGTCTGTTGTCACACATGGCTCTCATAAAACACCTGACAGGGAGGGGTCTTATTTGCCGTTTCTTCAGCATGTTCAGTGATTTGCTCTGCCTCCACCTCAGGCGGCTCCTCTTGGTTGAGAGGAGGGAGGAGGGAGGCAAGGAGGGAGCAGGCTCTGACTGAGGTGGGCCTTCTATACTGCAGTAACCTCCGACAGCGAGCGGCGGGTGAACCGACACCTGGATGGCGATGTGCTGCGGCTGCTCTTGAACTGAGGAATTGTCGGACTCGCCGGTGGGTGATTCGCTGCGTTCCCTCTCCCGCTCTCGCGCTCGCTCTCTCTCCTGCAGGATCGTGAAGACATCCCTCACCCCGATGGGGGCAACCCTGCCCGCCGCCTCGCGCCGCCCTTCTGGCGTTTGTCTGACAAAAGTATGCCTCATCTCCTCCACTCCCACCACCTCCAGGATCTCCTCCATGAAGGTGCGGCAGTTCATGATGAGCGGTGGCAGCGGAATGCTACGAGCCAGCTCCTCAATGTACCGCGCAAACTCCATGGTCTTGAACTGGGTGACCTTGGCCAGCTCCAGCGTCTTGGCCGAGGTGATGATTGGGATCCTCTTGGCGATCTCGAAGGCTTTCTGCAGCTTCTCCGCGCCCTCGGTTCGGAAGAATTCGTTAATGGCTTTTTCCGTCTTCTTGAGGTGGCTGCTCATCATGCAGAGGCGTGTGACATTCAGGGCCATGATAATAGTGAAGGTGACCAGACACACCACCATGTAGTACACACCCATGTCGCCATTAGTGAACACAACACGCAGCGTCACTGTGCAGTTGGAAGTGCCGTGCGCATTGGACGCCATGCAGGTGTACTTCCCACGGTCTGCAAACTCAATGCTGGTGATGTTGAGGCCGCCATTGTCCAGCAGCCACCATTTCCCACCTACAGAGACAGAAAACGGAAACAAATGGGGCAACAGTGAGTGAGAACACACGAAACAAAGGCCCCACGATTAAAGCTACACAACAGTTTAGGTTTTTAGCTTAGTAGTTTTTTTATCGACTAAAAGTGTTTACAACCGGATTATGTGACTGCTCGTCTTTCGTTCCCTGCCAGATGCATTTGTAGCCAAGTCTTCTCTAAAACATTTAAACTTGAAAATCCTCTTAATGCATCTGTTTCGCTGCTGTAACTTCTCCTCTGAGGAGTTTCTAATGCTGATGTTTGCTGCTTTCACAGAGGAACTTACATTTGCTTAGGTGGTATTTCTGTGCTGCTTTTACTCTTTTTTGCATATTTATGTAAAATTCAGTGAAACAACAAACAACCTTATTCCAAGCATAAGTGTGGTATTCTACAGTCTTTGAAGTTGCAGTGTGCACAGTGATTTCATGTCTGAACCTGCATCTGTCCCGATCTCCGTCTCTGGCGCTAAAATGAAAAGCTATGCTTAATTCAATTCAATTCAACTTTATTTATATAGCGCCAATTTACAACAAGGTCATCTCAGGGCACTTTACATAATAAAGTCAAGACTATACAAACATGTAGAGAAAACCCAACAAATCCCCCTTGAGCAAGCCATAGGCAACAGTGGACAGGAAAAACTCCCTTTAACGGAAGAAACCTCCAGCAGAACCAGGCTCAGGGAGGACGGCCATCTGCCTTGACCGGTTGGGCAGAGTGGAAGTGGAGGGCTTAGTGTGAGCCAATAACGTGAAGGTAGATGAACTTCAATTTGTCCTACTCAAAACAATAAAACACTGCTGTTCCACTAAAACAACAAGGTTATTAAGGGTAATCAAACAAACATTTCAAAAGCGCATGTTTACATGAACCGATGTGTTGAACTGGAAATTTGACGACTTTCAGGCAACCGTTTCTCCACAAGCAGCAAGATTTAAAGTACAACTCCAACTCATCCTCAACTACTTTCTGTGTCTATGTTGTCGAAGTAAGCATGGACAGATTACTAAAAAGGTCGCTCTAAATCTGGAGTCTGAAGGCCGGACCCCTTCTGCAGCACAATCAATTTCCCAAACTGTTATCCCCTGAAGGAGATGAATGGGCCATCAGGAAATGTAGCCTGGCCAACAGTGTCCTGCCCATCCGCCTTTTCGCACAACTTCTAAATTTACCTCCGCCACCAGGTCATGTGATGCTACTGACATACAACCCAATACTACAAGCAAAAGAAATGCAAAGGACCCTGAGCATTAGACGTATGCAGAGACCAACAACAGCAGGTTACAAGCTGCTCTTTCAGTGACCACTGTTTGTTACTGTGGGGAAATTATCCCTCACTAATTACATTCCTGTGTATGACCCGAGGGAAAAGCTCTGTGACGGTACAGACACTGTTCTGGGTTTGTGGGTCACAACAACAATGCTGCCACTCCTTTTTCTGATGGCAGGTTACAACAGGCCGACTAAGAAGAGGCACGAAAACAACAACTTTTCCTTCAGGTTTCCGTCTGAGGTGAATCAAAATATTCAACCAGATGAACAAGGCTCAGCATGTTTGAAAATCATTTGTAAAGATTTTTTTTAACGACTTCTTTTTAACGGTTCTTGTGAACAGTCACAATTAATTTTGTATTTCTTTACTGTAGCTTCCACAGACATTCACTTTTAGTGTGTGACACAGATTAAAACACCTGTGACTAGGGTTCTCTCAGAAAGCTCACACACTGGCCAAGCATGAGGCCACACCACTGTCACATTTTCCATTGTAGAAACATAACATAACACTTTTTTCACACTTGCTCCTAAAATCAAAACACTGCACCAACTGTAGTATACATTAATAACAATACAGAATAATTTTATATTACTGACAGACCTTTTTGGGGCCTGATAGTTATTGTTCAGTTGGAGGATATGTGTAGTATGTATAGCAGGTGTACCAGACAATATGTATCCATCCAACACAACAAATACTGAACAATGCAACCTTCAGGAAAGTGACTGGTGTACGTGAGATCTTAATGCCATTGTTACATGAAATAACATATTTATCCCACTCATTTACCAATTACTCTGATTTTAACAGTAATCTGATTATCATCCTGAGTTTCTCTCAAAGACGGGGCTTACATGAACCACACGTCCACTCAAATATTAAATATGTCTACACTTCTCTGAAGTAACATTAGCCTTCAGAGAAAACAGGTTTTGTCACATTAAATGATATATGAGTGTGTGTGTACTGATAGAAGATTCTGGGTGACTTACTACCTCTCCAACCCAATGTCCTAGGTGAAACCTTGTCGTTTCCATGTTTCCAAGTAAGTACAGCCTGCCTTGCTCCAATTACAAAGTTGACCTAAATGTCTAATGTTAACTTTGAGAAGCGTAATTCATGGTCGATAAAAAACCTGACACCAGTTTGTGTTTGCTGCTAATCAAATCCAAATTGAGTGACTGGAGGTGACACAGAGAACAAGAAACCAGGTTTAAAGTAACAGCACAGTCTCACCGTTGGTCTCTGTATCCAGCCGGTCTCCATGGGAGTTGAACCACTGCACACTGGGGAACGGGTCTCCGGTAACATTGCAATCAATCAGGGCACAGCTCCCCTCGCGGGCAATTATCTGGCTCATTTTAGTGAACGCCACTGGCACAAATCCACTTTCTGTCACATTGCCCTTTTCTGTACGGTTTCCATTCCTGTCCACGGTTAAGGCCCCGGCGGCTTGAGAGGTGGCGAGGGACACCAGGATCAGAAAAACACATCCACCGGTCCAGTGCATTTTCTCTGACTGTGTGTCGCCCAAGGGGGAAACGACTCTGTCATAGCTCTTGCATCTCCATTCCGCACACTGGCTATCTCTTAGTAGTGGAAGGCCGCTGGGCGTTCAGCTCGGAAGCCTGAAGCAGCTCACTGGAAATGAGAAGGTGATTGCAGGTATTACACAGAGTCGGTGCAGGACAAAACAACACGGGCCTGTTCAGAACCTGGACCTCAGCCACTCCAACAAACTGAGGAGGAGGCTGCTTTTCCAAGCATACATAAAACCAGACAGCAGTAATTATTTAGCTTACAGTGTATAATTTTCCTTACACTATCGCCGCAAAACCAAATGTGAAATTTTGCTTTTGTTTGTTTTAAATATATTCAATTCACATGCACATAAACAGTGAGAGACAGAACGTTGGAGAAGCTGGAATTATCCTGAACAGCTGTCAACATAGAGCGTGTATTTATGATGATCATTATTCAATCAGCCTTTTCTCTAAAATGTTATTTCAGTGCTGATTATTTTTATTTAAAAAAAAACAAAGGGGCGCAACAAAATAAACACCCAGAGAGCTTTTCTTATTCCATAAATGTACAATAATTCATAATTTACTGCACGATTTCCTCAGGCTTTCGCTGGGCTACTAGCAAAAACCCCACATCCCCTCATTCATTGTTAGCTAACGTTATGAAACCTCTACACTGAGCCCGAGCTTCATTCAGTCCAAATGTGGCAACGCTTCAAAGATTCATGTCCAACATATTATATGAAATAGAATAATAAATAAGAGCAGAACCTCCCAGCATCGGATTAACATGAAAACCAAGCCCGACTACAACATAACGGAGCTGTGCGTGGGCTCCGTCTTTTTCCTAGTTCACTTCGAACCCGAACGCAGAAAAATGCATCGCCACATAAATATTCGACATTAAACGACACGGTCAGCGCGACATATGGCTGATATATGAGTGTAATGTCAATAATTCATCGCCTTAAAATGTGCCGCTCACCGATAACGCTTGGCATTGCGAAACAAGGCGCCGGACCCGGCTATGTGCTGGAAGGCGATCGAAGCGTCGTATCACGGGACTGTTCCAGCAAACAGTTTCCAGAAACCTGCGAGGAGCTTCTTCGGTTTCCTGTGTGTGTGTGTGTGTGTGTGTGTGTGTGGATGTGACTACATACTGCTAACAGTCGAGGAACTACACCGACCTCTGCGGAAACGTTGCCTCCGCGGCGTCGACGTTAGCCGAAAAAACATCGGCACTAAACGAGCCGAATCCCCCCGAACGAAGCCCACGAACACGATCGTACTCACGTCATGGCCCGACGATGTGCGGGGGGAGAAACGCCCGGGTCGACGCGGTCGGCGCTTATTCCTCCGCCATCCTCATCCTGCTGCTGCAGCTGCGTGTCCGCTATGTAACAGCAACTAGTCTCTGCGCTACACACACACACACACACACACACACACAGCTGTGTGTGTGCGCGCACTGCCACCCAGTGCGCGCAACGTCGCCCAGTCGCTCGGGTTGCGTTGCCGGCTCAGGTTGGGCAACAACCTTTAGTGCAGAATATTAAAAGGATCCAGATAAATGAGTGGATGTTTTTATTAATCACATTAATAACTATACCAAATATCTGTGTCAGCATTGATTCCAATGTGGAACTGGGAACGTTACAAGAGGAACAGAAATGTAAGTCTGAGGAGGAAACAACAATAAACTCATGGGTTATAATGGCTTATTGTTCTTATTTGGCCAAGAGTTACCAGTTTCTAAACTAGAAGAAATCTTGTACTTTCAGTGATTAAGCTTTGCATAATAATCCCATAAAGTGCATTGTTTTGTGTTTTGGAAGGCTTGGGAAACCTTCAGATGTGTGATTAGCACTTTTACCAATTAAGTATTCCAAAAGCTTCATTGCCAGTAACAGTTCAAATTGTTAAATTTATCCTTTTTTCACACAAAAAACTGTTTCATAAAGAAATAAAACCCAAATGGCAACAAGCCACACAGAGCAAATACTGAAGGCCTCAATAGCTTATTACAATGTGTCCTATGAAAGAATATATGACTAACAGTGGGTATTATCTTAAATTTGAAACTAACAATACAATGGTAACTTTGACATGTTTTCACTCTTTATGTTGATGTGGCAAATATGTCAGCGCACAGCTTGTTGCTTATGAATTTGGTGCCATCTGTATAAACACTCAGTGTCATTTTCACTTTAAACTTGATGTTATCTAATTATGATTAAATTATGCAGCTTTAAAAGTTAAATCAGGTCAAGAAGGACAATTCTTGGGGTCCATGATGTTTCCTAATTGTCAGTCAGAGATAAATCACACAACAAAGGAATAAACCAATTACACGACTGGAGAAACCGAATAGATGCTTTCATACAGGACATGGGGTTTCACCGGATGTTTTGATGAGTATGAAAACTGATCTGAATCATATGCTTTGCCCTTTGTAATCACCTCATCTCAACCCAAAAACCAGGAGATTTTGGAAAAGTGGGTTAGACAGCCCTTTTCACCATGTTATTTCAGCCGTTTTGTCTTTTGTTTCCCATCTGTTTTTGTCTTGCGTTTTGTGCAGCCTTGCAGGAAGACAGCAGCAGAGTCTGGGCAGCTTTCCCATTCAACATGGAGCAAACACCCACCAACAGTGATGGAGTTGATGATTTTGTTCACATAAAGGTAAATTCATTTAATTCTGTGGAACACTGTGAATGTCTGCATTCAAACGTGTCACATTGTGACAGGTAAATGAACAGTGGTTAAAGGCCACTTCCTTCTAAATTACACGTTGAATTTAGAAGGTTGCAGTGAGAAAAGATAAATCAGGCTGACATAATGGGGGGGAGAAAAAAAACAAACAGGAAGAAACAAAAATAACAGGAAAAAACAAACTTACTTTAAAAACAATTCCTGAGGGGAAGTAAGAAAGGGGGCAACGTTCACCCCTAACGTAGACCAAGACGTCAGGGTTAGTCTGTACAGGCTGGTAGAGCTGATAACCGACTGACTTTAAGGCCACAGTAAACATCTGATATCAAGATGAAGGCCTCAACACACAGTCAATAACCCCGTAGAGAGTCTGGATATATAAGGACATGTCTGTGTGTGTGTGTGTGTGTGTGTATAGTTTATAAAAATGTGTAAAGGATAACAGAACGATGCAGTGCTCCTGTTTAAACTGCCCAAGACTAAGACGCTGCCCACACATGTTTAAATCCATAATTCAACACCCTCCTGTTTAAGTGCTTTTATTTCCACCTTTCTGCCTTTTACCCCGAAGATGCTTCAGGCTATTTTACTTGTACTTTGCACTTACTCAAATAATTGTAAATTAGGTGGCCTGGGTGTTTTGCTCTTAGTGGTGTATTTTTCCATAGTGGTACTGCAGCTTCTACTTGAGGATTTTAATACCTCATCCACTACAGAAGCACGTGTAAATAAGTACTTTAACAGCCTGACCTTGACCCAGTTCTCTTTTACAGATTAATGTTTCAGCTGTACACAAACATTTCTGAGGGCCTGGACACACTGTGCACAAAGTGGTACATATTAACACAGTGGGGAGAAAGTCTGTACAAAGGAGACAGACTCTGCTGCTGGTGTCACATGATCTCTAACAATGCAGGTTTAAAAAAGATTAAAAAGAGAAGCAGGTGCTTGTTGGGCACGACATGTTAAAAAGGTTTTTCTTCTTTCTTGCCTTTGGAATTTTTTTACAGTCATCTGGAAACAAGAAGAAAGGAAGTTCCAGCACCCAGCTTAGTGTTTGCTTCAATCATAAGTCAAAATGTTTACTGTAAATCTCAAGGTGGAAGTTGCTTAGAATTTTCAGACTGAATAAAAGCCTCCACATATATCCATTCATATGTTTTTAATTTCCAGCATTGGTGTCTGAATTTGAGAAACAGTGATATTAAGTGTGACTCTTGTTTCTAGAGGGCAAAATCTATGTTGTTTAATGAGCTGTAACAGCATTTCCAAAGCCTGGAAGAAGTCTGCTGCATTTGTTCCTTCGTTTCCTCCGGCCCATTTCCCCGGCCAACTGCTTATAAGCAGGGCAGCAGCTTCCACTGGAGCTGTTTGATCTGGTGTAACCATGTGTAAAGTGAAATTGTAGAGGAGCAGCTGCAGCCTTGTGTTGACTGCTGAGCAACTAGTGCATTTTGCAAAACAACAAAACACAGAATGATAAAAAGCTATTTAGTTTTGCCCACATGGAACAGGTAAAACCTGAGCAACGATTATGGTGAGCACACTGTGATTTAGCTTTTCATTGCTCCAAACATCATTTTATATTTGTTAGACAGAGATAAAATAGTATTTAAACAGATGTAAACTTTAAAATTTCTAAAAACATTTTCCTGAAGATTTTTACCATTATAAATACAGCATCTGCCCAAAAAAATGATTCTCTCATCACAAAGCTTCCTTGATGAGTGCAGAGAGTCTTCTGAAAGCCTGTAGAAGAAATTGAGATAGAAGATGAATTATTTTTGGGAGTGTGACTGTGTGTGTGTGTGTGTGTGTGTTTATGTGTACCTCATCAATCTGCTCTGGTGTGGAGAGAGAAAAAGCTGCTCTGACGTATGGACAGGGGTCACTACTGTTGATCATGAAGACACCTCCAGGAACCAGAAGCACCTTTAGCACATGCACGCACACACACACACGCCACAAACATTATTGATTGTGATTCAATTAATTTTACAAAAACCAAGGCAATATGAACATAAGCCTTTATAAATACAAAGTGCCAAACATCTTTCAGATGCTCCTACTTCTCCTCTTTTAGCGCCACGAATACACTTGAGAAATTCCTCACCATGAACCGTGTGGAGGTTTTAGAAATGCAGGATTCAGAAGAGAGAAGTCTACTGTGCAGAGACCTTGAAAAAGCCTGATTGTAGCCATTCTTGTTTTTACACGGCTCATCAGCTATTCACTAGCAGGGATTTTCAGACGCTCTGTGTGTGTGAGAGTGTAGGAGGGAAAGCACTCAGCTGCTTAACCCACTCACAATGTGCACAATGGCTGCTTTACATTTACCATCCTACCCACCGTTCACACAGAAAACCTGTCTGGCCCCTGGTGCAAAACATCTGCTCACAAGCAAGCAACAGAGAGCGAAAAGCACCAAAATGTATCACTGGGACATGCTGTTATCATATTACCAAGATAAATACATCACAAAGATGAATATATCAAGGTTTTAACTCGAGGGATTGTGTTGCGTGTTTGTGAGTTCTGACCTCTTTCTCCAATGCTCTCTCCATAATGAGTTGTTGGGTGTCTGCGATGCCCTTTATTTTGATCCACAGGAACATGCCTGCCGTTGGGGTGTGCCACTCAGCCACATCTACACACAAACACACAGACACAAGCAAATCAGGGCGTGTGCTCTGACTCAGACCAGCAGCGAGGATTTCCTTATTGTGCTCTTCTTTAGTTGCAGCAGTGAGTTCTTTGCTGTGCAGCTTATAAGTAAACGTTGCTATTACAAGGGTATTAAAATTAACAAAGCACTGTCACTGCGTTTCCATAAATGGCCATTAAGTTGTGGCTCAAGCAGGATGTATGCTAGGTGCTAAATTCAGACGAGATACGTCTTATGACCAAATTTTGAGCATACATTTTGTTCAAATGCAAAACAAAATAGCGTTTTATAACCAGACATACATTCCTTCCAATGTTTACATGATAGCTGGGCTACCACTGTGTCTAAAATGGACCATGCTGGGACCTGGTTTGGTTGATTGATTGGAGCTAGTCTTGGTTTATTCCAACTGCTGACTAAAACTTCAGACTTACTGTTTATATCCTACTGAGTTAGAACTATCAATTCACAGTAAATCCAATTTTAAAAGCTACGCAATTTAATAGGTTACAAAGATTTATTGGCTGACTTTGAGTTCACAAACCTTTGAGCCACTTGTCTGCAGAGCTGATCATGGCATCACGTTGTGTCCTGTAAAACTCAATCACCCTGTGGGGGGAATGAATATAATTCAATGTATTGCAGTAGCAGTGTTTGTCTTGGATAATTACGCGATTTGATAGTGTGTAACCAGTCAAACCTGCCATGCAGAACAGTTATGACCGTATAGCAACACTGCCTGTCGTGTTGTACCTGTCTATGTGCTGGAGGAAACCCTCTTGACCCCAGCTGTGCAGCAACTGAGACACCATAAGCTGACAGTAAAGCAGAAAACTAATTTTACACAGTGATAACTGGTCAGTAGATAACCCACTTTCAGGTGTATATTTCTATAACAACAAAAGTGCAGCTGGAGAACAACACACCTTCATTTTTTCACCACAGAGCCTTTAAGTGTTTGTTTTGGACTGTTTGTGTTTCCAATTTGCCATCACATAAAAAGTGCACGACTACAGGTATTGCTGCCAACATTTTAATCCAGATTAGATTGAAAAAAAAGAAATGGGGACTGAATCAAAATATTGGCAGCAAGTCGGATTAATCCCCTGTCCTCATTCTTATTAAAACCTCCTCTGCCATCACTGCTAATCCAGATACACCACATCTTCGTATCTAGTGTGACAACACACCGCTTCTTGATGGTGAGTCTGTGTTATACTGGTGCAAATCTCGGGTGTCTTGAGGAGGGGAAGCTGGCAAGCGCTACAAGTGTGTGATGACTGAAAAATATGTTTCATTGTTGCCAAACTGTGTATGGGGACAGCATAATTTACCACCCTGCAGTATGTTTACTACTAATTGGCAGTTATGGTGGTGCTATACAGTCAGTGTCAAATTCTGTTTTAGCTCATTCACATGTGACCGAGACAGAGGCTTCCACGCAGCACATCAAACACAAATGGGAAGATTTTGATTTTATTTACCTGTGTAAAGGTGCTAGTGTGCATTGTCGAGGCTTGGATGTGCAGCACCACACGGTCCACCAGCAGCTTGGGGCCGGTTACAAAACCTATCCTCAGGCTGACACAAAACCACACAGGAAACTAATCAACAACATGAACAACTGGCACAGGTACACATTAATGTGCTGACACAGGGGATCATGTGTAATATTTAACTTTATATTTCTTGAAATATTACCATACAACCAAAACAATTCTGTGTCATTATGTTTTCGCTTCATTGGAAATAAAGGAGCAAAGTCAAACCAACGGCAACAGACCAAAAATATACAAAACATGTTGGCCACATGAAATACATTAGGCCACAAATGTTTATTTCTTTCCTACAAAACTATTACACTACAAAAAATTATCAGATATAAGCTGCACATGTAACATGTAACATGTGATCAGCAGGGACTCAAATTACACTGATAGATAGACACACAAAGACACACAGATTAAGCGCTCACCCTGAAGACAAGATCTTCGAAAAGGAGTCGGTCCTGATGATCCTCCCATCAGTGTCCATGGAGAGAAATGTAGGAGCCCACGGCTGCCAAACAAATCAGCAATAACAAGAATCACCCTAAGCGTGGGCTTAAATTTTTTGCATCATAATGTACCAACAAACGACCCAATTTTTAAACTGTCTGAATAACTAGCGGAGGAGGTAAGTAAACTCTTTTTGTACCTTGTTAAACTGGAGGAAATAATAAGGGTCGTCCTCGATGATGAGCATGTCATACTGCTGGGCCAGCTGTTCAAAAACAGAGGGTTTTATTATAAAATTATCCACGAACATTAGCTTCACCTCATGCTATAATCACTAGTCACATTCATTAAATGCATCTGCTGCTTTATATTTTCATCGTATTTAAATCTAAATTAAACATTTCTGTGTGTGTTTTGTGACGCCGTTGGAAAAACAAACCTCATACACTTCCTTCTTCCTCTGAGCTGTCATGGAGGCCCCAGTGGGGTTTCCTCCATTGGGGATGGTGTAGAGGATCTTGGGAGCAGTGCTGCCGGGCCTGTGAACCTCTAATGGGTCCCACCGAGACAAAACCTCCTTGAGAGCTGCAGGTATGATTCCATGCTGATCACTGGGAACATTGATTAAATTGCAACCAAGTGGCTGGAGCTACAAAGTAAAAGGAGTAAAAGTTAGAAGGTTGCAGCAGCCTTGCTTACTGTATGTTTGGGTTGTTAAGGACAAGGTGTCTTACTGCTGCCAGTGTGCCTGAATAAGTGGGTGCATCCAGTAGAACGTTGTCTCCAGGGTTGACCAACATCTCAAACACCTAGAATCCATGTGTTACCACATTATTACCACAATAATCCTCCCGACTGCTTTCATAGCAGCATGACACACAACAATGTTTGCATGTTATTTAGTTTAGATGGTGTATATACTCAAATTTGTCCCTTTATCAAGAATTAACTTGTAAAATTTCATTACTTTTCAAAGCTATTCATTGAACAATGTATTTGCACATAAACATATTATGTTGCTTTTGTCTATGTGGCGCCAGACGATGCTTTATTGTATTTTTGTTGTTTGCTAGTTAGTACCAGTACCTTACAAAGCCCCTCCTGACTCCCTGTCGTCACACACATTTCCATCTGACCATTCTCAGGGCTGTAGTTGGCTGTCGGTGGATTGTGGAGCTTCTTCTGCAGGCTCTTCATCCATGTCAGCAGTTCTGGGATTCTACATAGAGGCACAAATTAGGGGGAAGTTCAAAATGTATGCAAAATCTGATTTATTTAAGCTGTCCTGTTGTTGATGTACAAGATGTACTGTTGTGAGGAAGATTTTCCAAGGAAAACTCCATGTTTGAAATACCTGAATCCATGAATATCTTTTAGAATAAAGAACAAGGTGCGTGTGTGTGGAACTCTGTATAGATCTCATGTCCAGACTTCTCCTCAGTGTCTAAACTCATATGTCGCTAAAAGTAAAAATTTGTCAATTCAATTCTCAAAGTTTTCAAACGTTCACTTTAATCACTACTAGGGTGGTAATCCTAAAGTGCAGCCACACTAAAACTGATAAGATGTATTTTATTCGAAAATGTTACCCACACTGTATTTCAAATTATCTCTGCATTTTGACTTTCTGATTTCTGTCTTGGTGTCTCACCCATTAGAGGCAGAGTACTGAAGAGCTCTCTTCATTGCAGCTTCACTGAAAGTGACCGTTTCTCCATTTCTCACCTCAATCGAGGCTGACAGGAAGGGGAAGGTGTTAGGGTTGGGCGCTCCTCCGGCCAAAGAGATCAGGGACGGAGGTGATCGCTGCTGTAGCTTCAGCTTCGTACAGGTTGGGACAGAAAAGATCAGGGCTAGCTCAAATTTGGGCAAAAACACTCTGTCTGAGTTCCTGGTAAACATATCTGGTCACTCTGAAGGTGAAAATACCTTAAAAGTCTGACTGATAATAGATTTCCGCTAGATCTGGTCTTGACTGCTTGACAATGATATCAAAAAAGTGAAAAATCTCCAAATATGTACATTGGTACATTGGTACATATTGATACAAACTCCCTTTGTCTTTTTCACTGCTGTTTAGCTTGTTATGAAAAGTAAAATATGAGAACAACTTACTCAGTATCCTGATAGGAGAGGGCTTTCTGGCTGCACTTACAGCCGTCAGAAACCGAGCGTAATTCATGATTCCTGGAAAAATGACCGAGTCAGAAATAAAATAAACATATTATTTGTGCATTTAGTTTCTAATGGTTGATGAACCCAACAATCAACCCACACAGCTAGATAGTCATTTGGTGGCATGAAGCTTATGAACTAAAGTTAGTAGGTAGACTTCACTATACGTGCATGCATAGAAAGCATGCATTATTGTATTCATTTTTACAGATAATCTGACTGACTGATCATCTAAGTGCCAGACGGTGCAGTGACCCCCGTTAATCCCTGTGGACCAGCTGCACCGTCACGCTGGGTAAATATACATTCGCACATTAAAGTGTAAAATGGAGCTAACACGGACACACACGGGGATTGACTCTTAGTGGGAAACGTCAGTGAACAGACCCAATGGTAAATTATAGCATATGACTAAATAATATTTACAAGTTCCAAGTCGACAACGTAAAGCTGTAGCTAACTAACCTCGGTTCGGTGGCGCAATGGCTTCTGGTTAATGTATTTCTATAAACGTAAAGCTCAACGTAATCGCGTAATGGCGTCCTACACGTGAACTACTTACCCAACCTTTGAGACCTGGCAACGCCGTAGCTACTTCAGTTTTATATTGGATATTATATTTATTAAGTAGGTGACATACATCTAGTTATAATACAATGAAATATACAATGGAGCGTTACCTGTGTGTAGTGTCGTTTGTCTGCCACCGATTCCTGTTTTCTCCACCAGAGGGCAGTAAACCCTTTTCATGGGCGACAATTGGCCGGAAATTGCGACGTGGGTGAACTTCCGTGTTGTTAGTGTTGCTTAGTTAGTCATGCTAACTTCACATTACTTTGTCGTTTAGTTTCAATAACGTAACTTCTGAGGCTTTGAAGTTAGTGTTTTAAGTGAGATTTTTTAGGAAATCTGCTCACACAAGTTTCTTTTAGCGAGGGATTATCTAAGTTAGAAGCGTCGAATGGATGCTAACAAGTAAGGAACGTCCCGGTTACAGGAGCGTTGTACATTAGCGCTAACGGTCGCCATATAAAGCAGGGAAACGAGCTTCACGCCCGTTTAAATCACCGTAATTCTCCGCTTTATTATACACAGCGTTTTGTTCTCTTTAGGACGCGGTTTTCGTTCTGAGCTGAATTTTCTAGATAACTGAGATTTCTGCTGCTATGTAGAGCTGCACACAGGCTGTACTGTCCGCGCTGTTTACGTCCCTGTTGTCGTTTCAATGGGGAAAAGGAAAGACATGATCCACTCCAGGTTTCTCGGTGAGTAAACGGAGTGATTGGCCTCCAATCTGAACGTAATTCCACCAAATCTGCCGAATGCAGTTAGGATTCTAATGCAAAATATGTTTTTGTCCCCGCTGCATCTGTGAGAAAACTTTAAACATTTTACATGGACATTTAGTTTGTATTTTGTTGCAAATCGAAATAATTCCAGAGACTGGCAAATTTTAGCAATTAAACCAATATTTACTATGTATTGTTATCAATTTAAGTACATCTTAATGTTTGACATCTGCATCTCTCTGTTGTGGCAGTGGGCACAAACATTTTGGCCTAAAACTGACCACAATTTGTATTTGCTTATGCCCTCTGCAGGTGAAGGCAGCTCCAGTCTGCACAGTGTTCACAAGCGGAAACACAAAAAACACAAGAAGCACAAGAGGAAGCACCACAGCTTTGCTGGGGCCCCGGAGCCTGAGCTTGTTGTGGCTCCTCGGCCTCCTCCGCAGCTTCGACTGAAGATTAAACTGGGAGGACAAACGCTGGGGACCAAGAGGTGAGATGATAAGATAAATCTTTATTGATCCCACATTGGGGAAATTTCCTTTGTACACAGCTCACAATTATACAAGGCAACAAAAGCAATGAAAACAACAAGAGTAATGAACTTACTAATGTAATGCAATGTGCAATGTAATAAATTAAAATTAAATAAAATCAAAATCAATTTAAAAATCTACAGTATGTAAAAGAGGACTACAGAATATATACTATATTAGTTCAAATAGGTCAGACTGTGGAGTTGTAGAGTCTAACCATGTTGGGAATGACAGACCTGCTCTGTCCTACACTGTTTGTGGATCAGTCTTCCACTGAAGGAGCTGGTCAGAGCCTCCACTGTCTGGTGCAGAGGGTGAGAGGTGTTGTCCATAATAGACGTCAGCATGGCCAACATCCTCCTCCACAGAGTCCAGTGGGCAGCCCAGGACAGAGCTTGCTCTCCTGACCAGCCTGTTCAGTCTGTTCCTTTCCTGGTTGGTGCGGCTTGAACCCCAGCAGACCACAGCGTAGAGCAGAGCTGAGGCCACACCGAGTCATAGATGAACATCAGAAGTGGTTTCTTTGTTTCTTGTTTGTCAGTTTCGCCTGTACACAGTAACACAATGGTGGGCTTTCTGTTGTTTGTACTAGTGTTCCCACTTTCACTGTGCATCCTGGTGTTGCCCGGCCTCCCTCACCATTAATGATTATTCATAACAACGTTGATGATGAAGATGATGATGATGAAGAGGAGGAGGATGACGATGATGAGCCCTCTGTGCCTCTGGAGCAGTATCGGGCCTGGCTGGGTAAGTTACAAGTAGGTCCAGCAGATATCTACTGGAAAAAGACTTAATATTTAGTAGCGGTGGGGTGATTTACAGGTTGGGAAATTTATAGTATGCAAAAATTTGGTACCTGGAAAAATTTGGGGACAGTACTCAATTTACACTCACAGTTGTTACAGGTTAACTAGAGTACAAACAAAATATTTGTGTTATGAAATCATTGGATATAAATTCTTCAAGACACCATGGAGTTTAGCGAAAAAGAAAATGTGGTGGAGGAATTTTATTCAGATCCTGGTATATCTTTTCTGTCTTTAAGCCTCTGTTAAACTTAAATGTATGCTGTATAATGCAAATGTGAATGTTTTGAGCAAGAGCTATGACTCAAATAATCCAGTTAATTAAGATGGTAAAGCTTCAATCCACTTGAATCATTGTGTTTTGGTCAAATCTATTTTGTTTGCTCTGTATCAGATGAAGACAGCAACCTGGCCACTTCCCCGCTGCCAGATATGGACTCAGACTCCATGCTGGGTGGGCCTGTGGACGAGGAGGAGAGGTGGCTGGACGCTCTGGAGAAGGGAGAGCTTGATGACAACGGAGAGCTGAAGAAGGAGGTTGATGAGTCTCTACTTACTACCAGACAGGTGGGGAAATGTTAAAAGAAGAAAAGTCTTCTGCTGATCAAACATAGATTTTTTTGTGGGTATGAACAAATATTTTATATATTCCTATTTCTTTGCTGCTTTTCTACAGAAAGCCCTGCTACACAAGCAGCAGAGCCAGCCTCTCTTGGAGCTTCCGATGGGCTACAAAGAGAAGGAAATGACTGCAGAGATGATGCAGAAACGGGAGGAACGTGCTCGAAAGAGACGCCTGCAGGCTGCCAAGAAAGCTGAAGAGAACAAAAACCAGACAATAGAGAGACTGACAAAAACCAGCAAGGCTAAGATAAAAAGCATGAAAGAGAAGAAGTCCAAGCAGAGCCAGTGTCTCATGGTTCGGTACAACGACTCTGCTCAGGGCGTGGCCATCTCCTTCCCGACAGGAGTCCCAGCTCCTGCCCCAGCACCGCCTTGTCCTCCACCTCCTGCCATGGTGAGCTGTGGAGTCAGCGGCTGCTCCAACCTCAAAAAGTACTCATGCTCAAAAACTGGGGTACCTCTTTGCAGTCTCGACTGTTACAAGAGGAACCTGCTGCTTGTTCAGGGCACAGCCTGACACATCTTTCAGCATGAACTTGTATGTGTTTTGTTTCTGCTACACTGGGATGTGATGAGGATTTGCACTTTCCTCATGGTCATAACTGGTGAATATTACATGCATGTGAAAGGTAAAATCCTAAAATTACACTTCGGGACATAACTTTTTCAGGACTCTAAATCTATTGCAGTGTGTGGACTAACCTGGTTTGTTCAGTAATGGCTTTTCCTGTGTTACTAGTTATGCACTTAAATTATGTATCTTTTGATATCGCAGTTTTACAATCATACCTTATTCAGTCTGTGATTTCCATTTGTTGACTACTCAAATGACATATTTTTGTACAGATAATAAGACAGAGGAGCCTTGGTGCCACAAGCTTAAAGGTTTCACTTTATCAATAATGTAAAAATTATCAATAATGTAAAAAGACCCCCAATTAATGACAAAGGTTTTTTTGAAAAAATTAAAGTGAAACTCACTCTTTTTTAATTGCATTATTCATTTATAACAAAGTATCCAATTTCCATACAAAACTGTACAAACAAAATTAAATTAACAAATGAAATTCCTTTCCAAAACTGTACAGATTTAGTAAAAGTATCAATAACACCTTATCTGCTCTGTCATGTGAAGCAGCAAAAATTGTACTGGCCCAGCTTAATAAATGTACTGGCAGCAAACTGAGGATGGTTGTTCACACTGGTGGAAGGTCTCATCCGCTCTGAGAGGTTTACACCAAAATGCCTGAGGTATTCACCGATATTTGTGGCTTTTCATGTCAGGTTCATCAAAGCACAAGAACATCCTGCTTTGAACCTGAAGCTGTTTATCACTGCTTGAAAGCCACGCATACACTCTGCTGTTATCTGCAGAAAATCACCTGAAAAATTGAGGCATGTTGTAATATCAGACTTCATGTAGCAGATCTTTAGACCGTCCCACAGAAACTGGGACAACCATCATAATCCCTAACATCTGCTCTCAGGTGCACAATGAGCATTACAGTTATTAACTATTTTCCTGAGAACCAAAAAGACGCTGCTTTAGTTCAAGACGTAGTGTAGTTAAGATAACTGTCACTGAACTACAAGGCCAAACCGAAAGACAGTCTGAAGGCCATCTCTACAGGAACTTCTGCCACAGAGTCATGGAAGCACACGTAGAACTCCTGAGGGACGGGCTCGAGCAACATTCGTCTGAAAGTCAAAGAAAAACAGATGGAAAGAAATGGCATTAGCAAAGATGTTACAAATGGAAATAAATTACACTGGACAAATTCTGGGCCAAAAAAAGCAACACTTTGTTCTGGGACAGCTTGATCTGCTTCTGTTATTGTACTATTCTAATAATCTTCAGTACAGTTAGATCCTAAATTTTAAATTATCCAGTTTTCTTTAATTTTTCTCAAAACATTTAAGGCTTGTGGATAAAACTGTAGACGTACCCGATCACCCAGTAAGTCATGGTGGGAGCAGGTTTCCTCTGATCGGTCCAGTTCTCAGGCTTACACTGGAACAGAACGCCATGTTCCTTTACGGGGCCAAGACCCCAACCCTGAGGTCTGTCTGCTGCACGACGAGCCTGCAGCGAAAAAGTCACACTGAAAGTCAACTTGATTCCCTGAGGATATTCGAGAAGGTCATTTTCCATACCAGGTGACAGAATAACAGCCTTTCATTGAGGCAAATGAGAAAAAAATTTGCTCCCACGAAAATAGACTTAATGAATGGCAGCCAAGACAAAAATGCACACACTGGCTGTGAAGTAGAGAATGTGGTTTTAAACTGTATTATGATTATTGCTGCTTTAAGCATTTAGTCTTTTTGAAAAGGTTCAGTGTTTAGACTCGTTGCTATGATGGCAAATCAACAAAATGTGATCATAGTTCTAAAACGGTGTCGGTCTAAACCTGATCTCCAATACACAGACTTGGTAAAATCATCTTGTGTGACTTTCAGTAGCTTTGACTAATCTTCTTACTTTGCGGTTTCCCATATGACACCATATTCATTTCTAACTGTGCAACATAACCCTCACCCTGGCTGGCAGGCTCTGTTGAAACGCAGACCGAATGGAGAGGCAGCAGTGGTGAAAATTGCGGATGAGCTGTGGGTGAATGGAGCCGCTGAGCTGAGCCACTTCTTTGTGAGTGGGAGCTATGAAGATTCCCTGAACAGTTTCCATCAGGACATAGTGGAATAAGGTGTTTTCAGCACCTGAAGTCAGTCTGTCACAAAGACAGAACAATTGGGTAATTTTAGATTTGATGTGTTTTTAGTTTTTTCATGTGGTGACCAACAGAAATGATATAATAACTTACTTCATAGTGTTATACATCTCCTCTGTTTCCCTCTCAGTCAAGGTCTTCTTTAGGGAACCCAGGTAGAATGGGTTTGGGTGCTTCATCCTGGGAATCTGATGTCAAGGCATGCGACAAGAGAAAAATTGAACATTACACTACACAAAAAGAACGCTGGGATCCATCTGCAATATTTTTTTAATTGAAGTTGAAATGTAAATACAATTGTGGTGCCTTGGTGGCCCCACCTGTACCAATCGTTAGCATTTTGACACATACTATAACTGTACCTTAAAGAGGCTTCCACTGCCTCCACCGCTATCAGGCCCTCCGGACCCCAGCGAGTCTCGTCGTACCCCCAGTGTTTTGGCTGAGTCTGGTGTGGACTGTGGACTGAAAACTCGAACCACTGATGAACCTGAACCTGATCCAGTATCTATTTGTCCCTCACTCCCACTGTCTAACAAGCTCCTTTGGGGGCTCTGCCTCCTGGACTTTTCCCCAAACAGGCTGCGGCCTCTGGACCCCGATGAGGAGCCTTTAACTGCTTCAGCTAGCTTGCTAAAGACCGGTGAGGAAGAGGCTAGACTATCAAGACGGTCACGTGCTGTGGCAGCAGGGAGAAACCAGTCCGCACAGGACAGGCAGGGAGCCGGCGGAGCATTTAGACGCGCTTCGATACCGGCCTCCAACACTTCCAACTGCAGCAAGGTGGCCTTCACCTAAAACCAGAAGGTAAAACAGTTCCAGAACATTTTTAGTTCTCTTGCAAAAGCAATTACACTGCAATGCAGAGTAAGAAGTAATTCTCAACACAGATGAATAAGATGTAGGAATAGGAATTTACAAATAAGTTTAAAATGGTTTTACCTGATCAACATAAACACAATCAGGTCCTGGAGATCCAAAAGATGGCGATGCACAGCCTCCTGCTTCTAACAGCACACACTGCATGAAGTGCCTCTAAAAGGTGGAGATGGAGAAGTGTCAGTGTACGATGAACAAATAATGATACAAATACAGATGAAATGATGACACACAACAAGAAAACCTATGTCCAAATGATTGCGAAGAAACAAAGATTATAATGAAGTGATGAATTGGATTGGATGAGTATAACAAACTACAGAACTATGCTCTATGTGCTCTCCAGTTTTTTCTAAAAAAAACTACTTTGTCACATTTTGATTCAATTTTACCCAGATTTTAATGATAAAACTATGGGAATATTTTCCAATATGATGTGAAGCACTGGCACTGACCAAACAAACCAAGGATTGATCACTTTGTAAAAACAGCAAGGTCCAAGTCACAAGTTATAAGTTAAACAACCACCGGTTATTCAATTTGCCTCCTCACCAGCCCAACAATGAGGAGGAAGTGTCGTCCCTGTGGCTGACTGTAGCCCGGAGCTGTGCTGCAGCTGACGTTGGCTCGCTGCTGTGGAAACACCTCTCTCCAGATGACTAGCTGACCCACACGCTGCTCTGACGCCAGTGGCAACAGGCAGTAGTGTTGGCAGTACAGGCACACATCCAGAAGGTCCTCTTTAGGCAGATGGTTGGCAATCAGGTAGGACTGGGAGGAGACAGAATGAAGAAGATTTTAGCAAAGCCATTCAGGTTTGAGGACTTGGAGCCAGGATTCGGTAGTTTATTTTCATAAAACAAAGCTTTCTTTCTAAAAATCCCACCTTGTTTCACAATATCTTTCTACTTTCAACAATACATTAATTTGTTTCTATTTACATTAACTTCTATTAGTACCAAGATCATAGTTTCATCCTCATGTTCAGTATTGATTTTCTTGTGTCCAACCTTACATGTCTCAAACTTTCAACTATTAAATGAACAAAACACAATGTCCTGCTCACTTTCCATCTCCTCACTGTTTTCCTTAATTCATGTTTAGTTGGAATTTTACAGTAAGTAGACTGATGATTTGTCTGGACTGATGTACATAGTCATTGCTGGATAGGGGAAGATAAATGTATCTTAAAACCACTGCCACAGTAGCATGAATAAGTGTGTGTGTGTGTGTTATACCTTGTAAAATAAACAGGAGCCAAGAATTACATACAGACGCCTCAGTCCAAAAAAGTCCTCAGACTGTAAAAGACAACACAAAACAAAAAAAGAAATACAATCAATACAAGATGGTCAACAAAGACACATTAGTGTGTTTGTCTGAGTAATAATTGTGTTACTGACAGCAAAAATAAACTGTGGGCATTGTAGGTGCCGAGTTCTGATAAGCAAAAAGGGTTGTGTAGAGTAAAACAATCTATACATATCTAATCTGTTGCATTGATTTTCCCATAGGACTTTTTCTATAGGAACTCTCCAACATGAGTCGGACGGTGTTACAGGAGTGCAATTGTTGAAGTGGTCTCTCATTATGATTCAAGGGATAATAATAACTACTACACTTTACTGCTTTCACCATCAAAGGTTCCTCTGTAGTTAGGGCACATATAAAGTACAAGCCACAACCCACTAACTTTACTCTTGCATACACAGAAACATGCATCTAAAAATAGGGTAACCTTCTCCTCTCCACTGCTCAAGCCACAAGACAGATGGCAACTAAGCTAACGAGGTTTTACACCCACCTAATGAGCACCGAAAGGATTATACCACAGCAATGACCATGGGTGATATTTAATAAGTAATGAACTTATATTGTAAATGAATTCCAGGGCTTTATTGATTTTTTGAGCATATTAAGGCATTTCTGAAACTTAGTCTCTGCAATCAACTTTTAACATTTAACAGCTGGCTTAATAATGTGAGCACCTTTCAAGAGTGGACGTAAAGAGTGGTTTTATTGAAGAACTTTACAATAACACCACGAGGAATTCACAGTTAAATAGAAAATAAAACAGTAAAGCTTAAACCAGGGACAGTAAAAGTGAAAGTGTAGGTGTTCATTGCAGTAGTATGGGAAACCCCAGAGGCTTTGTAGGTGGGAAAGTTTGTAACTGAAAACATTGTTTCTCACCATTTCTCCAAAATCAGAAGATTCAAAATCAGACAGAACTGTATCCACCTCCATCTGGAAATGTAATATAAAAACAAAAACATCTGATCTTAGCTAAAGACAACAGTCAATGAGACCATGGTGAAGATAATTAGCTTCTTTGTTTGTGCAAATTTCATAGAATTATCTGTCTTCTCTTCTACTGCACTAATTAAATATCTTCATGGACAGTTTTACATTTTCATACAATTTTACAAAAATTTTTAAAATAGAACACTAGAGGGAGTCAACGCTAGAATTTCACCAGCTGCTTCATGACACAACTAAGTCAACTTTAAAATTAAACCAATTTATTTTCCAGACTACACACACACACACACACACACACCTTGATTTGTGGAGGCAGTGTAAGCCATCGGACCGCTGGCAGCCCATCAAGGAAAACAGTTCCTGAGACGTCGGGTGGTGGGGCTGATGAACCTTCCATCAAACGAGATGGCTGAATGAGCTGCTGGAAGAACAGGCAGAAGAAATGGTCCAAGCTGGGAGCATGGTCGGCCTTACAGAAAGCACTGGAGAGGACACAGTGAAACTGAAAAATGAGGGTCGTAATAACACACACGTACCCCTACATAATTAAATTAATATTGTTATAGTAGATGTGAGCACTACAAACACAAGATTGATAATAATGAAGCAATGAACACTTTGATCAAAACAGCTTGAAAATGTACTTTTGCTTTGAAATAGTACAACACTTAATAGAATAAACTTTGTGTTAAGCAGAAGAGGGACATTACAAACAGCTGTTACAGTAGAACCACAAGAGAGCGGAGTCCAACCAACCTGTCTAAAGAGCCGTACATCACTTTTAGAGTGCGGACTAAGTCTGCCACGACCGTCTGCAGACTCAGCAGTGGAACCCTCGAGGGAAAAGAAAAATGTCAAACACACACCTGGAGAAGATCTACTGATTATAAAATACTTGGACTAATGTAGGTGTTAAAATAATTTAGATTTTTTTTTCTTACACCTCAGTGTATGACAATCACTCTGTAGGCATTACAACTGATATGATAATTACTGGTTAATAAAATGGTTGCCAATATAAGAAGCATTTTACAACCACAAAAGGCCAAAAAGTCTAGACTACAGAGCAATTCGGTTCATGCTCTTAAATTCACATCATGGTCTTAAAATATTTTCACACAAGAGTCACACATTGACTCTTGCTGGGTGATAAATATTGAAAAGTAAGTGTCTACATTTGATCCGTTTGTTGTAAATTTGTCTGATGGCAAATGCTGCAGTTCAGATACATAGTGGAGCTACCTCACAGTGTAATAATCTGTATGCAGCATATGTGATGCTTCCGTCCTCTACCTCTCAGCAGGAAGACCAACGACCAGCAGGTTGTTGTTTTCCTTCCAGTAGCCCACATGTACTAGGTGTTTCCTGAGCAAGAGAGACGAACTGAGGGACAGAAAAAACGATTCAACAGAAGGTTAAGGGACGAATGACAATATTAAGGAGGACAGTTTATGTGCACAGAATCTGACTTCAAAATCTTTAACATGCACATTTAACAGAACCCCCAGAATGATATTTCTTTCTCCCAGCTCACTGTTGCTTTGAACTCAAATGCTGATGCTACTGAATGTTGATATTCAAAACATCGAACACTGCACTGCTGCAAGAACTGCTAGGAATTTGGGGGAGCTGCAAAAAAAAAAATGTAGAACTCATAACGTGCCATAGTAAATAAAGACTGATTTGGCTTTACTTTTCATCTTTCCTTGGCCACTAGGAAAGAGTTTTCAAGTTGATTTTCCTTGCAAAAGCCAAAAACACAACCTTTAAAGCAGAACTCCATGGAAGATGAAATATCTAGAAAATGATTTATTCCACAGTGCCTTCCCCTACCTGATGATCCTCCCTCCTGTGACATTTTCCAGCATATCACACAGGGTGAGAAAAATCCCCCTCACTCCTTTCAGCTGACTGGATGCTTCAGACACTGGGTACTGGTACAAAATCTCTTCCTGCAGACACACATGCACATAAACACAGAGTAATTTCTGTTTTAACTGCTGCTTTGTGTCCTGAAAATTATATGTGTGGTAAAAGGAAAGTTTTGGTGAGCCTGTCAACAGAAAATGTCACATAAAAATGTGAAATATTTGCTGTTGGATGGTGCAGTCACCAAAATTTCTGTCTCCTCTAAATTATGGACAGCAAAGAAGAAGGGATAGATGAACCACTGAATGATTGTTCTGTCACTTCAACAACCTTAGTTTGGTTTTAGCTGCGCTGTCAACCTCATCTTCACTTAGGAATAAACAAAAGTGTCATTTTGAGGATGAATGTCACTGAAATATGTTCAACTTTTTAGAACAAAAATAAAGCAAATTCAGGAAATACAGGAATACAACTAAAGCTCAGAGAACTTCTCATCTATGCTTTGGGAATGCACTCCACAGTTTGCTTCAAATCATGATACTTATCCTTTGATTTTCTTATTTCTGTGATCTGAAAATATGCAGGACCAAATGTTGCAGAAAAAGTATCTGCACAAACTCCAGAGAGGAAAAACAAAATAGCTCTGGGCAGATTCAGTGCATTGTTGTGATATTAGTATTCCTCTCAGCATGCTGGCAACTTTAAAGCATACAAGAAGGATAAGAACAGAGCCGCTGAGAGGATCAGAGGAAGGACGGTCGGTGAGGGAATAAAAACCTTGAATGAATGGCCCCTCATAGCCTTGGCAACGAGAACAAAGACACAAGTAACTGCCAATGGAAGATTTTGACCTTGGGGTCAAAACCATGCACAGGGAGTCTGTGAGTGCCGCTGAAAACCCACCATCACAGTGAAACCTTTCAGCTTCTTGTTGTCCGTACATACAGGCAAAAACACATGTCACCAAATCATCACACATTCACAACTCAAAAATACCACCACTCAAGCTCTGCAGCGCCTGCCACCCTGCAATCAAAGGACTAAAAATCAAAGTCAGGGTATCAGCGGGTTCTTTCACAGCACTGTCATTTAGAAAATCAACCACTGGCTGGCTGATGTGGCTCGCAGCAACCCGTATCCTCCATCTCTACTGCTGTTTAGGTCAAGATAACAACAAACGTGGCTGAGACACACACACAAAGGAACTGCAGAACCATGAAGAACGACCGTGAAGAAAATGTAAACCTGCCAATATAAGTCCAAAGGAAAGATGTGATTATAGTGTCGAAGGTGCTGGTCGGTAAATAAGTGCAGGTGCCTGAAACACAGGAAACCTGTGTCGCACCTTATACGACACAAAACAAGGCTCTGTGCACAAATCAAATTTAAAATGGGAAATATGTTATTCTGTTTACAGACAGATTCACTTTAGGCCAAAAGGAACATGTGTAGATTCACCCGAGAGAAAATAAAATTCACAGGATTAAAATGACAGAATTTTATTGACAGGAGTTGTGCTCAGGACATCTCAACGTCTCTCGTTTCATTCTCCTTTCATTCTGTTTCCTGTTAGCGGCACCCGCAGCGTTGGAAGGCAGCCAAAGCAGTAGATTTCTGAAGAGTCTGACTCACATCAGAAAAAGCTTTCCACTCCTGGAGTTGGGATTTCCTACACAAATAAAGTCATTCTTAACATGTAATTATCAGGATAGACTTTGAAGAAATTTAAAGTGATGTGTTCAGTAAAAGTTTAGCATTTAAATGCTGTGTTTTAAAGCTGCTTAGAGTCAAGGGTGTTAGTGACTACACAGATTAGCTTTCTTTAAGACCCATTCTCTTTTCAAATGGATGGAAAAAACAAGTGGCCGTTCAGGGTTTTTTAAGATTTATTGGCAATTTTAAGGCTTGGTCTGTCCACTCTCAACACCTACTGCCGAGAAAGGTGCTTACACTGTTCAAAGGTGACAAATAAATGTCTCACACAGTTTTCACTGACCTCCTCCTGTGGTGATGCAGAGTCCAGTTTAAGTGACAGATACATGGCAATATGTGGGATGTGTCCTATGGACATCTGGAGTTCTGCTGTGTCCTCCCCCCACAGCAGACGTACCAGCTGGCTGACTGAAGGAGAGTTCTTTGTCTTATGAGCAGATGAAGTGTTGGTGGAAGTGCTGCTGTCCACCACAGCCACTGTCTCCAAGGTCAGTCTCACCTAAAAGAGGCGGTGAGAGGAGAAATGGAAAATAAGACAGTTCACGGCGAAGAGGTTGTTCCATTAATGGAACAAGAGATCGGAAAGGAGGAGAGAAGAAAATGGGAAGGACATTAATTTATAAAAGGCGGACACAAATTGGGGGAAAAAATTGTTATACTGTTACATAATTGCATCAGCCCGCCTTCCAGTTCCTGTCAGACTTCTCACTCATTTCTAAATATTCTACAAGTTACTATGACACCACAGAATTATACTTAGCAGGGGCATCATGAAAACAGAGGTGTCTGTGTGTGCCACCTTTCCAAAGGGGAGAAAAAGTTCAATCATTACATGTGCACTCAAGGAAAGAGCAGTAAAGTGAATAATACCAGAACGGGATGGTGACCACCAGAGAGAAAGTGAAACAGACATCCAGATCTAACCGCAGCATAACCAATAGCAGGGATCTGTGTGTGTGTGTGTGTGTGTGTTTGTCTGACCAAATTAAAACCAGACCACTGCAGGCCAAAGAAAAAGTGGTAAGACAACAGACCGCCTATCTTCTCTCATTTAGGGTGTAATATATTTTTTCTTTCCATTCCCCAGTGTTCCATTTTAAATTGTCATTCATAGCAAATCACACTGGAATCAAAAACAGAGCTATGTGGAAATCAACAAGCACGCACATGCAAACACACACAGTCATGAAGATCAGATGGATGAAAAACTACAACTCTGTTGTGTCTCTGTTAAAACTATCTATCAGACTTGCATTTAAGTCAGGTACAGTCAAACAGCATAATGTTTGATCTACAATAGTAGAGCCTGAGTGTGGACCTCACATAGTAAGAGACAACACTGTACGTAATAAATCTAATATTTTTTATATAAATGCTGAACTTTTTATTGAAAAGGATTGGTTTTCATTTAAACCACCTGGATGACAAACTGTGAACATATAGCAGAAATATACCTCAAATCATATAATGTTATAGAAAATCAACCTCCGTCCCACATTCACTAAACAGAATGAATTAATTTCAAATAAATGGTCGAAATGTTCACATAATTGGTGAAATAACAATTGCAGTAAACAAAGCTCTAACAAAAGGAGGCTTCACTAACATACACGCCGTGGTGGCATAACTGCTCACACATTGTGTTACTGTGGGCTGAAACCTGTCAGCAACAGAGAAGCCGTGTGTGGAGCTATGCTGGTGCTAATTCCAGAAAATCAGAGTCCAGATGTGAGAAGGATCCTAAAGGTTAGCAGAGTGTGATTAACATCTCTGGATAAAATCACTGCTCAGGAGTTTTCACAGCAACTGTAAAAGAACAGGCTTTTTCAGTGATTTTCGTGGTTATGTAATCCATACATTTATGTTGTTGAACTATCCTACAGTACAAAGAAATACAGTAGGAGCCTCAGACATTTTCTGTAAGTAAAACTTTTAGCGGAAAAGCTCCATGTCAGGAGCTTCTGCTGCGACGTGACCTCAAACCACCACAGATGCAGTTTTGTGTTTTAACCAAACCATCTCCACTGGACACACCCCAACTACATTTTGGTGTCCGAACGAAACACAGAATGTGAAATGTGCCATTTACTGAACACTCCATGACCGCTTACATTGTTTTTGGAATGAATAACACAAAGGGGAGTCCACGTCTTAACTCTGGCATTCTTCGGGTAAGAAAATAAGCCAAGAAAGCCTGTCAGTACAAAATAAATGGGATGTTGTGGTTATTAACTTTCAAAAATGTAAGGTCTGTATTTTTCATTCATTATTTCTCAATCCTAGACCATATGGTGCCTACCTAAATACAACTGAGGAAAAAAAATATATTCCCTGGCAAAAAATGTTGAAACTGTATTTTTTAATGCAACGATCACTTGCAGAGTTCTCCAAGGCCTGTCAGTACAAACCACAGGCCACCCGCCTCTCCAGCAGGCGCCTACATCTGGGCTTCTGGCCATTTTACCCATTTTGAGGGGTATTATTAAAGAAGAGCCGACTGGTGGAACATCATGATGTGTACCTTTCAACTGGTGACTCAGATTGGCTTACACAGGTTTGAAAGTCTGGCTTAAAGCTGCTTTATGCTCAATTATTTTGGATACATAAAACCGCAAGAAATGGCTTTGATTAGATTAGGCTAAAGGAATCAAATTCAGACAACAGGTAAATCATAAATTCAAGAAGGCACTTGGTAAAGAGGCAACACGGGCAAGCTGCAGAACTTTCTCTCATCAAAAATAATAAGGATGTGGTTAGACTGAAGTGTGCTCTCACTAGGATTCCAGTGTGTTGATGTCAGTCATGTTGCATTCGTTTGTGGATGGACACACACACGCACAAAAAAAGTAACCAGTTCACACACGGTTCGTAAAGAGAATGATGGATTTATATTACTACTAATATTTCTTTCTTCAAACACAATAAGTACTGTTTATGTTACGTCTCCGAGGGCTTCCACACAGAAAAAACAGCCGCCAGCACACACATAAGTACATGCTCACTCGCAAAACGACAATCACTCTGTCAGCAGTATGACTCTATTTCAAGTTTTCTGAGAGTCATCGCGGTGACATAGGAACCTTGTATTTTTCCAGAAAATCTGGCTTGCGCTTTCTCAACAATGTAATTTAGTTTCTGAATACATCTTCTAATCAGCCGAGTTTTAAAGCCCACAACAGCTTCCTGTGGCGCAAAAAAACAGTCACACCACAGTCGTGTCTATCCGCCGTGTTCGCCATCAACCCTGTACACACTCTGTCATTTGCAAATTCCTTCTTTTTGATGGTCTGCTTTTCGGTGGAAATACACGATTGAGGTGCAGACTACGGATTTTTTTAACTGCTGATCAAAGGATAATTTCTCAGTAATTGAAGGTTTTCTAATGCTAAACGACGCTGACTTCTGGTTTCTGTACACATTTTAGCAGCTTAGTAGAACCAGAGCATTTAAGAATAATTCAACATCTGTATTTTCTGTCCAAGTTCGTGACAAGACTTTGACAACCTAAATACTACCTTACAGATTTGGCAGCCTAATCTAATATGGAGAAGGAGGACACAAAACAATCACATTGCAGGCTTTTTATAGACCAAGGCAGCCTGTATTAGCTACGATACAATGTATTTTCATATACACAAATATGCCTGAATTTTAAATCAAAAAATTATTGCAAATGAAGCATCCACATAACAATTTAGATGTCCTTTAGTAGATTCAAACATGCTTACCTGTGTTGGACCTGGGATGCAGGACAGAACCCTCTCAATGTTTTCTGACGTCACCTCCACATCGTCCACAGCTACCAGCACATCACCTAAACAAAAAACAAAGGAAACAGGCACTTATCCAAAGCAGACCTGGATGAAATAATAAATATAATACTAATAATGCTAATAAATAATAAAAGTACTATATGTTTAATCGTCTTAAATTCTCACATAAAAATCTGTTTGCAATATGTTAAGACAAATATATATTATAAGTGCTAAATATATTTCACCAGAAATCAGGAAAATAACAAATCTTTCTCCCCTAACAAAGCTCTGTTCCTCCTTTTTTTCACAGCCCTCCAAGTCTTGCTAATACACAATATTGATATTTGAGAGGTAGGACATAAATGAGCCTGATTTGCATTTCAGCAGTCAAATCTCACAGCTTATACAGTCGTTAAGGATTATACTTTGGAAGACTTGATGGAGTATGTCAGTGATGTGCGGGTGTGTGGACCAGGCTAAAAAGCTTCACCTGCTTGTGTGCAGGGAACCACTCCACCATGTCAGTAACAGAGCTATTTCAGGTATTTAAGCATTCTAATTGTTTAAGCATGTAGCTGTGCTGCATTAAAGCTTCTCTAAACAGTTACTTATGTGGGTAAGCCATTTGTGGTAAAGCACAACTGGCATTCCTGTGTCTGCAAGCAAAACTGCCCAACGATTAGCCCAGATGGAGGAAAATCACTTCAGATATGCCTAGATTTCAAACGGACAGAGATTACCCTTTGTGCAAAAAAAAGATGAAAAGAATGTTTTTCATCAACATAATATTTAATGCACAATTAGCTACAACACACATTTGTTTTCATCAGATATTAAAGTAAGAGTTTTAGTTCATCAAGTGGGTACAAACTTTTGAATAATTTTTTACTAGCTAAAGGTTTTTATATCCCCCTAACATACAGTTTCAATGTATGCAGATGCAAAATTAACTCTTAACCTAACATAATAATTCCTGTTGTGAGGAAAATAGTTTCAATATAAAATGGAGTGAATGTTTTCTACAAAAAAAAACCCATTAGCCATAATTTACTGTTTTTATCTGAACAACGATTTCCACTAAAGACAAGCTTTACAGAAATGCATATCGTTGCCTAAACAGTTTAGGATAATTCTTGACCTGTCCCATAGTCTAGAGGGAATAGATCATCTGTTAGGAACACCAATGCTTGCAATGCATGTAATCCAGGTTATTGCTCTCACAGTTGGAATTGTGGTCTTACCAATTAGGATTTGGCCACATTTGATGGCCGGGCTGTTTGATATTAATCCATGTACGGTCAGTCTCTCTGACTGTTGGACAAAAGCAGGGTCTCTCTGCCCTCTGCTCCAGGAGGGCCGGTGCACCACACCAAGCAGAGCCTCCAAAAGGCCTCCACTCTCAGAGACAGGTGTTAATGAACCCACAAGACGTTTGGGGTTGAGGTAGATACACACTTCTTTCAGCTGCTGCCGCTGAACCATTACGCCCTGCCTTTGGCCTGGCTGACTCTTCAGAATCGATGCAGGCTGTGATAAAGTCAAGCCGTCTTTACCCCCATCCTTCCCTCCTCCTCTGCGCTGAGATGGCCGGCGTTTCCTCCTCAGAATTCTGGCTAACCTCTTCAGGGCAGGCTCACCTTTTATCCGTGAACCACATCGCTGCTTCTTGTTTTGCTCCGTGATGATCTCCGCCTCATTTTCACTAAAACGTACGTGATTAGTTGACACACCCTGAATGGCTTTGGCCTGGGCCAACGCGGCCTCCTCTTCACCTTCACTCAGCTCCAGGTAAAAAAGCTCCCCATTCTTCTGTATGTCGTCCAGCCATTCTGGTTCCAAGTCACTGAGAAAAAACAAAAAAACGAGCATTAAAGAGAAGTAGTGACAAAAGCAGAGTGGTGGGACACCTGAAACTGAGGGGACAGTCGTTGAGGTGGGAGATGTGCTGATACAGTATAAACCGAAACTTTGACACTCACTGACATATCACTTGAAGTCTAATATAACATGTTTTCCTGGTTTTACCAGCTGCACATTTAAATACATTAATTACTACCTGTTGGGACTTCTCATACTATTACACTTCATAATGGTGAAATTTTGCTAAGATTTGTTGACTGAAATCAGGGAAAATGAACTGGGTCTGAGTCTCTGCATTAACAAATATATAAAGTGTTTCTTTGTCTAGTTAGTTCCTCTGCAGATCAACTGAAACGTTGTTAATCTGCAGGAAGATTCATTTTTCCATTTGATTCAAAATGAGTTGCTGTGCACGTGTAGACTGTAAAGAAACGAAAATAAGTGAAATAATCTCTATCACTATTATTCTTGTCTTTGGGTCCCTCTCCTTTTAAAACCCTCTATAAGGACTGTAGTAGGCGGCTGTGGCGTAACATCCATAAATTGACTGACAACGGAAACACACGTAGAATTATTTATGAAGGTTGATCTCCACAATGGAAAACAGCCCTGAGCTACGTAGAGTGCACAGGAGCCGGGAGGCGGAAACTGTGTGGATGGAGTAAGACTGTGACTAACTTTACGTCCATGGTGAAGTTTGCGTGTGTTTAAAGTCGAATGATCTTACTCAGAGACGTCGGAGCTCCTGCAGGTCGACGATGTGGATTCACCGTCACTGCCGTTGCCGTGTTTGTTACTAGCTTCTTCCGCCCGACTCTCACTAACATGTTGTTCGGGACAATGACGGGCGTTTGCCAAGGACATTTTATTACATGAAATACGGTTAAAATCTCGAGATACGTCTTCAAAAGAAGAACGTTTTACGAAAGAGAGCAGTGATACTTTATCGCCATGTTGTAAGCAATGGCGAACCCTTTGGCAGAGTCACGTGACGGACATTCGACCCCTCTGATTGGCGGAGAGCTGAGTTGCCCCTGACAACGCAGAAGCTTTTAAAGCAGGGGCCAAGTTGTGGGAAAAAGCACGTAACTTGGCAGCGTGAAGCGATTAAACACACAAGCACTTCAAAACCTGCATTAATTATACTTACAGGAAACCTCAAATCAAATTTGAACCTATTGGTATGTAATATCTATATATTTATGAAATGATGGTAGTAGGTATAACTTTTGCTATACTGAAGGGCAACAGCATTCAGGTTCAAAACACCTTCGGACATTTCAGACAGTTAAATTTAAATTAACCCAGAGGAAGCTGGGACTGATGCTCTAACTCATTTTTAATCACACATGCACATTTTTTCACTCTTGATTTGTCGCCTCAATTTTCGCCTCCTTGCAGATTTGCACGAGGTTTTTAAATCTCCTTCGGTATTCAGCAAACGCCCCCATGCCATAACAAAAGGACCAAACATCAAAAAAAGAATAAAGGAAATATAAAATCTATGAGAATGCTGGGCTATAATTGGATAGTCGTTACTGACCTGTACAGCAGAACACTGCGAATAGAGTCGAAGTCCTCCAAATTTTTAGAAAATGAACATCCATCTATAGAAATGTTAAACATTATTTGTGTTTCATGTTTTCGGGGAAACGTCCAGTTTAAGAAGCTGCGATTCAGAACTCGTTAATTCCAAGAGGTCTAAACTTAAAGATGATCAACGGGAATCCCTCCCCTCGGCCTTTTCTGAAGTTTCTGACCGCACGCAACGACTGAGCTGCGCCTCCGACAGCAGAACTGATCCTCCTCGAATTTCTCACGTCAGTCACTGACGGGCAGTAGCGAGCGGTTCAGCACCACCGCTGCACGACTATTCAGAGGAAGAAAGGGGCTTTTTTTTAAAATCAGGTTTTGAGTGTTTCTCCAGGCCAGCGGAGTGGAATTTGTCCCAGCGGTTTTCTTGGCAGGTGAAGTGAAAACCCGCCTCCTTTGGGCTACCGACACAGAATCTCAGCAGCCAAGCCTGCACGAGAGCTTCCATAGAAACAGTGTAGTATTCGAGACAGGGCCGGATCCAGCCGATCTGCTTCTGGGGGAGACAAAAAATGATCCAGACACAAGCACACACTTTCTGTTTATGTGGTTTTATTTTTTTGGACATGTTTTAACACTTTGTGTCTGTAGCTTAGAAGAAATATTATGTTTAGGATGGATCTGTATGGTTTATTGCAAAAACGTACATTATACGTAATAAATTAATTTGAAATGTTTGAACATAACATCTTCATTTTGTATTTGACGTGTGTGAAACCGTGAGGAGGTCCACCCCTGTGGTTAACGTTCTGATCAGGAAATATTTTAGAAGAATGTATTTCCTCAGACTGACACTACATTTTGTCTGGAAGCAGCTGCCAGCAGTTGAAAAGTCACACATCTAAAAAACATAAAAAGGAGACTGAGAAAAAAGATAATTTATAGCTGTGAAATTGTGAAATTCAGTTTTAAAGAGCATTATATAACATTTAAAAATTAACAATGGATTTTTGTAGAGAACACCTCGATCGATCTACACTCCTTAACTGTCAAATCTGCTTCAAGCTACAATAGTGTCAAGTTTCCTGGAAACTTCACTCCTGCCAAACTTAATGAAAAACCTAAGTAAAATTTAATGCATTATTATATTATATACAGATAACAGAACACAAGCAAAGCCACCCCACAAACTCTGCGTTCGTACCAGCATTAGCTACCAAGCCCCTGGCATTTGTGTCCCTATAATTCCTCTTCATTTCACCTTATTTATGTGTTTGCTGATATATTTATTTGCATTTCTGCTGTTGGATATTAAAGTTTGGTATTTTGAACACAGAGAGAACTTTTAAAGTTTATTGTGACACACACTGTGACTGTCAGTGACACAAGAAAAGTGTTAAAAGAGTCAAGTAGAAGTTGGACAAGAGGTTCGTTAATCCGCTAATAAAAGGACAGTTAAAAAACAATCATAATACTAAATCTGCTAAAAAGTTGGAAGTCAGAAAGAGAGACAACAGACTTTGGGTCTCAACTTAATATTACTGCAGCCTATGTGTCAATCTGTCCGTGAAATTCACATGACAATGGTAGAAAAAACATATAATTTTATTTGGATGTAATTTCAATATGTTTTCTCTGCTCTAACACACATTGCAGTAATGTTGTGATAAAATGCCAAAGATTATGCTTTTTTGTGAGTAAAATTAATATATACAGAATATATATCTACATACACTACTAGATATATATTACATTACTACTTCTATTTCTATACATAATGATATATGATAATAACTATGTCATTTAATGTGCAAACATATGTTATATGTCCTACCTACACATTAAATTAATTTTCCTACTAGAAGCTAATTTTTTATGTCCCAGCATAAGTAACAATAGACATACTAATTGATTTATTTATGTTTTTCTTTTCACAGATAAGCGCTACCACTCTGATCATACTCTTGCCCTCACTGTCTCCTAGGAGACAGAGAACGGTCATCAAAAGCGGAGAGCATATGAATCAAATCAAGTCTCTCCGCCCGCTTCGCGCTCAGACAAGAGTATCATCGACTCTTCATCGTGGTTAGCGAGACCAAACACTTTAGAAACACATTTCTCAAGTCAGAAACTATAGAAATGATCCCTGAAAGTATAGTCTTAACCCAACACAGCGTCCAGCCCACCACTACTACGACGAGCCCGCTCTTCACTGTCATGGTGCCAGCAGAACACGCCGCACTCCACTGACTTTTACAAACGGAAGATATCATAGAGAAAAACTGAAACACATAGCTGACGACCTACAAAGAATAAACGACTCGCCTGAAAATAAAATAAACTGTAAAATTAGCAAGAAACTATCTAAGTTTAAAATACCCACAATGCCTCTGATCGCATTGCCACACCTCCGTGTCTCTCATTGGTTATTCCGACGGTACGTGGCAACGTGGTGACTTCAAACGCTAACAGCAACAGAAGCCTAAACCTAAATGTTAAAGTCATTAACTTTAACAATCCTCAAGACCTGCACACCAACTATATGCGGATATCACAGATTATAACACAAATAAAAATAACAGTTCTTCTAGGGTGAAAAACTGGAGAAAATGTAATTCAACGCAACGAAAAGCTATCTCGTAACAGTAGATGTTTGCCCCACTTTTTGGATTCCGACTAGAAACGAGATCACGCGACAGTTCCCTTACATGGCTACATAAAGCGCAAACTCTTCATATGTAGCACAAATGCTTTATACCATACATGACTAAGGCCGTTTAAATCTAGGAAAATATACAGAATATATTTTGTCCCTCAACCATCCAATATTCATTCTAATCAAACTTTTTTTCTACTACTTTGTATTTTCTTTCTTAGTCCATACATAACACCCCCAATTCCTGACTTGTTAACTGTCTGTTTCTTATTTTCGTGTATCTAGTAATATTGAAATCCAGAATTCATTTGAGGCTTATTTTGTGACTACATATATCTGGTTTTCTTTTTCATTTTACTGACAACTCTTAAAACCCTGACTATCAGTTGTCTCATATTCCACTGAATTAACAACTTTATGATATGAGCAGAGAAGTTTGTAATATATGACAAACATGCCACTAGTGTTTCCATCAATGTTCCTGTGTTTTAGTTAGATGCCTGTGCTGACCCTTTACATCCTCCTTTCTTTGTGAAATTCCTTCACTGATTCTTTTTTATTAACAACTTTACTGCATCTGCATGTGTTGCTGTCTGTTACTCTCCATTGTGTTTCATAAATTCACATCTGTCATACACTGCTGTATGGCCACCTCTGCAGTATAACACTTCATCATGTTTTTTTTCCCAGCATCTGTTTTCCTTTAGAAACATTTGCCTTATGTCTGTGTGTTTGACATTTATAGCAGCAGGTGCGGGAGGAGGAACAGACTGTCTAACATTAAAAGTCATGTACCACCATTACTTTTTGAGGAAGGACCCCATTTTTAATCTCCAGCAGTACCTCCAATAACTTGGTCTAGACTTAAATCTGTTCAGGCATTTTTTGATGTGTGTGTGTTATTGAGTATACTTTAATAATGAAATTCACAATTTATTCGAGCCTTATTTTCTGAATACATAAATTTGCAGCCTCTTTGCTCCTGCCGATGTATATCTGTTTGTAGTCTGCGGTCAGACAAACACAGAGACCTATAATTGGATGCATGTAACGACAAAGCAGAACACCAGCATTACATCTGGAACATTATATTCTTCAACATGTTGAAGAATTAGAAGAGAAGTGAAATAGAAAATGTTGAATGTATGAAATCAATCAGAAAATAATAAAAACAACAGTAATAAATCAACATTAGTGATTTTAATGACAGTTTTGGAAACTCCATGTTTATGAAGTAACGTTCATTTTTGTAAATATTACATCTTGTATAAATCCACAAAGCCTCAAAACATTACATAATGTGCAAAACACGTTGGGGGATGCGGCTTACATTAACCAAAGACAGTCAACAAGGCAAAGAACATCAAAATAAATGGGAAAATACCTAAAAAAAATTAATCAAAAGCTGAAATCTAAGGCGTAATATTAAATAAAAAACAAAAAGTTTGTAGTGATAGTACTAATAAAATGTGAGAGACACTTTAAAAATCTTGTGATTTACAAATTTAAACAAAGTTTAAATAAATTCATGCGCCTTTGCATTTTCGTACGTGTAATACCAAGCTCTATTTTTGAGAAATACACAGTGACACGTTTTGAAACAAATAACAAAAATTACCACATTTATTTATATTTAGTTAATAATAATTTCCCTACAGCGTTCACAACCCTTTCCACGTGGCTCATATGATTTTTTACGGTCGTACATCGCCCCCTTTTGGTGGAAAATCGAACTGACACGCTGAATGTGTTCCAAGTTTGATCCAAGGTTTTTCAAGATCACAATCCATATGAATATCGATATAAATGATAAATTATAAGTAGTTGATGGCTTTCTTAACCGAAATAAGCAGTTCCGTGAGTGACACTTTCCTGTCCCCGCCCACTCCGGTTTATTTATTCTGATGTCATCCATGCGCGCCGCACGTTTGAGACTCGTAGGGTTCAGGTATGTTTTTTGTGTATGTTACAGCTCAGGATTGTTATTTTTGTCATACCTTCTTCCTTTATATCACAAAATATGTATGATTTGTGTGAAAGTGAACAATCTAAAGACATACAATTCTTTATAGGAGCAGCGCGCTCGGGTGACAGTTCCCTGTGAATATGGGTGAAATGCAGCTGAACGGAGTCACAGAGGAGATGGATCTGCTTCAGATAGATGTGGATACTGATGTGCTGGAAAACAAGCCTGGAAGAGAAGATTCACTGTATTCTGTACGTTTGTGTACAGTGCATTCATATAAAATAAGGGCTCAGCTTTCTAAGATAGATGATCATTATTTATACTGTTCTTTAATTTATTATTTCCCTTTTAATCATACATAGTCCTTAATCATTTAAAATGTCAGTTGTCACACTGATATAGCTTACGTATATCACAATTTTCAGTATAAAACATGCCAAAACAAGATGTGACCAGTGGACTCCCAATATATTTTAAAACCTAATCATCAAGATCAGAAATTTATTGTAATTGTTAGCAAGCTAATACAGTTTGCCTGTATTTCACAATTGTGCTTGTTGTAATGGCTACCATAACTGGTTACTGTAATCTGGTGACCCAAAAGCAAAAGATGAGAAGGTTTTTAACACATGAACTACTGATACTGTAATACTTGGCACAGATACTTGAGGTGATAACAGTATTAACTTAAAGGCAGAGACTTGGACTATAACATATGGATTACTGATACAGTTCTTAAGTAACACACACCCTCCTGATACTGTAATATTTCAAAGACAGAAATATCAACTATCTACAGACTCTCAAACAGTATCAAAGGCTGGAGATCAGGAAAGGCTGAACAAGATTAGAGAGGTGCACTAGAATGGACCAAGACACACTAGCAACCCCAAAACTAAACAAAGGCCTTAAATTCAAACATGCAGGGGTAATGATGATGACAATGAAAGGCAAAGTGTGAGTGCACTGGTAACCAGCCGAGGAGTACAGACTCCAGAATCCTAACACTTGTAATTTGTCCTAAAATGTTGTGTCACAAGATTTTGTACACTCCTGAGTTTTCTTTGTCCCTGATCATGCCTTTTTGCTCAATAATTAGAGGAATGTGTTGCGGAAGCAACGAAACTGGGAGAGGCAGCTTGCTGTGAAGAAGAGCAAGAGGAAAGAGGAGAAGCAGAGGAGAAAGCTCAATTGTGAGTGGGAGCCAGGTTAATGACTACCAGAATGAAATGGAAATTTAGTTGTTTTAGGATGACTGAATGCAAAATTAAGTGATTTGAGTCCCTTCTTATACGTTTCTTTTTTGTCTTTTTGCCATCAAGGTGGCAGTGCTGACAGTCCTCAGTTAACAAAACGGGTTATGAAGGCGATCACCAGAGAGCGTTTGGCTGAGGCCAAGTGCACAGGTCTCAAACTCTGTGTTGATCTGAGTATGACAGACTGCATGTCTGACAAGGTAGGTGTTGGATCAGCAAGCCTGAAAACACAGAGAACTATATTAAACAAGCAGATTTTAGAAATTAAACGATACAAAACAGACGGTTTAGCTTCAAGTAATGTTTCAGTGGTTGTACTGTGTGTTATATATTTTTCTGATGTAGGAAGTAAGTAGGCTGGCTGGCCAGTTACGCAGGCTGTACGGATCAAACAAGAAGGCAGCTCAACCCTTCCACCTGCTCCTGACAGACCTACAAAAGGACAGTCGTATCTACAGGGAGTGCATAAGAATGAATGATGGCTTCCTTAATTACATGGTGTGTACACATGAGGTACTGAAATGATACGATCTGAGAATAAGGCCTAAGAGCAAATTTGAGAGAACTTTGATATAAAAAATTTACATTGCTAAGTACTATTTTAAACAAGATCAATGCAGAGAGTTAGTAAAACAGGATAGAATGATAATTCCATATTTTTCTCAGTAGTGTCACTCACTACCTCTAACTGTAACCTGTAATATTTGAATATTTAGCACCAGACTAACATGTAATTTTAATCCCATTTCCCATTCTTATTAATTTCAGATGGACATAACAGAGGAAAGTTGTCTGGATCTGTTCCCATCAGAAACTTTAGTCTACCTCTCTCCAGATGCTGAAAGAGGTTGAGTGATTTGAGTTAATATAAGCTTATATTTTATGCATTATTTCAGCAGAGATGTAGCAGGGCACAAAATGACGCACTGATCGCACTTTAAACGGGGAGTGTTAAAGAGGGCTTGTGATGTGGTAGTTGAACTGCATCTTTCAGACAGCAGATGGATCTGTCTGACCAAGTATTTTGTACACTGGCTCAGTAAATTATATTTTTAATATGCAATACAGTAAGTAAAGCCAGTGTTTATGGTAAAAAATCTAACCTGAACATTTTGTAATTTTGAAAAATATGACAAAACAACATGCATTTGGTGCTATTTTACTAAACATATTTCTCAGTAATTTATTTTACTACATACATTTTATTATGTAGTGGTTTACCTCCCACAAACATATAACAATGAATGATATGTCCTAAAGTTACAGTGTGTAACATTCCTAAAACTTATTATGTTTCCCATTTGTTTAAAAAACAGAAACCACTTTCCTTTTTCCTTGCAGTACAGTGTATACATGAATATTTCCATTGATTATATTTGATTTCAGCATTAGAAACAGTGGATGCAGACAAGGTGTACGTCCTCGGCGGTCTCGTGGATGAAAGCATTCAGAAGGTATAGGACATCACACATTCCAAATTTTTTACTTGATTCTAGTATGGGGAATGCATGACCAATGCATTTTGTCATCTGGAGGAGGATTTTTATCATCAGAGGTTTGGATGACGTCATCGGGAGGAGTAGGTTTGACAAAAGCTGCTTTCACACAAATACTGCTAACTTGTGACCTTTTCTAGACTTTACGTAAAGGAGCTGTATGAGAGAATGTGAATGACCAGGTCAGGTGGGTCAGACTTTTTCCTGTGGTCTGCCTAGAACAACACGCTGATAACATCCAAGCGAGCCTGTTTGTGAATAGAGCAGGGAATTGTCCAGAACACGATGATCTATGCCTCATACATTCTATGCCATGTATGACTTCCAAACACTCTGACTAGGCACAGGTACAGCCCAAGACTACAACCTTTGCAGATGACAGCATTTGGAAGACCTTTTTTAAATAGTAGCTGAGGGATATTTTTAAATTAAAGAGGGCAGATCAAGGGTTTATGCTATTCCCGTAAATGTGCTAATGAAAGTGATAGAATTCTGCTCTTTTTAGGGAGGATTACAGTTGAACAACAGATGAATAGTCATCACACATGAGCAAACCCCATCAGCTAACTCAGTATGATATAAGCAAAAGCTGCTTTTTTTTAGTCAGTGTATACTCATTCTTTCTATAAGTCAGAGAAAAGCATGTCCAACAACATTTATTCTTTCCTCTGCAGAAGTTGAGCTTCTCACGTGCCAGAAAACTGAGCGTCCAGACAGCAAGGCTGCCCATAGATGAATACATGGTGAAGAAAAGCAATGCCAAGAATTTCCACTCAAAGATCCTGGCAGTCAATCAAGGCAAGCAATGATCTCATCGGCATAACAACTGAAGATGATTTTAACCTCTTTTGTTTGTAATTAATGAACTCTCTCTCTGTCTACAGTGTTTGACATCTTGTTAACATTCTGTGAAACTGGCAGCTGGACAGAAGCCCTGCAGACATGGTTCCCTGAGGGGAAAGGTTATGTTGTTGCACCAGGTTATTTCTCACCACATGCAGGGGCACAGAGTTTGTATTAATGGGCCCATTTACATCAATTTTTCCCACACGTTATTATCAGATCACAGATCAACAACACGTTATCTGCTAGTAATGTTTATGCCATCATTGAAATTGGCAACAGGACAAATGAGACATGTTGCCTGTGTTTGATCTTTGCACATTGATGGAGAAACAGGCTTTAATACAACAATGCTGCCTCTGCCTAATATTGTGTTTACAGGATAAGAAATATCTGTCTGTAACAACCATTGGTGTCTGTGTGGCTGTTGTTGCCCAATTGATTGAGGTAATTGTTGATATTTTTATTTAATCCGCATTGGCCGATGTCCGTGCTCCATTTGACAAAAACATGTCTGCAGGGTCAACTCACGCTGCATTGTCAGCAGTTCACTTAACTGAACCAGATGCATTTTTTGAATTGAGCAGTGAGTGAGATTAGCAGACATAAAAATATGGTTTCACTGCCAAACCCACCCAGCCCTCTGCCATGAGCAGGCCAGATACAGGAGAGGCACTATTACTTATTTTATGTGGAGAGGCACTATTGCTTAGTTTAGAGGGCCTATTTAATCTATGTTGTTTTACTGTATGTACAACTAATTTGTTTTTTTTAAGTCTGTTTAATCCAACAGTCCTACAATAAATCCTCAGTTTATGAAGGCGATAAAGTTTAGTTGGATACAGTTTTAGAGAATAAAGTAGAACCTAACACAACTCAACAGCTTTAAATAGTACGGTCTCCAAGATGATCATAGAAGAGAATGGGTACATATTGAGCTATTTAAACATTTATATTATACCTTCATGAAGTCAGGATTTATTAGAGTGGACAAGTTTCAGCTATGTAACAATCCAAGCCAATTTCATGATTTCTAAATACAACAATTTAGTTCAATCAGATATTCTTGATGTTTCTCTAAAAATTATACTTTTAATATATAAAATAAATCTTTCATTTAGTTTACTCAATGCTAGTGGTTTATATTAAAATACCTGAAATATTTCAGATAATTTAAATAATTATCAAATGTTCATTACAGTTAAATAAATCTGTTTCTCATTTTTTTTCTTTAAATTGCAAATAAACCTATATTGGTTCTATCACTGCCTGTATTCTCAATTACGTTCAAAACAGAATCCTCCAGTTGAAATTATCACATCAAACTGTAGTTGATCTGTAGGTGTAGGACATTCAGTCCCTGTTAGAAGCAAATAGATGTTGCAGGACAATAAGACAAAATAGTCTGTTGAAGTCAATAGGCTGATAATATGTAAATGCAAACAAAAAGCATAGAATCTTTGTACTATTTGCACACAGACTGCCACCCCCCAACCTGGTCTGTTACCACTGCATGCATAAATAACCACTGCACATTATATTCCTACTTAAACAAGCAGCTCACGATAAAGACGATAATAGACCAAGACTGTATGATGACTGTATGTTAGGTTTTTTTAATATGTCCTTTTTATGCTGACACTACTTTTGATCTGACTTTAGGAATTGATATTTAAAGAGGAAAACGTTGCATTTTTCAGGAGTCATTTTGATTATTTTTAAAATAAACAACAGAATTTCTGTTATAGTAAACAAAATGCTGTGTTTTTGTGCATTGACATAAGTAAATTAAACAAAACTACATGTATCTGTATAATAAAAAAATACTTAATGTTAGCTTTGGTATTTATGGTAATCACATTTGACAGTTGAAATGTCAAATGGTGTTGTTATAACTTACTAAATCCATGCTATTTTGCAACTGAACAGCTACTATATTGTCAGAAAGTGATTCATGTGTGAGTCAGTCACAAATTACTTGTTAAAATCAGACCAGAGAATGAAAGGCCTTAAGATCAAGTAGCTTATTGTCACAACGGCTCCTGGTAGATTTTCTCAGGGTTTCTCTTTGTTGTTGTAGTCATCACAATTAACAAGTTTCCTGAAATGATTGTTTTGCTATATTGATCATTTTTCAAATACTTGTTTAATGTGCTTATTTGGTTTACTGTCTTTTATTAGTATAGTTGGGTATAGTGCTAGAATAAACCTACTTGATATATAATTATTATTCCGAAAATAAACCTTCTGGATGATATTGACTTATTTATTCAGAAGGTTTTGTTTACACAACTGCTTCAGCCTGAAAGGATGGAGACAAGGTTGGAACTGTCAGAGACTTCTGATAAGGCACTTATGTTGTCTAATGATTTAATTTCCACTAGGGACACAATTTATTATAAAAGAAAACATTGAATGTTGCCACGAGTCAAGATAATTTCCAGAGTTGATATCGCCTGGTTGTTCTACAGCGGTCCAAACAAATGATAACACAGCAGGAGAAGCTTTTACATGGGAGTTCTTTGACAGTCAGATTGTTTTGTACTTGTTATAGCTATAAATGCATATATTTGAGCCAACCTAATAATGTATTAACAGTTCTGAAGCTTATTTGTTTCTAAATGGATCTACATGTACTTACAGCAACACAAAAATAAACCGTAAATTGTCATCAACTTTTATTGGGAAATAATAACTTTAATGTGAGTTCTGCCTCTTATACCCAGAGTAGTTAGTATGCTCTCGTTCTGACCTTTTTCTTTTGCAATACTGTTTTTTCTTTTTTTTTTTAAATCGGCCTTACCGTGAGGTGACTGTCCAAATTAAAAGGTCACACATTAATGTGTCAACACATTTGTCAAAACTCCTCTTGCTACGTGTTGTCATTGCAGTTCTCTAAATCCCTTTAAACTCCCTCAAGCATGACAGACACATAGCAATCGTAAAATACTACCAGTGTGTATCATCCTGTGTGTAGCTGTATGATTTTCAGATGTAGGAGTTTCATTTTTCAGAAGCCATGAGTGTGCATTATTTTCTATAAATGTAAAGGCCATATTGATGTATCATTTATATATCATAGCTTTGCCATCATTCCCATGTTTCCTCTGAGAGATAGAGAGGAAGAGAGAGACAGAAAGGGCACACACCTCAATAATATAAGTTATATTATTAATTACATGTAATAATAATATACAGTTGATCTTTTATTACATTGGGAGAATAAGGTTAATTGGCATATGCAGGGAAGTTGCTTTTAGTTGTTGGTAACTCTCAAAGTGAAACACATAGTGTTTAGGTAGAAACTGGAATGACCTGTGAAAAGAAACAGGTGTCTAGTAGTTTTACCTTTAATTACCAACTTCAGTTATTTCTTTTCACCTATTTCTAAAGCTTAAATAATAATCTCCAATCCCAAAAAAATAACAACTTCAAGCTAATACTTCCTGCAAAGGTTGGTATTCTGCCACCTTTGTCTGCAACCCGATAGTCCTGGTCCATTTCTTTTAATTTGTATACGTCATAGAAAGTGGGCAGAGGGGCACATTGTCTCTGTACTTCTCACTGTCCGCTGCAATCTGACGTTGGATTCTGCATTAGCAGCTCTTGTGGTATGTTAAATTTCCCCAACTGCTGCAGAAAGATAATGACCTGTTGGTCTGCAAAGTTGGCTGGGGACCCAGTTGTATCTTTTGTACGTGGGGTCTTGTTTCTCAACTGAAGAAAAGACTTGGGTCCATAAAATGGGAGTGGGAGTGGGGCGCAGACATTGGGACATAATATATGACTCCCCCGGGGGGGGGGGGTTGTTAGGTGTCATCTTCCTGCTGGACATTTGAAGTGCTTTAAATCTTCCTAGGGGTGAATGAAAGGGCACATGGGAAATGAAAGACTGATTGTGAATGGGGCCTCCTCAGTTGAGAGAATAATTTCCATGGAAACGTATATATATCGATTCATACACTCCTCTCTAAAACCATTTGTCTATTCTGTCCTCAAACAAATGTCCTTTGAAAGTATGCTGATTCAGGTCCTGAGGTGGGAACTGCATTGGACTCCATACTCTATGTTGCTCTTCTCCTGTTTCGGTGAATGAGTCTCTGTCTCGACGTGTTAGCAGGTTTGGATTGACAGGTGCAGGTATTAACAAAACTGCTAAAAACACACAGGGGTGCCACTAGGACAAGCTGGCTTGACGAGGATCTTGGCTCTGACATGTCTAAAAAACACATCATTCATTCAGAACATTTCCAGATCTTCTGTAGTACAGTATTCTGTTAATATGGAAATAGAAAAAATTAAGTTGACATGTTTACTCATTACTCATTTTATTATATGAGTTAAGTAAGACCATGACAGTGATTAAAAGCATATGAATCAGAATGTGATGCACACACAATTTTTAAATGCAGGATTTCAGTGACATACTGATGACCTGCTTCCTCAACTTGGGAAACATCAAGTGGACGAGAAAACACAAACCTTTATTTAAAATAACTTGTAAGTAATTGTCGGCCCTTCTTCTCTCTCAGCTCTGTCAAACTTTTCTTGTCCTTTCTGTTTTCTGCTGTCCTCACCGCAAGGACGTTGCTGCTTTAACCTTTAAGGCCCATCGATCTCACTCTGCAGGTAGCACAGAGGATCCAGGTGATCCTGAATGAAAATGACTTCTGGGAATAATAGTGGTAATTATAGGTTGCAATTGATATTTAAGAAGACGTGCTTAGAGAAACAGGACACCATGGAAAACTGTCACTATCTTTTCAATAACTCTGCTTTTGAAAAACTGTTGGTGGACAAATCAAGGTTTTCTAAGCTTTATGTAACAGCCTTGCTTACTTACATAGCATTTGTGGCCAAGCTGAACTGTTAGCAGGCCCAGGTTTGTTATTTGTCCAGCCATTTGGTTTATTAACAAGTCCCTGCAAATCTAATACATTTCTTCAGCCTGAACAATATTTCATGTTCAGTGCTAATTATAAAATGCATTATTAGTCTCCCGACTACAACAGGCTTTTAATTCTGTTCAGCAAAACTTGTTATCATTTGAAACTTAAATCTAGACAAAAGTTATGCAGGGAACACAGATTCAATATGTTTCTAAATATAAATATCTAAATAACTCAAACTCTGTTTTATTGTACAATTAATTAGTCTTGTCTTTCTTTTAAAGCTAAAAAGACACTATTTTTTGTACATGCGTGCTTCATCTCAGAGCCTACATGCATCAGATACTGTTTACCACAGGGCTCTGAGATTTATCACCAAGTTGGTTGGTCCTCCCAATCTCTGCACAAATTGAAGCACTGGCATATTTTGATCAATAAGGGCTACATATTAGTAGACAAAGAACTTTACACTGCTTTTTAATTAACACACACATTTTCACCTCTGTCCTTCTGAGAACACTCATTGACATAATACAATCCCTAGCTCCTAACCCTAACCATCACAACTGAATGTCTAACCCTAAACCTTACCCTAATCCTAACCAAAACCTAATTCTAACCCTGACCCTAACACCCAGTCTGGACCCTCAAAAGCCTTTTGAAGTTGTGTGGACCAGCTAAAATGTCCTCACAACAATGGTACTGAAACAACATTTGTCCACAAAGGACTATATTAAAAATGCCCACAGTAACACACTTACATACACACACACAACTATTAAGTTGGGGTTCAGTGTCTTGCACAAGGACACCTCAACATGTGACCAGGGAGTCAGGGTTTGAACAACTGTCAGATGACCTCTAAACATTTCACGTGCAAATGTGAAGCACATGAACACAGAAAGAAAAGTTGTTTGTACATTCCTCATTTTTTTATTATTCTCAAACTGTCTTTTTTTTCTTTTTAAATGTTTTTTTGTCTCTCTTTTTGAAAGTTTTCCTTGCGTGCAATGTTTACTGTTGACTGTTCCCTGTGCTCCACAGGATTTTTTGCGTTGGCCTTGAAGTAGGTTGGCTTTGACAGTTTTGGGCCGGGATCGTGGGATTGAATTCTATTGACCGATCAGTTGTGACTAACACGTTTTGGTAGATTTTCTCAGCAATGTGGAGATGATTTACTCCGAATTCCCAGCTGTACACCACAACATAGCTATTGTTACATATTTATTTGGGGAAATGAACTTTGTTACATTTTTAGTACATTACAATACATCTATTCAAGCAGCACAAGGACAGTAATTTCAAAATTATTAAAAATTACTCAGCTAAACCCCTACTCTACATTACGATCTTTAAAATACCACACTAGGGAAGCTTTTCTGCAATGTTTATTTTAGTTCTTCAGAACTGAATCCTTTGATAAGGACCGCTGTGGTTGTTTTGAAGGACATTAGTAGAACACAATCTCAAAAATGATAAACGGATGGAAACAAAAATAAACAGACCGTAAAAAAACATAAATTAATAAAGGTGCTTTCATGGAATCAAAATAAACAGGTGCAGTTACACAAGATATGATTGTACCTGTATCATTCAGTAATGATATAAAGCGTATACGAATTTATTAGTCAAGACAGGAAGCTGCGAAAAAATATTTTCTGCTTGCAGAGGTAGGCGTATGTTTCACAAGCGGAGGTAAAGATGCCTTAAAGGGGGGAAATTTTACAGGACAGAAGCTAGTTGTATGTTGTCATAAAACTCTTATCATACACACATGACGTTTTACAATTATGGTGTGTTTCACATAAACAATCACACACCATAACAAATATTTCCGGTTCTCAGTAAGACGGGTGGTTAGAGGTGTCTTTGCATATAGAAAGGTCCCATGTGATTGTTAGTCAGTCATGTAAGGGACACGTGTGGTTATACAAAGTACAGGTCTTTCATACACTTAACATGCCAACGACCCACAGGGTCACTGAGACAATGGATCATGTGTAAGTAAGTGATTTTTGTTTCGTTTAGATCATAGGGTTTTATTCGTTTGTTTTCTTTTTTCAAAGCTTCCATTGACAGAGGAGTACATTTGACTAACCTGTGCAAGTGAAACATAATTGATAAAATATTAATACAAAAAAATGCTTTAACACAATTTGTTGAATAAAATTATATATACACAGTGCTTAATTGCTTTTTAATCTTACGTTTTTTTGTTACATGTACAAATACTTTTAGTCCCAGCTGAAGTGGATTCCACAGGGGCAATGGTGGGGGACGGGGGTCATTAGAGGAGAAAAATTATAGAAGCACCAAATCAACCAGAACGCTAGTGAAAAATTTGACACGAGGGATTGCACAGTTGCATCTAATATTACTGTGTGAACATACTTTGCTTGATTAAACAGGTTAATTTATAACTGTTTTCACAGAATAAGAAATTCATTAGAGTGATGAACTTTGTAAGAGCTAGATATATTGTACTTGTGTATCTGTAATGACCTGTTTCCACGTTATTATTATTATTTTTTTAGAATGAGCTTTCATGTATTGGCAATTTACCCTTTTCCCATTCATCTGTTTTTGGAGTTTTTTTTTAAGTTTAAATGTAACGTAAACTATTTAACCAACCCTCATAGCATGTACCGTAAATTCTGGACTATAGAGCGCACCTAAATTTAAGCCGCACCCGCTAAAATTTAAAAGAAATATATATTTTGTCACATATAAACCGCATCGGACTATAAGCCGCCAATATCCAGGCTGAGAAATAATATTTACATAGAAAGATGTTAAGATCTGTATGTCTGTTGTATGCGCTCCTACTCATTGTTCACAGTAGGCATGAGGATGTTCTGTGCGCTGTTTTACCGGCATTACGGTAAAGAGTGCGTTTACGTGTATGTGTGGCTGGTATAACACATGTCGAATGTATAGAGCCGACAAAAACGTCCTTGTTATAAATAAACGGCTTGTTCCATAGCCAAAGGAGAAGACGTGTCTTATTCTTCACGAATTACGCAGGAGTTGCTGCGCTCAACAAAAGATTTTGTACCATAAGTCTTTATTCATACACCTGAACCTGAATGGTGCCTGTAACACGGCAGTAAAAGTGCTGATCACACAAAACAGAAAAGTCATGGTTTTATTAATCTTCCTCCTGTGCACTAAAACCAAGTTGCTTTATTTTTCTTCCTCCTGCGAACTGAAACCACTGAAGACCAAACCACTGTCACTTTTTCTTCCTGCGCACTGTTAAAGCGCAACTGCGCAACCATTAAAGTCACTTCATTCTCCCGTGCACTGAAACCACAAATCGCTATTCATCTTCCTCCTGAGCATTGAAACCACTGTCACACTCGATTTCCTTCACGGATAGCCAGATCGATGGCATCAAATTAAAAGCTCCATCATAAGAATTTCTTCGCGTGTTTTCCATTATGAGGGGGTGAGGGTGTAAAAATATTACCGTATGTTGCTGTTGTGCGTCTTGGGTTGCATGCGCTAAGAATAAAAAATGGCGCTTTTTTGTTTGCACTGACTTCCATCTACAGCGCCCTTCTGAGGGCTGCAGAAAAATTCATAGAAAAGCCGCATCTCTGTAAAAGCCGCATGGTTCAAAACGTCGGAAAAAAGTAGCGGCTTATGGTCCGGAAAATACGGTACATGCTTGTGAAATATCACATAATTTCTTGAGAGCCGCTGATGGGTTAAATACAGAATAAAACCTTTTGCAGATATTAAATAAATACAATGAGAGAGTCAAAGAGAGGGTGGGGGGAACAGTTGCAGTCTCACACAAATAAATGCTTATGAAGGAGGAGAAAAACAGGGAGAGGATGATGAAATCATCCAAAAAGTAGAACAAAGCAATGTGTTGTGTCCTCTGGATCAAATAAACAGAACATGCAGTGACTTCACAGATTCAGGCCGGGAGTCAGTGATCGGAATGATGAATCTCCAGTTATTATTGAGAACCAAGGGGAGCATGAGCAAGCAGGCCCATCAGGCATATAAAGGATGCCTGAACATGGAAGTGATGTTAGATTAGATTAGATTAGATTCAACTTTATTGTCATTACTCATGTACAAGTACAAGGCAACGAATCACAGTTTATGTCTAACCAGAAGTGCAATAAGCAGCAAGTGCAGGATACAGGTTATAAGTTAACTCTAGAAAATGTGTACAGGAGAAGATATGAACCATATTTACAGATGCTATGAACATACTGTACGGGTTGTTAACTATGATCAGGGATTTACAATAGATGAACTTAGATTAGCATATATACTGTTGCTATAGTATTTGATATGTAAATAACATACACTACTACTACTACTCTTTCAGCTTTTCCCATCAGGGGTCGCCACAGCGAATCATCCTTTTCCACTTCACTCTATCCTGAGGATTTTCCTCTCTGACACCAGCTAACCCCATGTCCTCTGTTAGAACATCCATAGATTTCCTCCTTGGTCGTCCTCTCAACCTCTTGCCTGGCAGCTCCACCTCCAACATCCTTCTACCAATATATTCACTATCCCTCCTCTGCACATGTCCAAACCATCTCAATCTGGCCTCTCTGACTTTGTTACTAACACAGGCAACGTGTGCCGTCCCTCTGATGAACTCGTGAGACTTTATTATAAATAAATAAACGAAAAGGACAAAAACAACACCATGTAAACGTTAACTAAATTAAACAACCTTGACTATCACGACTGGCAGAACAACACACACGGAAGACCAAACAAACCAAAAAGGAGAAACCAAACCTCAACATCTTCATCTCTGCTGAGTCCAAAAGCTTCCATCTCTGCCTCTTGTCTCTTTGTGGTGGAAGGCTCACTGCTACTGTCTCTAACCCAAAATAAGAGCAGAGCTGGTCTCACCACTGTCCTGTTAACCTTTCCTTTGAGTCTGGCTGACACTCTTCTGTCACACAACATTCCCGACACTTTCCTCCACCCATTCCAACCCGCCTGCACTCGCCTCTTCATCTTTTCCACACTCCCCATCACACTGAACTGTTGACCCCAAGTACTTAAACTCCTGCACCTTCTTCACCTCAGCCCCCTGTAACCTCACGCTTCTACCTTGCTTCCACCATTTAGACACATATATTCTGTCTTGCTACGACTGACTTTCATACCTCTTCTTTCCACAGCAAACCTCCACCTCTCCAGCTGTTCCTTCACCTGCTCTCTACTCTCACTGCAAATCACAATGTCATCTTCAAACATCATTGTCCAGGAAGATTTCTGTCTGACCTCATCTGTCAACCTGTCCATCAGCATAGCAAACAAGAAGGGACTCAAAGCCGATCCTTGGTGTAGTCCCACCTCCACCTTGAACTCCTCTGTCTGACCTACGGCACATCTCACCACCGTCATGCTTCTCTCATACATGTCCTGAACTACTCTGACATACTTCTCTGCCACTCCCGACATCCTCATACAGTACCACAGCTCCTCCCTCAGCACCCTGTCATACGCCTTCTCTACATCCACAAAGACACAATGGAGCTCCTTCTGACCAACTCTGCACTTTTCCATCAACAACCTCAAAGCGAAAATGGCATCAGTGGTGCTCTTACGGGGCATGAAACCATACTGCTGCTCACAAATCTCCACCTCCTTCCTAAGCCTGGCCTCCACTACTCTTTCCCACAGCTTCATTGTGTGGCTCATCAGCTTTATCCCTCTGTAGTTGCTACAGTTCTGCGTGTCACCCTTGTTCTTAAAGATTGGCACTAAAACGCTTCTCCTCCATTCCTCAGGCATCTTCTCACTCTCTAAAATCCTGTTAAACAGACCTGTCAGAAACTTCACTGCTGTCTCTCCTAGACACTTCCACACCTCCACAGGTATGTCATCAGGACCAACAGCCTTTCTGCTCTTCATACTTTTCAGAGCCTTCCTCACCTCATCCTTTCTAATCTCTGCTATTTCCTGCTCCACAACATCCACATCTTCCTCCCTTCTTTCCCTGTCATTTTCCTCATTCATCAGCTCCTCAAAATACTCCTTCCATCTTCTCTGCACACACTCCTGGCTTGTTAGCACCTTTCCATCTCTGTCTTTAATCACCCTTATCTGTTGCACATCTTTCCCATCTCTATCTCTCTGTCTGGCTATCCTGTACAAGTCCTTCTCTCCTTCCTTCGTGTCTAACCTGTCATACAGCTCATCATAAGCTTTCTGTTTGGCCTTTGCCACCTCCCTCTTCACTCTGCGCTGTACTTCCTTGTACTCCTGTCTACTTTCCTCAGTCCTTTCTACATCCCACTTCCTTTTAGCCAACCTCTTCCTCTGGATGCAGTCCTGTATTTCCTCATTCCACCACCAAGTGTCTTTACCATCTTTCCTCTTTCCAGATGACACACCAAGCACCTTCCTACCTGTTTCCCTGATTACCTCTGCTGTAGTTTCCCAGTCATCTGGAAGCTCTTCCTGACCACCCAAAGCCTGTCTCAACTTCTGCCTGAATTGCTCACAAGTTTCTTCATTCTTTAGCTTCCACCACTTGGTCTTCAGAGTCATCTTACATATCACCATGTGGTGCTGTCTGGCTACACTCTCTCCTACCACCACTTTACACTCACTAACCTCTCTCAAATGACCTCGTCTACATAGGATGTAGTCCACCTGTGTACTCCTACCTCCACTCTTGTATGTCACTCTGTGTTCCTCTCTCTTCTGGAAGTAAGTGTAAACTACAGCCATTTCCATCCTCTTAGCAAAGTCCACTACCATCTGTCCTTCTGGATTCCTTTCCTTTACACCAAACTTGCCCATCACCTCCTCATCCCCTCTGTTCCCCTCACCAACATGCCCATTGAAGTCTGCTCCAACAACTACTCTCTCTCCTCTGGGGATACTCTCTACAACCTCATCAAACTCATTCCAGAATCTCTCCTTCTCTTCTAACTCACAGCCAACTTGTGGAGCATACCCACTGACTACGTTCACCATCACCCCTTCGATTTCTAGCTTTAAGCTCATCACCCTGTCTGAGACTCTTTTCACCTCTAGAACATTGTTCACAAACTCCCCCTTCAGGATCACTCCTACCCCGTTTCTCTTCCCATCCACACCATGGTAGAACAGTTTGTATCCTCCTCCAATACTACGTGCTTTGCTACCCTTCCACCTTGTCTCCTGCACACACAGTACATCTACCTTCCTTCTCTCCATCATGTCTGCCAGCTCTCTACCTTTCCGTGTCATTGTTCCAACGTTAAGAGTCCCTACTCTCAGATCTAAGCTCCTGCCTTTCCTCTTCTCTCTCTGACCACGGACCCTTCTGCCTCCTCTCCTTCTTAGACCAACAGTCCAATTTCCACCGGCACCCTGTAGGTTAACAGCACCGGTGGCGGTCGTTGTTAACCCGGGCCTCGACCGATCCGGTATGAAAGTGGTATGGATGACTCGCATGGTTGTACTTGGCAAAATTTTACGCCGGATGCCCTTCCTGACGCAACCCTCTCTATTTATCCGGGCTTGGGACTGGCACAGAAGTTACTGGCTTGCAACCGCTGTGGCTAGATTGTACATAACATACAGGTTGCTGTTAATTAGATCAGAAATTTACATATAGATAAAGCTATATGTGGCTGCTATAGTAATCAGAAATATACAAATAGATATAAATATGATGTACAGTTTGCTATTTACTACAATCGGGAATTTACATATAAATGTGTATAAACAGAAACTTACAAATATAAGTGTGTGATGGACATATGTATTTACAGTTGAGTATATACAGGCTAGTGCAATGAGTATGTGCAATATTAATTAGTGCAATGGTTATGGGGAGAATGGCTGTCTATTGTGGCAAATGGGTCAGTGAAGTCAGTGGGGGGCAGAGTTCAATGAGCTCTAGGAAAAAAGCTGTTCCTCAGTCTGGATGTTTGTGTCGGGGGGAACCTGAAACACCTGCCTGAGAGAAAACAGTCTGTGGGCGGGTTGAGAGGAGTCCTTAAGAATACTGGGTGCTCGACACTGACAATGTTTTTTTGTATGTCCTCAATGCCTGGAAGTGGAGTCCCTATATTGCGTTGAGCAGTTTTCACTACCCGCTGCAGAGCAGCTCCCATACCAGACTGTGACACAGTTAGTTAGGATGTTGTGCAGGGGTAGAAGTTCACCAGGATAGCTGAGGGAAGATGGTTTTTCTTGAGTGTTCTCAAGAAGAAGAGGCACGGGTGAGCCTTCTTGATTAGGCTGGAGGTGTTGATGGTCCAGGACAAGTCCTCCGAGATGTGGATCCCCAGGAACTTGAAGGATGAGACATCCCATCAACGTGGATGAGCTCTTGTGAGCCTCTTTACTCCCTCCTGAAGTCCACAATGAGCTCCTTGGACTTGTTGGTGTTTAGGGGCAGATTATTATCCGTGCACCAAGTGGCCAGATGCTGGACCTCCTCCCTATAGGCAGTCTCATCGTTGTTGTTGTTAATGAGACTGATCACTGTAGTATCCTCTGCAAACGTAATGATGGTGCTAGATCCATTCATGGGCTTGCAGTTATGGGTGAAGAGGGATTAGAGGAAAGGCCTCAGCACACAGCCCTGTGGTACACCAGTGTTGAGCGCGATGGTGGTGGAACAGTGGTGGTCTGACCAAAAATGCTGAGGTCTGTTGGTCAGAAAGTCCATGATCCAATTGCAGAGTAATATGTTAATGTCCAGGTCTTTAAGTTTAATAATTAACTTAGAGGGTATTACAGTGTTGACTGCTGAGCTGAAATCAACAAAAAGCATTCGTTCATAAGTGTTCTTATTGTCCAGGTGTGAAGACTGCATCCTCTGTGCTCCCATTGCCATGGTAGGCAAACTGGTATGGGTCTAGTGTGGGTGGGAGAGTCTCATTCAGGTGTGAATGTCAAACAAGAGACGTTTTCAACCATGTTGAAATCAGGCTGTTGCAAAATTTTCCGGCCCCTACTGCAACCAACAAACTTTGCCTCACATACACGGTGACAGTATCATTGTATGAAATATGGCCAAACCTCATGATACTGTGGAACACGAAGTCAGAACTAAACATTCACAGATGATGTTCAAGAACTTTTAGACAACCTAATTTTCAGCTGTTGTTGCATAAGACTTTAGACTTTGTCATTTAGACAGTGAGAAACCCCACAAGATAAAAACATTTATGGATTTTGAGAAATTAAACAAAAAAGCACTTTGTTTGTACATGGGGAACAACAAAGATAACCAGATGTTTTTCTCAATCAACCTCACTTATTTGTTTGACCCATACCTGACTCATTTCCAGGCCACAAAGGAAGGAACTGTAATACATCAAACTCCACAGAAAAGAAATGCAAATGTGCACATACTGGTATCAAAAATGTCAAAAGTGCAGTATTTACCAAGTTCATGAACAATAGATGGTACCTCATGCAGCAGAGCCCAATGCTGATCCAGAAAATTTTCCATCAATCTAAACATATCCGTACCATCAGCTTGAAAAGTAATTACCTCGTTCTGTTTAAAAAGCCAGGGGACAAATCGCAGATCAACATCTTGGAACAGATTTTTCCACAACAAAAATCATAATTTATTGACATTTGTGACCAAAATCGCTCATGGTTATTTATTAATGGACCTAAAACCAACCAATTCAGATTTTTTTAGACTCAGAGGCCATATCTGAACACCTGCAGAATTTTTGAAAGCGCTGTCTGAACTAATCAACCGTTCCCAATATTCATGCTCATTAAAGCATTCTATCCCTCAAGGAAGACGTTAAAAGCTCTACAACCATTTATGACGCTCCTAGACTGATTAATGACACCCGAGGTTCAGACAAAACCTGTTTTGTCAGAAATGTAAAAAAAAAATGTTTTTAATAAGAACTATAATTAAGAACTATTTATTTGAAAAAAAAAACAAACAACAAAAAAGGATTTGATGTGATTTTTCAGAAAGTATTTACTATTACATATGATATTCACAACACATTTTTAAAGAGAAGAGTTAGTATTATAATAACAAAGTGCACAGTAAGCGTCAAGTTTGTGGTTGTTCATAATCACAACTGCCCGATAAGGACTTGGCGTTTGCCCATGATCTCCATTACATCATCAAAGCTGAAGTAGACAATTACAGTGACGGTGTTGGGCAGGGGCATTTGAAACCCCATTTCCAACCAAAATCACCGCTGGAGAAGGGTGACAGGGCTGCTTAATCTTCATCAGAATCATCTACCATCTGGCAATGAGTATATATAATCTGTATTATGTAGTTTGAAATTGAAAGGGTTGAGATTGCAGGTACCTACAAAAGCTGCGTGGTTATGACGTACTTGTGTAAAACACCCAAGAATAAATTTTCCTGGTTGCACCTGAAGTTGCCAGGGATAGAGTATGTTTTCACAGTAAAGTGGCTCTTTTATTAAACCCTGTATAAACCTGTATTTTGGCCTTCAGGTTTACGGATTATATGGAATCCGTAAACCTGGCCAGGCAGATAAAACAAACTCGGTGATAATTGTTTTTTCATCTTTGCTCAAATATTTGAGTAATGTTACAACGCTCTGAAGTCTTTCTACTCCACCCAATGAACCTGGATCTGAAGGGTTATAATATACTGTTTTATACTAAATGTGTAATGAGGATGACACTTTTGGTATAGTGTTACAGCAAAATATTTTATTAATTGTATCTATATTCTCTTGTCAAACATTGTCTTTGATGCTGAGAAGGCTGAGGGGTAGGTGGTGAGTATGAATCTCCATGGTTTTGGTCAGTCCTATCTTCGGTTGAGACGGTGTCTGTAGCAGGTTTTTTTTTTTTATGAATGCTCTGATACATAGGTGTAGGAGTGGGGATTTCGGTTGCAGCCCGAAAGGCAAACTTTGATAATGAACGCCTGACTAAAACAACTTATCAATTTTGTCCGATTTTTCCGTCTCTAGTTTCACCCACAATGCAAAAGGCGATGTGAAATTCAAGCACTCATCAGTGTCTCCCTGAGTAATCCCACTCTCAGACAGGTCTGAGAAAAAGATAAAAATCAGTCGATCACTGTCATCCAGTGCAGTCAGCCACATTAAAAGAAAGTCATCGTCGTTTGATTTATCTGAATTTCTGAGAACTTTCATTTGACGGATAGAATCTAAAAGCAACACCTAGCCATTACGTCGAAGAAACACTTGGTGAGTCTTGGCTCCTGCAGGATTCTGCTGTGAGATACTCGGCTCTCCATGTTCAAAGGTTAATCCTGACTCCAAACCTCATCTCTGTCCAATTTCCATTGAGCTGAGAGGTCATGCACTGTATGAGGTCATCACGTCTCCATATGTTTTCCATTTCAGTGGGTTGCAAAAATGTCCTTGTGGGGACAATATAATTCTGTGCATTTGATTTTATAAGACTGTTTAACAAAATGATCAGATCAGGCATCTCAGATTTCAGCATGTTAGAATTATCTTTAATATGAGACTTAGTTAGAGAAACCATTTCTTGCTGTTTGTGAAGCTTCAACAAAAGGTAATAATTTAAGATTTTTTAAACATAATTGCATGGTGTCCTCCACAACATTTACATAACATCTGGTTGCTTCCATTCATAAATACAGTAATGACACATTTATCTGCACTTTCTGGTAACATTTTAACAATGTAAAATTGACAATGTGTATAATAACATTAAGTAGAAATAAAGAAAAATGCAAAGAAGCTCAAAAACAGTGAGGAGAAGTTATGCAAAAATTAATATTCCCACTCGTTAGTCTAAAATAGCATTGTTTAAATGCATCTTATAAATGTTATAGGTAATTTAACTTAGGCTTGATTCTTTGGAAGTGATTTTCTCTGTTGGTGCATTTGTTTCTCAAGAACAAACTGGATCAGTTTCTTCACCCAGGAGGACTGAGGGTTCAAACACACCTTCTCCCCAGTCGTCAGTCCAGCTCTAAGGAAAAACATTTTTAAGGAATACAATTATTTTACATTATTTTTATCTGGAAAGGTTTTGGCAAAACATACAATTTACTTTCTCAGTGCATTCAGCGGTGTAATAATTAACAGTCACCTGGTGACACACACTTAAATCAGTATGTTCTTTGTAAAATTGTCTTATGCTTTTCTGTTATTTTTCATCACTCGAGTGAGTGGGAGCCTGTAGCTGACTTTTTTTCTGACACACTTGTTATTTATTGAGTTTTGCTGTGCTGTAATGCAGTCCTCTGAAAATAAGAAATACATTTTGCAACTATCTCTCTTTTATTAGATGTAATTTATGACATCAAAATCACATTAACCGAATGGAACCTCATGACAAGACCACCTTATTCAGTACTGTTTGTCTTACAATTTTAACAATATTACGTGAAAAAATATCAACTTTAAAAAATGTATCACATGATATTTTGTATACAGCACAACAAAGTCATAGTAAAATTTTTCAAAAAATCATAAATAGATATTTTGTGCTACAGAATGGGTTGAGTCCAAAACCTAATGTGTAAAGGTCTTATTGACAAAGAGTTCAGGGAGACTAGCCATCTGTGTTTATCTGCAATTCATCTCATGCATCAATTCTTCTCTGTTCTTATTGAACCCCATCCATTGACAATAGAGGTAAAAATACAATAGTTCACATCAGATGGAGATGTTTCCCTTGGCGGATCAAGTTTGTTTTTGTTGGCCCCATTAAGCCATCTTGTTTGCAGCAGTAGGTGTGTAGAGGCGTAGTGTCATTCATTCCTCTATCCCTTATCATAACTGTTTATCCTACTGAGGGTCATGGGAACCGTGAGAACTTGCAAACTCCACACAGAAAGGCTACACCCCTATTTTTATTAATATTAATATTATATTATATTACATTACATTACATTAAATTATATTATATTATATTATATTATATTATATTATATTATATTACATTATAATTATTATATGCTGGCATCCAAATTGACAAAAAAACTGTAAATAATAAAACATTTAAACAAATTGTATCTAAAAATCATAACATATTGATACAAACCTTTAGCCTAAGCTCTCAAACTTACATCAATTTCTGTAAACTACTTGAACTCTGGGAAATTCTCTTAGGTATTTACCCCCGCCCCAAAAAAAAAAACTTTACACAGATCTATAGATTTATTTGTGTGTATAGATTTGTATTTGTGTGATAACTTCACTCACATGACTTCCGTTTCTGGGCAGTGAGGCCCTTCGGGGATGAGCTTGATGCTTCTCAGACTCTCTGAGGGAATGATCCTCGACTCCACCTGCAGGCACCTACAGTGGTTGTTGAAGTCCCGGCTGATTGGTGGCAAACCTGTGCGCAGACATACATTCAGTCAGATTTGACATACCGTTCAGGCTCCCCTGGGCAGACTTTTTAAAAACTCCCTTGGAAAAACGAACTCTTGCGTGTTACTGAGAAAAGGCAGATGTTGCCTTCTAAGTGTTTTTTTAAGGGTAACTTTTGTGCTGCCAAAAAGGTGATTAATATTCACTGTCTAGGCTTTATTTCAGTTTAGACTCTGACACAGCACAGTGTGCTTATTACAAACACCATTCACAGCAGCAGTAACATATCACAGAGGAAACTGTAACTCTGATGACAGGGGGCCTCGTGTTAATTTTGTTTTACGTCTTATAAGACAGTTTCTTATCTATAAAGAAAATGCTTACAAGAGCAGTCTATAACTATATGCTGTCATCAGTTTTGCAACGTTCTTACAATTGAAACTGCTCCCTTTTCGCTGCCACTTACCTTATTTTTCACTGCAACATAACCCCCCACCTGCTCTTTTTTTGCCATCTTTGCTGAAGCCTTTTTTTCCCCCCTATTTTTAAGTGGCCTTACACAATGGTATTTGCTTTTTAGCACTAACTGCCACACGGAGATTAATACCGAAACCATCAAACCACCAAACTTCTGTTTAAATTTTACACAAACTTCCAGACTTTCCAAAGACATTGAATATGAGAGTGATCAGCAAAAATTTAAAAACATGTTTTTCTTAGTTGTTGGAGAAAAACCTGCAAAACACATGTAGTCATTTAATATTTTGCTAAAGATCCACGTGGAATGGTTTCCTATCTTTGTCAAATGTTCACATGTTTACAAACCAACATTTGCTGCACAGTGTAAATTGTCATTCATGATTTTTTTAGGAATCAGAAAAAAATTCAGTGTCTGTCTTTGATGCATGTTTACTGAGGTTGTTCTTCTAATTTCTTTTTGAATGTGTTGGTAAACAATTTTGCTTCATGTTTGTTTTATGTAAATATTGATTTGGTCCCTCTTTTGGACCAATAGCTTGTATTATAAATTAAAAATGTTTTTTTTTTGCTTCACATATTCAAATTAAAGTTCAATTCAATTCCATTCCATCCATTTATCTATTCATTATCTGTAACCACTTATCTTGTTCAGGATCGTGGGAGGCCTGGAGCCCATCCCACTTTTTCTCAAGGCCAACACAGAGAGACATGCACAGACAGACAACCATTCAAGCCTACGGGCAATTCAGAAAGATAATTTATCTAACATGACTCCTTTTGGACTGTGGGAAGAATCCGGAGTACCTGTGGAGACCATGGGGACAACATGCAAACCCCACAAACAAAAACAACAGCTGGAGGTTGAATTCAAACTAGGGGCCTTCCAGCGGTGAAGCAGAACTGCTAACCACTCCATCACCATACTGTTTGTTTAGCTGGGTCATAGTGGTTAGTTTTCACAATAATTAACAATAAACATCACAAAATTGATAAACAGAAAACGACAGATAGTGTTGAATTTAGTCTCCCGTACCCTGAGAGTGCTTCATGAGATCGTCTTGCACTGACCTCACATCATGTTCTTCATGTTAGCTGCAGAACTAAGATGGGATTTATCTGACTCTGACTCCTGCGACGGACTGAGGCAATTAAATAGGTGCCTCATTTTACAGAAAAAGGATGTTCAATAAATAAATACATTAAATCAAAGCAGACTGAGGTTTAAACAATGGACCATTTAAATAAAGCTTGCAAAGATATTTATACGTTTATCAAACTTTTTCAACAAACGAATAGATCTAAATAAGCAAAACCTAGACAACAGGTTACCTGCCTGCTACATTTAATCAGGATAATGTGTTAGGCCTCGTGACCCAGTAGAGCACTGGGTTAGGATGCAGAGGGCTGCACATTTGAATCCCACCCCACCAGGTGTGGGCCCGCCCAGCCACAAAGGACCACCTTGGTGCCGGGTCCTGAGCCCAGACAACATAGAGCTGGACTACCGACTGTTTTACCATAAGGATGTTTAATGTCTATGTTTAATGTCCTACTACTTCTTTTTTCGAATTTTCCCATCAGGGATCGCCACAATGAATCATCCTTTTCCACCTCACTCTATCCTGGGGATCTTCCACTCTGACACCAGCTAACCTCATGTCCTCTGTTAGTACAATATTGCTAAAGATGATTCGCATGTTTTTTTTTTTTGGCAAGTGTTACGCCCTTCCTGACGCAAACCTCTCTATTTATCCGGGCTTGGGACCATCACAGAGGTCGCTGGCTTGCAACCCCTGTGGCTACATTTCTGTGTTTAATGTCCTATTATGGTTAAATGCAGTTATCAGACTGAAGGGGGTATTCTGGCAAGAGCAGCTCCAGCTGCTTGAAGCTTTCAACTATAGTTTAGTCTAACTCAGCCTTTCTACAATACACTCGTTATAAACACCGGAGGCTCCCTTACAACTTCAAATGAATACTGACTCATATATTTCATAGCAGTTTTGCCTTACCATTTACGATGATAAACAGGGTCCCAAACACGAGCAGGATGCACAGCTTCATCTTGTTTAGGCGGCTCCTTGTTACTTTCTTGAACTGAGGCAGATAGTGAAGACAGTTGTGACTGTTTTCCACAACTCTGCAGTCCAGTATTTATACACTGATCACAGGCTAAACATTTATGAAAAAAATCCCAGGTTTGTGTATACGTTTGTACATGTTGGTTTCACTTTGCTATATTCACGTGTGAAGCACAAGGGAAGTCATGAGTTGGTGAGTTCAGGGACCGACCACAGGCCTCATTGAGGTTAAGACATGATAAGACATGGTGTGTTTTTGGTCTGTGGCCACTTGGTCATCCAGAAGGAGTGTGTCTGTCTGTCTGGTGGCTAACACCTACACCTCTTTTCTGTTTGTCATAAAAACAAGTGAAGAAAATGCACCTGTGGCTACAGTACATATGATACTGTGAGACCGTGTCATTGGTGATGATGGCTGGGATTTTCCTGGGGTGGTATATTTCACTCGCTTACAGTTTTCTGCATTTTCTCATTACCATTAGAAGCACCATTACCGTCAAATATGTTTTGTTATTCCAGATAACTGTTTCAGATTTGTTTCAGAAAGCAGAATTAATCGAGTTTTATGGCTCTGTCGGGGCAACAGCTGTTGCCACAAGTGTTATGCGGTTTATTGTTGATCTGTCCCAAACTCGTGAACGCAACATCTCAGGAATGCATTTGAGGGAACTTGAATCTTGGGAATTTGTAACAAACATCCACTTAGACTTGGGGATGAACTGCTAAGTATTTGGTTGTCAAAGGCCAAAGGGCAAAGTCATTGTGACCTCACGCCCGTCACATTCTTTTCAGTATCTATGATTTCTAGATTTTTTTCTAAATCCAATATTTGTGCTGGACTGCTTTTTCTTTTTTGATGACAGCATGCATTTTCTGTGGCATCATTTCAATAAGTTTAAGCGAAGTCACAGTATTTATTTTTTGGTCGAGAGTTGCATTTTTTATTGGGGTTAAGTTGGCAAAGCCAATCTGTGAACACGATGATTCACGCTCCCTGAACCACTCTTTCACAATTTCACCCTGATGAATGTTTGTTTTCTGATCTCAAAATATGACTGTGCCACCAGGGGAGAAGAATCCACCCGGTTATTCCGTAGCTTTGGGTAGATAGCCATTCATTATTACTTAGAGTGAATAAATTTTTGCCAGCTGAGACACAGTAATCACTGTAGTAATTATCTAACCTATTTGCTTAATTAAATTCAGGTAATAATTTTTATTTGGCCAGGAAGTGTCCACTTATGTTTTATATGTCATATCTATTTTACAGTCATGTTTGTGTTCATGTGCATTATTGACTCTACACAGCCTTTCCTTTAGTTACAGTTTTAATGTACAATCATAACGTCACTGCACTTAATTGACAACATCTTTTTGATGCCATCTTTAAGTAAGGTGGATTTTAAGTTATACAATTGTTATTGTAATTGATTATGTAAGTATAAATCAAATGTATCTACTTTTCTCACTTTATTCATGGCTACAAACAATATGTATGCGCTTATAGAAATACTTATATTTACTACAAATTGAACATATACAGTTGTGTGGAAAACCTAGGGCTCTGACTTTTAATTAATTTTTTTATTAATCTGATTATAGTTGCTTTTCGTTTTAGGTACAAGTACAAACTCTAATGATTTTTCTACTGTGGACTATTTATTTAACAGAAATAAAACTAAAAAGAAAAAAAAATGTTGACATCACTAAATACAACCTTGAAAGTTGGAACTTACTTCCATGGAAGAGGGGACCTCACAACCAGGGCCTGTTAATTATCAGTCCTTGAACAGCAGATCATCAGCAGGTGTGCAGACCACCACTAAAGTAGTAGTTTTGGCAGTTGGGTGGTCTTGAGCAATCAAGTGATCCTAAGAGACGGTTTTAGAGAAGCAATTGTGGGTCGTAAAACCCTTTTTAGACAGTTTGAGTTAAACATTTTACAGTGCGAAAGTTTATTCACAAGTGGATAGTAAAGTCATTGGTCTTCCCATGGATGTGCATCGCAGGACATTCATTCAAAGGTTTGTATTTCTCTGGGCCATGCAATGCTCAGAGAAACACAAAAACCCAAGAGCTACATCTCAGACCCCACAGGCCTCACTGAGCATCTAAAGGTTAAAATCCATGACAGCCCAATTAAAAGAAGACTGAACAAGTATGATCTGTTTGGAATTGTTGGACAAAGCCTCTTCTGTTTAAAAAGACAAAAGCACAAACGAGGTTCACAAAACTGCATCTGAACAAACCGCAAGACTTTTGGAACTGTGTCCAATGAACAGATGAGATCAAAAGGGAGTGGTTTGGCCCTAATGCCCAGCGCCATGTTTGGCAAAAAACCCCCACAGCTTATCAGCAGAAACACCTCTCACCCACGGTGAAGCACAGTGGCAGACAGGTAAAGACTTGGGCTTGCAGTAATTAAGTCGAGCATGAACTCCTCTCTATGCCAGAGTGTTCCAGCTGTAAATGTGAGGCCATTTGTCCGACAGTTAATATATGGTCAAATTCGGGTCATGCAATGGGACATTGATCCAAAGTAAAACTACTTTAGTAAAATCCACCAGTAAATCTACATCTGAAACAAGGTTTTGGAATGTCAACCTAAATAAAATACTATGGTGAAACCTTAGAGATGTAAAGAATTCCTCCTCAATGATGTAAGAGAAAAAGTTATATGGGAAATGCTTGCTTTAAGTTATTGCTTCTAAAGTTGGATCTTCACAATACTGAATTATGGGACATACTTAGTATTACATGTTTTTTTCTTTTTGGCTTCATTTTTGTTTAATAAATGACCTCACTGTGAATAAAGTTACATGTTGCTTGTCTGGTGTTACAGTCAGATAATTTAAAAAAATGCTTTTACACACAAAAAAACAACAACAACATTGAATTATAGGACAGGGTACAAAATTTTGCACGTAACTCTATATGGATTTATTCAAGACTCAGAATTAGTTAAAAACAAAAGACAGGAAGAAAAACAAATAAGCAGAAACCATATTTAAACCATAAACACCTCTTTAATAATGTAGCATTTGAACTTTCTGATGATGTGGCATTTTGACATATTTTTCTCTTATGATTGAAGGCATGTGTCTCTATCAGATGTTCGGGTCATAAATATGGGATAAAAGTGGGTCATCATGCAAAGCCTCAAGGCCGCATGGTTGTATAGAAATGAAACTGATGACTTAGCAAAATTGTCATCTTGACAAACAAAGTGGGCGGAGTTCTTACAATCCAAAGCATACATTTACCATTACACTATATCATTTCCTAACTGATTAAATTATGTTTATATTTAAACAAATTTTAAACATTTGGTCAGTATGAACCTACCTGGAACCAATATTAGACTATATGCAGATTAAGTTGAACATTTTTAGTTTATTTCCCTTTTTTAATTTGCTGCCTAACTGCTTTTGACAATGTCATATGACATCAGACAAACATATTCAGTTTGACAGAATATTACAAAACTGACTTTATACAAATGTTTATATAGGACTAAGAGAACTGACATGTCAGTAATAGTCTGCCACTCCACCCAGTCTCCCATGTAGCACAACATTACACATTAAAAATGAAAATTGATTATTGGTTTAAAAGAAAATGCAAACATGTTTCTTGCATCAGAAAACATCAAATTTATTGCAGGTTTGCAGCACTTTATCAACATAACCAGTTCGGAAGAGTTAGTATTAATGTTGGTAAAAAAACAAAGGATATGGTGCCCACATAAATTCACATTTGTTTAAAAAATTCAGTTAATTAAAATATATGTGACTTCAACAAACAAGCTATTTAAACACATAGAGGTTACACAATATATCTAGATATATCACAATGCTTATGCTTTTAGTTGTCAGACACACTACAAGACTACAATATGAGTACAGTAATTCTCTGAGGAGCTCTTAGTTTAATTTCCTCTTAATCCACAGCACAGACTTCACAAACTGATAAATGCATGTCTACTGAAGCTGACAAATGCACGGGTAAAGTCTTGCATTTCTTAAAACAAGTGATATGTTAGAGTTGCACTTGTTTCAGTGTTAAGCTGCCTGGTAAATATTATGCAGGAAAAGCAGAACCTTCACCCACTACGTCCTTCTGTGTAAGTATTCTGCTCTTTTCTACAAACTTATTCCTCATTTTAAGGAATGATAAGCACGTGTTTACGACGTCTGGGCTGTTGTGGCCAATGTTGCGGTCAATGTTGTAGTTGTAGCTGTGGTTTTATTGGGGCTGGGGTTGTTCTTCATCTTTTCCCTTTAAAAAAAACAGATCATATTCAACCTTTAATTTGATATTTGAATGATCTAAAAAGGTACCAACCTAACTCGACTTGGATTTCTGGTTGGTGGCATCTAGATTATTTTTCCAAATAATTTTAATATTAAAACATACATCATGTAAATTTCAAAAAATGCACGTCAGATGGGTTTGACAAAAGTTTTACCTGCTTAAGTCAGTACTAACTATGCACTTAAGTGGTATCTAACTGAAATATGATTTTATATACCACTGGTGCATCTATGTTGTATAAAAATAGTTTAAAACTTGCTTACTTGATTTTTTTTCTTCTCTATGTGTATATACAGCCTGTTCTCCAGAAGCTGAAGGACACTATAAACTATAACTTCCTCTTTATTTGTGCACACCAACAATGATGCAATGCAACCTCTGCATGCAATTGCCTTCCTACGTCAATTTGACAAGCTGTTGCTCATTTAATTACGTAAATATTTCTTTCAGTTCTATTGAATTGATTGTATGGATAGTGATAAAGAGTGCATCACGTACCACCTTTGCAGGAACACTCTGGTCCATTGAAATTTGGGCTCAAGACACAATAAACCATTGTTTTTCAGTTGGACACTGTAGGAGAAAGATTCAATGTAAAACTCTAGCAGCACTCACACATTGGTGTTATTGGAAAAGCAAAAATATATTTCTTCATGCCACTGTAAGCACTTACATGACTTCTTCCTTACTGCAGTATGGACGTACAGGAATTGACCTAACCTCTGTGACGAGGTCAAATCTCACTGACCGAACGGGTTTCAAACACCGGCAGGTCCTTATAGCTAAAAAAAAAACCAAAGCAACAGTATGAAGTTTCCATTTTAATTGTTTACAGATATGTCAGAAACACAGAAGAAGATGTCTCTAGTCATAATTTAGCTTGTGATGAAAATAAATGCATAAACACAGAAAGTGCCCTCCACAACCTAGATAGCAACTTACTTGTTGACGAGCAAATGCCCATGCATGTCAGGAGAATGATGCACTGCATTGAAGTGGGCATCCTTGTCTTAGCTGTATTTTCCCCTCCTCACTTGTAAAGATTCTTCTCTACTGTAGGTAGTCTTCTTACCTTGGGTTGCCTGAGTGTGCAGAGCTGTGAATCCCATGTTTTGTGCAGCTCCTTTTTATACACTCAGAGTTAGAGAAGCCCAGATAACTGTGGTTTCCTAAGAAGTGCTTTAAAAAAATCAATCAAACCCCCCTTTCACTTGAGGTGTTGTAATCCCCCCCACACACTCCCACCCCCCCACTCCACCCCCGTTTTTCCTGAGAATTCTCTTCACCTCACAGCTTCTACTTCCTTATAAGTGTGTTGAGAAATTAGTTTCTCATGTCGTGGCACATTTGTCTTTATGAGAACCATTGGATACTGGAGTGAGATAATGCATTTAAGCTTCAAAACATGATTATAATTACACAGTCCACAATTGTTGCTTTTTGCCGTGGAAGATTTGTTTCTGTAGATGTGAACCCAATATTTTTATTATCCCATAGTATTTCAGCATCTTCTATATATCCTCATCATAATCATACGTGCTTCTTGTTAACAATGGGTGTCCTGATACTTGGCTTAGTGGTGGTCTAAAATATTAGTTTTGGTCCCCAGCCAGTCAGTAATCCTCTCTTGAAGTGAGCTCTATATTGTTATAAAATTGTTAATATAGGTTGTTGAAATGTTCATGTTGTGTTTCACATTTTTTGTGCATGTACTTCTGGTTATATGTTTTCTTTACTTGGAAAATACATCCATAGCTTTATCCCACGATTATTATAATTTATGTTTTCTAGTCATTGATTGATTCTTCAATTGCATGTGTTATTTACAGCACCAACTCATAGATTATTGCACATGACTCTGTTCTACATGACACTGTATTAACTAAAACTTACTGGCTGATACACAAATGAACGCAGCATTGTAGACATATTTGGCATTACCTTTAGTAAACACATAACCCATGGAGTGACAATTTTGACATCCTTCTTTATCTCACCAATTAACCTTATTTCTGTAGACGACTCACACAATGGAACAGCATTGCTTTGTTGTCACATCTCAGGCAACAGGTTCAGAGATGGATAGGAGTAGAATACGAGAAGTGTCTCCCATTCCCTTTCAGAAGTCATGATCACATCACGTTCAAATACACTGTAACAGCTTTCTGCAAGCTTGTCATCAGCGCTTGTGTAAACCCAGCCTATGGTTACAAGGGTGTTGCAAAAGTCAGAATAAAGGGGAAATCACTACACAATCATAAAGAACTTGTGTAAAAGAGATGAGCATTTTGTGATTCACTGAGCAGTTTCTTAACAACTTCCTCTCTCCGCATATTTTAACTCACCCCAATTTTTGCTCCATTCCTTATTCCATCAGGACAGAAGAAATTAGGTATGCAATGAGTTATTAATGATGAACTTTGATGATGCTGGGAAAACGTTGATGACCAAAGTAAAAATTCGGCAAACACGGCTCCTAACTCTACCATCAAAGAACTAGATTTCCTGTTGTCGGTAATTGGACTTCCAGTCACTTGTGATGGAGCCAGATTCACCAAACTGAAAAGCCAAAGAAAAACCACAGAAAAACCCTAAGCACCAGTTACTGAACACTGTCCTTATAATTCAATTCAATTCAATTCAACTTTATTTAAGCCCCAATTTACAACAAGGTCATCTCAAGGGACTTTACATAATAAAGTCAAGACTATACAAAAATTTAGAGAAAACCCAACAAATCCCCCTTGAGCAAGCCATAGGCAACAGTGGAGAGGAAAAACTCCAGGCTCAGGGTGGACGGCCATCTGCCTTGACCGGTTGGGCTGAGTGGAAAGTGGAGAGAGAAAAGAAAAGAGCAACGAAAGCAACAACAAAACATTGGGCGGGTTAGTAGGACCAGTAGCTGCGCACTGGAGGACACACAGCTCAAATCCGGGGACACCTTAGGTCAGGGACGGAGAGAGGGGGACAGAGAGGTAGAAAGACGACTACGGGACAAAGAAGATACAGAGTTAATGTCATACAGTGGTGACATTGTAGATGTGGGGTGAGAGGAGAGAATGAAGAGAAGAGGAAGTGGCTCAGTGCAGAGTCCCCCAGCAGTCTAAGCCTATAGCAGCATGACTATAACCAACTATAAGCTTTATCGAAGAGGAAGGTTTTGAGCCTAGTCTTAAAAGTAGAGAGGGTGTCTGCTTCCCGAATCTGGACTGGGAGCTGGTTCCACAGGAGAGGAGTTTGATACCTAAAGGCTCTGCCTCCCATTCTATTTTGGGAAATTCTGAGAACCATAAGTAGGCCTGCATTTTGGGACCGAAGTGGTCTAGTAGGATGATATGGTACTAGGAGATCTTTTAGATATGATGGGGCTTGACCATTTAAATTTTTATAGGTAAGAAGGAGGATTTTATATTCTATTCTAAATTTAATGTGAAGCCAATGGAGAGAAGCTAATGAAGGTGAAATATGATCTCTCTTACCAATCCCAGTCAGCACTCTTGCTCCAGCATTTTGGATTAATTGGAGGCTTTTTAGAGAGTTACTGGGGCAGCCTGAAAGTAGAGAATTACAGTAGTCCAATCTAGAAGTAACAAATGCATGAACCAGTTTTTCAGCATCGCTTTGAGACAGGATGCTCCAAATTTTGGCAATGTTCCGTAGGTGGAGGAAGGCTGTTCTAGAGATTTGTTTTATGTGTGAGGTAAATGACAAATCCTGGTCAGAAATGACTCAGAGATTCCTTGCAGTACTACTGGGGGAAAGAGTCGTGTCATCTAAAGTAACGATATGTTTTGAAAACATGTTTCTTAGACTTTTAGGCCCAAATACAATAACTTCAGTTTTATCTGAGTTTAGAAGAAGGAAATTATACGTCATTCAGTCCCTTATGTCTTTTAGACATGCTTGTAGTTTGATTAATTGGTTTGTTTCATCAGGTTTCATAGATAGATATAACTGCGTGTCATCAGCGTAGCAGTTAAAATTTACAGAGTGTTTTCTAATAATGTTGCCAAGGGGAGACATATATAGAGTAAAGAGTATTGGTCCTAATACAGAGCCTTGTGAAACTCCATAACTAACATTTGTGTATGTGGAAGATTCATCATTAACATGAACAAATTGGAATCTATCTGATAGATAAGATTTAAGCCAACTTAGTGCAGTTCCTTTAATCCCAATTACATGTTCTAGTCTCTGTAATAATATTCTGTGATCAATGGTGTCAAATGCAGCACTAAGATCTAGCAGAACATGTTCTTGTTTTCCTATATTAGTGATGAATAATATGCTGTTCTGGCTTTACGGAGTGCTAATTTGTATAAGTATAAACTCTTTTTCCAGGCTGAGCGTGATTCTTGTGAGTGAGTGGGACGCCACTTCCTTTCTAGTTTTTGTGACGCCGGCTTTAAATTGCAGGTTTGCGAGCTATACCATGGAGATCGCCTGTTCAGAATTACTGCCTTCTTTTTTAGAGGGGCAACACTATCAAGTATAGAATGTAAAGATGCTGCATAATTATCAGTCAGGTAATCAACTTGTACAGGAGTACAGTTAATGAGGCTACTCTCAGTTATATCGGTACACGTTGAAGTAAATGATGAAGGGATCATTTCCCTTTGCACTAAGCACTAAGCCGGTTAGAAAATCTGAGAATTCAGTCAAAAATTCAGAATAAGGGACTAGAGGACGGCACACAATAACAAATAGAAGTGGATTTTGAGTTTTCCAAGTTGGGTGTCAAAGGCTCAGCGTAAGACTCTCAAATGAGTTATAACTATGTAGGTCTAGGGTTTATCGGTAAGCTTGAGTGATTGCTGCTACTCCTCCACCTTGGCCTGAGCTTCTAGGAACATGATAGTTAATGAGTTGGGGGTGTCGACTCATTTAAACTGACATATTCTTCCTTCTGCAACCAAGTTTAGGTGAGACAGAATAAATCGAATTGATGATAGCTTATCAAGTCATTTACTAACAGGGATTTAAATATGAGAGAGATCTGATATTTAATAATCCACATTTAATTGTTTTAGTTTTTTTGTTCAGTAAGAGGAGCAGTCCTGAATTTTGTTAAGTTATTATGATTAACTCCTCTTGTGATCATTTTTAGTTTGTAAAATTTAGTTGATCGGGGAACAGACAAAGTCTCTATAGGAATGTGGGAGTTGTGGGGGGGTAACGGCGGTAAGGTTAATGCAGAGAGGCGTGTAGGACTGGATCTCTGCCTCCTAGGCTCAAGTCTGGACTGTCAATCTTTATAATGAATTTGGCAAAAGAAATTCTTGGCACAAGAATTTAAAACACGTCAAAATCCCTTTTTTTCAAAGCTTTTAACCAAATGTGGTGTTTTTTTAATCAGTCAAACTGACACATTTGTCATTGGTTATCATACTTTATATGTGGGAGTTGAAAACATCAAAAAAGCTACAACATAAACCTCTGTACTGCATGGCTTTTCTCACTCACAAATGCATGTTTCATGACAGCAGCCTTATGGCGTTAAAACAAACATGATAAATTGAATAATTTTTATTTTTAATTTTTGCATGTATAGGCCTTTTAAGTTTTTATTGTAGTCACAGGTGAAAAGCTGCTGTTGTATAGTTTGCAGTGCATCAGTTTTTTTTGTCTGAGTGGAGCATCTAGTGGTTTAGTGTCATAATACTGCATGATGCTGGTGCTTTCTGACTGTTGCTTGATTTCAGTGGTCTTCCTTCTTTGGGGTGGACTTGTTCCTTCCTTCAAGCTCGGTCCTCTACCAGAGGCCTGGGAGCTTGAGGGTCCTGCGCAGTATCTTAGCTGTTCCTAGCACTGCACTCTTTTGGACAGAGATCTCAGATGTTGTTCCTGGAATCTGCTGGAGCCGCTCTCCCAGTTTGGATGTTACAGCCCCCAGTGTTCCTATCACCAAGGGTGCCACTTGTGTCTTCACCTTCCACATCCTTTCGAACGCTTCTTTCAGCCCTTGCTATTTCTCAACCTTCTCATGTTCCTTCCTTTTGATGTTGCTATCGCTTGGAATTGCTACATTTACAACAGTCTTATTATGCTGTTTGTCCACAACTACTATGTCAGGTTGGTCGGCCATTACCATTTTTTCAGTCTGTATCTGGAAGTCCCACAGGATCTTAGCTCTGGCATTCTCAAACACCTTTGGAGGTGTGTCCCATGTTGACTTTGGGACTTCCAGCCCGTACTCGGCACAGATGTTCCCGTACACTATGCCTGCCACTTGGTCATGGCATTCCATGTGAACCCTGCCTGCTACAAAAAAAAACAAAAAAACCCCCAAATATATGAGTTATTATGTATGTATGTATGTATGTATTTGTGTGTGTGTGTGTGTGTGTGTGTATATATATATATATATACACACACTTTTTTTTTTGGTTACCAAGAATAAATAACTAAATATTTATATTTTAAAAAACGCTTATCATCATACAATGAAACTTATCAGGAACTGCCACTCGTAGCTTTGCTTTCTTAGTATTGTGGGCGTGTACATTTGCACTGACAGTGAAAGCGAAAGCAAAAGCTTCAGATCTGACCTTTCAACGTGCTGGTTGACGCAAAACTGCCAGGCCAGAAAATAACAAATTTATTGCAAAATGGATGAATATCAGCACCCATTGTTCTTTGAAGCAAAGAAGCTTACAAGCAGCGAGAAGGAAAAGATTGGTAGATAATTTCAGAAAAAAAGAGATTCTGGAGGAGGGGAGTGTGGAAAGATAGAAAAGGCTGGAGAAGACCTTTATCAAATCTGCTTTAAGGACAAAGAAGGTAAGAAATTATAGCTCAAATGATCCCTACACATGATAGGCTCAGTTTTTTAAAGAGTAATACAAGGCCCATTCACAGTTGTTTTTGCATGCTTTTAGTGCAGGAAAGAGTTTTGACAAGAAAGCAACACGTTATCTGTCTTCCTGGTCGAGAACTTAATCTTACTGTGAGCCGAACAAAGTCTCTTGATAACCCTGAATCCAAAGATCATGCATTCACCTGTGACTCACAGGTAAGTTAACCTATAGCATAGGATGTGATTTTACTTCCTCACTGACACAGGTGCCACACACATCAGTGTTGTATGTTACAGTTAAAAGCAAGTTCAATATCAAACCACTTGGTGCGGCTCTTGGTAGTAAACATGCTTTACAGCATACCCATGAACAAATATGTGTGTGTTTGTTTTTCCAAAAAAGTCAATCAGAGACAAAATTTTATCCTGTTTGATGATGTCATTCACTGTAAAATCAGTGAGTAATAAAGTAAGGTGGAGGACCAAGGGTTAGATTAAGTCAAAAGTACAACACCACAAAAGTACATCAATGTCAACCACAAAGACGAATTCATTTTAAAAAATATTGTCTGACCGGTTCTTTACAGTGCTATAGTGCTTTGAATTTCTGAACTGTTAAAGGCTGCATTGCTTCTTTCTTATCAGATTAGACAGGTATCTTCACATATTACCTTTTCTATATTTAATTATTCATTTTCTACTTTAGACATTCACAAAAAAAAACACAAAAAGCCTTGAGAAGATTTTCAAGATTGACATTTACCTCCTGTATTACCTGAGAGACAACCCTAAAGCCAACAAAATATTACAGAAACAACTTTCTTCTATCGGTTGCACAGTGGAGTTACATTTTAACGAAGAGGAGGCAGTGGTTGGGGGGGATATTGAGAAGGGGCCTGGAAGAGGTTTTGGTGCTGCAGAAAAATGGGAGTTACAGGTGGATCGGGTCTTTATTGGTCTTACTGACAGCTACATCTGCCATCATGTGCTTGACCCAAAGCAAATCCGAATCCTGCTGCAGGACCCCTCCTTTACCACTGATGATATCAAAGTGTACACAGAGAGTGGTTATTCTGTGGTTGTTGGAGAAGCTGAGGCTGTGAAACAGAAGATTACAATCCTGGAAAAGAGTGTGCCAGTTCGGAAGGAACTTCCAATCGTTGAGAAGCAGCTGAAATTGGTGGAAGAAGAGTTCATTCGAGAAATGCGTGCACATTGGCCAGAAGTTAAAATGCTCGTATCTAACACCATGATCATCTTGGAGGGACCTGACCAGGATGTGCAGTCAGGAGCTACAAAACTTGATGAATTGATGAAAAAAGTAATCGTTAGGAGACTTGAGCTCTCTACAGATTTAATAACCTTCATAAAATCCACTGATGTTGTCTCCAAGTACCAGACTCGCTTCCAGCAGAGCCTCAGAAATCCTGTTACAATGGAGGTGGGATCAGACCTGGTTCTCTCCAGTTTGTCCTCTTCTGCCCTGGAGGAAGCTGAGGCAGCAGTACTCAGGGACCTGAGTGTGGCCACGGTGCAGCTGCAGGATGCTGCAGCTGTATCTCCAAATCTTGACAGTCTGAAACGCATTCTCATTGAAGCCAAGAACGAGGCAAACAGTCGAGAGTTCAGAGTGGATGTCAGCTTCATCCCACTTATCACTGGAACAACACAGACTGAGGTCAGAATTGTGGGCTACAGTGACAATGTGATCAAGCTGAAGGACGTTGTGCAGGACTTCCAGATAAACCAGCTCGAGACAGAAGAAGTGTTGAACTTACCACATCCTGAACTGTTTGACTGTTTTGATGAATTCTTGGACCTGATTGGAATAAAGCAAACCAAGGTGACATTTAAAACCTCAAATTTTCCATATCCTTGTGTGATTGTCTCAGGTCCGCGATGTCTCGTCCAGCAGGTCCAGGCAGTTTTAAACAAAAGTCTATCCAGCCTTATATTTGACACACTGGTTCTAGATGGACCAGGAGCTAAACAATACTTCCAGGTAAACGGTAAAAAGGACAAAAAGCAGGTGGAAAGCCACTGTCACGTCTTGATCAAGGAACAAGAACAGGGGACTTCCACAGCCACCTCACATTTGTCCTCAACCTCACAACACAGCAGCATCCCCAGCATCAAGACATCCAATATGTCCTCCACCAGATGGCAACGCAACACTGCCAGCAACACAGAAAACAAGACAACGGTCTCAGCCAACAAACCAAACCTGCACATCAAAGTTGGCAGTTTAGTGGATGAGCAGGTGAGACAAAATATGCAACTTTGAATAAAGAAACAAGATCTCCCTTCTAATATTATTTAACATTATTTCCACAGGTGAATGTGTTGGTGGCCCCCATGATCAATACAAAGCTTACTTCGACCAAAATTGGGAAATGTCTGTTAAGAAAAGCAGGGGATACGATGCAGAAAAACTTTGACCAGATGGCAGGGAAGGGGACACTCTTCCCTGGAAATCTTATGGAAGTCCACTCGCCCCAGTCTCTGGGCTGCTCCAGGATCTTCTTCATCGAGTGTCTGCCATGGGATGGGGTCAGGGGGAGGAGCATCCAGGTAAAGTGAAAAATCTTCAGCCAAAAAATGTTGAAAATTTGCTCTTGTGTTCTTAAGAAGGAACTAATTACCATAAATATGTTTTGCCATTGCACAAATTCACTACAATAAACATCAGAATAAACTTTCAGTATTTTTTACAATAATGGTTAATGCGATTTCTGTTAAGCATTTTACAGAACTTTGACGTCTCTCTATAAACAGCCTCCCACTAATTTGGAGGAACTTATATTTGTGTTAACAAAGACTGACTGTATTAATGAGTAGAAGTTGCTTTTGTTGAACAAAACTGCATATTTGCACTCCACAGCCAGTATAAAATGTTGTACTTTTTGTATTTTTGTTTGACCCATTTGGAACCTTCAGGCATTTCCTGACAAATTTTAAATGCAAAAATAATAAACTACAAACAAGACAGCTCACACAATCACTTCAATCTTTTATCCCTAAGATAAATAAAATGAATTTGACTTGAGGGAATAGTGTAGTTTTCACATGTGTAGCTATTTGATTATAAAAATATGATTATATCTTCCTGACTTTGAAAAGATTCTGATAAATGTCTTTATCTTTCACAGTCTCTCCGTAATGGACTGAAGAAGTGCTTGGACCTTTGTGTGCAGCAGGGCTGGATGTCAGTGGCTTTTCCCGTCATCGGACCTGGGCTGGCATTAAAATACCCAATGAAAGAAGCAACTCAGGTTCTAACTGACCAGATTCACCAGTTTGGATTATTGGCATCCTTTGGGTGTCTCTCCACCATCCATGTTGTCATTAGTCCAGACTATCCTGACTCTGAAGAGGTGACAGACATTTATTGTCTTCTAATGTGACTGCAGATTTGTCTGATGTGTGTTTAATGCAAAATGATGTCATTTCAGTGCTACTATGATGTCCAGAGGAACCTCAGTTTAAATATGAACCAGGGAGGTCAAGGTAAATTAACTTACATGGCTGCTCAGACAATGTTAATTAACTGTTAATGACAAAAACTACAGTTTTTTACTTCCTATGAAACATGCGATGGTTTTCTTCCTCTCAGCAATCTTCAGGTCCCTCCCCAGTGACCTCGATGTGATCACCATGACCTTCGGAGGCAGCGTGAAACTACAACTAGTGTTTGGTGACATCATCAATGAAACAACAGAAGCTATTGTGAACACAACTGACTTTGTCAACTTTGACACAAGTAAGTGACGGATCCAGCACGTTGGCAAAGAGACGTGGCAGGTTTTTGGTTCCAATGGAAAGAAAACTGTGTTACAACTACGATGTCATCAATTTTTGCTTTTATATCTTTGCATGCCTTGGTTCTGGTGACAGCTGCAGTCATGGACATTATGTCTGCCTGCCCATCTGTCCCATTCTTGTATACACAATATCTCAAGAACGCCTTAATTACATTTCTATAATTAGCACAAGCATCCATCAAGTTTTACGGATGAATTCATTCGGTTTTAGTGGTCAGAGGTCAAAGTCACAATGACCTCAAATGTATCCCATCCCAGGGATGAATTTATTGTTTTGTTTATTCAGTTTATTCAGGTAAACTACTATCTTGCTTGACAGATATAATAAATGCATATATAAAGTTATTACTCATTTACAGAAGGTGTGTGCAAAGACATCCTAACTTTGGCTGGTCCCAATGTAAAGGCTAACCTGAGTAATGGTGAGAAACTGGTTAAAGCTACATATAGAACAGAGGAGATGTTTTACAAACCTCGCCTGGATTATTCCCTTGTAAAGCCATTTTACATGTTTGCAGAGAAAGGGATGTAGGCATCATTGAGCAGCTGGTGTGTCACATCATTCAACGTTGTGAATCCTGTCATTTTAAGTCTGTTGCCATTCCTGCCATCTGTGCTGGTAAATATTGTGCATGACAATGTAGAAAAGAAAATCTATTTAGATGTAAAATTTCTCACCAGAAAAAAATATGTTGCTTTTTAATTTAGTTGAATTATTTTCCAGGAACTGGTGGGTTAGATCCAAGTTCTGTGGCATCTGCCATTCTCAGAGGGGTCAAAACTACCACATCATCTAGTAACCTTCACTGTCTCACCAACATCCGCCTCGTCCTAATCAAGATCAATGTTTTCTTAGCATTTAAAAAGGAGGCAGTTCAGATGTTTCCCCATGCCACAACCCACACAGGTAAGGAGTGCTCAACCTCTGACATCAGTGTCATGCTTCTTTAATGGTCATTTCTCACATACCTGTTGCTGTTTAGAGCATTTTCACCTTATTGTATGTTAATATCTTTTTATTCACGGAGCAGTGTCAGTGTCTCCACAACTCCTTGCTTCACCGGTTATGAATGTAGACCTGAGCATTCTCTGTACCAGCTCTACAGTGCAGCAGTCTGTCTTCATAGTCTTGGGCCTGTGCAGAAAGGATGTTGACGATGCTTTGATGGAGCTGAAAAATCTGTATCAGGCTCAGTGCTCCACATGCACCTTCAGGAAAGAGGACCTGGCAGGCATCACACAGGGTGAGGTCAAAAGTCTGAAACAGCTGGTGGACATGCTGGGAGTGTGTGTGGAGGAGGACCAGTCCGACCAGACCACCTTAACAGTGAGCGGGTTAAAAGATGGGGTTGATCAGTTCGTGCAGATGATTCAAAACTTTATTGGTTAAATCATGTTAAATATATTCAGAAAATACAGAGAATTGACACAAGTCTTCAGTGTCTATATGTTTTAAGTGCCTGTAAGTGAAATACAATTTGAGAATTAATTTGAGATCAAAAATTTAGCCAACAAAAAATGTAAGTGGCATCCAAAGGTGTTCTGCTGATATGATACATATATAATATTTATGTGAAGGGAAATATTTCTAGTGTGGCGTTTCATTATCATTTATTTGGAAATTATAATATAATAGAATAAAAATTTTGTTTCAGTTGTAAATTATGGCATGTACAGTACATTTGGATTTATTTATTTTTATAGTTTTTAAAGGTCTATTTCGGTACCTTTGTTTATTTTAAAATAAACTATATAATGTAAAATTTGGTTTCCTGAAATAATCTACTCCATATGTCAAACCGTGTGTGCAATGTAATTCTCATTTATTTTTACTACACAATAAAACTGATGTTACGGTGACATTTCAGTAATGAACTAAGATGTTTACCATATCCTGTTATGGTTCCACTGTTACTGGGGAAAACTAACACCCTCCATGACCCTATGTGTCTATATGTCTTCTCTTGTGTTCAGTGTTTCAAATAAAATAAAGCAAAGGATCCACAGATGAAAATATTATCAATTAATAACAATAATATAGCATTTGGTTATGTATAAAGAGAGGGGCACTCCAATTTCAAAACTTTACAACAAGGTGTTATAGTCAACAAGTATCATACAAAACCTGTATAGTAAATAAAACTTAAAATGATGAATGTGAGTAACAAGAATCTACACTTAAAAAAGTGAGTCCTAGATTTCCAATGTAATTCCATTCCGTAATTGTGGCAATAATATTCAGCGAAAAATCATTCAAGAGTAATTCACCACCAACGTGAGCAAGTGGATATTAACGTCTCCAGAGTGTTAGAACGGAACATAACAAAATATATTTTTTAGATTATTTTACTCGTCATTATCAGGTCAAGGAATCCCTGGTGCTGTCTTCCTAGTTCATACAGCAGAGAACTTCATTACGGAACCACAAACAAAAATCAATAGAGCAGGGGTGACCCCAGCCACGTGAGACACCATCTTTGCTCTTTGTTTTCTATTGGATAAATTCACAAAATGTGCGCCGTTTATCCGCATCATTGTGCATCTCCACAGGTGAATGTGTTGGTGGTTCCCATGCTAAACAAAGGACTGGCTTTAACTGAAATCGGCAAATGTCTAATGAAAAAAGGAGGGAGTACAATCTGGAGAAACTTTGCTCTTATGGCTGCAACGTGTACCCTAGCCCCTGGAGATATTCTACAGCTGGATGGTTCTCCATCTCTGGGCTGCTCCAAGATCTATTTCATTGAGTGTCTACCGTGGGACGGAGTCAAGGACAGAGTGTGCAGGTGATGTATCATAGAATAGCTGATGGATTTACACTTTATGGGTTGCATACATATATGTTTTAAGTTAAACATGTCAAATTAAATGCTGTTGTAAATAAACACAGCAACTTCAATTAATCAGGGATTAAAATGAGGGAACTAACTTGGTTAGATAACTGGCATTAGGTCTGGGGGCACATGAATAATACCACCAGAAAAAGACATCATGAAGTCACATTATTATTTACAGTTTTAGACACAATAAAAGCAAAGACAAATACATTTTGATAAATCTCTGTGAAAATGGGATTTATAAAATATGTTTGTTACTACCCTGCAGTATATAAAAATAGCTGCCTCGCTTTTAGAAGTCAAAGTTGATAATCAAATAAATATGTTAATGGTTTGAATCTGAAAGTTTGCATGTCAAAGCTTTAACAATTTAGAAGGAACTGTGTGAAACAGAAATTATGTAAAAACTAAAATGTTTGATCTTCATTTCTTATGCTCTTGGTAATGGACTGAAGAGGTGTTTGGACCTCTATGTACAGCAGTGCTGGTGTTCAGTTGCCTTTCCAGTCATCGGACCTGGAATTGTTCTAAAATATCCACTGAGAGAAGCCATTCGAATACTGACTGACACCATTCACCAGTTTGGACTATCTGCATCCTCTGGATCGCTCTCTAAGATTCACATTGTCATAAGACCTGACTATCCTGACTCCGAGGAGGTGAGACAAACTTCTGTTAATAGTCCAGCAACAGCAATGATTACTATTAGTATTTATGTATTTGTGACACTTTATTATAAATAGCAGATTAACATACAAACCAGACCTCTCAAAAAATGCAGTTAATAACTAGCTTATGAACTTACAGTGCTACAGTGATGTCCACAGACGAATCAGCTTGATCAGGAGCAAGGGAGGCCAAGGTAAACCAGAAAACGACTTAGAACTCTTCAGCTATTTGTAACACACTGTGGAAACCCTTTCTAGAGTATCCAGAGTATCCTAGAGGTAAATGTAGACAGACCCTTTAAACATATGAATGCTAAACTCCAAATTTGATGTTTCTACTTAGTCATGCATGCATACGATGACGCCTACAGACACCTCAGCTCAACCATTAACTAGAGAGGCCATGGTAAACTCAAAGATACTTAGACAACTTGGAACTGGTAACAATGAATTTTTTCCTTTCCCCCTCAGTAATCGTCACATCCCTTACCAGTGATCTGGATGAGTTCACCATGACTGTGGGAGGCATTGTTAAACTACAGCTGGTGTTTGGTGACATCACTAATGAGACAACTGATGCCGTGGTGAACACAACGGACTTCTCTGACTATCAGACAGGTGTTGTAGTGAGAACTTAAAGAAGCTTACAATAAAAAGGCTGACAGAAGAATTTTGATTAGGTGTTAAGAAGTTGCGGGGTTACATTGTCGGCAGGAAGATAGTGTTTAAAGTACAGTGTGCGTTTCACTGAGCATGATTTTGTGTATTCTACAGATAGTGTGTGCAAAGACATCTTGACAAAGGCTGGACCCCACGTGGAAGCAATCCTAAAAAGTGGTGAGAACATAAACTGTCTACTATTCCAAACAACACAGTGTCAGAGGCATCATACAGCTGCTGTCTTTGTTGTGTTGTGTGTAGCAAAGGTGAACAGAGGAGATGTGTTTCAAACCCAGCCTGGATCCTTCCCCTGTAAAGCCATTTTACATGTGTGTGGAGACAAGGACATGGGCCTCATTGAACATCTGGTGTGTCACATCATTCAACACTGTGAATCTAGTGGATACAAGTCTGTGGCCATTCCTGCCATCTGTGCTGGTAAATGTCTTTAATAGACAATCTAGAAGAGAAAAAATATATATTTATTGAATGGGGTGGTGAGGGGAGGAAAAAGAAATTAAATTGAATAAGACCAAATGGTGTTAAAACATGGATCTTACTGTAGGAAGAAACACTTGGGTCTTGGTAACGTTTGCAGTTAAGTATTTAAGCTTTATTTCCCCTAAATTATAAATTTCTGTTCCAATTTTAAAGCAAACACATACGAATTGAAACAAACAGTCCATGAAACAATTCACGTCTGGTTTACGCAGGGGCTGGTGGGCTGGATCCTGATGTTGTGGCATTGGCCATTCTCCGAGGGATTAAGACTGCCACATCATCCACTCCCCTGCATTTTCTCACCAATATTAGTCTAGTACTGATTAAGATCAATGTTTTCAAACACCAAACAACACTGATGTGCTACAAAGTCTATTAATGCAGACATAAACACCCTCTGTACAAGAGGTCACCAGTCTGTCTTCCGGTTTGTGGGTCTTTGCGAAAAGAAGGTTAAAGATGCCAAGACAAAGCTGAAAGACCTGTATCTGGCTCAGTGCTTAACAAAAACCTTTATGAAGGACCAGTTGGAAGGCCTCACGCAGGATGACTTGAAGAGTCTGAAGCAGCTGGTGGAGGCTGAGGGTCTGTATGTGCAGAGAGACGAGTTTGGCCCAGGTAGATTAAGATGTAAGTGGGCCAAACCATGGGGTCACTCACTCCACTTAAAAGAAATCTGAGACTGAAGGAAGAGGAAGATTTGTATAACCGTGTCACTTGGTGAATCTTGGGACATCGTAACAATTGGGAAAGACTCCCCAAAACAGCAAATTACAGCCTGGAAAATAACGACAGAGCAGGTGGGATGTTGGATGCACAGGGGATCTCGTGGAGCGTGGATCTACAGCGGATGGAGGCCAAAAGAGAAGGAACTGGAGAGATGGCAAAACTAAAACGACTTCAGAATCCTCCAGGTGAGAGGATTTCCTGTCACACGAGGTGGAGCTTTTTATACACCTGATGTTGTTTTCATGTTGACAGTGGAAAAGGATTTCCAAGATGTACAGCTCTATCAATCCAGCAAATATCTTGTAGAAAAGTATTGAAGCCTAAGTTTTACTTGCAGTATGAAAAAGTAACAAGGATCAAGTGAGGAAGCCAAAATCACAGTAGCAGGCGATAACAGAAGGGGTGTTGTGGGTGGGCCAACATGCACATGTCGTGTGATTATTGAATATCGTAAAGTGTGGAGGTTGGATAGAAAGAAAACTAGAAAAAACAAATAGAGCAAAGTTTGTAACGTCTGCTGAGAGTCTGTTCTGTTAGCTCATGTAATTTTTTTCAGACCTCACTCTCCCCTTGGACTGGGACAGCATGACTACTGCTGAAGATCTGAAGGTGGTCACACTGGAGAGTTCCTCTGCAGAGTACCAGACAGTGAAGAAGGACTTCAGAAAAACTGCCACCAACACCATAGTGAAGGTGGGTGAATTTACTCGGAAGAAACGATTATGCCAAAGATTCTGTCTCATATTGTAAATGCTATTGTAAAACAATTAGCATGAGCCTTGATTATTGATTAGCTTAAATTTTATTTCTGAAAAACAATCATATTAGCTCAATGTGCACTGAATGTCATATTGATGAAAAAGACGTATTGGTTTTACTATTTTTACCATTTAAAAATAAGAGGAACCAAAGTTTTGCACTCAACCATATACTGTATTTGTAAATACTGTCTCTATATAATAGAATCTGTAAGATCTGTAAGCCTTTCTTTAGGTTTACAGATCCACAGCCAAGCGTACCCAGACTACCTCATCACTTTCATGTGATAGTGAGGAAAGAAAATATTTCTGTCTGACCCACCAGACCGGGGGGGTCCAGTGTCTTATCCATGGACATAATAACATGTAGACAAGTCTAACTGGGAGTCTAACCACTCATAGTTGGTGAATGACGGCTCTACCAGCAGAACTACAGCCCCCCTTTTTCTTTTTGTCTGTTTGTCTCATGCTCTGCTGCACCGGCACAAAAGGCATGTAAATCCCCGACCTGCATCACAGAGTATTAATAAAACTGGGTGTGTCACTTTATAATCAAAAGGACACTTTTACTTCCTGATGATAAGAAAAAGTGAATTTGGGGAAAACAATCAAGAAGCTAATCATAAGTGAGGGTAAATTTTAAATAAATAAATCAACATCAGGTGTTGTGACAGACAGAGACAAAGGGAAGATGAGGAGACTCTGGAGGAGGTGACTGCAATTCATCAGTGATGCTGATTGTCATTTCACACACTTAGTAAGCAGTTAAACACAAATTTTATCAATCAGACCTGTGGCCTCCCCCCTAGGTTTACTTTGAAGATGTGACCAAACATGGTCCTGTTGAGGTTGTGTATGGCAGGGTCCCCCTAACAGGACTCAATCCTGAAGAGGATAATATGATGCAATATTGTACAAATCTGTCTACATCTCTCAGCTACACTCACAGGTCAAAGCTGCATTAGCAGTTCCAGCCACTGGAGTGTTGACTCCAGGTGACTGGATCCTCATAAAGGACCTCAGAAGGAAGAACAGGAAACAGTAGGTTCACAGGGACACACCCAGTGCTCCTTCCAATACAGGTGGACCGAGTGTAAGAAAGTGTCACAAACTGATTTATCACCCACTACACACACAACAGTGCAGCACTGACTGCACAGCTGTGTGTGTGAGCCTAGTGCCGCCTTCAGCTGCACCGCTGAATTACACCATACACACACATTTCTGAGATAACACGTACACAAGTGACCTCGAGTCACCCAGCGATGGACACGGATGGAACACAGATGTGGGTTAGGGGAACATTGTGTTTTTTCTAAATTTCCGTGTAGTTTATTATGGTGTTAGTGTTTCTTTTTGATCTTGTTGCATAATTCCTTCTATTAAATGTAGGATTCAACTCTTTTACTTCACAGTATGTTCTTCTTTCTAGAGATGAAGATGATAAAGTGATAACCGTGATACATTTGAGTGGATTCCTCCCTTATTGGAGGATATTGTGTGGAATGCTACATATGTCAGTCTGAGCTTGCTTTATGTTAGGATGTCTATGTCCCCAAAAACAGACTGGTGAATTAACAAATCTTTTCCTTATGTTTGAGCATCATATGATCAGAGGCAAGAAGGTTGTAGAAACTGTTAATGTTCAGTTTATAGTGTGGTAAAGTTATGTATCCTTTACATATTTCTATATGCCTTCCATGCCGCTCTGATTACTGTCTGGAGGGACAGACATCCAGATATAAAGGAATGTGCAGATGGATGCGTCTTACCATGTCTGATCGTGAAGACAGCAAAGACAGAGAAATGCTGCATAGTTCAGCTAAAGAGGGAGTGAGACTTTATTCATTTTGCTGAACACTCTCATTAGAGTAGTGCTGTATTACTTGTATTTCCTTCTTCATGCTTTTCATACTTTATGCTTCTATAATAAAACCATGCGAAGGACTGAAATTCTGTAATTTTTAAGGACATCAACCATCACTGATTCCACTGGATTTTCAAAACTCTACTGCCCACTAGTATAACGAAGCATCTACTGTAGATATGGTTCAGTGGACTCAAAGTCCAGATTACTCTGTGAAAGTCTTTCTTCGAAGCCTTTAAGATTGTGCGATCTGAAGTTATTTTTCCCAGCTGGTAGAAACAATACACTCTCTCATATTTCATAGGAAGAGAACACCTATTATATCACATCACCCACATTTTATCTCTTATGAAAGTATTTGACTAACTCATTCGCAGTTTTAAATAAACATTTTCATATTTTATTTTACGCGGTGGTTTCATTTTTTGGCTGCTGGCTTGTTTATACTGATGACGACAATTTAAACATTCATAATCCAAGTTTTGCAACTGTAATGTTTTCAAGGTCGAACATGTTTATCATAGTCTGGAAAGCTTCCAGAAGCACTGAGCTGGTAGATCAAACAGTCACACTTACATCTTTCTTGTGCTAAACAACACATTGATTATTCATTCCTTTATTTGTCTTTTTATTTTTTGCAATGAATTTGAAAAAAAGAATCCACTAACACAACAAATTTTTGATAAATCTCATTCAGTCAATTCAGCCAATATATTCAGTGTATTAACTCGTGGGACAGATTAAATTAAATGTTTCATATCAGGTGTTTTTGAAATATTAGGCTCTTCCTGTGTCCTGGGCTCCTGACATGACACAACCATCAATCTGTCCACCTGTTCTTAAAGCTCACTACATTATCACGGATTAAATGTAAGGAAACAGTGGCCTAAAGCTTAGAGAAGTGTGCTTGTGTGAGGTGTTTGCCAGCCTAATCTCCAGACTACTGAGAATAAAACCCTTCACTTTTGAGGGCAATGCCTTTGAACATGTTTTGGAACAGGCCAAAGACTTTGGACGCTATCACACATCACGTCCACTGAATGTGCTCTAGACTTTGTCTATTTCCGGGCATGTGTTTTGTTTCTCAGGCAGCTTCCTCCAGCTCAGTTTTACAGAAACGCCTTTTTCTCTGAACTTTTGTTCTAGCTGTGGAACAAAAACATACAAAAATAGTACAGTGTCATTTTGTATGTTTTATAATTGCAAGATTTTGATGCTGGCTGATTTACTTTAAGCTATCAGGAGTTAAGACAAAGAATAAAAATGTGAGATTTACCTGTTTCAACAAGGCCTCAGCCACAGCAGGGTCTTTCATGTCCACAGTGGGGTCATCCACACGCAGCGTCATTTCCACCAAATGCTGCTTCACTGGGGCTGCAACTCTATCAGAGACTGAGTGGTAGATAATTTTCTAAAGTTAAATCCAGAACAAACATTTTTATTTCTGATTTACAAATGTAAAATTGCTTTGTCATTAAAATGCTAAGAAAAGACATTTAATGATTTAATTCATCTGGGTAAAAAAGGGTCACCACAACAAACCACAAAGACTACACTTTCTATTTTATTGCTAATCCTACAGGAAGAAAACAGTTCTTCACTAAACTCACCATCGTAGCAGATGAAGGGTTTTTTATTACTACAATAATCAAAGCTCCATCTTCCTGCTCTGTTTAACACAGTCGTAGCACATGTCTTGTCACTTTCTCCATCAACCATATCGTTGTTTGATAAACTTTCCCAGTATCTGAAAGAGGAATTACTTCCATCCGACCACCTCCAGGTGTCTCTGAACAGACCGATCCACACGACAGATACAGACTGTGCACAATCATACAACTGATCAAGTCCACTGATCAGGTCTGTGTGATTTTCTCTGCAGTAGTTCTGAGCCTGTGGCCAGGTCATGAAATAGTCAATTACATGACATGTTTTGTTGGCTTGATTTGTTTCTGTGTAAACAGATCAAAAATGACATTTACCAATACTGGACTAGTAACTTTTAAAATCAACTAATATTTACATTTTGACCAGCTTTGAATTTATTTAAATTCAGTATTTAAAGTAGTGAAAACAGCAGAGAAACGTTATGCCATAGCAAAACTCACCATTGTCACAGATAAATTTGGAGAGATGAGTACAAAGGTAATCACTCCACTTGTTGTTGATCAGTAGTACACAGTTCTCCTCCCAAGGACCTCCCCAATCATTTGGTTGTCCTTTTTCCCATCTTGTCTGGTTTTCATTGAAGTCCACCCCTGGCAGAGACCAGTACCATGTCCTGTTGTCCCTTCCTGGGTAGCTGTGCAGACCGATCCAGGCTTCAGCTTGACTCTGTGTAGAGTCAATGAGTCTCTTCATGTCTGTCATATTAGACACTGTGGCCAGGTCTGTGTATTTCTCTCTGCAGTACGTCTGAGCTTCATCCCAAGTTTTATTATCTTTAATAAAATGGTAATCATAGAGTTGGCAAGTGATGAAGGAACACTGACCTAAATCAGAGGAAATGTGCAGTGATGGAGCTGACATCAAAACAAATTCACAGGTTTTTACATTACAGTCACTGTTATATAGTTAAAAATGTAATTCTGTTTCTTTTTGATTTGTGATCAGTTAATGCACTTACCCATCAGAATAAATACAAACAAACTTTTCATCTTTTCTCTGCTCTTGTTCACACTTCTGAAATGGTGTAGTGCAGATTGTCTCGAACAATCTTAAAATGATTCAGAAAAATTCACAAAGGATATAAATATTATGACTTTTTTATAGTACTAACTATACTATTATATTTAAATTTATTTATATATACAAAACTGTTTACTAAATAATCAATGAATTAAGTAATTAAGCAATATTAAAACAAAGGAATTAAAAACTCTTCCTGGATTTAGTTTGCTGTCTGACAGATTAAAACAAAAACAAAAAACAAACACAACAAATATATACCTGACACTCCGTTGTTGATGTGATGAAAGACTGTTCAAAACTAACTATTATATGCCCTATTGCTCTCCTTTAGCCTCCTGGTTTTTAGCATTTGAATATTCAAATATATATGAAGAGAATTTCAGTTTATGGTCTGAAGAACAAAAAGAGGTTAAATGTGTCGATTCAAGTGTGGTTATATTAAGCTACAATAATGCTCATGTTTTGTCCACTGTTGTCCATTACATTAAGTGCAAAGTTAATGTAATTATGAAGGATGTTTTAAAGGGTTTAACAAACTTTGTCACATACACCGACATGTTTTATCTTTATGAGTGTTTGCAGAACAGCTCTAAGGTTGGCCGCTATCTAACAGTGAACTCTAGCCCAAGTGATCAGCAAGTTTCTAATGAGTTCTGTCGAGCTTAAAGTTGCCATGTGTCAAGTGTTATTGAGTGTTAGGTGAACAGGTTGTTGAGGAGTATAAGGGTCAACAATAACCAAGTTAGATGATTGGCCAATAAATCTCAATTGCTAGGGAAACCACAATAAGATACTTACAGAACAGCAAAACAACCTTTGCTGTAATAGTATGACATCTTTTGTCATTTTTATGCCTGTCTTTTTTGGTCATCTGTAGGGTTTTTTTCAGTTCCACGCTTGGAAAAGGTTAAATCCTTAACTTTTTTTTCAACCTAGGTTATGTTTTTAAAATAAGAAGATTAACCATGTGCATACAGACAGTGGAACTGAAAGTATAACTCAAGTTAAATGATTAAAAATGTTTTGATTAAGTAAAGCTGGTACCCTTCTGTGGAATGCCTAATGTTAGCAATTTTTACAGTAGTTGAATTATGATTCTACATTGTAAACAGATCTCACATACATTTTAGATTTCTGTAGAATTGTATCTAATGGTTGCAAAGCCCTCATTCCAAACCCTGCTATAGGTACAGATGGAAGCTACACCAAAACATTTGCTGCACGTAACCCATGAGTGAGCTAACTTTTAGAATCAACCAATGCTGACCAATAATGGATTCAGCTAATCATGAAAAGGAAAAAAACTTTGCCCACCGATCTAGGATATGCCCTTCATAGCAGAGTTTAAAAACAAACGGGAAGCACTGTTTTATTAGAGTGAGTTAATGTAGGCTTCTCTTTAAATATTTTAAATATTTTGTTTTACTTATACATGTTTTAACTCATAGCCTCACGATTTTCTTAAAAATCTATTAAATGATATTCTGTTTTTTTAAATATCAAGAAAATGAGCATAAATGCCAAGACTATATGGTGCTTCTCCAACAACAAGCCTAACAGAGAAAAAGACAGCTTTTAAATCAGGTTTCAAGGAAGAGCTGAGAACTGTCCAGAAAGACCTGAGAAGGAAGATCAGGGAAGGAAAGGCTTGCTACAGGAGGACAATGGAGGACTGGCTGAAGCAGAACAATGTCAGCGGAGTGTGGAGGGGGCTCAAAACGATTAATAGGCACAATGGTCCCAGCTCTCAGGCAGAGGGGGCCAGGGGTGGGTGAATGACTTAAATCTATTCTTCAACAGATTTGACCAACTGCCAACCCCTGCCCCCACCCAGTCTCCCCTGCTGCAATCCCCTGCCTCTGCCCCTACAGTGTGTCCTTCCTGGCCCTCATCCCTCTCTCCATTCAACCCATCCTGCCCCTCACAAAAGCCCAGGTGTGGAAAGAGCTCAGCAGGACCAAGGTAAGGGAGGCTGCAGGCCCAGACGGCATAAGCGCCAGATTGGGTAAAACATGTGCAGACGAACTGTGCAGCATAATGCTGTACATGTTTGGTCTGAGCCTGAAGCTGGAGAAGGTGACACAGATCTGGAAGACATCCTGCGACGTGCCAGTTCCAAGGACATCTCGCCCAGACAATTCAAGGGCTACAGACAGGTGGCACTGACCTCACATCTGATGAAGACAATGGAGAGGCTGGTGCTCACCTATCTCTGTCCTCTGGGGAGAGAGTCAATGGACCCACTTCATTTTGCCTACCAGCCAGGCATCGGAGTTGAAGATGCTGTCACCTTCCTCCTGAATAGAGGATGTTTCACACCTGGATAAGGTCGGGAGAGAGTCATGTTTTTCAACTTCTCCAGTGCTTTTAACACCATCCAACCTGCACTCCTGAGGGATAAGTTGGTAGACATGTGGTTAGACCAACATCTCTCTACCTGGATATTGGACTACCTCTCAAACCGACTTCAGTATGTGAAGACTTTAGACGGTGAATCCGCAGCGAACAGTTCTGGCTCCGTGTCTGTTCGCTGTTTACACTGCAGACTTCATGTTCAGCTCAGTATCCTGTCACCTGCAGAAGTTCTCTGACGATCCAGCCATTGTTGGGTTGATCACAGGTGACAATGACAGAGAATACAGGGAATTGAACCAGAACTTTGTGGACAGGTGCCAGCAGAGCTATATCCAGATCAACGGGGTGGAAAAACCAAAGACCTGGTGGTGGAATTCTGCAGGTGCTCACACTCACACTCTTCCACTAGTGAACATTCAGGGAATGGACATTGAATTGACATTGGACTCTTACAAATGCCTGGGTGTTCACCTACACAATAAACTACACTCGTCACACAACACAGATGGACTCTAAAGGGAAGGATAGAGCAGATTCTTTCTGCTGAGGACACTCAGTGCAGTGCAATATGCTGCCTGGAGTGCAGGCAGCATATTGATTCTTATATGCCAACATTTTAATAACTTGCACACGCAGCCTCCACTTCTCTTGTTTGTTCCTCTCATTCTCTGATACAGCTCCTCATCATAACATGTGTCTCTTCCTTCTGGTGTGAGGTTTGTCCAGAGAACAATTGTTGGAGGAAGCTTGTGGCTGTCGTGCATTTAATTCAACTTTATTTATATAACACCAATTAACAACATAGTAATCTCAAGACACTTTACATAATAAAGTTAAAGACTATACAGGTATTTAGAGAAAACCCAGGTGAGTGGAAAGTGGAGATAGAAAAGAAAACACTGGGAGGGTTGGTAGGACCAGTAGCTGTGCAATGGAAGACACACAGCTTTAAAGTCGGGGATAAAGAAAGGGAGACACAGAGCAGAGGGAGAAGCACAACTACGGGAGAAGACACAGAGACACAGAGTTAAAGTCATACAGTGGTGACATATAAATATGGGGTGAGAGTGTCTCAGTGCATCAGGGGTTGGTCCCCCAGTAGTCTAAGCCTTTAGCAACATGACTATTACCAACAATAAGCTTTACCAAAGAGGAAGGTTTTGAGCCTAGTCTTAAAAGTAGAGAGGGTGTCTGCTTCCCGAATCTGGACTAGTTCCATAGGAGAGGAGCTTGACTGCTAAAGGCTCTGCCTCCCATTCTACTTTTGGAAATTCTGGGGACCACAAGTTGGCCTGCATTCTGAGACCCAAGTGGTCTATTAGGATGATATGGTACGAGGAGATCTTTTAGGTAGGATGGAGGTTGAACGTTTTTTTTCAAATTTTCAGCATCACTTTGAGACAGGATGCTCCGATGTTCCGTAGGTGGAAGAAGGCTGTTCTAGAGATTTGTTTTATGTGTGAGGTAAATGACAAATCCTGGTCAAAAATGACTCAGAGATTCCTTGCAGAAGTACTGGGGGCCAGAGTTTTGTCATCTAAAGTATGGTTTTGTTTGGATTATATTTTTCTCAAGATTTTTAAGTCTAAAAACAGTAACTTCAGTTTTATCTGATTTTAGACGAAGGAAGTTATAGGTCATGCTTTTGGTTTGATTAATTGATTCGTTTCATCTGGTCTCACAGAAAGATATAACTGTGTTATCAGCATAGCAATAGAAATTTACAGAGTGTTTTCTAATAATGTTGCTTAGAGGAGACACATATAAAGTAAAAAGTATTGGTCCTAACATAACTTTGCATGGAACGTATGCATGGAAGATTTATGAAGAAACTGGAATTTATAGAAATGATTTAACCCAACGCAGTGCAGTTCCTTTGATCCCAATCACATGTTCTAGTCTCTGTAATAATATTTTGTGGATCGTGTCAAAAGCAGCACTGTGATCTAACAGAACTAATATAGAGACAAGTCCATTATCTGAAGCCAGAAGAAGATCGTTGGTGACTTTAATCAGTGCGGTTTCTGTGCTATGATGAACTCTAAATAGTGACTGAAATTCTTCAAACAGGTTGTTTCTGCGCGGGAGATACCACAATTTGTCATCATTCAGCCCCTCATTTCCACTTCCTCTCCTGGACTTTTATTTTGTTACCCATTTTTCTCCATTTCCTGCCCTGTTCTCAGATAACTTTGCCAATGCCACAACTAATCACTCACCTTGATAGTTTTCACCTGTTACCCCCTAGCTATTTATACCTGCCCTTCACCACAGCTCCTGGCCAGATTCTTGTCATTGCTCCCATGTTGTTGCTCCCATGTTGTTGCTCCCATTGATACTCGCTGTTATTTGGATTACTGGATTCCCACGTTTGCCTCACTCTCAAGCTTTTGGACTCTTTGCCCGTTTTCCCTGTGCTCTGAGGTTTGGCCTCTGGTTTTTGGGTTTTGGTTTCTGATTTTTGGGTTTTGGTTTTTGGTCCTTGTGTGTTTTGTTTGATTTTCCTGTGTGTTCAGTCCTTAGTGTTTCCCCGTCATTGTCAACCTGCCCTGTTTCTCCCTCTCTCTCGGGTTTTTCGTTGTGTTCCCCTCGGGCTGACTTTGTTAGTTTAATTTAGTTATATGTTCACATGGTGTTGTTTTTGTCCCTTTTGGTTATTGTAATAAAGTTTCACGTCCCTTTTGTACTCCCTCCAGTTGTTATCCTTAGGGTTAGGGTTAGGGTTAGGGCTGATACAATTACCCTACTTTTTCAAGCATTTTAGAAATAAAGGGGAGATTGGATATTGGTCTGTAATTGGATACAACACATGGATCAAGACAAGGTTTTTATGTAGGGGTTTCGTTACAGCTACCTTATAGGCCTTTGGTACATATCCTGTTTCTAAAGATAGATTAATGATATCTAATATGAATGTGTCTAATAAGGGTAGAGCATTGTTGAGCAGTCTGACTGGAGGGTTAGTTGTCTAACTGACATGTTGTTGGTTTTGATGACGTAATAGTTGAAGTTAATTCAGCAAAATCTATGGGTATAAAGCAGTCTAAAAGGGATTGAGGCCTTACTGATGATTCTAATTCTGTTGTATTTGCGGGGAGGGTCTGGTAAAAAATCTTCCTGTAATAGCTACAATTTTATTTGTGAAGAAAGTCATGCATTCATTGCTGCTTAGTGGTAAGGGAAAACTAGGCTCAACTGAACTATGGCTCTTATTCAGCCTGGCTACAGTAATGAAAAGAAACCGGCGGTTGTTCTTTTTTTAATCTATTAGTGATGAATAATATACAGTTATAGCATTGAGAAGGCTAATTTAATAAGTATAAACTCTTTTTCTTGGCTAACTTCACGTTTCTGACTATAGAGTTGCCAATTGGCAGAGTTTGTTCCTCGGCGGGTGTGTCGCTGAGTGGGGAAAATAAATAAGAAACATGATCCCACTGGTGGTGAACCTCGGGCGTCTGCTTAGCATTAGATCTCTTACGAACCGTCACCCAGCTGGCCTAGCTTCCCGTCTGCTCCGGTACTGCCGGGGGACAGCTAACGGTGGCATTAATGGCATATTGGCTCCATGTGTCAGGTGTCCTGGCATGTGTCCAGGGAAATTACACATAAAAGTGCAATAAAAAGTGCCATAAACTCCCGAGCCATCACCATAATTAGTTTACTGTATCCTGGACTAAAATCTCACACACATTCACAATAATACTTTTTGCATTGTTTTTAGACAATGACTGACGTACTACTCGAGTCAGTGTTTTTCTGCTAATGTAGACGTCATGTTGAGTTGCTTAAGTGAATTATGTAGAGGGAATTCCATATAGGGAAATTTATAATGCTACATCACAAGAAATTATAGTATTAGGCCTTAGGCCACAGTGTTGCACACTCAAACTTATTTACACACTGAATTCGGTTTGATTCTAAAAAGGTGAGAGTGTGTAACTGTGATATAGAGTTTCTTCTGATTAAGGATTTAGATGGATTATGTCAATCTTGTATAAACAGATAAAATCAATCTGGAGTAGTTTAGATTTGTACCAGTCTTTGTTTGTCATGTGGTTCAGTGCAGGATCTTAAATTGAATTAATTAATAAACTTTCAGGCACTGGCTGCCCTGCACACAGTGTGCATGTGTGTGCACATAACTGTGGCCCTAAATTGCATTACTGCTGCTTTATAAATAGCATAGCTGGGAATGTGTGCAAAAACTGAAATAGCTTTAATTTTTTCTCCAAAATCTACTTTATTAAATTTTTTTGCGATGCCACTTTATATACTGTATGTTTTTGTTTTTCTGAAATACAGTTTATGTCGGTGTTTGTAATCTGATTCTCATTTAGTTTTACAACATAATAAAAACCTTAATTTCCTGTTTTACACCTGCAAATTATTATTATTAACAACAAAAAATTTCTGCTTGATTCTGGTCCTTTACTTTTATCAACAATCACTCATTCCACAGGTTTTTTTTTAAAAAGTTTACTGGCCTTTAGTGTAACAAAGCTCAAATTTAGCTCAAAGATTAGATTCCTTTGTTAAAGTCTTGTTTTACATCACCATGTATCACTCAAAATTCAAAATCACCCTAAATTGTACGTTGTGGTCTAAACATAGAAGAGAGCACCTTTTATATCAGATCACCCACATTATATCCCTTATGAAAGTAATTGACTAACTCATTCTCACTTTTATATAAACCTTTTCGTGTTTTATTTTACAATATGGTTTCATTCTTTTTTCTCTCACTGGCTGCTGGTTTGTTTATGCTGATGACTATAATTTAAATATTATTCATGCGGGTTCTGTTATTGAAATATTTTCAGTATTAAAAAACAGAGGTCGAACGTGTTTATCATCGTCTGGTAAGGTTCCAGGAGCACTGATCTGGCAGATCAAAAAGACACACTTAGATCCTTCTTATGCCTAACATTTATTTATTATTCATTCTTTTATTTGTCAGAAATACCCACAAATCATCACCCTAATTGATTCTCTTTATCTTTACCTCAAAGCAGGAAAAAATGAGACAGAATACAAATGTATTGTAAATGTACAAATGAAAGCAAAAGATATTTGCATTAGAAATGATAAAAAAAATACAAAAAAAATGAATGTGAAAAAGAATAATCCAACTCGTTTAATAATAACTCCTTTATGATACATTTTTCAGAATCCCATTCAGTCAATTAAGCTAGTATATTTAGTGTAAACCCCTTCAAAATAAAACACCACGACAACAAAAAAAGCAAAGGAATATAAAGTCTCCAGTGAACAGAGTTAGTTAAAATGGGACAGATTAAATCAAATGTCTCATATCAGGTGTTTTTGAAATATTAGGCTCTTCCTGTGTCCTGGGCTCATCACATGACACAACCATCAATCTGTCCACCTGTTCTTAAAGCTCACTACATTATCACGGATTAAATGTAAGTAAACAGTGGCCTAAATCTTAGAGAAGTGTTCTTGTGTGAGGCGTTTGCCAGCCTAATCTCCAGACTACTGAGAATAAAACCCTTCACTTTTGAGGGCGATGCCTTTGAACATGTTTTGGAACAGGCCAAAGACTTTGGACGCTATCACACATCACGTCCACTGAATGTGCTCTAGACTTTGTCTATTTCCGGGCATGTGTTTTGTTTCTTAGGCAGCTTCCTCCAGCTCAGTTTTACAGAAACGCCTTTTTCTCTGAACTTTTGTTCCAGCTGTGGAACAAAACAGACATATACTGTAAAATAGTACAGTGTCATTTTGTATGTTTTATAATTGCAAGATTTTGATGCAGGGTGATTTACTTTAAGCTATCAGGAGTTAAGACCAAGAATAAAAATGTGAGATTTACCTGTTTCAACAAGGCCTCAGCCACAGCAGGGTCTTTCATGTCCACAGTGGGGTCATCCACACGCAGCGTCATTTCCACCAAATGCTGCTTCAATGGAGCTGCAACTCTATCAGAGACTGAGTGGTAGATAATTTTCTAAAGTTAAATCCAGAACAGACATTTTTATTTCTGATTTACAAATGTTAAGAACAGACATTTAATGACCCACAAAGACTACACTTTCTATTTTATTGCTAATCCTACAGGAAGAAAACAGTTCTTCACTAAACTCACCATCGTAGCAGATGAAGGGTTTTTTATTACTACAATAATCAAAGCTCCATCTTCCTGCTCTGTTTAACACAGTCGTAGCACATGTCTTGTTACTTTGTCCATCAACCATATTGTTGTTTGATAAACTTTCCCAGTATCTGAAAGAGGAATTACTTCCATCCGACCACCTCCAGGTGTCTCTGAACAGACCGATCCATATGTAGGATACAGACTGTGCACAATCATACAACTGATCAAGTCCACTGATCAGGTCTGTGTGATTTTCTCTGCAGTAGTTCTGAGCCTGTGGCCAGGTCATGAAATAGTCAATCACATGACATGTTTTGTTGGCTTGGTTTGTTTCTGTGTAATAATAAAAGCACAATATTCTCTGAATATTCTCTAAAGGCTAATGCTAAACACATAAAATATTTTGCCACATATTCTCACCATTGTAGCAGATGAATTTGAGTGAAGAAGTACAAGGGAAAGTATGCCATTCCTCGTTGATCATAACTGCACAATTCTCAAAGTGTCCTTTGGAATCATCTGGCTGTCCTATTGCCCAATTAATTTTGTTTTCTATGTATTCCAGCCCTGGCAGACACCAGTACCATGTCCTGGTCTTATTTCCTGGGTAGCTCTGCAGACCAATCCAGGCTTCATCTTGACTCTGTGTAGAGTCAACAAGTCTCTTCATGTCTGTCATATTAGACACTGTGGCCAGGTCTGTGTATTTCTCTCTGCAGTACGTCTGAGCTTCATCCCAAGTTTTATTCTCTTTAATAAAGTAGTAATAATAGAGTTGGCAAGTGATGAAGGAACACTGACCTAAAACAGAGGAAATGTGCGGTGATTGAGCTGATATTAAAATAAATTCACAGGGATTTACATTGCTTTTACACTGTTAGATTGTTTAAAATGTATTTCAGTTTCTTTTTGATTTATGATCAGTTAATCCACTTACCCATCAGAATAAACACAAACAGTTTCCTCTGCATCTTTTCTCTGCTCTCAATGAAACAAAGTGAGTTTACACACTTAACAGAAACAGTTGTGTTCACACATGTGAAATGGTGTAGTGCAGATTGTAAGCAGCAATCTTAAAATTATGGGATGTAAATTACATTTTTTGTACTAAATCATTAAACGAATGTATTTTTGGTATTGTCCATAACTGACCATATAATAATGTTAAGTATAAAATTAATAATTACAAAGGTATTCACTTTTACAAATTATTTTCTAAATAACCAACGAATTAACCAATAATACAACAAAGTGATTAAAACCCTTTGTGGATTTAGTTTGATGTCTGGTAGGTGAAAAGAAAAACAACTAAGTATCTGTAAAAAGAGCATAAAGAAATGACACAACAAATATTTGACTGACACTCTGTTCTTGAATGTGATGAAAGACTGTTTAAAACAAACTATTACATGTCCTACTGCTCTCCTTTAGCTTCCTGATTTTTAGTATTTTAATATTTAAATATGGAAACAGATGTATCAGTTGAAAGTGTCATGATATTTGTTTGTGATATTTCCGTGGTACCTCAGTGGTCATGCACAGTCAGGATTGTGTTTTAATCTGAAGAAGACTCATTAAATTCAAGCTGCTGTTCATCTTTTCAGCCAACAAGTGAATATTACAATTCACTTAAAAGCTTCACTCTCTTTTCCTGAAGTGATCACAGTTAACAAGTTGCCTCTAATATTGCAGGTCAGACCTGAATATGCAAGTTTGAGTCTATCACTTTATCTAAACTCAAATTTGATCTGACGTTTTCTAACCATGAGATCTGCGCTGCCCTCAGTCTGCTGCCCTGCTAAAGTGCAAGACCTGGCATGGGTCTGGATCCTCGAGGCTCAAAGATCATCCTAGGACTGACACTGTCTTAAGTTTTTCATTATCACAACGGTGAAAATTTCATTACGGAGTGTACATTTGTTAGCTGAGCTGTTAAAAAAACAATTTTTTGCAAGAGGACAGAGGCAGGAAAGAGACACAATCACCATGGAGTGATGTCTGCTCGTTTTTAAATCATAGTCCGACCACAATTGATCAAAACTGAAAGTAAAAAAGTGGCTTGTACCAATTAAATTTTTAAAAATTCACAATCATCAGTTTCTAGCTCTTTTTCTCACTGCGCTGTTTCCTCCGTTACTCTGTCAGCTGTGATTTATTTATCTTCTTGTCTGACATGTGATTTAGAGTTGTTTAGAACTGTTTATTTTAAACTAATTTTCTCATGAACTAATCTGAAGATATGAGACTATTGAACCAGCAATAGTTTTAATAACCATGTGTTGGCAACTAACCAGACACATTACAGGTGGGGAGTCCACACCTGACCATGTCCAGAGCCTTTTCCAGATGAGATAGACATGAACATGGACTTAATGATTTTAAAAATCCTTTCCGGTCTCACTGTCGGACACGGCTCATTAAAGTTCCTAATGTTATGTGTGGATCATGATGGCTTGTCAGTGTTTCGGTTTTCACTCTCTCTAATCTACTGTCAGGGCGAATAGGCCTGTTTCAGACTTCAGCATTCCTAAATATAAAACAGCTGTAAATGACCTACTTAACATCCATTGTAAAAATTACATATGGCAGAATTCGAGCTTTTATAGAATCCCTGAATGTTCGTGTTCAGTCCAAAAACACTTCTGTCAGTTCTGTCAGTCATTTACAAAGATCCAAAACTTCACAAATGGGCAAGGCAAGAAAAACGACCAGGTTTTAGGGTGTAAAGCAGTAACACTTACATTTGTAGTCAGCACTTCACTCTGGAGGATCACACTGAAGAACAAAGCGTCGTCTCATACACAGAGTTGTCTTAAGCTGCTTTTCGTGGAACAACTTTGTCGCGTCACATAAAGGGTAGAATGTCTATGAAAAGGCAAATACGAATTTAGCTGCAGAGGAAACTGTCTCTTCTTTGTTTAGTGTAAATGTGGAAGCTGCCACTAATGCTCCTCAACATTAGTTCTGATGGGTAATCCACTTACCCATCAGAATAAACAAACAGTTTCCTCTGCATCTTTTCTCTGCTCTCAATGAAACACAGTGAGTTTACACACTTAACAGAAACACTTGTGTTCACACATGTGAAACGGTGTAGTGCAGATTGTAAGCAACAATCTTAAAATGATTTAGAAAAATTCACAAACAATGTAAATGACATTTTTTGTACTATACCAATCAACACATGTTAAGTATAAAATTAATAATTACAAAAGTATTCACTTTTACAAATTATTTTCTAAATAACAAATGTGTTAAGCAATATTACAACAAAGTGATTAAAACCCCTCGTGGATTTAGTTTGATGTCTGACAGATGAAAAGAAAAACAACTAAGTATCTTTAAAAAGAGAATAAAGAAATGACACAACAAATATTTACCTGACAGTCTGTTGTTGATATGATGGAAGACTTTTTAAAACAAACTATTACATGTCCTACTGCTCTCCTTTAGCTTCCTGATTTTTAGTATTTGAATATTTAAATATGGAAATAGTGTCACGAATTGGGACTTTTTGTTAGTTTGGGTTTTTTGTTCATTTCCTGTTGTGGCGTTTTATTTTGTAGTATTGCCTCTTGCTTCCTGTTCGTTTCTTTGACTTGTTTTACTTTTCTCGTTTGTCCAAATTAGTTTCACCTGTCTTCTTGGTTATTTAAGCCCTGTTCCCCCTTCACTGTTTGTTGGTTTGTCTCACTCACTTTCTTACACTCTTCTGCCACATGTTCGTTCGTGCGTGCTCGTTGGCCTTCGCTTGGTCTGAGGTTTGGTCCCCTTTGTTTGTTCCTTATTTGGTTCTTGTTTGTTGGTTTAAGTGTAGTCTTTTTGTTTTTGCCCCCTCATAGTTTGTCTAGTTTGTTTAGGATTTGTTTGTATGTTTTTGTCCTCCCTTTTTTGGGAGAGTTTTAGTTTGTGTTGTTATTTAAATAAATTATTATTTCACACACCCTGCCGTTGTCAACACCCTGGGTCCTTATTCACAGGGACACACCAAGTGCTCCTTGAAATACAGGTGGACCGAGTGTCACAAACTGATTTATCACCCACTATTTACTTCACAGTATGTTCTTCTTTCTAGAGATGAAGTTGATAAAGTGATAACCGTGAAACATTTGTGTGGATTCCTCCCTTATTGTCTCCCTTATGAATTACACCATCCGCACACATTTCTGAGACAACACGTACACAAGTGACCTCGAGTCACCCAGCGATGGACACGGATGGAACACAGATGTGGGTTAAGGGGAACAGTGTATTTTTTCAAAAGCTTGCTTCATGTTAGGATGTCTATGTCCCCAAAAACAGACTGGTGAATTAACAAATCTGTTCCTTATGTTTGAGCATAATATGATCAGAGGAATGAGGTTGTAGAAAAAGGAATATAAAGTCTCCAGTGAGCAGAGTTGGGACAGATTAAATCAAATGTCTCATATCAGGTGTTTTTGAACTATTAGGCTTTTCCTATGTCCTGGGCTCCTGTCATGTCCAGCTGTTTTTAAAGTCACTTTAAACTCTTTTTTGCTTTCTTGAAACCAAGAAGACCCACGGAATAAATGTAAGGAAACAGTGGCCTAAACCTTAGAGAAGTGTGCTTGTGTGAGGCGTTTGCCAGCCTAATCTCCAGACTACTGAGAATAAAACCCTTCAGTTTTGAGGGCGATGCCTTTGAACATGTTTTGGAACAGGCCAAAGACTTTGGACGCTATCACACATCACGTCCACTGAATGTGCTCTAGACTTTGTCTATTTCCGGGCATGTGTTTTGTTTCTCAGGCAGCTTCCTCCAGCTCAGTTTTACAGAAACGCCTTTTTCTCTGAACTTTTGTTCCAGCTGTGGAACAAAACAGACATATACTGTAAAATAGTACAGTGTCATTTTGTATGTTTTATAATTGCAAGATTTTGATGCAGGGTGATTTACTTTAAGCTATCAGGAGTTAAGACAAAGAATAAAAATGTGAGATTTACCTGTTTCAACAAGGCCTCAGCCACAGCAGGGTCTTTCATGTCCACAGTGGGGTCATCCACACGCAGCGTCATTTCCACCAAATGCTGCTTCAATGGAGCTGCAACTCTATCAGAGACTGAGTGGTAGATAATTTTCCACTGTTAAATGCAGAACAGACATTTTTATTTCTGGCTTTGTCATTAAAATGCTAAGAAAAGACATTTAATGACCTACAAAGACTACACTTTCTATTTTATTGCTAATCCTACAGGAAGAAAACAGTTCTTCACTAAACTCACCATCGTAGCAGATGAAGTGTTTTTTATTACTACAATAATCAAAGCTCCATCTTTCTGCTCTGTTTAACACAGTTGTAGCACATGTCTTGTTACTTTCTCCATCAACCATATCGTTGTTTGATAAACTTTCCCAGTATCTGAAAGAGGAATTACTTCCATCCGACCACCTCCAGGTGTCTCTGAACAGACCAATCCATATGTAGGATACAGACTGTGCACAATCATACAACTGATCAAGTCCACTGATCAGGTCTGTGTGATATTCTCTGCAGTAGTTCTGAGCCTGTGGCCAGGTCATGAAATAGTCAATCACATGACATGTTTTGTTGGCTTGGTTTGTTTCTGTGTAATAATAAAAGCACAATATTCTCTGAATATTCTCTAAAGGCTGATGCTAAACACATAAAATATTTTGCCACATATTCTCACCATTGTAGCAGATGAATTTGAGTGAAGAAGTTCAAGGGAAAGTATGCCATTCCTCGTTGATCATAACTGCACAATTCTCAAAGTGTCCTTTGGAATCATCTGGCTGTCCTATTGCCCAATTAATTTTGTTTTCTATGTATTCCAGCCCTGGCAGACACCAGTACCATGTCCTGGTCTTATTTCCTGGGTAGCTCTGCAGACCGATCCAGGCTTCAGCTTGACTCTGTGTAGAGTCAATGAGTCTCTTCATGTCTGTCATATTAGACACTGTGGCCAGGTCTGTGTATTTCTCTCTGCAGTACGTCTGAGCTTCATCCCAAGTTTTATTCTCTTTAATAAAGTAGTAATCATGGAGTTGGCAAGTGATGAAGGAACACTGACCTAAAACAGAGGAAATGTGCGGTGATGGAGCTGATATTAAAATAAATTCACAGGGATTTACATTGGTTTTACACTGTTAGATTGTTTAAAATGTATTTCAGTTTCTTTTTGATTTATGATCAGTTAATCCACTTACCCATCAGAATTAACACAAACAGTTTCCTCTGCATCGTTTCTCTGCTCTCAATGAAACACAGTGAGTTTACACACTTAACAGAAACACTTGTGTTCACACATGTGAAATGGTGTAGTGCAGATTGTAAGCAACAATCTTAAAATGATTTAGAAAAATTCACAAACAATGTAAATGACATTTTTTGTACTATACCAATCAACACATGTTAAGTATAAAATTAATAATTACAAAAGTATTCACTTTTACAAATTATTTTCTAAATAACAAATGAATTAAGCAATATTACAGCAAAGTGATTAAAACCCCTCGTGGATTTAGTTTGATGTCTGACAGATGAAAAGAAAAACAACTAAGTATCTTTAAAAAGAGAATAAAGAAATGACACAACAAATATTTACCTGACACTCTGTTCCTGATGTGATGAAAGACTGTTGTTGATATGATGGAAGACTTTTTAAAACAAACTATTACATGCCCTACTGCTCTCTTTTAGCTTCCTGATTTTTAGTATTTGAATATTTAAATATGGAAATAGTGTCACGAATTGGGACTTTTTGTTAGTTTGGGTTTTTTGTTCATTTCCTGTTGTGGCGTTTTATTTTGTAGTATTGCCTCTTGCTTCCTGTTCGTTTCTTTGACTTGTTTTACTTTTCTCGTTTGTCCAAATTAGTTTCACCTGTCTTCTTGGTTTTTTAAGCCCTGTTCCCCCTTCACTGTTTGTTGGTTTGTCTCACTCACTTTCTTACACTCTTCTGCCACATGTTCGTTCGTGCGTGCTCGTTGGTCTTCGCTTGGTCTGAGGTTTGGTCCCCTTTGTTTGTTCCTTATTTGGTTCTTGTTTGTTGGTTTAAGTGTAGTCTTTTTGTTTTTGCCCCCTCATAGTTTGTCTAGTTTGTTTAGGGTTTGTTTGTATATTTTTGTCCTCCCTTTTTTGGGAGAGTTTTAGTTTGTGTTGTTATTTAAATAAATTATTATTTCACACACCCTGCCGTTGTCACCACCCTGGGTCCTTATTCTACCCGTTACCACAAATCTGACAAATAGATGTAGTAGTTGAAAGTTTCATGATATTTTTTTTTGTGGTATTTCTTGTATTTAAGATTCTGAATATGCAAGTTTGAGTCTATCACTTTATCTAAACTCAAATTTGATCTGACGTTTTCTAATCATGAGATCCGCGCTGACCTCAGTCTGCTGCCCTGCTAAAGTGCAAGACCTGGCATGAATCTGAATCCTCGAGGTTCAAAGATCATCCTAGGACTGACACTGTCTTAAGTTTTTCATTATCACAACAGTGAATATCCTGAAAATGTTATCAAGGTGTGTAGATCTGTTAGATCAGCTGTTAAAAATGATGTAGCTGCTTGAGTGAATTATGTAGAGGGAATTCCATAGAGTGAAATTTATAATGCTACATCACAAGAAATTATGGGATTAGGCCTTAGGCCACAGTGTTATACACTCAAACTTATTTACACACTGAATTTGTTTGATTCTGAAAAGGTGAGGGTGTGTAACTGTGATATAGAGTTTCTTCTGATTTAAGGATTTAGATGAGCTAAGCCCTAAAGATTTGATTTCACCATCCAGTAAAATATTCTGGCCTATTTTTTTATTTGGATTAAGTCTATCTTGTATAAACGGATAAAATCAATCTGGAGTAGTTTAGATTTGTACCAGTCTTTGTTTGTCATGTGGTTCAGTGCAGGATCTTAAATTGGATAAATTAATAAACTTTCACGCACTGGCTGCCCTGCACACAGTGTGCATGTGTGTGCACATAACTGTGGCCCTAAATTGCATTACTGCTGCTTTATAAATAACATACCTGGGAATGTGTGCAAAAACTAAAATGGCTTTAATTTTTTCTCCAAAATCTACTTTATTATGTTTTTTGCGATGACACTTTATATACTGTATGTTTTTGTTTTTCTGAAATACAGTTTGTCGGTGTTTGTAATGTGACTCAAATTTAGTTTTACAAAATGATTAAAAAAAACCTTAATTTCATGTTTTACATCTGCAAATTAATATTAACAATAAATGTTCTCATTGATTCTGGTCCTTTACTTTTATCAACAATCTCTGATTCCACAAGGTTTTTAAAAAGTTTACTGCCCTTAGTGTAACAAAGCTCAAATTTAGCTCAAAGCTTAGTTTCCTTTGTAAAAGTTTTGTTTTACATCACCACGTATCACTAAAATTTCTGAACATTTCCTAAATTGTACGTTGTGGTCTCACATTGTTTTTATTTTGATGAAATTTACACTGTAAAATATAAAACAAAATAGAAGAGAGCACCTTTTATATTATATCCCTTATGAAAGTAATTCAGTAACTCATTCTCACTTTTATATAAACCTTTCGATTTTATTTTACATCATTGTGTAGCCAGATGACAAACACAGTGCAGTTGTGGGGTTTACCACCAGAAGGCGTAGCCCTTTTGGGGGTAACCTGGCGAGTACAAGGGATGCTGGGAACACCTGGAGTGGGGAGAAAGCAGCAAGTCAGGATCGATACTGCAGTTGTCAAGGTATATGTGCTCAAAGTATGATTAAAAGACAATAAAGACTGATGCATTGAAATATCAGTGTTGTATTCAAATTTCTGAATCATTGTACAGTAAATATTATACAAAGCTGGTGGTGGTGTAAAGTTAGACAGGTTCCTGCTGATGTAGTTAGACAGGTTAATGAAGTGACTGACTCTCAGGGTAAAACTCCAACATTGCCAGGCTACTCTAAAGGTGAGTTGAGACAGTTTCAGAGGACAGATGCCACACTTAAGTCTTTTAGGCACTTTTGGGATCAGAAAAAAAAAGCCTGCCCACCACCAGAGGAAACGTTTGGCCAAACCATATAATCTCTCTCCTCAGACAGTGGCACAGAGTAAAAGACATTGACAGGTTGCTAGTGCGCATGACCTCCTGGGGCATCAAGGTTTAGAACGCACACAGAACATATTGAGAAAGAGATGTTTCTGGGTTGGGAAGCATGAAGATGTGGAACAGTGGGTTAAACAGTGTCAGAGATGTGTACTTACCAAGATGCCAGAGCCAAAGATACGTGCTCCTATGAAACCCTTTTTGTGTGTGGAGCGTGCCTCTGATGGACGAGAGAATGTTTTGGTAGTAACTGATGTTTTCACTAAGTTCACACAGGAATTTGCTACACGTTACCAGAAAGCAGATACTACTGCCAAAGTTCTCCTCTGGTAGTGGTTCATGAAGTATGGTGTGCCAGACAAGTTACATTCATATCAGGGCAGAAATGTGAGCATTTTAACAGGAGGCTTCACGACCTTTTGCAGACACTGCCATCAGAAAAGAAACGCTGTTGGCCTGAGTATTTGCCAGAGCTTGTCTATGCATATAATGTACCACACCCAGGAAGGTGAGAAGTTGTGTTCCTACTGTTCCTACAACACCCCCTTCTATGGAGGTAGAAGTAGAGCTTCCAGATTCTGATCCAGAGTATGTGGTTTTGGAGGAGACCACATACCAAAATCTAGTACAAGGGAAAGAGAGAGATGATGAGGTCCCTGATCAGACAATGAGGTGTGCAGCTTATAGACCTTATTGAGCCTGTGATTGTCACACTGCCTGTCCTGGACAGCGTGTCTGAACCAGAGTCAACTACCCCTGTGACACACAGCAAATCAGTTAGGGATGATAAGGTAACTGTACCAATTCCAGCACCTCGCCAGAGCCCAAGGGGATATGCAGGAGTTCATTCTAACCCACATCGCGTCCCTAGGTCAGCCTGTAATGCTATTACATTAAGTCCTGATGTGTTATCTCAGCTTAGAGAAGCAGTAAATGAAGTCAAGTCTTTTAATAAGGTCACCAAGGACGTTGACTTTTCAGCAGGGGAGAATGTAGCCAGGTGACAATAGTAGTGCAGTTGCGGGGTTTGCCACCAGAAGGTGTAGCCCTTTTAGGGGTAACCTGGCGAGCACAAGGGATGCTGGGAACACCTGGAGCGAGCAGAAAGCAGTAAGTCAGGATCGATACGGCAACGCTGCTGCTGTTTCTTCGTGAAATGTTGACTGTTTTGTCGACGTATATGTGCTGAAAGTACAACTAAAAGACAATATATCGTTTTCGTTTATAGTTTTATGATCAATGTATTGTGGTGTGGTCCGCCAGGAGTATATGTGGCATCCTGCCGTAAGTGAAACCGTGCTGCGACTGATGCATTGAAAAGTCAGTGTTGTATTAAAATTTCTGCATCATTGTACAGTAAATTTTATACAAAGCTGCTGAATGTAAGATGACTGACATGAAGTACGTATGCTCCTTGCGCTGTTAGGAGGAGTAACCACTGTTATTTTTGTATTCTTTTGGATTATTTTGCCCTCTCTTATATTTTTTAATTCTCAGACTAACTACGTTAGATGGAGTTTGGACAGTTCTCACACTGGAATAAGACCTAAGACTTGGTATTACACTGGTGCAGCAAACCAAAGCACTTGGTGTGCACTGTGAGCGGTGCTTCAAAGTTTTATTTTATCAATTATTTTAATGAACGTCAATTTTATTATTCAGAATAAAAAACCCCAAAAGACATTGTTGTGTGCTGGGCTGATTCTCTTTCACCAGGCCAAAATGGTTTCATTCTTTTTTTCTCTCACTGGCCGCTGGTTTGTTTATGCTGATGACGATAATTTATTATTATTCTGTTATTGTAATATTTTCAGTATTAAAAAACAGAGGTCGAACATGTTTATCATCGTCTGGAAAGGTTCCAGGAGCACTGATCTGGCAGATCAAACAGACATACTTAAATCCTTCTTATGCCTAACATTTATTTATTATTAATTATTTTATTTGTCTTTTTATTTTTGTCATAAATACCAACAAATCATCAAACTATTTGATTCTCTTTATCTTTACCTCCAAGGAAGATAAAATGAGACAGAATATAAATGTGAAAGCAAAAGATGTATGCATTACAAAATATAAAGAAAATACAATTTAAAACAATTAATGTGAAAAAGAATAATCAAACTCCTTTAATAATAACTCCTTTGTGATACATTTTTCAGAATCCCATTCAGTCAATTAAGCTAGTATATTTAGTGTAAACCCCTTGAAAATAATACAAAACCAAAACAAAAAAGCGAAGGAATATAAAGTCTCCAACAGAGTTAGTTAAAATGGGCAGATTAAATCAAATGTCTCATATCAGGTGTTTTTGAAATATTAGGCTCTTCCTGTGTCCTGGGCTCCTGACATGACACAACCATCACTCTCTCCACCTGTTCTTAAAGCTCACTACATTATCACGGATTAAATGTACAGTAGAATCTGGCCCCATAAGACCCAGCAACATCGTGAGGGAGTATTTTTGTTTTTGTTCCAATGGATCCGCTGGAGCCAATAGCAGTCTGGTTGTCATATAGAGCCCACATTGACAATCTCTCTTGTCATCTGGGCAGTTTTGAAGGCTCCCGGCTAGCCATTCGTCCCCAGCGGCAGATTGACCCTTATTATTTTAGAGGTCTCCGACGTAGGTCCAGAGCCAAACCTCAGACCAAGCAATCGACCTCAGGTACTCATCTAATACCAGCCTCATCTGTTCCTGTTTCCGAGGGGTCGTGGACTGCACCGGCCCCGCACCCGTTCCTGTTCCTGTACCCGAGGGGGCCGTCGACGGCACCGCCCAGCACCCATTCCTGGTCCTGTTTCCAAGGGGACCGTGGACTGCACCGCCCCCGCACCCGTCCATGTTTCTGGTTCTGTTGCCGAGGGGGCTGTCGACTGCACTGGCCCCGCAGCTGGTTGTGATCCAGTCTCCGAGGGCGTCGTCGACTGCAGAGACTCCGCACCAGTCCCTATTCCCGAACAGAGTTCGGGAATAGGGACGTCAGCTGTGGCTTGTCCACTTCCTGTTCCCGCACCGAGGTTAGCTGCGGCTCGCCCAGTTCCCAAGCAGAGGTCAGCTCAGGCTCAAACCAGCTCCAGTTTCCCTGTTTAATGGCTAATTAGCACTTTAACAGCTAATTTTAATTGGTCTTTGACTGCTTTACTGCACACAAGCTCACGACTACACAACCCCCAAAGCAAGAAAAATTTGGTTCACAGGAACACACCAAGTGCTCCTTGCAATACAGGTGGACCGAGTGTCACAAACTGATTTATCACCCACTATTTACTTCACAGTATGTTCTTTCTAGAAATGAAGTTGATAAAGTGATAACCGTGAAACATTTGTGTGGATTCCTCCCTTATTGGAGGATATTGTGTGGAATGCTACATATGTCAGTCTGAGCTTGCTTTATGTTAGGATGTCTATGTCCCCAAAAACAGACTGGTGAATTCACAAATCTGTTCCTTATGTTTGAGCATCATATGATCAGAGGCAGGAGGGTTGTAGAAACTGTTCAGTGTATAGTGTGGTAAAGATATGTATCCTTTACATATTTCTATATGCCTTCCATGGTGCTCTGATTACTGTCTGGAGGGACAGACATGCAGGTATGAAAGAATGTGCAGATGGATGCGTCTTACCATGTCTGATCGTGAAGACAGCAAAGACAGAGAAATGCTGCATAGTTCAGCTAAAGAGGGAGTGAGACTTTATTCATTTTGCTGAACACCATCATTAGAGTAGTGCTGTATTACTTGTATTTCCTTCTTTGAGCTTTTTATACTTTATGCTTCTATAATAAAACCACACGAAGGACTGAAATTCTGTTATTTTTAAGGACATCAACCATCACTGATTCCATTGGATTTTCAAAACTCTACTGCCCACTAGTATAATGAAGCATATACTGTAGATATGGTTCAGTGGACTCAAACTCCAGATTATTCTGTGAAAGTCTTCCTTCGAAGCCTTTAAAATTGTGCTTCATGATAAGTTATTTTTCACAGCTCGTAGAAACCATACACTCTCTCATATTTCAAAGGAAGAGAGCACCTTTTATATCACATCACCCACATTTTATCTCTTATGAAAGTATTTGACTAACTCATTCACAGTTTCAAATAACCATTTTCATATTTTATTTTACACAGTGGTTTCATTCTAAGGCTGCTGGTTTTTTTATACTGATGACGACAATTCAAATATTCATCATGCAGGTTTTGTAACTGTAATGTTTTCAAGGTCGAACATGTTTATCATAGTCTGGAAAGCTTCCAGAAGCACTGAGCTGGTAGATCAAACAGTCACACTTACGTCCGTCTTGTGCTGAACAATATATCTATTATTCATTCCTTTATTTGTCTTTTTATTTTTGCAATGAATTTGAATCCACTAATACAAAAAATGTTTGATAAATCTCATTCTGTCAATTCAGCCAATATATTCATTGTATAAACTCGTGTACAATAATACACCAAAAAAAAAAAAAAAAAAAGGAATATAAAGTCTCCAGTGAACAGAGTTAGTTAAAATGGGACAGATTAAATCAAATGTCTCATATCAGGTGTTTTTGAACTATTAGGCTTTTCCTATGTCCTGGGCTCCTGTCATGTCCAGCTGTTCTTAAAGTCACTTTAAACTCTTTTTTGCTTTCTTGAAACCAAGAAGACCCACGGATGTAAATGTAAATGTAAGTGTAAGTAAACAGTGGCCTAAAGCTTAGAGAAGTGTGCTTGTGTGAGGTGTTTGCCAGCCTAATCTCCAGACTACTGAGAATAAAACCCTTCACTTTTGAGGGCGATGCCTTTGAACATGTTTTGGAACAGGCCAAAGACTTTGGACGCTATCACACATCACGTCCACTGAATGTGCTCTAGACTTTGTCTATTTCCGGGCATGTGTTTTGTTTCTCAGGCAGCTTCCTCCAGCTCAGTTTTACAGAAACGCCTTTTTCTCTGAACTTTTGTTCCAGCTGTGGAACAAAACAGACATATACTGTAAAATAGTACAGTGTCATTTTGTATGTTTTATAATTGCATGATTTCCATGCAAAGTGATTTACTTTAAGCTATCAGGAGTTAAGACAAAGAATAAAAATGTGAGATTTACCTGTTTCAACAAGGCCTCAGCCACAGCAGGGTCTTTCATGTCCACAGTGGGGTCATCCACACGCAGCGTCACTTCCACCAAATGCTGCTTCACTGGAGCTGCAACTCTATCAGAGACCGAGTGGTAGATAAATTTCCACTGTTAAATGCAGAACAGACATTTTTATTTCTGGCTTTGTCATTAAAATGCTAAGAAAAGACATTTAATGACCCACAAAGACTACACTTTCTATTTTATTGCTAATCCTACAGGAAGAAAACAGTTCTTCACTAAACTCACCATCGTAGCAGATGAAGGGTTTTTATTACTACAATAATCAAAGCTCCATCTTCCTGCTCTGTTTAACACAGTCGTAGCACATGTCTTGTCACTTTCTCCATCAACCATATCGTTGTTTGATAAACCTTTCCAGTATCTGAAAGAGGAATTACTTCCATCCGAACACCTCCAGGTGTCTCTGAACAGACCGATCTACATGTAGACTGTGCACAAACATGCTACTGATCAAGTCCACTAATCAGGTCTGTGTGATATTCTCTGCAGTACTTCTGAGCCTGTGGCCAGGTCATCAAATAGTCAATCACATGACATTTTTGTTGGCTTGGTTTGTTTCTGTGTGAACAGATCAAAACTAATGAGCACAAAGTGGATTTTATCACCACATTTACCAATACTGGACTTGTGACTTTTAAAATCAACTAATATTTACATTTTGACCAGGTATGAATTTCTTTTTCTTTCAGTATTTAAAATAGTGAAAATAGCAAAGAAATGTGACGTCATCCATGTTTCAACCTTCTCACCATTGTAACAGGTAAATTTGGTTGTTTATCATAAGTGCACAATTCTCCAATTGTCCTTGGTTATCATTCGGCTCTCCTTCCCCCATTCTGGTGTCTTTTCATTGAAGTTATATTACATTATAAATATTTGGCCACGTATTCTCACCATTGTAGCAGATGAATTTGGATGTATAAGTACAAGGGAAATCGCTCCATTCCTTGTTGGTCATAACTGCACAATTCTCCAATTGTCCTTGGTAATCATTTGGCTGTCCCATTGCCCAATTAGTTTTGTTTTCATTGTAGTCAGAGACCAGTACCATGTCCTGTTTTCCTTTCCTGGGTAGCTGTGCAGACCGATCCAGGCTTCAGCTTGACTCTGTGTAGAGACAATGAGTCTCTTCATGTCTGTCATGTTAGACACTGTGGCCAGGTCTGTGTATTTCTCTCTGCAGTACGTCTGAGCTTCATCCCAAGTTTTATTCTCTTTAATAAAATGGTAATCATAGAGTTGGCAAGTGATGAAGGAACACTGACCTAAAACAGAGGGAATGTGCAGCAATGGAGCTAATATCAAGATAAATTCACAGGTTTTTACATTACAGTCACTGTTAGATAGTTTAAAATGTAATTCTGTTCTTTTGATTTGTGATCAGTTAATCCACTTACCCATCAGAATAAACACAAACAGTTTCCTCTGCATCTTTTCTCTGCTCTGAATGAAACACAATGAGTTTACACACTTAACAGAAACACTTGTGTTCACACTTTTGAAATGATGTAGTGCAGATTGTTAACAACAATCTTAAAATGATTCATAAAAATTCACAAAGGATGTAAATGACATGTTTTGTACTATACCATTAAATACATGTATTTTTGGTATTTTCAATAACTGACCATATAATAATATTAAGCATAAAATTAATTACAAAGGTATTAACTTTTAGAAACTGTTTACTAAATCTACTACTACTCTTTCGGCTTTTCCCATCAGGGGTCGCCAAAGCGAATCATCCTTTTCCACCTCACTCTATCCTGGGCATCTTCCTCTCTGACACCAGCTAACCTCATGTTCTCTGTTAGGACATCCATATATCTCCTCCTCGGTCGTCCTCTCACCCTCTTGCCTGGCAGCTCCATCTCCAACATCCTTCTACCAATATATTCACTATCCCTCCTCTGCACATGTCCAAACCATCTCAGCCTGTCTCTTCTGCCTGAATTCCTTGCAAGTTTCTTCATTCGTTAGCTTCTACCACTTGGTCTTCTTTTCTATCTTTCCTCTCTTCTTCTTCCTGACCACCAGAGTCATCTTACACACCACCATGTGGTTCTGTCTTGCTACACTCTCTCCTACCACCACTTTACACTCACTAACCTCTCTCAAATGACCTTGTCTACATAGAATGTAGTCCACCTGTGTACTCCTACCTCCACTCTTGAATGTCACCCTGTGTTCCTCTCTCTTCTGGAAGTAAGTCTTGACTACAGCCATTTGCATCCTCTAAATAGTCTACCACCATCTGTCCTTCTGGATTCCTTTCCTTTACACCAAACCTGCCCATCACCTCCTCATCACCTCTGTTCCCCTCACCAATATGCCCATTGAAGTCTGCTCCAACAACTACTCTCTCTCCTCTGGGAATACTCTCTACAACCTCATCAAACTCACTCCAGAATCTCTCCTTCTCTTCTAACTCACAGCCAACTTGTGGAGCATACCCACAGACTACGTTCACCATCACCCCTCCGATTTCTAGCTTTAGGCGCATCACCCTGTCTAAGACTCTTTTCACCTCTAGAACATTGTTCACAAACTCCCTCTTCAGGATCACTCCTACTCCGTTTCTCTTCCTATCCACACCATGGTAGAACAGTTTGTATCCTCCTCCAATACTACGTGCTTTGCTGCCCTTCCACCTCGTCTCCTGCACACACAGTACATCTACCTTCCTTCTCTCCATCATGTCTGCCAGCTCTCTACCTTTCCCTGTCATTGTCCCAACGTTAAGAGTCCCTACTCTCAGATGTAAGCTCCTGCCTTTCCTCTTCTCTCTCTGACCACAAACCCTTCTGCCTCCTCTCCTTCTTCGACCAACAGTAGTCCAATTTCCAGCGGCACCCTGTAGATTAACAGCACCAGTGGCAGTAGTTGGTAACCCAGGCCTCGACCGATCCGGTATGAAATTGCAATGGATGACTTGCATGGTTGTACTCGGCAGGTTTTACGCTGGATGCCGTTCCTGATGCAACCCTCTCTATTCATCCGGGCTTGGGACTGGCACAGAAGTCACTGGCTTGCAACCCTTGTGGCTAGATTGCTAATTAGCACTTTAACTGCTAATTTTAATTGGACTTTACTGCACACAAGCTCATGACTACACAACCCCAAAGCACTCCGTCATTTCGCTATATAACTGGCTATACAAACACACTTAGTAAGCAGGTAAACACATATTTTATCAAAGTTTATGCAAACAGACCTGTGGCCTCTCCCCTCGGTTTACTTTGAAGATGTGACCAAACATGGTCCTTTTGAGGTTGTGTATGGCAGGGTCCCCCTAACAGGACTCAATCCTGTATGATGATAATATGTATGATGCAATATTGTACAAATCTGTCTACGTCTCTCAGCTACACTCACAGGTCAAAGCTGCATTAGCAGTTCCAGCCGCTGGAGTGTTGACTCCAGGTGACTGGATTCTCATAAAGGACCTCAGAAGGAAGAACAGGAAACCTATTTTTAAGACTAGGCTCAAAACCTTCCTTTTTGATAAAGCTTATAGTTGGTTATAATCATGCTGCTATAGGCTTAGACTGCTGGGGGACTCTGCACTGAGCCACTTCCTCTTCTCTTCATTCTCTCCTCTCACCCCACATCTATAATGTCACCACTGTATGACATGTCTTCTTTGTCCCGTAGTCGTCTCTCTCCCTCTCTCTCTCCCTGTCTTCCGGTGTCCCCGGATTTGGCGCTGTGTGTCCTCCAGTGTGCAGCTTCTGGTCCTACTAACCTGCTCAATGTTTTGTTGTTGCTTTTGTTGCTCTGTTCTTTTCTCTCTCCACTTTCCACTCAGCCCAACCGGTCAAGGCAGATGGCCGTCCACCCTGAGCCTGGTTCTGCTGGAGGTTTCTTATGGTAAAGGGAGTTTTCCTCTCCACTGTTGCCTATGGCTTGCTCAAGGGGGATTTGTTGGGTTTTCTCTACATGTTTGTATAGTCTTGACTTTATTATGTAAAGTGCCCTGAGATGACCTTGTTGTAAATTGGCGCTATATAAATAAAGTTGAAATTGAAGTAGGTTCACAGGGACACACCCAGTGCTCCTTCCAATACAGGTGGACCGAGTGTAAGAAAGTGTCACAAACTGATTTATCACCCACTACACATACAACAATGCAGCACTGACTGCACAGCTGTGTGTGTGAGCCTAGTGCCGCCTTCACTGCACCGCTGAATTACACCATCCGCACACATTTCTGAGACAACACGTACACAAGTGACCTCAAGTCACCCAGCGTTGGACACGGATGGAACACAGATGTGGGTTAAGGGGAACAGTGTGTTTTTTCTAAATTTCTGTGTAGTTTATTATGCTGTTAGTGTTTCTTTTTGATCTTGTTGCATAATTCCTTCTATTAAATGTAGGATTTCACAGGCATTCAACTCTTTTACTTCACAGTATGTTCTTCTTTCTAGAGATGAAGTTGATAAAATGATAACCGTAATACATTTGAGTGGATTCCTCCCTTATTGGAGGATATTGTGTGGAATGCTACATATGTCAGTCTGAGCTTGCTTTATGTTAGGATGTCTATGTCCCCAAAAACAGACTGGTGAATTAACAAATCTGTTCCTTATGTTTGAGCATAATATGATCAGAGGCAGGAGGGTTGTAGAAACTGTTAATGTTCAGTTTATAGTGTGGTAAAGATATGTATCCTTTACATATTTCTATATGCCTTCCATGCCGCTCTGATTACTGTCTGGAGGGACAGACATCCAGATATAAAGGAATGTGCAGATGGATGCGTCTTACCATGTCTGATCGTGAAGACAGCAAAGACAGAGAAATGCTGCATAGTTCAGCTAAAGAGGGAGTGAGACTTTATTCATTTTGCTGAACACCCTCATTAGAGTAGTGCTGTATTACTTGTATTTCCTTCTTTGAGCTTTTTATACTTTATGCTTCTATAATAAAACCACGCCAAGGACTGAAATTCTGTTATTTTTAAGGACATCAACTATCACTGATTCAATTAGATTTTCAAAACTCTACTGCCTACTAGTGTAACGAAGCATATACTGTAGATATGGTTCAGTGGACTCAAAGTCCAGATTATTCTGTGAAAGTCTTTCTTCGAAGCCTTTAAAATTGTGCGTCATGGTCTCAAGTTATTTTTCACAGCTTGTAGATACAATACACTCTCTCATATTTCATAGGAAGAGAGCACCTTTTATATTACATCACCCACATTTTATCTCTTATGAAAGTATTTGACTAACTCATTCACAGTTTCAAATAACCATTTTCATATTTTATTTTACACAGTGGTTTCATTCTAAGGCTGCTGGTTTTTTTATACTGATGACGACAATTCAAATATTCATCATGCAGGTTTTGTAACTGTAATGTTTTCAAGGTCAAAAATGTTTATCACAGTCTGGAAAGCTTCCAGAAGCACTGAGCTGGTAGATCAAACAGTCACACTTATATCCTTCTTGTGCTGAACAATATATCTATTATTCATTCCTTTATTTGTCTTTTTATTTTTGCAATGAATTTGAAAAGAAGAATCCACTAATCCACATACTCACTTTTGAGGGCGATGCTTTTGAACATGTTTTTGAACAGACCAACAGGATGCTCACGATGGAATCGAGAGATCATGTCAGGATCTAAGATGAACCGGGCCGGAACCCAGGAGCGCTCCTCAGGGCCGTAACCCTCCCAGGCCACCAAATACTGGAAGCCCCGACTCCAGCAGCCGGTTAACAGTAAGAGCCGGGGCACCCTCAATGAGCCGGGTGGATGGTAGGGGTCTGGATAGAAGAAAAAAGAATGTTTGTAGCCTGGCGGGGGCGGAGTCAAACATGCGGGATAGGGAGTCACCTTTAGTGATGTTATGGCCAGTGTGATAAGTTAAAGTGAACTGGAAACGACTGAAGAAAACGGCCCAGCGCGTGACGGGGGTTGAGTCTTTTCGCTGTTCGCAGGTACTCTAAGTTCTTGTGATCTGTGCGAACTAAGAACGGTTGCTTGGCTCCCTCTAACTAGTGTCTTCACTCCTCCAGGGCCAACTTCACTGCCAGTAACTCTCTATCACCTATATCATAGTTCCGTTCAGCAGGAGTGAGGCAACGGGAGAAAAAGGCACAGGGGTGCATCTTAGCATCATTTTCTGCCCTTTGAGAGAGAACAGCCTCCACCCCCATATCAGAGGCGTCAACCTCAACTAAAAATTGTTTCTCGGGGTCAGGCAGAGAGCTAGAATAGGAGGCGAGAGAATGTGGAGTCTGTATCTTGTAACCAGAGCTATTATTTTTTACTAGAAGTGAGGGAGTGTAACGGGGCAGCGATGACACTAAAACCTCTAATAAAGCGCCTATAGAAATTTGCAAAACCCAGAAAGCGCTGGAGCTTCTTACGTGACTCTGGACCTGGCTCAACTTCCCGGGGTCCATCTCCATCCTCCCTGGAGAGATAATGTACCCCAAAAACGAGACAGATGGCAGAAAACGCATTTCTCGGCTTTGACAAACAGGTTATTTTGATTGAGTCGAGTGAGAACTCTCCTGTCATTATTATATGCTCAGTCTCAGAGGGGGAAAAATCAGGATGTCGTCTAGGAGACGAAAATTAACTTATTAAGCATGTCCCCAATACATCATTGACTAAGTTCTGGAAGACGGCAGGCGCAGTACTCAGACCGAAGGGCATTACCAAATATTCAAAGTGACCAACCGGAGTGTTGAACGCGGTCATCCACTCATCCCTCTCCCGGATGCGGACCAGACAATAAGCGTTACGGAGGTCTAGTTTGGAGAATATGGTAGCGTCCGGTAAAAGCTCGAAGATGAGTGGCAGTGGATAACGATTACGAACAGTGATTTGATTAAGACCTTAATAATCGATGCATGGTCTTAGCGCCCCATCCTTCTTACCAACGAAAAAGAATCCCATCCCCGCGGGCGAGGATGAGGGACGAATGAGTCCAGCCGCGAGGCACTCATTGATGTAGTAAGTCATCGCCTCTTGCTCGGAAGCTGAGAGGGAGTAGAGTCTTCCTCACGATGGCATGGTACCCAGCTGTAAATCTATGGCACAATCGTAGGGGTGATGAAGTGGTAATGAAGTGGCCTTGCTTTATAAAAAAAACCTGTTTCAGATCGTGGTAGATTTCTGGGATGCCAGTCAAATCACCGTTATCAGACGAGGGGCTAGGTTTTACTAACGCAGTCGCGGCATGGCTAAGGCAGAGACTGGAGCAGGAGGGGCCCCAACTAATGACCCTTCCCTCCAGCCAGTCGATATGGGGGTTGTGCTGTATCAGCCAGGACAAACCTAGAATGAGTGGAAGTGAGGGAGACTGGATAACCTGATTACATTCCTCAGGAGTCAGGCACGCCCTCCCCAGCTGCATGGGTTCAGAAAGTGGTTGTGAGTTTGGGGCTCTAAACTGTAAAGAGGGTGAATGAACCACAGCCGGATGGCGGGGTAGTGAGCTGGTGGGCCAGGATCTAGAGCGTTTCTCTCGTATGCGGTGATCTACCTGAGTACATATGTCTATTTATGCATTGAGACTAAGGTCTTGCTACCCTGAGTGAGTTTGGACAACAGTCTAGATGTATCCCTCTCAGCTCTGGCCGGCCCAAACACTCTGTGTTCCCCATATACTTGCCTGGGCAGAGAGCAAGGAAAAAGTATATGCCACACCTGCCCACAAACAAAGTAACAACAAAAATGGCCCAGGTAAAATATACTCAGGAGTAAAAGATTAACTAACAATCTCTGAGGGTGGGAAAATGCAGGTGGAGGAAAACAAACAAGCCAACTTACTATCAATGGGTTCCCGGGAACAGACCAGGTGAACGAGAGTGGCCAGAAAGTAGAAAAATAATCTCAAAGAACGGGAGAGAGGAGGTCCGGATCAGACAGGCAGAAAAAAATAACGACAGGAGGATCAGATCAGGCGGGTAAAATCTAAAGACAGAACTACTGAATCAAGCATTGCAGGAAGACGTTCTGGCAGAAGTCCAACACTAGCTCTTTGGCTCTTCCACCAGCTCTTCCACCCCGTTGATTTGGAGATCAACTGGCACCTGTCCACAAAGTTCTGGATCAATTCCCTGTATTCTCTGTCAACCATGGTTGTCCGCAACAAGGGGGCCCCGCACCGAACGGTTCTGGCTCCGTTGCTGTTCGCTTTTTACACTGCAGACTTCATGTTCAGCTCAGCATCACCTGGAGAAGTTTTTCTGTGTTTTTCTGTGTTTGTCTGCCAACCCTAGACCTCATATTGAGTTGCTTGAGTGAATTATGTAGAGGGAATGACATAGAGTGAAATTTAGATTAGATTAGATTAGATTAGATTTAACTTTATTGTCATTACACATGTACAAGTACAAGGCAACGAAATGCAGTTTATGTCTAACCAGAAGTGCAATAAGCAGCAAGTGCTGGATATAGGTTATAAATTACCTCTAGAAAATATGTACACAAGAAATTATGGATCATATTTACAGATGCTATGAACATACTATAATCAGGTTGGTGTTAACTAGAGCAGAAATTTACAGATGGATAAGGCTATATAGTGGTTGCTATAGTAATCAGGAATATGCAAGTAGATATGAATATAATATGCAGTTTTCTATTTACAGACATTTTACAGACGTGTATTTACAGGTGAGTATATACAGGCTAGTGCAATGAGGATGTGCAATATTGAATAGTGCAATATTGAGTAGTGCAATGGTTATGGGGAGAATGTTGGGGTGTGTGACTGTGGCAGAGAGGTCAGTGAAGTCAGTGGGGGGCAGAGTTCAATAAGGAGACAGCTCTAGGAAAAACCTGTTCCTCAGTCTGGTAGTTCGTGTCCGGGGAAATCTGAAGTGCCTGCCTGAAGGCAGGAGAGAAAACAGTCTGTGGGCGGGGTGAGAGGAGTCCTTAAGAATACTGCGAAAAGCAAAGGAATATAAAGTCCCCAGTGAACAGAGTTAGTTAAAATGGGACAGATTAAATCAAATGTCTCATATCAGGTGTTTTGAAATATTAGTCTCTTCCTGTGTCCTGGGCTCCTGACATGACACAACCATCAATCTGTCCACCTGTTCTTAAAGCTCACTACATTATCACGGATTAAATGTAAGGAAACAGTGGCCTAAAGCTTAGAGAAGTGTGCTTGTGTGAGGTGTTTGCCAGCCTAATCTCCAGACTACTGAGAATAAAACCCTTCACTTTTGAGGGCGATGCCTTTGAACATGTTTTGAACAGGCCAAAGACTTTGGACGCTATCACACATCACGTCCACTGAATGTGCTCTAGACTTTGTCTATTTCCGGGCATGTGTTTTGTTTCTCAGGCAGCTTCCTCCAGCTCAGTTTTACAGAAACGCCTTTTTCTCTGAACTTTTGTTCTAGCTGTGGAACAAAAAAGACAAAAAGTCATTTTGTATGTTTTATAATTGCAAGATTTTGATGCTGGGTGATTTACTTTAAGCTATCAGGAGTTAAGACAAAGAATAAAAATGTGAGATTTACCTGTTTCAACAAGGCCTCAGCCACAGCAGGGTCTTTCATGTCCACAGTGGGGTCATCCACACGCAGCGTCATTTCCACCAAATGCTGCTTCACTGGGGCTGCAACTCTATCAGAGACTGAGTGGTAGATAATTTTCTACTGTTAAATCCAGAACAGACATTTTTATTTCTGATTTACAAATGTTAAGAACAGACATTTGAAGATCCACAAAGACTACACTTTCTATTTTATTGCTAATCCTACAGGAAGAAAACAGTTCTTCACTAAACTCACCATCGTAGCAGATGAAGGGTTTTTTATTACTACAATAATCAAAGCTCCATCTTCCTGCTCTGTTTAACACAGTCGTAGCACATGTCTTGTCACTTTCTCCATCAACCATATCGTTGTTTGATAAACTTTCCCAGTATCTGAAAGAGGAATTACTTCCATCCGACCACCTCCAGGTGTCTCTGAACAGACCGATCCACATGTTGATGCAGACTGTGCACAATCATGCAACTGATCAAGTCCACTGATCAGGTCTGTGTGATTTTCTCTGCAGTAGTTCTGAGCCTGTGGCCAGGTCATCAAATAGTCAATCACATGACATGTTTTGTTGGCTTGGTTTGTTTCTGTGTGAACAGATCAAAACTAATGAGCACAAAGTGGATTTTATCACCACATTTACCAATACTGGACTTGTGACTCTTAAAATTTACTAATATTTAAATTTTGACCAGGTTTGAATTTCGTTTACATTCAGTATTTGAAATAGTGAAAATAGCAAAGAAACACGACATCATGTTTCAACATTCTCAGCATTGTAACAGATAATCCCAATCAAAAGTCCACATAATAATAATAATAAAAGCACAATATTATCTGAATATTCTCTAAAGTTTGATGCTAAACACATTATAAATATTTGGCTACGTATTCTCACCATTGTAGCAGATGAATTTGGATGTATAATTACAAGGCGCTCCATTCCTTGTTGGTCATAACTGCACAATTCTCAAAGTGTCCTTGGTTATCATCCGGCTGTCCCATTGCCCAATTAGTTTTGTTTTCTATGTATTCCACCCTGGCAGAGACCAGTACCATGTCCTGTTGTCCTTTCCTGGGTAGCTGTGCAGACCGATCCAGGCTTCATCTTGACTCTGTGCAGAGTCAATGAGTCTCTTCATGTCTGTCATATTAGACACTGTGGCCAGGTCTGTGTATTTCTCTCTGCAGTACGTCTGAGCTTCATCCCAAGTTTTATTCTCTTTAATAAAGTAGTAATCATGGAGTTGGCAAGTGATGAAGGAACACTGACCTAAAACAGAGGAAATGTTCAGTGATGGAGCTTATATCAAAATAAATTCACAGGTTTTTACATTACAGTCACTGTTATATAGTTTAAAATGTAATTCTGTTTAATTTTTGATTGGTGATCAGTTAATCTACTTACCCATCAGAATAAATACAAACAGTTTCCTCTGCATCGTTTCTCTGCTCTGAATGAAACACAATGAGTTTACACACTTAACAGAAACAGTTGTGTTCACACTTGTGAAATGGTGTAGTGCAGATTGTCTGCAATAATCTTAAAATTATGGGAATTAAATGATTTTTTGTATTATACCATTAAACACATGTATTTTTGGTATTGTCCATAACTGACCATATAATAATGTTAAGTATAAAATTAAAAATTAGAAAGGTATTCACTTTTAAAAACTGTTTACTAAATAACCAACAAATTAAGCAATATTACAACAAAGTGATTAAAACCCTTCGTGGATTTAGTTTGATGTCTGGCAGATGAAAAGAAAAACAACTAAGTATCTGTAAATACCGCATAAAGAAATGACACAACAAATATTTACCTGACACTCTGTTCTTGATGTGATGAATAGAGTGTTCACAATAAACTATTACATTTCCTACTGCTCTCCTTTAGCTTCCTGATTTTTAGCATTTGAATATTTAAATATGGAAACAGATGTAGCAGTCGAAAGTGACATGATATTTGTTTGTGGTATTTCCGTGGTACCTTAGTGGTCAAGCACAGTCAGGATTGTGTTTTAATCTGAAAAAGACTCATTCAATTCAAGCTGCTGTTCATCTTTTCAGCCACAAAGTGAATATTACAATTCAATTAAAAGCTTCACTCTCTGAATATGCAAGTTTGAGTCTATCACTTTATCTAAACTCTTATTTGATCTGACGTTTTCTAACCATGAGATCCAGCTGCCCTCAGTCTGCTGCCCTGCTAAAGTGCAAGACCTGGCACGGGTCTGGATCCTCAAGGCTCAAAGATCATCCTAGGACTGACACTGTGTTAAGTTTTTCATTATCACAACGGTCAATATCCTGAAAATTTTATCACGGTGTGTAGATTTGTTAGCTCAGCTGTTAAAAAAACTTTTTGCAAGAAGACAGAGGCAGGGAAGAGACACAATCACCATGGAGTGATGTCTGCTCATTTTTAAATCATAGTCCGACCACATTTGAACAAAACTGAAAGTAACACAAAGTGGTTTGTACCATTTAAATTTTTAAAAATTCACAATCGTCAGTTTCTAGCTCTTTTTCTTACTGCGGTTTGTCCTCCGACAGTCTGTCAGCTGGGATTTATTTATTTATTATCTTGTTATAGTCTACGGTGTGTCCGACATGTGATTTAGAGTTGTTTAGAACTGTTTATTTTAAACTAATCTACTCATGAACTAATCTGAAGCTATGAGACTATTAAACCAGCAATAGTTTTAATAACCATGTGTTGGCAACTAACCAGACACATTACAGGTGGGGAGTCCACACCTGACCATGTCCAGAGCCTTTTCCAGATGAGATAGACATGAACATGGACTTAATGATTTTAAAAATCCTTTCCGGTCTCACTGTCGGACACGGCTCATTAAAGTTCCTAATGTTATGTGTGGATCATGATGGCTTGTCAGTGTTTCGGTTTTCACTCTCCCTAATCTACTGTCAGGGCGAATAGGCCTGTTTCAGACTTCAGCATTCCTAAATATAAAACAGCTGTAAATGACCTACTTAACATCCATTGTAAAAATTACATATGGCAGAATTGGAGCTTTTATAGAACCCCTGAATGTTCGTGTTCAGTGTAAAAACACTTGTCCTTTCACTCATTTGCAAAGATCCAAAACTTTAAAAATGGGCGAGGCAAGACCAAACGACCAGGTTTTATGGTGTAAAGCAGTAACACGTTTCGTGGAATAACTTTATCACATCACAGAAAGGGTAGAATGTCTATGAAAAGGCAAATACAAATTTAGCTGCAGAGGAAACTGTCTCTTTTTTGTTTAGTGTAAATGTGGAAGCTGCCACTAATGCTCCTCAACATTAATTTGTAAGTCGCTTTGGATAAAAGCGTCTGCCAAATGCCTAAATGTAAAATGTAAAATGTAAATTAATTCTGATGTGTAATCCACTTACCCATCAGAATAAATACAAACAGTTTCCTCTGCATCTTCTTTCTCTGCTCTGAATGAAACACAGTGAGTTTACACACTTAACAGAAACACTTGTGAAATGGTGAAGTGCAGATCGTAAGCAACAATCTTAAAATGATTCAGAAAAATTCACAAAGGATGTAAATGACATTTTTTGTATTATACCAATCAACACATGTATTTTCTGTATTTTCCTAACTGACCATATAATCGTTTTAAGTATAAAATTAATAATTACAAAGGTATTCACTTTTAAAAACTGTTTACTAAATAACCAATGAATTAAGCAATATTACAACAAAGTGATTAAAACCCTTCGTGAATTTAGTTTGATGTCTGGCAGATGAAAAGAAAAGTAAAGTATCTGTAAAAAGAGAATAAAGAAATGACACAACAAATATTTACCTGACACTCTGTTCTTGATGTGATGAAAGACTGTTTAAAACAAACTATTACATGCCCTACTGCTCTCCTTTAGCTTCCTGATTTTTAGCATTTGAATATTTAAATATGGAAACAGATGTAGTAGTTGAAAGTTTCATGATATTTGTTTGTGGTATTTCTTGTATACCTGAATATACAAGTTTGAGTCTATCACTTTATCTAGACTCATATTTGACCTGGCGTTTTCTAACCATGAGATCCGCGCTGCCCTCAGTCTGCTGCCCTTCTAAAGTGCAAGACCTGGCATGGGTCTGGATTCTCGAGGCTCAAAGACCATCCTAGTACTGACACTGTTAAGTTTTTCATTATCACAACAGTGAATATACTGATAAAATGAATCAAGGTGTGTAGATTTGTTAGATCAGCTGTTAAAAATTATGTAGCTGCTTGAGTGAATTATGTAGAGGGAATTCCAGTGAAATTTATAATGCTACATCACAAGAAATTATATTATTAGGCCTTAGGCCACAGTGTTATACACTCAAACTTATTTACACACTGAATTCGGTTTGATTCTGAAAAGGTGAGAGTGTGTAACTGTGATATAGAGTTTCTTTTGGTTAAGGATTTAGATGAGCTATATATATATAGCTATTATAAATATTCTGGCCTGTTTTTTATTTTAATTATTTTATTATAAATTGAATTGTAAACAGACTTCATGTCCATTTTCTATTAAATATTGGGGTAGGTGCACCTTTTCTAACTTGCAGGCTTCTTCAGACAAGCTGCAGATGATAAAATCATCAATGTGCTGCAGCACAGCTGATCCTGCTGGTAAATGCAATATCTCAAGGTTTCAGCTGCTGAAAAACATTTGGACTTCCCAAAAATCTATTAAAAAGCCAAATCTCGTTTGTGTAACCATCTTTAGTTTCTTTAGAAGGAAGCAATAGAAATTAGTGGAATTTGGTTGTGTTATTTATACTTCCAAAACTGGAAATAGAGAGAGTGCTGTTTTCTTCACTGTGTGAATTGATGATTCTCACAAATTTTCACAATAACAATTCAACACCTAGTGTAATTCCATCAATGACTTTTGTTTTAAAAGGTACTGACGTTTACTGGGCCTTTTAAAAGCACTTTGGTAATACTATGACCAGCTCACAATATCTTACAAATCCACATCATTTTTGTGTTTTGCCCATAAACTTTCAGGCACACTTCTAAATGCTGGTATGATTGCTCCCTCTGTTTCTGATAGGAAAGAGGACGTGTGTGCGTTTGCACAGGCACGAGAGAGACTGAGCGTGTGGCATGTAAAACACAGATAAGAGACATTCTGTCGGCACCTGCAGACGCCGAAAACATCACAGCTGAGTCAGTCTAAAGTTGCTTCCAATCATGTACAGAAGAACACCTTTTTGTTTTTTACAAATTAGCCTGAATCTTTTCACTTATTGATTTATTCAATGAAATGTATAGAGCGACATTTGAAATATCATAAAGACAGTTATTATCAGAGAGGCAGATTGCACAGATGCACATCTGTGATCAGACCAATACAAAAACACTGCAGTCAATTTCTCAGATCTCACTGAATCCCATCTGTGTTCATAAGGAACACCAGGGTCACGTGAAACATGTAACAATGTAAATCACTCTCTGACATGAAATCTGTGAATGTCGGACACAGACCCAGAGCTCGTGCACGTGAGAGTAACTCTGTAGACAAGACAGACTACTGCAGCTTCCATTCATGCACATATAAAAAGAATCAGGGCTATAATTCACCATGGTGTATGTTTGCAAATCTGAATTTTTGAACACTTGTATTCCCTCTGATGTCGACATCAAACTAATTCCCAATTTAATCATTAAATCCCGCCCCAACAAATCGACAGGACACAATTTTGTCAACACAAATGTATGTGTTAAAACGGCCTCACAGAGTAAGGATTCAATCCCTTGGATGTGTCAGAACAATGCAACAGCGCCCTCTGTTGACAGAACGGTGAACTCCTGCTCAGTATCGCTCACTGATGAGCAGAGAGTGAGACCTCAGCGCCGCAGGACGGAAATAGTTACGTCCGGATCCCAATGTGGACTGTTTCTGTTTTTTCATGTTCTTAGTAGCAGTTATAATGGTTGTGCGTAAGAAATTCTGTAAGTACTAATCACTTCAGTGTTGTTTTATTGAAAGAATTGTTTACTGCGTGATGCCGGTAAAATACGGTGATTCATTGATTAGTTAAATCGTTGAGTTGCTGTATTTCAGCCTAGTTGACAATGTGTTTAACAAATGGGTTCACACACGCGCAGAGCAGCTGTCACAGCGCCAGTTCTTATGAAAGTTAGAATGTGACGTAACACGAATGACGACATATAGTAGCGGAGGAAGCCATGTGGCATTTGTGACGTGATAATTCGTTTTATATCACTTGTATTATGTTTACAGCCACATTTGACTTGTGTATAGCGGATTACCGTTTGAACTAACAAATTGGTGTTATTTTTACTTTATTCAGAGACCACGACACAACACAACACACCATACAAGGCCAAACACACCCAAACACACAGCAATGTTCATCTGTGAAGTTTACATGTGGTGGTGAAATAAAGGGACACCTGACAGTCCATTGGCCGTCCTCTCGTCTCTAACTGGACAACTGCAGCGAGTCAGATCCCTAGCCCAGCTTATACATTATTGGGAGACGGCTTACAGTAGCCAACCAGTTGTTTATGGTCCTTTGAGCCGGATTTGGGCTTACTGCAGACAGGAGGATGTTCAAGCCAATTGAAGAGGAACCTGTTCTACGTGTCAGGAGGAGATCGAGCCTCCCTGTACATTCCGCAGACTATGACCTTACAGGTGCGTATCGTGCAAGAAACCCATCATCATCCACATTGCCAGGTGATCAGGCTGAGAGTAAACCTCACCAAGACGCTGAAGATATAGAGGGATCCCCACCATTAAGTCAAAGAAGCTACAGTCCTTCAGAGTGGCTTGTTACAGATCAGTGGGATGAGAAATCCTATATGCTGAGGAGAGAATGCAAGAAACTTAAACACCAACAGGAAGATCTTGTTCAAACATTGCATATGATGCAAAGGGAGAAAGAGGATCTGCAGCTAGAGGATGAACAGCGTGCCAAGGACATCGCCGTGTTACAGTCACAAATGCAACAACTGCAGTGTCAAATAAGCCAGCACCACATATCATTCAATCCTCAGGAAGCCCCTGTCCCAAAGCCTCGTACATCTCTCTCTCGCATTGACAGTTTAACATATCCTGTGAAGACTCTTCTCTTCACTCTACACCTCAAATGAAGAGTTATTGTCCTGTGCCAGCACCGTACAGCACAGGATGCGACCAGCTGGGACTCAATACTACGATTCTAATACGCCTAGCCCCCAGTTAGAGGGGGAATGCAGTTGCAGTTAGACAGGATAATGAAGTGACTGACTCTCAGGGTAACACTTCAACATTGCCAGGCTACTCTAAAGGTGAGTTGAGACAGTTTCAGAGGACAGATGCCACACTTAAGTCTTTTAGGCACTTTTGGGATCAGAAAAAAAAAGCCTGCCCACCACCAGAGGAAACGTTTGGCCAAACCAGTTATCTCTCTCCTCAGACAGTGGCACAGAGTAAAAGAGATTGAAAGGTTGCTAGTGCACATGACCTCCTGGGGCATCAAGGTTTAGAACGCACACAGAACATATTGAGATGAGATGTTTCTGGGTTGGGAAGCATGAAGATGTGGAACAGTGGGTTAAACAGTGTCAGAGATGTGTACTTACCAAGATGCCACAGCCAAAGATACGTGCTCCTATGAAACCCTTTTTGTGTGTGGAGCGTGCCTCTGATGGACGAGAGAATGTTTTGGTAGTAACTGATGTTTTCACTAAGTTCACACAGGAATTTCCTACACGAAACCAGAAAGCAGATACTACTGGTACTACTGGTTCATGAAGTATGGTGTGCCAGAGAGGTTACATTCAGATCAGGGCAGAAACTTTGACAGTGAGATCATTCGGAAGCTTTGCAAGTTGTATGGTGTAAAGAAAACTCACACCACACCTCATCACCCACAGGGTAAAGCACAATGTGAGCATTTTAACAGGAGGCTTCACGACCTTTTGCAGACACTGCCATCAGAAAAGAAACGCTGTTGGGCTGAGTATTTGCCAGAGCTTGTATATGCATATAATGTACCACACCCAGGAAAGTAAGACGTTGTGTTCCTACTGTGCTTACAACACCCCCTTCTATGGAGGTAGAAATAGAGCTTCCAGATTCTGATCCAGAGTATGTGGTCTTGGAGGAGGCAGGGGAGAATGTAGGCAGGTGACAAAAACAGTGCAGTTGCGGGGTTTGCCACCAGAAGGTGTAGCCCTTTTGGGGGTAACCTGGCGAGCACAAGGGATGCTGGGAACACCTGGAGCGAGCAGAAAGCAGGAAGTCAGGATCGATATTGCAACGCTACTGTGTTCTCCGTGAAATGTTGACTGTTTTGTCGACATATATGTGCTGAAAGTACAAATAAATATGTACAAATATATCGTTGTGTAATATTCCAGAGTTTTCGTTTTCGTTTCGTACAGTTTTATGATGGATGTATTTGTCTTATATTGTTGTTCTTGTAAGAGTGTGGTCCTCTAGGAGTATATGTGGCATCCTGCCGTAAGTTAAACGGTGCAAAGACTGATGCATTGAAAAGTGAGTATTGTATTCAAATTTCTGCATCATTGTACAGTAAATTTTATACAAAGCTGCTGAATGTAAGATGACTGACATGAAGTACGTATGCTCCTTGCGCTGTTAGGAGGAGTAACCACTGTTATTTTTGTATTCTTTTGCATTATTTTGCCCTCTCTTATATTTTTTAATTCTCAGACTAACTACGTTAGATGGAGTTTGGACAGTTCTCACACTGGAATAAGACCTAAGACTTGGTATTACACTGGTGAGGCAAACCAAAGCACTTTGTGTGCACTGTGAGCGGTGCTTTAAATTTTTATTTTATCATTTATTTTGTTGAGATGTCAATTTTATTATTCAGAATAAAAAAACCCAAAAGACATTGTTGTGTGCTGGGCTGATTCTCTTTCACCAGGCCACAATGGTTTCATTCTTTTTCCTCTCACTGGCTGCTGTTTTGTTTATGCTAATGACGATAATTTAAATATTATTCATGCGGGTTCTGTTATTGTAATATTTTCAGTATTAAAAAACAGGGGTCGAACATGTTTATCATCGTCTGGAAAGGTTCCAGGAGCACTGATCTGGCAGATCAAACAGACATACTTAAATCCTTCTTATGCCTAACATTTATTTATTATTAATTCTTTTGTCTGTTTATTTTTGTGTTTTTCATTTTTTTCTGTCATAAATACCAACAAATCATCAAACTATTTGATTCTCTTTATCTTTACCTCCAAGGAGGATAAAATGAGACAGAATACAAATGTGAAAGCAAAAGATATGCGCATTACAAAATATAAAGAAAATACAATTTAAAACAATTAATGTGAAAAAGAATAATCAAACTCCTTTAATAAAAACTCTTTTGTGATACATTTTTCAGAATCCCATTCAGTAAATTAAGCTAGTATATTTAGTGTAAACCCCTTCAAAATAATGCACCACCACAACAAAAAAAGCGAAGGAATATAAAGTTTAAATCAAATGTCTCATATCAGGTGTTTTTGAAATATTAGGCTCTTCCTGTGTCCTGGGCTCCTGACATGACACAACCATCAATCTGTCCACCTGTTCTTAAAGCTCACTACATTATCACGGATTAAATGTAAGGAAACAGTGGCCTAAAGCTTAGAGAAGTGTTCTTGTGTGAGGTGTTTGCCAGCCTAATCTCCAGACTACTGAGAATAAAACCCTTCACTTTTGAGGGCGATGCCTTTGAACATGTTTTGGAACAGGCCAAAGACTTTGGACGCTATCACACATCACGTCCACTGAATGTGCTCTAGACTTTGTCTATTTCCGGGCATGTGTTTTGTTTCTCAGGCAGCTTCCTCCAGCTCAGTTTTACAGAAACGCCTTTTTCTCTGAACTTTTGTTCTAGCTGTGGAACAAAAAAGACAAAAAGTCATTTTGTATGTTTTATAATTGCAAGATTTTGATGCAGGGTGATTTACTTTAAGCTGTCAGGAGTTAAGACAAAGAATAAAAATGTGAGATTTACCTGTTTCAACAAGGCCTCAGCCACAGCAGGGTCTTTCATGTCCACAGTGGGGTCATCCACACGCAGCGTCATTTCCACCAAATGCTGCTTCACTGGGGCTGCAATTATATTAAAACTGAGTGGTAGATAATTTTCTACTGTTAAATGCAAAACAGATATTTTTATTTCTGATTTACAAATGTTAAGAACAGACATTTAATGACCTACAAAGACTACACTTTCTATTTTATTGCTAATCCTACAGGAAGAAAACAGTTCTTCACTAAACTCACCATCGTAGCAGATGAAGGGTTTTTTATTACTACAATAATCAAAGCTCCATCTTCCTGCTCTGTTTAACACAGTCGTAGCACATGTCTTGTCACTTTGCCCATCAACCATATCGTTGTTTGATAAACTTTCCCAGTATCTGAAAGAGGAATTACTTCCATCCGACCACCTCCAGGTGTCTCTGAACAGACCAATCCACATGTCGGATGCAGACTGCACTGCACAACTATGCAACTGATCAAGTCCACTGATCAGGTCTGTGTGATTTTCTCTGCAGTAGTTCTGAGCCTGTGGCCAGGTCATCAAATAGTCAATCACATGACAGGTTTTGTTGACTTGGTTTGTTTCTATGTGAACAGATCAAAACTAATGAGCACAAAGTGGATTTTTATCACAACATTTACCAATACTGGACTTGTGACTCTTAAAATTTACTAATATTTAAATTTTGACCAGGTTTGAATTTCGTTTACATTCGATATTTGAAATAGTGTAAACAGCAAAAAAACGTGAACACATTAAAAGATAACTAAAAAATGTTCTCACCATTGTAACAGATAAATTTGCAGTAAATAGTACAAGCGTAATCTAGCCAATCGCTGTTGATCACTACGCAATTCTCCAATGTTTGTTGGTTACCATTCGGCTCCCCTGCCCGCCATTCTGTTGTCTTTTCATTGAAGTCCACCCCTGGCAGAGACCAGTACCATGTCCTGTTGTCCCTTCCTGGGTAGCTGTGCAGACCGATCCAGGCTTCAGCTTGACTCTGTGTAGAGTCAATGAGTCTCTTCATGTCTGTCATGTTAGACACTGTGGCCAGGTCTGTGTATTTCTCTCTGCAGTACGTCTGAGCTTCATCCCAAGTTTTATTCTCTTTAATAAAGTAGTAATAATAGAGTTGGCAAGTGATGAAGGAACACTGACCTAAAACAGAGGAAATGTGTAGTGATTGAGCTGATATTAAAACAAATTCACAGGTTTTTATATTACAGTCACTGTTATATAGTTTAAAATGTAATTCTGTTTATTTTTGATTTGTGATCAGTTAATCCACTTACCCATCAGAATAAATACAAACAGTTTCCTCTGCATCTTTTGTAACACTTGTAACGCAGATTGTAAGCAACAATCTTGAAATTCATCAGAAAAAACAGAAAAAAACAGAAAAATTCACAAACGATGTAAATGACATTTTTTGTACTATGCCATTAAACACATTTATTTTTGGTATTGTCCATAACTGACCATATAATAATATTAAGTATAAAATAAAAAAATACAAATTTATTATTCACTTTTACAGAGTGTTTACTAAATAACCGAAGAATTTAGCAATATTACAGCAAAGTGATTAAAACTCTTCGTGGATTTAGTTTGATTTCTGGCAGATGAAAAGAAAAACAGCTAAGTATCTGTAAATAGAGCAAAAAGAAATGATACAACAAATATTTACCTGACACTCTGTTCTTGATGTGATGGAAGACTATTACATGCCCTACTGCTCTCCTTTAGCTTCATGATATTTAGTATTTGAATATGTAAATATGGAAACAGATGTAGCAGTTGATATTTGTTTGTGGTATTTCCGTGGTACCTTAGTGGTCACGCACAGTCAGCATTGTGTTTTAATCCAAAAAGACTCATTAAATTCAAGCTGCTGTTCATCTTTTCAGCCAACAAGTGAATATTACAATTCACTTAAAAGCTTCACTCGCTTCTCCTTAAGTGATCACGGTTCACAAGTCGCCTCTAATATTGCAGGTCTGACCTGAATATCCGAGTTTGAGTCTATCACTTTATCCAAACTCAAATCTGACCTTACGTTTTCTAACCATGAGAATCGTGCTCCTATCCTGTCTACTGCAGGGTCAATCTGCCTGCTCATCCTCGTCGCCTGTAGCCTGGTCTCCTCTACCCACCTGGTCGTTCCCCATCTTGCCTCTCTCCTGGTTCTCCCATATATCCGCCCCCCATAGCAGACTCCCCACCTCCTGTTCACTGTTTAACTATTCATTGTGTTCTGTCTTCAGTAAACCTTCACAATCTTCCTCCCGTGTCCTGTAGTTCTGGGTCCAGAGAACAAAATCCTGAAAACTGCTACATGTGGTTTAAAACATTTTAGGGCAATCTGTTCTGGATACACAAAGGAAAAAAGAAGAAATCCTCCAATTTTATTACAAAGCATTAAATGTGTAAATCCATTATTTTACATCCATTTATTTCAGCAGTGTATCAGTCCTAAAAACACTTGGTTGTTTCCCATTATCTTCTTGTTCTTGTGTACTCACTTCTTTCTGTAAAGATCCTTTTCATTTTCATTAATAATTGCTGTATAAATTAACTCAGATCTTAAAAACCTTCAAAGTCAATCGGCTAGTCAATTTTAAAAACAAGGTTTTAGTGTTGCCATTGTTGGGAGCATTGCAGTTCATGTGAATCTACTACTTCTTTTTTGGCTTTTCCCATCAGGGGTCGCCACAGTGTCGCTGTACTTAAACTCCTGCACCTTCTTCACCTCAGGCCCCTGTAACCTCACTCTTCTACCTTGCTCCCTCTCGTTTAGACACGTGTTCTGTCTTGCTACGACTGAATTTCATGCCTCTTCTTTCCAGAGCAAACCTCCACCTCTACACCTGTTCCTCCACCTGCTCTCAACTCTCACTGCAAATCACAATGTCATCTGCAAACATCATTGTCCAGGGAGATTTCTGTCTAACCTCATCTGTCAACCTGTCCATCAGCATGGCAGATAAGAAAGGACTCAAAGCCGATCCTTGGTGTAGTCCCACCTCCACCTTGAACTCTCTGACCTACGGCACATCTCACCACCGTCATACTCCTCTCATACATGTCCTGGAATACTCTGGCGTACTTCTCTGCCACTCCCGACACCCTCATACAGTACCACAGCTCCTCCCTCGGCACCCTGTCACATGCAGCTCCTTCTGACCATCTCTGTACTTTTCTATCAACAATTTCAAACCGAAAATGGCATCAGTGGTGCTCTTACGGGGCATGAAACCATACTGCTGCTCACAAATCTCCACCTCCTTCCTAAGCCTGGCTTCCACTACTCTTTCCCACAGCTTCATTGTGTGGCTCATCAGCTTTATCCCTCTGTAGTTGCTGCAGTTCTGCGTGTCACCCTTGTTCTTAAAGATTGGCACTAAAACGTTTCTCCTCCATTCCTCAGGCATCTTCTCACTCTCTAAAATCCTCTTAAATAAACTGGTCAGAAACTTCACTGCTGTCTCTCCTAGACACTTCCACACCTCCACAGGTACGTCATCAGGACAAACACGCTTTCCGCTGTTCATACTTTTCAGAGCCTTCCTCACCTCATCCTTTCTAATCTCTGCTATTTCCTGCTCCACAGTAGCCACATCTTCCTCCCTTCTTTCCCTGTCATTTTCCTCATTCATCAGCTCCTCAAAATACTCCTTCCATCTTCTCTGCACACTCTCTTGGCTTGTTAGCACCTTTCCATCTCTGTCTGTAATCACTCTTATCTATTGCACATCTTTCCCATCCCTATCTCTCTGTCTGGGTAGCCGGTACAAATCCTTCTCTCCTTCCTTCGTGTCTAACCTGTCATACAGCTCATCGTAAGATTTCTGTTTGGCCTTTGCCACCTCCCTCTTCACTCTGCGCTGCACTTCCTTGTACTCCTGTCTACTTTCCTCAGTCCTTTCTACATCCCACTTCCTCTGGATGCAGTCCTGTACTTCCTCATTCCACCACCAAGTGTCTTTATCTTTTTTCCTCCTTCTAGATGACACACCAAGTACCGTCATACCTGTCTCCTACACACACCTGTTCACCTGCACAGATGGCAAGCTCCAGGAACGTGGTCTGGTTCCGCTGGTGGCTGAGCTGACTTACAGAGGCGCTGGTTGTCCGGTCCGAAATGGAGCCGAAATGTTGAATTGGAATAATTCAACAAAACTGGTTGATAAAAATATGGGTATTGAATAAAAATCCCGGGCTCAGTCTGGATTAACTTTGACGGATTTTCTAGTTACAAACAAAAATCGAAGTTTGGCTTTGGAATCCCATTCGTCAAAAATAACTAATACAAAACTAGGCAGCAAAGACGTGCGCGCTTTAAAAATAGTTTGAAAAGGTACAGATGAAAGAATTGACGACAAAAAGTAATTTTAGCAACTTCAGCTAAGTTATATTAGCTGAGGCACATTTCTTCTTCAGGATGGAAAGCTCGAAGTGGGAGAGCTGGAACTCCGCGGGGACTCTGCAGGAACTCTAACAAAGGAATTTTAAACTTTATCTTATATCGTTGGTGCGTTGCCAAGACTATGAGGCGTTGCTGCTAAATTCAAATTTACCGCGGAGGGCAGAGCTAGTCCCTCCTCTAGATCACAATAAATCCTTTGTTCGGTTTAATCACACAAAGTCAAGTATAGATTTCTCTTTTCATCAAGCCCAAGACCTCACATTATAAGACAAAGCAACATATTATAATGGTTATACTGTGGAGGTTAAAATGCTTAAAACGACATGACTGTTGCGTGTGATAGTTAGTGTCTCATTTCAACATACATGTGAGTGTTCTGATTTTACAACTAGATGGAATCCAATGATCATTACATGGAAAGTTAGCTTTGTCTAATACCTATTAATACACAGTCAGAACACACAACAACAATTAGAAATTCATTCACGCATTATCTGGACATCGCAGCGGATTAATATAACAGGATAATGCTTACATAACTAAACAGCTGTATACAAGGCGTGCATGAACATGTAACATATATGTGTAACATACAGAATTGACAGAAGAACATGACATCGTGTTTTAACTTTCAGATAACAAATTAATGCTGTTTAATTTCTTTTATAGACGACTACCGTCTGGGATGCACTTAGATTTTCCACCCAAGGGTGGCAATGTTTTGCTGTGCTACTCTCTCTCGTCATTCTGAATTGAAACTTTTATTTTATAACTCCGTCATTTCTCGCCGTAGAAAGGACGGTAGCATGTCAAATTGTTCCAAATTTGATTTTGAGCACATTGGTGTGAGTCCTATAAAGCTTGATAGCTGATTTGTACCTGTTTTGGGGTTTGAGTTCAAACAAAGTCTTTCTGTCTCAAGTGGTTTCACACCTCAAGTTTTATGGTTGTTTTGCAAATTCCGTTCCAGAGAGCTGGTACCATCTTGATAAGAACGTCATTTGCAAGTGAGTTAAGAGACAGTCTCTGGTCTGATATATGAAAACTCACAGCAAAATTTATGCTAATTGCATGAGTGTCAATTCGAGGCTTTAAGCCAGATGTGGTTTGTTTGTTTTACTCAGTTCTTTTTGGTGTTATATGGTCCTGGGGAGGATAGAGCTGGATTGTTTTATAAAGAAAGTTTATTGCCGAGTCCGTCTACCTCCCCCTTGCTTTCCACGTAGGGGTTGAATTCCAAACTCCTGTTGTCCCAGGTTTAGGTTTTATAACACAGAAATGGATGCTACACAATTTTCCAACACATACTGTATACACGCACACCTACAGCCAATATTGTAAGGAAATTTTATAATCCAAAAAACGTGATGATAATAGGAGATTCACTCTGTATTTTTTATCTCAGTGAAACAAATGTTTTAAATTATTTAAAGCTCATTGTAATTAAACATGCTTTAATAAACCACCTCACCCTACCAGCTCACCACCAAAGAGCAGAGTTATCTTCTAGCTGATGACATCTGAAGTTTTTCCTCAGCTAAACACAAACACATTGCTTCAGCATCTTCTATTTTCCCAAAGACAAAATTAAATTATAAAAAATCAAAAACATTTTCATTGTAAATGAGTCATGAGTTTCACCCCGACCACTGTTGCCCTGGTTACCGTTCGGTTTGCTCTTCCCCCTTTCCCCTCCCGGTTGCTCCTAATCACTCTAACTCAGGCCACCTGTTGTCTCCCAGTCTTAAGTCCCACTCACCTGCTTCTCCGCCGTCAACCTTCCCTGCTCCTGGCTGAATCCCCCTTTCCTCGAGATCGCCTGTCACTTGCCATCATCACCACAACATAAGCTTTGCACAACTACCTCACATCTTTTCCATATCTAGAAAACCACTGACCCTCCTGTCGTTCCCATCTGCCCTGACCGGAATTACTCCATTCCCCATCATTTCACTATTCAATAAACTCGGTATTCTGTTCTTCAACACCTGCGTCTACAGTTTTATTTCTGGGTCCTCATATTATTAATAGCAGCTGTGATAAAATGTCACAAAACAAAAATGTAATTTGTGGACTTCAATCTTTTGAAACTGTATATTCCATTAAAATGTAATCTTGTAGACGTCAAATTGTTAGAGTCCAGTATGAAAGACAATACAAGCAAATTCTAAAGGAGAATGAAGGTCAAAAAACAAAGGTAAACTTCACTTTCTCTTGTGGTTTAATGTTATCTACATATTTCTGTGCAGATTTTGTGATAAAACCTGATGGACTCATAGAAACAACAGATAGACCCCATCACACACGATGCATCAAGTAAGATGCTGACCGTTTTTAGTTTCGGACATCTGGTGGTTGGATGTGGTGATATTGCACAAATGTCAAATATGCTCCATAATCTCATATGAAATGGCATTTCTATTTTTTTTCATTTTTATAGTGTGAAATTCCTCAAATTACTCACAACTGACCTAATACATTTTAAGACTGGTAAAAATCCAGCAAACACATGTACCTAAAGCCTGCGTGCATAACACCATGAAACTGCAGGACCCCTCCTTTACCACTGATGATATCAAAGTGTACACAGAGAGTGGTTATTCTGTGGTTGTTGGAGAAGCTGAGGTTGTGAAACAGAAGATTACAATCCTGGAAAAGAGTGTGCCAGTTCGGAAGGAACTTCCAATTGTTGAGAAGCAGCTGAAATTGGTGGAAGAAGAGTTCATTCGAATGCGTGCACATTGCCCAGAAGTTAAAATGCTCATATCTAACACCATGATCATCTTGGAGGGACTTGACAAGGATGTGCAGTCAGGAGCTACAAAACTTGATGAATTGATAAAAAAAAGTAATCGTTAAGAGACTCAAGCTCTCTACAGATTTACTAACCTTCATAAAATCCACTTATGTTGTCTCCAAGTACCAGACTCGCTTCCAGGAAAAAGGTAAAAAGGACAAAAAGCAGGTGGAAAGCCACTGTCACATCTTGATCAAGGACCAAGAACAAAGGACTTCCAAAGCCACCTCACATTTGTCCTCAACCTCACAGCACAGCAGCATCCCCAGCATAAGGCCATCCAGTATATACTGCACCAGATGGCAATGCAACACTTCCAGCAACACAGAAAACAAGACAACGGCTCAGCCAACAAACCAAACCTGCACATCAAAGTTGGCAGTTTAGTGGATGAGCAGGTGAGACAAAATATGCAACTTTGAATAAAGAAACAAGATCTCCCTTCTAATATTATTTAACATTATTTCCACAGGTGAATGTGTTGGTGGCCCCCATGATCAATACAAAGCTTACTTCGACTAAAATTGGTAAATATCTGTTAAGAAAAGCAGACCAGATGGCAGGGAAGGGGACTCTCTTCCCTGGAGATCTTATGGAAGTCCACTCGCCCCAGTCTCTGGGCTGCTCCAGCATCTTCTTCATCGAATGTCTGCCATGGGATGGGGTCAGGGGGAGGAGCATCCAGGTAAAGTGAAAAATCTTCAGCCAAAAAATGTTGAAAATTTGCTCTTGTGTTCTTAAGAAGGAACTAATTACCATAAATATTTTTTGCCATTGCACAAATTCACTACAATAAACATCAGAATAAACTTTCAGTATTTTTTAAAATAATGGTTAATGCGATTTCTGTTAAGCATTTTACAGAACTTTGACGTCTCTCTATAAACAGCCTCCCACTAATTTGGAGGAACTTATATTTGTGTTAAAAAAGAAAGACTGTATTAATGAGTAGAAGTTGCTTTTGTTGAACAAAACTGCATATTTGCACTCCACAGCCAGTATAAAATGTTGTACTTTTTGTATTTTTGTTCGACCCATTTGGAACCTTCAGGCATTTCCTGACAAATTTTAAATGCAAAAATAATAAACAAGACAGCTCACACAATCACTTCAATCTTTTATCACTAAGATAAATAAAATGAATTTGACTTGAGGGAATTGTGTAGTATTCACATGTGTGCTATTTGAATATAAAAATATGATTATATCTTCTTGACTTTGAAAAGATTCTGATAAATGTCTTTATCTTTCACAGTCTCTCCGTAATGGACTGAAGAAATGCTTGGACCGTGCAGCAGGGCTGGATGTCAGTGGCTTTTCCCGTCATCGGACCTGGGGTGGCATTAAAATACCCAATGAAAGAAGCAACTCAGGTTCTAACTGACCAGATTCACCAGTTTGGATTATTGGCATCCTTTGGGTGTCTCTCCACCATCCATGTTGTCATTAGTCCAGACTATCCTGACTCTGAAGAGGTGACAGACATTTATTGTCTTCTAATGTGACTGCACATTTGTCTGATGTGTGTTTAATGCAAAATGATGTCATTTCAGTGCTACTATGATGTCCATAGGAACCTCAGTTTAAATATGAACCAGGGAGGTCAAGGTAAATTAACTTACATGGCTGCTCAGACAATGTTAATTAACTGTTAATGACAAAAACTACAGTTTTTTACTTCCTATGAAACATGCAATGGTTTTCTTCCTCTCAGCAATCTTCAGGTCCCTCACCAGTGACCTCGATGTGATCACCATGACCTTCGGAGGCAGCGTGAAACTACAACTAGTGTTTGGTGACATCATCAATGAGACAACAGAAGCTATTGTGAACACAACTGACTTTGTCAACTTTGACACAAGTAAGTGACGGATCCAGCACGTAGGCAAAGAGACGTGGCAGGTTTTTGGTTCCAATGGAAAGAAGTCTGTGTTACAACTACGATGTCATCAGTTTTTGCTTTTATATCTTTGTATGCCTTGGTTCTGGTGACAGCTGCAGTCATGGACATTATGTCTGCCTGCCCATCTGTCCCATTCTTGTATACACAATATCTCAGGAACGCCTTAATTAAATTTCTATAATTAGCACAAGCATCCATCAAGTTTTACGGATGAATTCATTCGGTTTTAGTGGTCAGAAGTCAAAGTCACAATGACCTAGAATCCATCCCATCCCAGGGATGAATTTATTGTTTTGTTTATTCAGTTTATTCAGGTAAACTACTATCTTGCTTGACAGATATAATAAATGCATATATACAGTTATTACTCATTTACAGATGGTGTGTGCAAAGACATCCTAACCTTGGCTGGTCCCCATGTAAAGGCTAACCTGAGTAATGGTGAGAAACTGGTTCAAACTACATTTAGAAACAAACCAAAGTGTTGGGCAGATCCTACTCATGTTTGTTATGTTTGTGCAGTGAAAATTAACAGAGGAGATGTTTTACAAACCTCGCCTGGGTTATTCCCTTGTAAAGCCATTTTACATGTTTGCAGAGAAAGGGATGTAGCCATCATTGAGCAGCTGGTGTGTCACATCATTCAACGTTGTGAATCCTGTCATTTTAAGTCTGTTGCCATTCCTGCCATCTGTGCTGGTAAATATTGTGCATGACAATGTAGAAAAGAAAATCTATTTAGATGTAAAATTTCTCACCAGAAAAAAATATGTTGCTTTTTAATTTAGTTGAATTATTTTCCAGGAACTGGTGGGTTAGATCCAAGTTCTGTGGCATCTGCCATTCTCAGAGGGGTCAAAACTACCAAGTCATCTAGTAACCTTCACTGTCTCACCAACATCCGCCTCGTCCTAATCAAGATCAATGTTTTCTCAGCATTTAAAAAGGAGGCAGTTCAGATGTTTCCCCATGCAACAACCCACACAGGTAAGGAGTGCTCAACCTCTGACATCATATATTCAGAAAATACAGAGAATTGACACAAGTCTTCAGTGTCTATATGTTTTAAGTGCCTGTAGGTGAAATACAATTTGAGAATTAATTTGAGATAAAAAATTTACCCAACAAAAAATAAGGTGGCATCCAAATGTTTTCTGCTGATATAATACATATATAATATTTATGTGAAGGAAAATATTTTTTGTGTGGCCGTTTCATTATCATTTATTTGGAAATTATAAAGCATTGAAGAGAATTTTTGTTTCAGTTTTAAATTATAACTGACAAGTTTGTTGGCATGTACAGTACAATTTATTTATTTTTTTATAGTTTTTAAAGGTCTATTTCAGTAACTATGTTTTTTTTTTAAATAAACTATATACTGTAAAATTTGGTTTCCTGAAATAATCTACTCCATTTGTCAAACCGTGTGTGCAATGAAATTCTCATTTGGTTTCACTACACAATAAAACTGATGTTACGGTGACATTTCAGTAATGAAAGACAGCAGAGAACTAAGATGTTTACCATATCCCGGAATGGTTCCACTTTTACTGGGGAAAACTAACACCCTCCATGACCCTATCATTAATGGTATTTATTTATTCATTTATTTAACTATTTTCCCGCAATTTTTTTCATAATGTCCTGTATACTGTACATATTTTTAAATCTTCTATGGCTTCTCTTGTGTTTAGTGTTTCAAATAAAATGAAGGAAGGGATCCACATCCAATTACAAAACTTTACAACAAGGTGTTATAGTCAACAATTATCATACAAAACCCGTATAGTAAATAAAACTTAAAATTATGAATATGAATAACCCAAATCTACACTTTAAAAAGTGAGTCCTATATTTCCAAAATTCCATTCCATACTTGTGGCCATAATATTCAGCATAAAATCACTCAAGAGTAATTCACCACCAACGTGAGTAAGTGGATATTAACGTCTCCAGAGTGTTAGAACGGAACATAACAAAATATATTTTTTAGATTATTTTACTTCTCATTATCAAGTCAAGGAATCTCTGGTGCTGTCTTCCTAGTTCATACAGTCATTACTGAACCACAAACAAAAATCAACAGAGCAGGGTGACCCCAGCCACATGAAACCATCTGTGCTCTTTGCTTCTATTGGATAATAACGGGGTGAAAAAGTGGCTGCTGGCCTAATCTCAGGCCCGTAGGGAGACTCCTCCTGAAATTCTTAGATTTACTGCTATTTTTTCCTCATCACTTCTACTGAAAGGCCTTTAGGAAGTAATCTATTCATGGCTAACGTTACACCAACTCATGGGTTGCTTTTTAAAGACGGACATGAGCAAATATGAATCTTTAAGCCTAAAGTCTTAAGAAGGACTTAGCATCTCAAATGGTTTAATATAGCAACAAAACTAAAAATTGTTTTTTGAAAAATATTCAAACTTTTATCATAGTGCCAGTGAACAACAAACAGCTCTCTCACAAATGCAGCCTGAGAACAGCTGCCTTTTTTGCCAGGTTCAAACAGAGACATTGTCAGTTAGACTCGCCCATATTAAACTTACTTGAAGGCCCTGCCTATCAATGGGCAGTCCTTTCTGGGCTCTATAAAGCTCCACCCTTCACACAAGGAAAAATCTTCTAAAAAAACAACTGTGTAAAACAATAAAGGATCTCATTCCAGTTAGTGAAAATCATAAATGTATTTTTAGTTTTTTTAGACTAAATCTAATATGCCAAGTACAATGTCCTTGTCCTTGTCCTTAAAAAGAATTTATCTGAAATTTTACATGTGATCAGTTTCTCAGAAAGTTGTTTCTGATAATGATAATTATTTTGCAATGTGTTTTAAAGAAAACCATTTCAGATAAAGCCTGCTCATGTTACAGTAGAATGTGGCCTTTAATGAGAATTAGAATGACTAAGTGCTGATCCCAATTCCTGCATCTGACCTGACTTAAACGACTGCTTGAACTAATTATGCTCTTGGGAATTTCCCTTTACAGCCATGTAATGAACTTGGGTTGAATTGAAAGTGAAAGTGAAACTAGACGAGTGTCTTAGAAGCCATATTTCATTAGAATTACAGGTTAGCACACAGAGAACCTGTCTCTGTGTGCAAAACGTGTTTCTTCTAGTTCAAGATAGTTACGTATACTTATAATAGATCAAAACAACATCCAGTTTTCTTTCAAGCAAAAGATCAGACAGAGACAAGAAGAAGAGGAGAGAGGAGACAATTTTTACAAAAGACAAGATTCTGGAGGAGGTGACTGTGTGTTGACTAAAAAGACTGGAAGCAACATTTCCAAAATTAGTTTCAAGAACAAAAGGTAAGGGATCAATTTGGCAGTAAAAACTTCTCATAACCCACCACTACTTACTGATTGTTTGCTTTTAACTCATTTCATTTCTCAGTGACACAACAAAAAATGCAGTAATGTAAGTAATAAACACTGTCAGACTCTAAGCAATGCATCCAGCTCTTACAGCAACTACTGTAAGAGCTGTGCTGTCCAAGGAAGGAAGCATGTACACTGTTTTGTTTAAATTTGAATTGAAGCACACTTTTCGTCAGGTTCAGAGACTTCTCTGTAGCGCTATATTCACCATTTCTATTAGTGGAAAGGGCATCCTGTGTGGTTATGTGGTTATGTCTGGAATGGATTGATAATCTTGTCTGTTTTCTTTAACATTTTTGAAATTCTTTCCAAAGAACTCAACCCAAAAGAAGGAACTTGTTCAACTAATGGACTATAAATAAACAAAAACACAGACACTACATTTAGAACCTAATCTGAATTTTAAAGGTGGAGAGGCGGTTCCTGTTACCATGTTATTAGATAAGACATAAAAATACCCCAATAAAAATATATTTTAGTGTTCTTTATTAATGCCAGCTGGCTTTGCAGCAACTCACTGGCAACATTCACTTACATCTAGTCCATACGTTCCCAAATTGCATAGTGGAAAATAGTACAGCACAGAGCTACACTGCTAGCATGGGCAACAAATTAGCATTGAAGTTATATATATATTAAATTAACTGTTTGAATATGTTGTTTGTATTACGTTCAGACCATGAAAGTTTTTTTACAAGAGATTTCACACTTTCTCTTGGTTCTTTTTTAACTGTAAACAAAACCAGTTTGGTTCACAACCCCTAAACCCAGACACCAGACATCCACTTGTCAACCACAGGTGAGTTATCAAAGTTAAAGTGACCTGCAAAAACCTATTTTAAAAGTTTTGTTAAACTAATGCTGATGCACATTACACACATTTTCTAGATGAAATGCTCAGTTATGGAGCAGCAGTTCTGGCGAAAGAGCGCAGTCGAAGTCTTGAGACGTAACCAAAATATGCTAATCTCGGATAGACCTGGCAAGGATATGCAGTCCGGAACGACACAGCATGAACTGATGAAAAAAGTAAAGGAAAAACGAGTTAAGCTACCACCAGATTTAATAAACTTCATAAAATCCAGTGCTGTCATCCATAAGTACAGGCTTCAGCAGAGCCTCAGAAATCCTGTGTCCCTGGTGGTAGGATCAGACCTGGTTCTGTCCAGTTTGTCATCTGATGCCCTGGATGAGGCTCTGGCAATAGTTCTAAGGGATATGAGTGTGGAAATTGTGATACTGCAGAATGCTACAGCAGAACCTCCAGGCTTAGACGAAGTAAAAGGAATCCTCATCAAAGCAAAGAATGAGGAAAATCGTCAAGAATTCAGAGTGGACGTCAGCTTCATCCCAGGAGTCAGTAAACCTGCAATCACAAAAGTACGAATTGTGGGCTACAGTGAAAATGTGAACAAGCTGAAGGAGGTTCTGCAGGACTACCAGATGAATCATTTTGAGACAGCAGTTATGATTGACATATCTTCTGAGCTGGTTGATTGTTTTCATAAACTTTTTGACTTGACTGCGATGAAAAAGACCAAGGTGACAATGAAAACCTCAAATGTTCCACATCCTTCTGTCTTTATATCTGGGCCCTATTGTCTGGTCCAAGAGGTCCGGGCAGATTTAAATGCAAAGCTAGCCGGTGTGACATCAGACACACTGGTTCTAGATGGGCGTGGGGCTCAGCGGTACTTCCAAACACATGGGAAAATAACCAAGGAGCTTGTAGAGAGCTTCTTTCATGTTGTCATCAGAGAAAAAGTGTACTCTCCAGATCCTAAGCCGAAAGCATCAGCAGCCCTAGGCCTGATCCACTCACACGTTCCATCACCAGAGGGCACAACAGTATTGCTACGCACCTGGCAGTCAAAAAAACTACCAAATTGCAAATCAAAGTTGGCAGGTTGGAGGATGAGCAGGTCAGATAACATGAACTCTAACGTTTTCTATTTAAAATCCACAAAATGTGCGTCCTTTATCCACATCATTGTGCATCTCCACAGGTGAATGTGTTGGTGGTTCCCATGCTAAACAAAGGACTGGCTTCTACTAAAATTGGCAAATGTCTAATGAAAAAAGGAGGGAGTACAATCAGGAGAAACTTTGCTCTTATGGCTGCAACGTGTACCCTAGCCCCTGGAGATATTCTACAGCTTGATGGTTCTCCATCTCTGGGCTGCTCCAAGATCTATTTCATTGAGTGTCTACCGTGGGACGGAGTCAAAGGACAGAGTGTGCAGGTGATGTATCATAGAATAGCTGATGGATTTACACTTTATGGGTTGCATACATATATGTTTTAAGTTAAAAATGTGAAATTAAATGCTGTTGTAAATAAAGACAGCAACTTCAATTAATCAGGTGATTAAAATGAGGTAGTAACTTTGTTAGATAACTGGCATTAGGTCTGGGGGCACATGAATAACACCACTGTCCCAGAAAAAGACATCATGAAGTCACATTATTATTTACAGTGTGAGACACAATAAAAGCAAAGACAAATACATTTTGATAAATCTCTGTGAAAATGGGATTTATAAAATATGTTTGTTACTAGCCTACAGTCTATAAAAATAGCTGCCTCGCTTTTAGAAGTCAAAGTTGCTAATCAAATAAATATGTTAATGGTTTATATCTGAAAGTTTGCATGTCAAAGCTCTAACAATTTAGAAGGAACTGTGTGAAAAAGAAATTATGAAAAAACTAAAATGTTTGATCTTCATTTCTTAGGCTCTTGGTAATGGACTGAAGAGGTGTTTGGACCTCTGTGTACAGCAGTGCTGGTGTTCAGTTGCCTTTCCAGTCATCGGACCTGGAATTGTTCTAAAATATCCACTGAGAGAAGCCATTCGAATACTGACTGACACCATTCACCAGTTTGGACTATCTGCATCCTCTGGATCGCTCTCTAAGATTCACATTGTCATAAGACCTGACTATCCTGACTCCGAGGAGGTGAGACAAACTTCTGTTAATAGTCCAGCAATAGCAATGATTACAATTAGTATTTATCTATTTGTGACACTTTATTATAAATAGCAGATTAACATACAAACCAGACCTCTCATAAACATGCAGTTAATAACTAGCTTATGAACTTACAGTGCTACAGTGATGTCCACAGACGAATCAGCTTGATCAGGAGCAAGGGAGGCCAAGGTAAACCAGAAAACGACTTAGAACTCTTCAGCTATTTGTAACACACTGTGGAAACCCTTTCTAGAGTATCCAGAGTATCCTAGAGGTAAATGTAGACAGACCCTTTAAACATATGAATGCTAAACTCCAAATTTGATGTTTCTACTTAGTCATGCATGCATACGATGACGCCTACAGACACCTCAGCTCAACCATTAACTAGAGAGGCCATGGTAAACTCAAAGATACTTAGACAACTTGAAACTAGTAACAATGAATTTTTTCCTTTCCCCCTCAGTAATCGTCACATCCCTTACCAGTGATCTGGATGAGTTCACCATGACTGTGGGAGGCATTGTTAAACTACAGCTGGTGTTTGGTGACATCACTAATGAGACAACTGATGCCGTTGTGAACACAACCGACTTCTCTGACTATCAGTCAGGTGAACACTTAAAGAAGCTTACAATAAAAAGGCTGACAGAAGAATTTTGATTTGGTGTAAAGAAGTTGCGGGGTTACATTGTCGGCAGGAAGATAGTGTTTAAAGTACAGTGTGCGTTTCACTGAGCATGATTTTGTGTATTCTACAGATAGTGTGTGCAAAGACATCTTGACAAAGGCTGGACCCCACGTGGAAGCAATCCTAAAAAGTGGTGAGAACATAAACTGTCTACTATTCCAAACAACACAGTGTCAGAGGCATCGTACAGCTGCTGTCTTTGTTGTGTTGTGTGTAGCAAAGGTGAACAGAGGAGATGTGTTTCAAACCCAGCCTGGATCCTTCCCCTGTAAAGCCATTTTACATGTGTGTGGAGACAAGGACGTGGGCCTCATTGAACATCTGGTGTGTCGCATCATTCAACACTGTGAATCTAGTGGATACAAGTCTGTGGCCATTCCTGCCATCTGTGCTGGTAAATGTCTTTAATAGACAATCTAGAAAAGAAAAAAATAATATTTATTGGATTGGGTGGTAAGGGGAGGAAAAAGAAATTAAATTGAATATGACCAAATGGTGTCACAACATGGAACTTACAGTAGGAAGAAACACTTGGGTCTTGGTAACGTTGAGGTTAAGTATTTTAGCTTTATTTCCCCTAGATTATAAATTTCTGTTCCAATTTTAAAGCAAACACATACGAATTGAAACAAACAGTCAATGAAACAATTCACGTCTGGTTTACGCAGGGGCTGGTGGGCTGGATCCTGATGTTGTGGCACTGGCCATTCTCCGAGGGATTAAGACTGCCACATCATCCACTCCCCTGCATTTTCTCACCAATATTCGTCTAGTACTGATTAAGATCCATGTTTTCATGGCGTTCAAACACCAAACAACACTGATGTTTTCACATGCTGTGGTCAAGTCAGGTAATGAGAAGTTAACTATTATTACTATTTTAATCTCACTGTCAAGGTTATAATTTTTAAAGATTGTTCTGTTTCTATTTATCTGAATCCTGTTACTAATTACAATATTTGATTCACTTTTTAGTATCAGTGGCAGAGTTGTTGTGTAAAGCACAGAAAAATGCTACAAAGTCTATTAATGCAGACATAAACACCCTCTGTACAAGAGGTCACCAGTCTGTCTTCCAGTTTGTGGGTCTTTGCGAAAAAAATGTTAAAGATGCCAAGACAAAGCTGAAAGACCTGTATCTGGCTCAGTGCTTAACAAAAACCTTTATGAAGGACCAGTTGGAAGGCCTCACGCAGGATGACTTGAAGAGTCTGAAGCAGCTGGTGGAGGCTGAGGGTCTGTATGTGCAGAGAGACGAGTTTGGCCCAGGTAGATTAACAGTAAGTGGGCCAAACAATGGGGTCAGCCAAGTGGTGCAGATGATTTGCACCATCACTCCACTTAAAAGAAATCTGAGACTGAAGGAAGAGGAAGATTTGTATAACCGTGTCACTTGGTGCATCTTGGGACATCGTAACAATTGGGAAAGACTCCCCAAAACAGCAAATTACAGCCTGGAAAATAACGACAGAGCAGGTGGGATATTGGATGCACAGGGGATCTCGTGGAGCGTGGATCTACAGCGGATGGAGGCCAAAAGAGAAGGAACTGGAGAGATGGCAAAACTAAAACGACTTCAGAATCCTCCAGGTGAGAGGATTTCCTGTCACACGAGGTGGAGCTTTTTATACACCTGATGTTGTTTTCATGTTGACAGTGGAAAAGGATTTCCAAGATGTACAGCTCCATCAATCCAACAAATATCTTGTAGAAAAGTATTGAAGCCTAAGTTTTACATGTTTTAAATTTCGCAGTTTTAAATTTTACCTTGTTACTAACAAGGATCAAGTGAGGAAGCCAAAAACAGAGTAGCAGGCGATAACAGAAGGGGTGTTGTGGGTGGGCCAACATCCACAAGTCGTGTGATTATTGAATATCATAAAGTGTGGAGGTGGGATAGAAAGGAAAAGTAGAAAGAACAAATAGAGCAAAGTTTGTAACATCCACTGAGTGTCTGTTCTGTTTACTAGCTCATGTAATTTTTTTCAGACCTCACTCTCCCCTTGGACTGGGACAGCATGACTACTGCTGAAGATCTGAAGGTGGTCACACTGGAGAGTTCCTCTGCAGAGTACCAGACAGTGAAGAAGGACTTCAGAAAAACTGCCACCAACACCATAGTGAAGGTGGGTGAATTTACTCGGAAGAAACGATTATGCAAAAGATTCTGTCTCATATTGTAAATGCTATTGTAAAACAATTAGCATGAGCCTTGATTATTAATTAGCTTAGCTTTTATTAGCTTTTATTAGCTTTTATTTCTGAAAAACAATCATATTAGCTCAATGTGCATTGGATGTCATATTGATGAAAAAGACGTATTGGTTTTACTCTTTTTGCCATTTAAAAATAAGAGGAATCAAACTTTTGCACTCAACCATATACTGTATTTGCTAGTCTCTATATAATAGAATCTGTAAGATCTTTAAGCCTTCTGTGGGTTTTTGGTAGCTGAACAGTTTTTCTTTGTTTGCATTAGATTCAGCGTGTGCAGAATCTTCATTTGCTTCGCACCTATGAGATGCAAAAGAAGCACATTTCTGCACTGCGGAGTAGAGCAGAAGAAAAGCTTCTGTATCACGGGACGACTCAGGAAAACTGTGACTCCATCATGCACACTGGGTTCAACAGGAGCTTTGCTGGGCAAAATGGTAATAACCTCTCTGTCCAATTCATTAAAAAGTACACAAATCTGTCCCTCAGTTGGCTCCATAGTAAGATGCCTTAATTTTGGTAGCAGTTTTAGAAATATGCAAAAATGAATGCATGCTGTTGCTTCAACCTACAATAATGAAAAACTGATTAATACAGTCATAGCCACAGTGGAACATGTTTCACATATTGATTTGGAATGAGTTTATTGTATCTGGTCTTGGGACTAGCACCTACTGATATGGACAGTACTTGCATGTTTTTCAGATTGTAGCAGCTTTTCATTTTTCAACAGTTTTAATTCCATATATATTTTTAAAGAATACGATTTTTTCTGAAAAAGACTTCTTTTTGAGGATGGAGTTTTTGTTGCAAGTTATCAGTATCAACACCAAACTGGTGTTCTTTTACTACATGTGACATTGCCTACATAACCCAAATCTTTAGTACTGATGGCTTATTTCTTCCTCTTCTCAGGAACCTCTTATGGTCAAGGCACCTACTTTGCCGTTAAAGCCAGTTACTCAGCCAACTCCAGCTACTCCAGGCCAGCTGCTGATGGTTGTCATTTAATGTTCGTGGCTCGAGTCCTGACCGGTTCCTACACTGTGGGCAACAGTAGCATGAAGGTTCCTCCTCCTCTCAATAGCCAGCAGCCTCATGACCGCTATGACAGCTTGGTGGATAGAATAGACAAACCCAGCATGTTTGTAGTCTTCCATGACAGCCAAGCGTACCCAGACTACCTCATCACTTTCAAGTGATAGTGAGGAAAGAAAATATTTGACCTCCTTTATGAAAAAATAAATTATTTTTTACAAATGTCAATTTTTAATCCCTTGGTGCCCTGCTGTCAGTCCATGAGGCTACAGAGCAGGTGAATGTATTTTGTGTAAATAGACTGCTCATATAACACTTTTATCTAAAACACTTGATAGTGTTGCCTGTCTGACCCACCAGACTGGGGGGTCCAGTGTCGTATCTATGGACATAACATGTAGACAAGAGGAACTGGGAGTCTAACCACTGATAGTTGGTGAATGACGCTCTACCAGCAGAACTACAGCCCCCCTTTTTATTTTTGTCTGTTTGTCTCATGCTCTGCTGCACTGGCACAAAAGGCATGTAAATCCCCGACCTGCATCACAGAGTATTTATAAAACTGGGTGTGTCACTTTATAATCAAAAGGACACTTTTACTTTTTGATGATAAGAAAAAGTGAATTCGGGGAAAACAATCAAGAAGCTAATCATAAGTGAGGGTAAATTTTAAATAAATAAATCAACATCAGGTTTTGTGACAGACAGAGACAAAGGGAAGATGAGGAGACTCTGGAGGAGGTGACTGCAATTCATCAGTGATGCTGATTGTCATTGTCAGAAAACATATATAAGAGTAGAGTGTATAAAGAGATGTTTATAATGTTTTGGGCACCTCTAAATATTATACACTGCAGTGCAACTCCACCACTCACTATAAGATAAGTAATAAACACATGGTAGATGTATCAAGTTTCTGACTGTTTCAACTTAAAAACTGAGAAATTGTCACCTTGTAAAAGTAGAATTCATAACAGAGCAGCTCACTGGATTGTACAGACTCTAGACAGAACCTGTCTAAAAAATACATTGCTACAGAGCTAAACTGTAAATGCACATATGTTTTTCAGAGTAACATAATTCCAACCCAATAAACTTTCCTGTGAACATAAGAATACCTTCACATGTAATGTGAATGGTGATTTGCAAATACATTGATTAATAAAATGTTACCAAACAACATATTTTTGCCTGGCAAACTATTTAATCATGCAACAAATATCCTGATTCAGTTTCTGCTGAAATGTGCGATCCAGCAGGACAATGTCCAGTTAGTGTGACTGCAGCATTTTATGGTTGTGTTTAAGCAGGTACGTGAGCTGGTTGGGGTTAGAGGAAGATTGAAGGCTGGTGTAATACAGCTCTGTAACCATCTCCTTGAAACTCACTTTCCCTTTATGAACATATTTTGTGTCATTTACAAAATATGTTGCGAAGAATTGCTACAAAAACAATTTCTATAATGAAATAAAAGAGCATAAGATCCTCATTTTGTATTTTTTTCTTTTATAGGCTTTGAAACTGACCTCAAATCTAGAAAAGATCTAAAATTTAAAAAAGGTGTAGATTGATCTACAGTCATTAGCTTATTGCAACTATAATACCATCAGGTTTCCTGGTCTTTTCAGCCTTCACACATATGTAAACTTCAAAAAAGCCTAAGCCAGCTGCGAGGATACAAGTCAAGAGCGATGGTACTAGAATAGTCTGGTGGACTCAAATAACCAATGGCGGACAACACAGAACTGGTTAGAAAAGACTTTATTAAAATAGCAGAGGAATAATGGGAATGGAATGAACCAGAGCAGGCACTGCAGACGGGGGTGAAACTGTGGAAAGCAGGATGCAGACACCAGCAGAATGGGGTAGGAAAGTCCTTGATTACAGTTCATTAAAAGAACATCAAATCCACAATCCAGATAGGCAGGTCAGAACGAGCAAGCAGGGTCAGGTCCGAATAATCCAACAAACAGAGGTAACAAACTAGCCAAGTCCAAAATCCAAGAATCCAGCAGAGGAGAGAGGTCATACAAACTTACGGAGCCGGGGTTCAGACAGACAAGGAGGACCAGAGACAGGTCAGGGTCGTACCAGGTAATCCAACAGTTCAGGTTCAAACAGGCTTGAAAGCAGCTTCTCAGAAAGATTAGCAGACAATCTGGCAGAGGAGAGAAGGCTGCAGGCCTTCTTAAGAAGGGGAGAGCACAGGTGGAAATGATTAGGTAGATTGCAACACAGGAGGGAGGAGGGGGGCAGAGACAGGAAATGACCAAATAAGGAAAAAACTGGGAGGTCAGGCCACAAACCCTGACAATACAAGGGTCAAGTTGTTCATGAAGCAGGAGTCTAGAGTTGTTCACACAGTACAAAACACAAAATGGGTTTGAATATGAATGTAACTAGAACTAATATTCCCTCTATTACCACACAATATTGTTTATTTGTTGCTGATTTTTCACTTCTGTGAACATTTCACCAGCCTCAAACCAGCTGCAGTTTCCCTGTTTAATGGCTAATTAGCACTTTAACTGATCATTTTTAACTGGACTGTGACTGCTTTACTGCACACAAGCTCATGACTACACAACCCCCAAAGCACTCCGTCATTTCGCTATATAACTGGCTATACAAACACACTTAGTAAGCAGGTAAACACACATTTTATCAATCAGACCTGTGGCCTCCCCCTCGGTTTACTTTGAAGATGTGACCAAACATGGTCCTGTTGAGGTTGTATATGGCAGGGTCCCCCTAACAGGACTCAATCCTGTATGATGATAATATGTATGATGCAATATTGTACAAATCTGTCTACGTCTCTCAGCTACACTCACAGGTCAAAGCTGCATTAGCAGTTCCAGCCACTGGAGTGTTGACTCCAGGTGACTGGATCCTCATAAAGGACCTCAGAAGGAAGAACAGGAAACAGTAGGTTCACAGGGACACACCCAGTGCTCCTTCCAATACAGGTGGACCGAGTGTAAGAAAGTGTCACAAACTGATTTATCACCCACTACACACACAACAATGCAGCACTGACTGCACAGCTGTGTGTGTGAGCCTAGTGCCGCCTTCAGCTGCACCGCTGAATTACACCATCCGCACACATTTCTGAGATAACACGTACACAAGTGACCTCGAGTCACCCAGCGTTGGACACGGATGGAACACAGATGTGGGTTAAGGGGAACATTGTGTTTTTTCTAAATTTCCGTGTAGTTTATTATGGTGTTAGTGTTTCTTTTTGATCTTGTTGCATAATTCCTTATATTAAATGTAGGATTTCACAGGCATTCAACTCTTTTACTTCACAGTATGTTCTTCTTTCTAGAGATGAAGATGATAAAGTGATAACCGTGATACATTTGAGTGGATTCCTGTCTTATTGGAAAATATTGTGTGGAATGCTACATATGTCAGTCTGAGCTTGCTTTATGTTAGGATGTCTATGTCCCCAAAAACAGACTGGTGAATTAACAAATCTGTTCCTTATGTTTGAGCATCATATGATCAGAGGCAAGAAGGTTGTAGAAACTGTTAATGTTCAGTTTATAGTGTGGTGAAGTTATGTATCCTTTAATTATATCCTTTACTTTATCTCTATATACCTTCCATGGTGCTCTGATTACTGTCTGGAGGGACAGACATGCAGATATGAAAGAATGTGCAGATGGATGCGTCTTACCATGTCTGACCATGAAGACAGCAAAGACAGAGAAATGCTGCATAGTTCAGCTAAAGAGGGAGTGAGACTTTATTCATTTTGCTGAACACCATCATTAGAGTAGTGCTGTATTACTTGTATTTCCTTCTTTGTGCTTTTTATACTTTATGCTTCTATAATAAAACCACACGAAGGACTGAAATTCTGTAATTTCTAAGGACATCAACCATCACTGATTCCATTGGATTTTCAAAACTCTACTGCCCACTAGTATAATGAAGCATATACTGTAGATATGGTTCAGTGGACTCAAAGTCCAGATTACTCTGTGCAAGTCTTTCTTCGAAGCCTTTAAAATTGTGCGATCTGAAGTTATTTTTCCCAGCTGGTAGAAACAATACACTCTCTCATATTTCATAGGAAGAGAACACCTATTATATCACATCACCCACATTTTATCTCTTATGAAAGTATTTGACTAACTCATTCACAGTTGTAAATAACTATTTTCATATTTTATTTTACACAGTGGTTTCATTCTATGGCTGCTGGTTTGTTTATACTGATGACGACAATTCAAATATTCAATATGCAGGTTTTGTAACTGTAATGTTTTCAAGGTCGAACATGTTTATCATAGTCTGGAAAGCTTCCAGAAGCACTGAGCTGGTAGATCAAACAGTCACACTTACGTCCGTCTTGTGCTGAACAACATATTGATTATTCATTCCTTTATTTGTCTTTGTATTTTTGCAACGAATTTGAAAAAAAGAATCCACTAATCCAACTAATTTTTGATAAATCTCATTCAGTCAATTCAGCCAATATATTCAGTGTATAAACTCGTTTAAAATAATACACCACCAAAACAAAAAAGCAAAGGAATATAAAGTCCCCAATGAACAGAGTTAGTTAGAATGGGACAGATTAAATCAAATGTCTCATATCAGGTGTTTTTGAAATATTAGTCTCTTCCTGTGTCCTGGGCTCCTGACATGACACAACCATCAATCTGTCCACCTGTTCTTAAAGCTCACTACATTATCACGGATTAAATGTAAGGAAACAGTGGCCTAAAGCTTAGAGAAGTGTTCTTGTGTGAGGTGTTTGCCAGCCTAATCTCCAGACTACTGAGAATAAAACCCTTCACTTTTGAGGTCGATGCCTTTGAACATGTTTTGGAACAGGCCAAAGACTTTGGACGCTATCACACATCACGTCCACTGAATGTGCTCTAGACTTTGTCTATTTCCGGGCATGTGTTTTGTTTCTCAGGCAGCTTCCTCCAGCTCAGTTTTACAGAAACGCCTTTTTCTCTGAACTTTTGTTCTAGCTGTGGAACAAAAAGACAAAAAAATAGTCATTTTTTGTATGTTTTATAATTGCAAGATTTTGATGCTGGGTGATTTACTTTAAGCTATCAGGAGTTAAGACAAAGAATAAAAATGTGAGATTTACCTGTTTCAACAAGGCCTCAGCCACAGCAGGGTCTTTCATGTCCACAGTGGGGTCATCCACACGCAGCGTCATTTCCACCAAATGCTGCTTCACTGGGGCTGCAACTCTATCAGAGACTGAGTGGTAGATAATTTTCTACTGTTAAATCCAGAACAGACATTTTTATTTCTGATTTACAAATGTTAAGAACAGACATTTGAAGATCCACAAAGACTACACTTTCTATTTTATTGCTAATCCTACAGGAAGAAAACAGTTCTTCACTAAACTCACCATCGTAGCAGATGAAGGGTTTTTTATTACTACAATAATCAAAGCTCCATCTTCCTGCTCTGTTTAACACAGTCGTAGCACATGTCTTGTCACTTTCTCCATCAACCATATCGTTGTTTGATAAACTTTCCCAGTATCTGAAAGAGGAATTACTTCCATCCGACCACCTCCAGGTGTCTCTGAACAGACCGATCCACATGTTGGATGCAGACTGCACTGCACAACTATGCAACTGATCAAGTCCACTGATCAGGTCTGTGTGATTTTCTCTGCAGTAGTTCTGAGCCTGTGGCCAGGTCATCAAATAGTCAATCACATGACATGTTTTGTTGGCTTGGTTTGTTTCTGTGTGAACAGATCAAAACTAATGAGCACAAAGTGGATTTTTATCACCACATTTACCAATACTGGACTTGTGACTCTTAAAATTTACTAATATTTAAATTTTGACCAGGTTTGAATTTCGTTTACATTCAGTATTTGAAATAGTGAAAATAGCAAAGAAACACGACATCATGTTTCAACATTCTCAGCATTGTAACAGATAATCCCAATAATAATAATAAAAGCACAATATTATCTGAATATTCTCTAAAGTTTGATGCTAAACACATTATAAATATTTGGCTACGTATTCTCACCATTGTAGCAGATGAATTTGGATGTATAATTACAAGGGAAATCGCTCCATTCCTTGTTGGTCATAACTGCACAATTCTCAAAGTGTCCTTGGTTATCATCCGGCTGTCCCATTGCCCAATTAGTTTTGTTTTCTATGTATTCCACCCCTGGCAGAGACCAGTACCATGTCCTGTTGTCCTTTCCTGGGTAGCTGTGCAGATCGATCCAGGCTTCATCTTGACTCTGTGTAGAGACAATGAGTCTCTTCATGTCTGTCATATTAGACACTGTGGCCAGGTCTGTGTATTTCTCTCTGCAGTACGTCTGAGCTTCATCCCAAGTTTTATTCTCTTTAATAAAGTAGTAATCATGGAGTTGGCAAGTGATGAAGGAACACTGACCTAAAACAGAGGAAATGTGCGGTGATGGAGCTTATATCAAAATAAATTCACAGGTTTTTACATTACAGTCACTGTTATATAGTTTAAAATGTAATTCTGTTTAATTTTTGATTGGTGATCAGTTAATCTACTTACCCATCAGAATAAATACAAACAGTTTCCTCTGCATCGTTTCTCTGCTCTGAATGAAACACAATGAGTTTACACACTTAACAGAAACAGTTGTGTTCACACTTGTGAAATGGTGTAGTGCAGATTGTCTGCAATAATCTTAAAATTATGGGAATTAAATGATTTTTTGTATTATACCATTAAACACATGTATTTTTGGTATTGTCCATAACTGACCATATAATAATGTTAAGTATAAAATTAAAAATTAGAAAGGTATTCACTTTTAAAAACTGTTTACTAAATAACCAACAAATTAAGCAATATTACAACAAAGTGATTAAAACCCTTCGTGGATTTAGTTTGATGTCTGGCAGATGAAAAGAAAAACAGCTAAGTATCTGTAAATACCGCATAAAGAAATGACACAACAAATATTTACCTGACACTCTGTTCTTGATGTGATGAAAGAGTGTTCACAATAAACTATTACATGTCCTACTGCTCTCCTTTAGCTTCCTGATTTTTAGTATTTGACTATTTAAATATGGAAACAGATGTAGCAGTCGAAAGTGTCATGATATTTGTTTGTGGTATTTCCGTGGTACCTTAGTGGTCAAGCACAGTCAGGATTGTGTTTTAATCTGAAAAAGACTCATTCAATTCAAGCTGCTGTTCATCTTTTCAGCCACAAAGTGAATATTACAATTCAATTAAAAGCTTCACTCTCTGAATATGCAAGTTTGAGTCTATCACTTTATCTAAACTCTTATTTGATCTGACGTTTTCTAACCATGAGATCCAGCTGCCCTCAGTCTGCTGCCCTGCTAAAGTGCAAGACCTGGCACGGGTCTGGATCCTCAAGGCTCAAAGATCATCCTAGGACTGACACTGTGTTAAGTTTTTCATTATCACATCGGTCAATATCCTGAAAATGTTATCACGGTGTGTAGATTTGTTAGCTCAGCTGTTAAAAAAACTTTTTGCAAGAAGACAGAGGCAGGGAAGAGACACAATCACCATGGAGTGATGTCTGCTCGTTTTTAAATCATAGTCCGACCACATTTGAACAAAACTGAAAGTAACACAAAGTGGCTTGTACCATTTAAATTTTTAAAAATTCACAATCGTCAGTTTCTAGCTCTTTTTCTTACTGCGGTTTGTCCTCCGACAGTCTGTCAGCTGGGATTTATTTATTTATTATCTTGTTATAGTCTACGGTGTGTCCGACATGTGATTTAGAGTTGTTTAGAACTGTTTATTTTAAAGTAATCTACTCATGAACTAATCTGAAGCTATGAGACTATTAAACCAGCAATAGTTTTAATAACCATGTGTTGGCAACTAACCAGACACATTACAGGTGGGGAGTCCACACCTGACCATGTCCAGAGCCTTTTCCAGATGAGATAGACATGAACATGGACTTAATGATTTTAAAAATCCTTTCCGGTCTCACTGTCGGACACGGCTCATTAAAGTTCCTAATGTTATGTGTGGATCATGATGGCTTGTCAGTGTTTCGGTTTTCACTCTCCTAATCTACTGTCAGGCGAATAGGCCTGTTTCAGACTTCAGCATTCCTAAATATAAAACAGCTGTAAATGACCTACTTAACATCCATTGTAAAAATTACATATGGCAGAATTGGAGCTTTTATAGAACCCTGAATGTTCGTGTTCAGTGTAAAAACACTTGTCCTTTCACTCATTTGCAAAGATCCAAAACTTTAAAAATGGGCGAGGCAAGACCAAACGACCAGGTTTTATGGTGTAAAGCAGTAACACGTTTCGTGGAATAACTTTATCACATCACAGAAAGGGTAGAATGTCTATGAAAAGGCAAATACAAATTTAGCTGCAGAGGAAACTGTCTCTTTTTGTTTAGTGTAAATGTGAAGCTGCCACTAATGCTCCTCAACATTAATTTGTAAGTCGCTTTGGATAAAAGCGTCTGCCAAATGCCTAAATGTAAAATGTAAAATGTAAATTAATTCTGATGGTAATCCACTTACCCATCAGAATAAATACAAACAGTTTCCTCTGCATCTTTTCTCTGCTCTGAATGAAACACAGTGAGTTTACACACTTAACAGAAACACTTGTGAAATGGTGAAGTGCAGATCGTAAGCAACAATCTTAAAATGATTCAGAAAAATTCACAAAGGATGTAAATGACATTTTTGTATTATACCAATCAACACATGTATTTTCTGTATTTTCCTAACTGACCATATAATCGTTTTAAGTATAAAATTAATAATTACAAAGGTATTCACTTTTAAAAACTGTTTACTAAATAACCAATGAATTAAGCAATATTACAACAAAGTGATTAAAACCCTTCGTGAATTTAGTTTGATGTCTGGCAGATGAAAAGAAAAGTAAAGTATCTGTAAAAAGAGAATAAAGAAATGACACAACAAATATTTACCTGACACTCTGTTCTTGATGTGATGAAAGA